>OY292460.1:13115681-13736818 GCA_958496255.1 Camptogramma bilineatum | reverse complement strand
CTACTCTGTAATTGTGGCAGCAACATTTAATAAATTTATTACAAAAAAAAGCTAATATTTTGTATAATTGTACAAAATATTAGCCGGAGGAATTTTCTCAAAAGACGCAAGAATAAGAAGATAAATGTTTAGTTGCTTAAAACCTTATGTAGTTTAAGTATGTCCTACTAATATTATAAACTAGTAACCGCCCGCGGCTTCCCTCGCGTGGTCCTTCCCCACATAACAAGTAGCCTATGTTGTTATTCCAGATAATTAAAAATGTATATTTCAAGTTTCAGCCAAATCCGTTCAGTAGGTTTTTTTGTGAAAACACCCAGAGCAAAAGTGATGCTTTCAATGAATCATTTCAAGTGATTCCAAAATGTCATGACCATAAACCGCCAAATTATGTTAGAATACCTAATGGGCAATATTTCAAAATTTAAATAAATCGATATATTTTGATCTGTAATGTTTAAATTTTTATTATATATGTTTCTAATCCACAGTTATTATTATAATGTAGAAAATAGTATCATTAAATACTTTTTATTTCAGTGTTCATTTTCATCCCATCGAGAGAAGGCAAACCTCTAATTATGTATAAAGGATATACTTTTTCTAAAATTCATAGAAAGTACTATTGTTCTTTTCTAAGGCGACATGGGTGTAATGCACGAATAAAACTATTACAGAACCAAAAACTGAAAGTTATTGCGGAGGATCACGATCACCCACCACAATATGTGGAGGTAGCTGATGGGAGATTTTTGAAAATTTGATTTTAGCATGAATTGTAAGTTTTATATATAAAAATCAACCTACTCTGTAGATTATTGTGGCAGCATAATCTGATTTATTTAAAAAAAAAAATATTTACTACTGCCGTACTCGGATTTTCTCGGATCTCGGATACATTGAAGCTGTTAGGCTCTTCATTCATCTTTATTGTGTAATTTGTAAAAACATTTCAGTCCAGATATAATATTAAAAAGAACAAATTCCCTTCCATTCGGACTACCAGTTATTTTAAAATAAATTTAGAACGGTTTTTAAAACTATGGTACCCGATGACTACAATAATTTTACTAATTAAAAAATCTGTTTTAGAATACTGTCTCATACCATCGGGACGAGGAAAGCAACTCGTTATGTATAAAGGATTTACTTATTCGGAAAGTTGCGGTAGGTACTATTGCTCTTCCAAGTCTGCAATTGGATGTACTGCGCGAGTCAAACTCTCAGGGGAGCAACTTATAGTTATATCGGATAAACATAGCCATAGTCCTCCAAATTATTTGAAGCTGAAGAATGGAGATTATGTCAAATTTTGAATTTAATCTTAATTTGATACTATTTTTATTTCATAAAGGAACTCTTTTTGATCGAGCGAGCGAAGGGAGCGAAGATCTTAGGCTGATTTTGGTCCCACGCTCACCGTCAGCGCTAATAGGCGAGTGATCTTTATTACAATGAAATAAGGATACCTACTGATTGTTTAGCAGAAAAGGCTACGCTAATTGCTCTCAGTGCTGGACAATCAATCAGTATCCTTATTTCATTGTAATAAATATCACTCGCCTATCAGCGCTGACGGTGAGCGTGAGACTAAAATCAGCCTTAGTGGCAAGTTAGGCGATTTTGCTTTGTAATGATTTTAGTTGCTATTTGATATTTTTTCTTGATAAAGAATGAAAATAACCGCAAACCTGAAAAGTAATTGAAAATAAAAAAAATAGACACAGCACAATGTATTGCATACATGCCTGTAATCTTTGACATACAGTGTTAGCGCATTAGACATCATTGTGTAGTGAACACAGCAGAAGTACTTAAACGTATATAGATTTAGTCAGAAACGAGTCAAAATCTAGGCTATCAACGCAACTGTGCGCGAGATCTCAGTTCGGAGCGAATTACTAGTTAATAAGGTTAATCTGGCCTTTGTACAATGTCCTTTAACTGTGAAAGCTTATTGTTTTGTGTTTCTTTTGTGTACTTCCAATAAAGAATAATGAATAATAATAACTTTCAACTCTTATTTTTACCCCATCCATGATTATTTAAAAAAAAATGCCTATGTTCTTCCTTGGAATACAATATATACCTACCTATGCTTGCATGCAAAATTTAATCGTAACCAGTTATGTGGTTTTGGCTTAAAAGGGTAAAAAACAGTTACTTTCTCATTTATAATATTAGTATGGATAGTATGGAAGTACTAATGTATAATTTTTTTTTAAGTTGATTTAAAAAAAAGTAGGTAATGTTTAAAATTATAATTAAAATTATGTAGGTATCTGTACAGGTTGTACGTTGTTTTGGACATCATGGAATTAAATGTTTCTTATTTCAGATGTAATTCTCATCCCAACAAGAAGTGGCAAAAAACTAATTATGTATCAAGGATACTCTTTTTCTGAAGTTCATGGCACGTACTATTGTTCTTCTAGAAGGAGACACGGATGTAATGCGAAAGTAAAACTATTAAAAAACCAAAATATTAAAATTATCGTGAAGGATCACGATCACCCGGCAAAATATGTGAAGAAAGCTGATGGAAGCTTTTTGAAAATTTGATTTTTGATTTTTTCAATATCAACCAACTTACACTGTGTGACAGCATAATCCTACTAATATTGTAAAGGCGAAAGTCCGTGTGTGCGTGTGTGAATGTTTGTTACCACGTATCTCCAATAACTTAACCGATTTTGATGAAATTTTGAATGTGGATGTGGATAGTGTAGTTAGTAGACCTGACACATAGGCTTTTTATAGAAAAAATGCATGGTTCCCTTGGGATAAAAAATTAGAAGTCCACTTGGGCGTAGCCGCGGGCGTACGCTAGTTTAATATAAATTACAAAAAACCACTTTATTTATATGCAACTGAATCATACTCAGATTTTCTTGGATCTCGTATACTTTGAAGCTATTACGCTCATCATCATCTTCATAAGTAATTTGTGTAAGTATTTTGTTTTTTATGTATTTATACTTATGTAGATATTTATAAAATTAAACATGTATATATTTGTAAGTTAAATATCGGTCGGTCATTTAGTGCCCATTCCCATAACACAAGCTCTGTTTGCTTTGGGGCTACATGTTGCTGTGTAAAATGTTTAGCATTATTTATTTATTTCAGTGTAGAAAAAATGTTATAATGTATTAAAGCAATGCCCAGATATAACATTAAAATGAACTTATATTTATTTATTTGTTTATCATAGAATCAAAGCACTTAAACTTTATAAAATAAACAATATGACGTAACTTACTATCAATAACAGAATAGATATTACTATAATAGTTGCAAAAGTAGATAGAGAAAAAGAATTAATTCACTTCCATTCGGAATAGGAGTAATTCACGTAGCTCTTAAGACGATTAAAAAAAATATTAGTTATTTGGAATTAACCTAATGAGTACAAATTTTAAAATTATGTTACCGAATGTACATCTATTTGAATAGTTTTACTTATTAAAAAAATACTGTTTTAGAATATTCTCTTTTACCAACGAAACGAGGAAAGAATCTCGTTATGTATAAAGGATATACTTTTTCCCAAATTCGCGGAACCTACTATTGCTCTTCAAAAACTAGAAGTGGATGTACTGCGCGAATTAAACTCTCAGTGAATGGACGACTTATAGTTGTAGCGGATATACATAATCATAGTCCGCCAAATTATATAAAGCTTGCTGATGGACGATATATCAAAGTTTGAATTATAAATAAAAAAAGTTTATTTGCACAAAATAAACGAGGAAGTACATTTTTAGGGAACTCAAAGACTTACAATGCAATAATTTAAGTACTGCACCTGCATAAGATGGGTATGTAGTAAGTATTCTGGTAATTTAATCTTAACTGGTTATCTGTCGGAGCACAGATCTGGTCGAGATTTTCTATTGGGTCTAGAATCCCAACAGACTAAAGGTTAAGTCAGTTCTTTTTTGTCCCCCATATAAACTTTCAATCCTTTTTTTCACCACCTCCTAGATTATTATTTTTTAAAGTAGCCTAGATCGATATTAGTAGCAGTACCTATATGTATTAATAAACTTATGCTAAGTTTATACGTATTGTTTTATAATGCTTAAAATTACTGGTAGTTCGCCCCGTATTTTAGTGGTTTAGTAATATTGTTTTAGTCCAAACTGTTGAGTTATTTTAATATTTTCTTGTACCGAATATTCTGTATTTGAGCCGAAGATCGGCTCAAACCGCCAAAGTTTGGTTTGGCCGAATATGAAACTAATTTCGGCCCATCCCTATGTGTACTTATAAATGTCAAAATGACAGCTGTCATTTGGCTAAGATTAGTACATTCTACCACACTACCACTGTCTATAGCCTAAAAAACAGCAGTTATGATTTTGTTACAGAAGATATAAAACCACCCGAAATGCTTGAAAATTGTTTACCACCGAAATCTAAGGACAGATACATGAAAGCATATGAAGATTTTATTCAATGGAAAAACGAAAAGAAATATAAATCGATGTCTGAAAAAGTTTTACTAGCTTACTTCAGAGAAATGGCGACAAAAATAAAACCAACTACACTTTGGGTACTCCATTCCATGTTAAAATGTACGATACTAATGAAACATAATATCAACTTGAGACAATACCAACAATTGACGTCAATGCTAAAAAGGCAGTCTGACGGATATAAATGCACAAAATCTAAAGTTTTCACCTCATCTAATGTGAAAACCTTTTTGTCTGAAGCACCAGATAGTGAATATCTAGACTACAAAGTAAGTACCTATGTTTAAAATATTAGTATTTGTAATGTTGTTAACATACTTATTTTTTCTGTATAAAAGAACTACTTTGGTTTATGTTGCAGGTTGCTCTTACTTTTGGCATATATGGAGCATGTCGAACCTGTGAAATAGTCAATATTTCTGTAAAGGACGTTGAAAACCGTGACGGTGTGATAATTGTATATATAAGACACAGTAAAACTAAGA
Organism: Camptogramma bilineatum; assembly: GCA_958496255.1. Classification (NCBI taxonomy): domain Eukaryota; kingdom Metazoa; phylum Arthropoda; class Insecta; order Lepidoptera; family Geometridae; genus Camptogramma; species Camptogramma bilineatum. Next base: position 13,731,852 of record OY292460.1, on the reverse strand, counting down.
TTAATCGCACATTTTTAATCCAAAATGAATCAGCTGAAATAGTAAAGAAGTACATGAGTCTGCGCCCAAAAAATATTAAATCTGACCGATTCTTTCTATGCTACAAAAATAATAAGTGCACAAATAGGGTCATTGGTAGACACCATATGGCAGCTATACCAAAAGCAATTGCTACCTATTTAAAATTGCCGAATCCTGAATCGTATACTGGACACTGCTTCCGTTATACTTCAGCGACTTTTCTTGCTGACAGTGGAACAAACAGTTGATAATTTTGTATAGATCCCGTACTACTATAGAGTAGACTATGAGGATTATATGGATAACCGCCCGAGGGGAACTCAAGAAGGCAGAGGCAGGCCCCAAGAAAGATGGGCAGACGAAATAAACGAAGTAGCTGGAAAAAGTTGGATGGAAACAGCTCAAAATAGAGAAACATGGCAAGCTCTAGAAGAGGCCTTCACCATATAGGGGTCCCTAAACGAACTAAATAAAATATAATTGTTAATTGTTAATTTTTCAATTGTATAGGAAATACAGGAAATTATTGCTCTCAATAATTATTTAATTTTCATCCTAGACACTTGCTGGACATATAAAATTATCTCGGTGTCTGTCAAAACCCAAGTACCATTATTATACCAACAGTCTAAGCGCAGTCATCGATAATTCTCATACTGCAGATGGTACGTGTGAATTATATTAAATTGGATATGTACCTCGATAAAGTGCGACCTCTCAATAACTAACAGTTTTCTGAAGCAAATCTAACCTGTGACATTCTGGGACTAGGACTTAATTATCATGATGGGTGATGCGTGCCTCGAATACGTCTCGGCTCGCATGCTCTGATTATCCGACAATAATGTAGTGCTTGCTGGCCGCGGCAGTAACTACATCAGGCCAGTGTTAACAATTAATTCATTAATAAACTTCTTTTTTTAGAATACAGTCTCATACCAACAAAAAGAGGAAAGAATCTCGTTATGTACAAAGGATACACTTATTCGGAAATTCGTGGCATGTACTATTGCTCTTCTAGAACTGCAATTGGATGTACTGCGCGAATAAAACTATTGAAGGACGGACGACTTCTAGTTTTTGCTGCGGAACATAGCCATAGTCCACCAAACTATGTGAAGCTAGCTGATGGTCAATTAGTTAAAGTTTGATTTTATTCAGACAGTAATAGAAATAAGAACTAAAATTGTGTACCTAATTAGTTTTAATTTTTCGAAAAGACTTTGTTTTTATAATTTCAAGAGCAAAGGACGCAAACAGCAAACAAAGTAACAAATGCCTCTCACCAATTTGAAGTTGTGAGTCTCGTTGCGCGATTGATGGGATACTGTACGGATAGAATAGAAAATGAGTGAAAAAGAAGTGTATCGCGAGTCGCGATACACCCAGAGATACAATACTGGCCGCGCGAACGCAACGCGTTTTCGTTTGCTCGTCACTACAGTTAAGTATTTGTAAAATATTTAAGAAGTGCTTGTATGTAACTGGAAGGATAAACGCGAAATTATGTGGATATCGAAAATAATATAGCATTTGCTTGGTGCGTTATATAGAATATGATTAGCAATCATTCTCAAGAAGCAAATTTTTCAGGTTCTTTTCACTACTTGAGCCGTTTACCACCGACTGGAAAAAAACAAAAACCCTCAAAACCATGCCGCGTGTGTACTAAGCAAAAGAAACGCCGTGAAACAATTTATTTCTGTCCCGTTTGTCCCGAAAGACCCGCTTTGTGTGTGGAAAACTGTTTTAAAATCTATCATACCTGGTTGTAGTTTCTTTTGTTGTTACAAAAAAAATATAAGAGTTCTCAATTTATTTTGTTATTTTTTTTTTCATTGCCAATCAAACGGTTCCTCTCCTGTTTACACTGCCAACGCTTTTAATTTTGTAGGTAGCCTCAACTCATCATCATCTCCTTGCCCTTATCCCACTAGGTGGGGTCGGCACAACATGTTCTCCTCTTCCATTCCCTCCTATCACTCGTCATCTCAGTAGTCACTCCCTTCACACGCATGTCCTCTCTCACACAATCCATCCATCTTTTCTTTGGCCGTCCTCTACCTATGTATCCTTCCACATTCATATCCAACACTTTCCTTGTAATATGACTTTCTTCCCTCCGCATAACATGCCCACACCACGCTAACCTATTACTCCTCATTTTTTCTGTCATTGGCACTACTTTCAAACTTCCTCTGATGTACTTATTCCTAATCTTATCCATTCTTGTAACTCCACACATCCATCTCAACATTCGCATCTCCGTCGCATGCACTCTCTTTTCATCCACAACTTTGGTTGACCAACATTCAGATCCATACAGTACGACAGGCCTTATGATCGTTTTGTAAATTTTCCCCTTAAGTTTAAGGGGCATTCGCCGATCACAAGTTGTTCCTGAGACCTGCCGCCATTTCATCCATCCCGCATTCATTCTGTTTTTAACGTCCCGGTCTATTTCGCCGTCGTTTTGGAATAATGAGCCGAGGTACCGGAAATCGGAGCAGACTGGAAGGGATACACCGTCTAAGGCAATTGGAATGAAACTGGATGGATCACCGAAGTCGCAGAACAAGTGTTCGGTTTTGGTTCTGCTGATCTTCAGTCCGACACTCTCCAGTTTATCCTGCCATTTTCCCAGCCTATTCTGTACCTCAAGCGCATCTTCTCCGACAAGGACAATGTCGTCGGCGAACAGCATGCACCAGGGTGCTTCCTCCTGTATGTCCGATGTCAGCGCATCCATTACCAGGAGGAACAAATAAGGGCTTAAAGCCGACCCCTGGTGCAAACCTACAGCCACATTGAACGTGTCGGTAACTCCAGCTTCGGACCGGACGTGTGTATTCGCTCTTTCATACATAGCACGTACAAGTTGCACGTACTTCCCAGGCACTCCCTTCTCTTTCATAGCCCACCACAGAACCTCTCGGGGCACCCTATCGTACGCCTTCTCCAGGTCTACGAACACCATGTGCAAGTTCTTGTGTGCACGCCTGTATTTTTCGCACAACTGGCGCAGTGCAAATATGGCATCCGTTGTTCCACGTCCAGGCATAAACCCAAATTGGTTCTGTGATACCTCACTTTCTTCTCTCATTCGTCTTGCTATCACTTTTTCCCAAATCTTCATACTAGTGACATAAGCTTTATTCCTCGATAGTTGTTACAGTCCTGTACATCACCCTTGTTTTTGAAAATAGGCACCAGTGAACTGTTGCACCATTGTTCCGGGATCGCCTCTTCTTGTAACAACTTATTGAAGAATAAAGCTAGCCACTTCCATCCATCAACTTTCAAACATTTCCATACTTCAGCTGGTATGCCATCTGGCCCTACCGCTTTCCCATTCTTCATGCCTTGCACAGCTATTTTAACTTCATCCATACTCACCTCTCTTACTAAAGCCATGTTTACTGGTGTTTCACTTAAAACACCACTCCAATCATTCTCCTCATTCATTAACCTTTCAAAATAAACCTTCCAGCGACCTTTTATGTCTTCATTCTTTGTCAACACCTTTCCTCCGTCATCTTTTATACATTTGATATGAATTATATCCCTTGCATCCTTTTCTCTCGCTTTCGCCAGTCTGTAAAGATCGTTTTGTCCGTGAGGGCTCTCCAGTGATCGGTACAGTTTATCCTGCACCTTAGCCCTTGCCACGGCTACAGACTTTTTGGCTTTTCTCTTATACTCCAAATATACCAACCTTTTCCTCTCTTTCATACTCAAATTACCTTCTTCAACACTTTTCCACTCCTTAAAAGCTTTCTTCTTTTCTTTCAAACTCTTGCACATCCTCATTCCACCACCAAGTGTCCTTATCAATCTTTCTTTTCCCTTTTGTTTCTCCAAAAACATTCTTCGCCACACTTCTCATGCAGTTAGCCATTTCATTCCAACATTCATTAACTGATTTTCCTTCCATGTCCTTCATTTCTATCATTTTATCTGCCACTTGTCTATGAAATTCCCTTGCATGCTCATCCTTATCTATCAAATACCATTTAATTTTCGGTGGGGGCTTCGGAACCTTCTGCGCTGTCTGGATTTTAAGTTTTAACTCTAGTAAGAGTAAGCGATGTTGGGTGACTAAGGCTTCCCCCGGCACAACCTTACAGTCTTTAGCTGCCTTGATGTTCTCCCTTCTGAGCAGAAAATAATCAATTTGTGTGTTATGGTGGCCGCTTTTGTATGTGATAAGGTGTTGGTCACTTTTTTGAAAATAAGTGTTGACCACTGCGAGATCAAAAGCAGACGCAGCTTGCAGCAGGGCTTCACCTTCTAAGTTCCTGTTCCCAAAGCCCCATCCCCCATGCACTCTCTCGTATCCCACATTCATTCTTCCCACATGTCCGTTAAAATCTCCTCCAATATACAAATGTTCAGTCTGTGGGATTTCCATAATCATAGCATCGAAATCGTCCCAAAACTTCTCTTTTACTACATCATCACATCCACTCTGCGGTGCATACACACTAACTATATTTAAAACAACATTTTCTAATAATAGCTTAACAAATATCATTCTATCATTCATCCTCTTAACATCCGTCACACACTTCTTCAAGTCACTATCTAAAACAATTCCCACCCCATTTCTCTTCCCATCACTACCACAATAGAAAAATTTGTACCCCGCTCCAATTTCCCTTGCTTTCGTTCCTTTCCACTTCGTCTCTTGCAAACATGCCACATTTATTCGCCTCCTCTCTAAAACATCCGCTAACTCTCTCCCCCTTCCCGTCATCGTCCCTACATTCCAACTCGCAATCCTCATCCTTACTTCCCGGACTAGCTTCTTACGTTGCATCCGTCCCCGATACAACAACCCTTGTCCATTTCCCACGGGCGCCGGGTGCTGCGCCTGTAGGTAGCCTCAACTATACATCTACGAATAAACTCGTAGTTGGCAGGGAACGTGTGACGTGGTATATTGATATGCTATTTATTTAGCTAGAAACATGTTTCTATGCGTAAATGTATATAATGAATAATTAAGACTTTATTCTGTTGTTATAGGTATTCTATTTTTTTTTGTGTACAATAAAGTGTTCACTAATTAATTCATTCATTCAAGAGTAAACATAGGGTAGGGAGTGCATTTTTGTTATGCATTTAGTGTGTATATTGGCATTTGCAATCCTATTAAATAAATAATAAATTAGCTAAAATTAAGTTGTATTTCAGAATGTTGTGAATTAATTTTTTTAATCTTAAAGTCTAGCTGTATCATGTTATGTGCTACGATAATATTACTTGGTGTAAAGACTCGCCAGTTTTTTACTTCCAGTAAAGATTAGGTAGTTTTATTGATAAAATATTGATAGTAAAAGAGCTTAGGCTGTAGTGTATTGAGACATTACCTCTATAGTTGAGTGTAGTGAATAATTGATCTTATTTTTGAAGGGAAAACTATGGTATGCCTATACATCTAAGATTTAGAAAATAAACAAAAGTTTTAAAGGATATTTTTATTGCTTTTGTCCATGGTATGATTGTTCCGATAGATAATTCTGAAACACGAGACAATTTAAAGGTTTTAATAGTGTTTTTCTCTTTGAATTTTAGAATACTGTTACATACCAACTAATAGAGGCAAACATCTCGTTATGTATAAAGGATATACTTACTCAGAAACTCATGGTACTTACTATTGCTCTTCAAAAACTACAATTGGATGTACAGCGCGCGTAAAAGTGTTGAAAAACGGAAAGCTTAAAGTTATTGCAGAAACTCACGATCATGATCCACCGAATTATATGAAAGTAGCTGGACGGTATATTAAAGTTTAATTGTAAATATGTTATATGTATGTTCTGTAATTATGTTTCTTAGCAAGCTTATGATAGATAAAGATAATGATATGATAAATATTATATTATATTTAAGATATTTAAGAATAAAACATTAATTTACTACTCGTGTTCGGATTATGATTTACACCCCATCAATCAATAAACTACCTAACACGCTAGCTGTTGCTTATAGTACTTAGGTACTATAATTTTAAAGTCATTGTTTTAGATTACCATCTAATACCGACGAAACATGGCAAACATCTAGTTATGTACCAACAATACACTTACTCTGAAACTCATGGCACCTATTATTGCTCATCCAAAGCGTCGAAGCGTTGCACTGCGCGTTTGAAGCTGCTAGAAAATGGAGAAATTAAGGTTATTGACAATGAACACCTGCATAATCCACCGCATCCACCGAATTATGTATATAACTTTAGTGAAGGGGTGTATGTAAAATTAAAATAAACAAAATCATTATCTATCTGCATTTGTCCCAGTATGTGGGATCGGTACTACATGTTTCATTCCTTGATCTCTCTCTATCAATCTTCAACTCAATACCCATTCTTTACACATATATCTGCATTAACATTACATCCATCTTTTCTTAGGCTTATCCCTGCAGGTTAAAATTAACTGTGAATTAACGGTTAAAACTAGTGAGTATTATGTGAGCGGTGCTGCGTCTCATGTCCTTAGGAATAATTCTACCAAGAGCGAGATATTAGTTTTTAAAGCGGGTGGTTATCTTACCAACAGTGTCATTAAAAGCAATGCACTCAAAATAGTTTCACATTTTAAATAGGTACTTGGGGCATTGGGTCACAGAAATACTTAAAGACGACATGGACATTGGGTGCTAGCAGTAGGGGGTAACATGTTGATACGTAGGTTTGCTAAGTGTGCGCAAAGCGTTGAAATCTAGTCATGTCAACACCATTCATTCATGGTCTCACTTTTTTACTTTTAAATTATGTGAGTTGCCATAAAGCACGTGCTAATCTCGAAGTAAGGAATGTATCGTTCGCCTCGTGTCCCGTCCAGCATAACAATGCGTTCAGGATGTTGTTGGGGCTGCCACGATACTGCAGTGCATCAGGTATGATCGCGGAGGCACACACTAATGGCTTCCAATGGAAAAGAGTAGCCTCCCTGATGCGCCGTAGGTATGCGTGCTAGCACCAATAGCCTCCTGACCACCGTGGCAGAGCGATTAGATGGCCCGTTTCTCAGGCACTGGACCAATGTGCATGTGTTACCATGCAATGCAACGCGGTGTGCCAAATAAATGTCCATAAATTATATTTTAATGTTTAATTTAATTAAGTTAACTAATTTAATGTTGAAATGATCTGTTTTTATTATAATTTATTGTAATAAGTACTAATATTTAGGCTTAGCATTTTAACAATATGCTGAACTAATTATGTAACCGAAATAAATGAATATTATTATCTCTGTTAAAATTAAAATAAAAAAACTATTAAAATTAAGACTTACACTAAAATAAGCGGTTTTGGAATCTATCCTTTTATTTTATTTATTGTTAAATGAAAGTCAAATTTAAATTCAAGAATGTTAGTAGGTAAATAATAAATTCGGTTCCTAAAACCACGGATTTTTATTTTCAATTATGTATCCACTGCAGTTGGTCTACCATTGTTGGGTTGAGCTTACATCGGTAATATACACTGAAATTTCGTTCATGAATATGATGTATATACTTAAACACGAGTTTCCGAGTACCTAATTTAAATTACTTAAGTTTTGAGTTTTGTTGTCTCCCATAACACATGTTACAGTGTTTTAATTTTATATAATCCTACATATTTATTACCTACACGTTTATTTTAAGAGTTAAGTTACCATTAATATTATTTTCAAAATTACAGATTATGTACTTATACCGAATAAAAATGGCAAGACGCTTGTTCTATTCAAAGGTTATACATATTCAGAAGCTTATGGTACATATTATTGCTCATATAAGAGATCAAACAAATGTACCGCACGCATCAAACTCACTGATGATGGAGTGGTACCAATATATGAAGAACATTGCCATGATCCACCAACTATCCGACAAACTACTTAGTTACCCGACAGCTCGCAGAAAGGAGGGCTATGTTTTTCGAGCGCATGTATATATGTTTGTATGTAAGCATGTCTTTCTTTGAGCCGTCTATTTCTTTGAGTCGCTCTGCAGCCTAAACGGCTCGACTAAAGGGCGCTACTCACACACCTGCCGCAGGGGCAATCTAGGTGGCAATCTAGGTGCGTGGCGGTTGTGGCAATATCGGGAGTATTGCCAAATTGCCCCTGCATGCCTACACACATCACAATTAAGGATGCAATTAAGGGTCATCCCCACTCCTACACCCTAGATTGCCCCAACGGCAGGTGTGTGAGTAGGGCCTTTAATTTTAACGAATAGATTTGGCCTGATTGTGATTGGGGGGTTAGATTTTGTTTTTATGTTTGAATCTTTCATATTCGCAGTCGGGGTTTTTGGTTTCAATTTATAATGTTGACTTGTTTATATTTTTAAATTATACATGGATCGAATTTTACTTGTGTTTTTCGTATATGAGGGTGAGAAAGGAACAAGTTTTGCCGAGATCTAGGGTTGGAAAATGACTAGATTTTTTTAAAATAAAATTAACTAAAAAATACGAAAATAATGAATAATTAATTTGGTTTTAATGAGTAGGTAAGGTACGTCGACTTAGAGCAGAATTTGGATCAAGTTCAGCGGAGTAATTTGTTTATGATGTTTAATCATTTATCATTGCCTTGGATTACTAAGTACAGAGACCATTTCAAATTAATTACCCTTTTTACAAACTTTTAGAAATAAAATAACGTCTTGTGTGACAGAATTTAAAAAAGTGACTTGATTAAAAAAACCGACTTCAATAATCGATGGTGACAGACGGACAGACGGACAGACGGACAGACAGACGGACAAGAAAGTGATCTTATAAGGGTTCCTTTTTTTACCTTTTAAGGTACGGAACCCTAAAAAGAACAAAAAAAGATTCCGACGAATTGAGAACCTCCTCCTTTTTTTGAAGTTCGGTTAAAAAAGTGCGCATTGAAAATTATTGGAACTCGTGGTGTTCCTTCGGTTCATATACCTACCTTACAAAATTGCAGTCTCTGCATTTCCGTGCAATAGCGTGGAAACCGTGCGGGCGCGGGCAGTCCACATTTAACTCGCGGCTCATCAACATCTAACTCGCGGCTCATCAACATCTCAGTGAAGTAAATAAATCGTGCGTCTAACCATATATCAAATCTCTATCATTTTTTTGTCCCGTACACTCGCTATTTCATCACAACATGGTTTGCAGACTACCACCTAATACCGACTGGGAAAGGAGGGAGTCTTGTCAGATGGAGAGGATACACTTACTCTACTGCATATGGCGCGTTGCATTACTGTAGCTCGAAGCGAAGAAATAAGTGCACGGCTCGGATCAAATTAACTGATTTTGGAATAGTACCTGTATCTATGTATCATAGTCATGCTCCGCCTACGTATATTAGAAAGAATAAATGAATGAATGAATGAGAACTCTTTATTGTTCACAACTTTAAAGAATTATTAAAGACCTTGGCAATAACTTTGATACAAGCGGAGTTTTTCGTTGATTCTGAGAGAAGTGCGGTTTTGACTTAGTGCAGTGTTGATCTGGGTGTGCGATATCGGTTAGTGTTTTGGGAGTAGGGTCCCTGTTTGTTAATCTCCAATTCAAATATATTTTCCAAAGATTAATTAAAAATCTTTTATTGTTGGTTTATCCACAGAAAAATAGTAATTTACGGTTTATCATAAAATATTTATAATTGCAGAATATCAAGAATATCAGCTTATACCGACTCCAAAGGGGAAGAATCTAGTCATGTGGCAGGAATATACTTATTCTGAGACCAACGGTGTATACTACTGTTCTTCTCGGAAGACCAGTAAATGCGCTGCTCGCATTAAGTTAGACAAACATGGTCGAATAAAACCTATATATTTGGAGCATGTGCATGCACCCCCGAAGTATATACAGATGAAGGATGGACGATATGTCAAAGTGATGTAACTCTGGCGCAGGCCTGATAGAAGAGACGGGGCGCAGACATTTGTCTCTTCCGCGTCCCTTTCATACAAAATGTGACGGCGGCGCCCCGTCTCCTCTGTATGTTTTGCGGCGCGACGCTTCTATACATTTTCTATGAAAGGGACGCGGAAAAGACATATGTCTGCGACGCGTTCTCGTCTTACGTCTTTTCTGTATGTCCCGCTGATCCGGGGCCTTTTTAACGCGCTTTTATTAGCTTGTTGGTCTCTGCCTATCCCTATGATGGGACACAGGTGTGATTTTATGTAGGTATGTATCTATTTATTAGCTTCACTTGTGTCTATTTATCTATGTAACGGAATCTTTAAACGTGATTTTATTTTTAATCCACTTCAAATCGTCGCATTAAATTGAAACTTTGCACATTTATCAAGTTCCGATGACAATAATTACAATAGTTTAATTAAAAAAAAAAAACCGGTCAAGTGCGAGTCGAACTCGTACGCCGAGGGTTCCGTACCTAGCCATGGTGCCAATTAAGCTAGTCCGCTTAATTGTATGAGCGCCCATACAACTCGGAGGACAATTTTAATGGGGAATAATAAGTCGAGCCGCAGAATTATTTTTTGGCCAGGGAACCTACCTTCTGAAATGAAATGAAATGAAATATTTATTTTGACAGAAGCATAGTCATAGGGTAAGTAAAATAAGTCTTTGTGTCACATACTTCACCGTTAATACAGCATGCAAATAAAATTAGGTACATTTTATCATTACTATCGTTTGTTGAATAAAAATCTTACAAATAAAATAAAAATTTAAACACTTCTTACTTAGGTACTTATGTATAGAAATCAATAATTAAATGTCAATTTATAAAAATGTCAAATCAAGTTAATAATAGTTAAAATTAAATCAAATTATAAGACATTATATTTTATTATTTATGAATTCAGTCACTGTATAAAACGATTTTTTAATTAGCCACTCTTTCAATTTTTTTAAACAGAGTTTCAAAGGTAATTCTTTAATATTGCTTGGAACTTTATTAAATATTTCGCCACACATTACGTAGCTGTTCTTTTTATAAAGTTCAGTTCTAGGAACTTTAGACAGAACAATTCTATCTGGATTTCTTGTACTACATCTGGGATAGATATCTCGTGCTTTTGTAAACAGGTTATTGTGTTCCTTGACAAATTTAGTTGCTTCCAAAACATACATGCTAGGCAGTGTTAGTAAATTAAGTTTTTTGAAAATTGGTTTACAAGATTCCCAAGGTGGTATGCCTATGATCGCTCGAACACATTTTTTTGAGCTATAAAAGCTTTACCTATGTTGGTAGAGTTGCCCCATAATATCAGGCCATAGTTTAACACTGAAGCAACGTAGCCGTGATATGCTGTCAGTATTGTATCTTGATTTGACGTTTTCCGTAGCTTGTACAGCACATAAACAAACTTATTCAGTTTTGCACATACTTGATCTACATGTGCTTTCCAGTTGCAATTATGATCTATAATAACACCTAAAAATTTTGTTTGATCAACTTCAGTTATGCTTTGTCCATTATGGCATAAGGCAAATTGGTTTATGTCAGACCTGTCAGACATACGAAACTGAATAAATAAATAATAATAAAGATAATCGATGGTGACACACGGACAGACGGACAGACAGACGGACAGACAGACAGACAGACGGACAAGAAAGTGATCTTATAAGGGTTCCTTTTTTTACCTTTTAAGGTACGGAACCCTAAAAAACGGCTACCACATCATAGGAAGACAGAACTAAAAAGTAAAAAAAATGACTAGTTTGAAAAACTAAAAAAACACGCTTTTAATGGAAAACCAACTAAAAATTAGAAAATACTGTCAAGTATTCACTTTTATGTAATATGTAGAATCATTAGTTCTACTTATAGTCTTTTTCAAACTTTCGCGATCACTATTCATATTGAAAATTATATGGACACGGGATTTAATCGCGTAATTTACCTTATTTATATAGCTATTATTATCTCCTTATTTATATAGCTGTTGCAACATAGCCGCAACGTCGGGATATATAAATAAGGTAAATTACGCGATAAAATCCCATGTCCATATAATTTTAATTAGTTCTACTTACTTTTTTATTATTTCCTCATGGTGTAATTGGCCATATTCTTAGCACCTAAAACTTAATTTAAGTATTATGTGTATCGCTGTTGAATTCCTAATAAATAAAAAAATAGTTTCAAATATATTAAGAATAGAATGATAAAAAAACTATCGTAAAAAAGTGAAACTGCATAATGAAACGTAAATAAAGTGAGAGAGTATGAGAATTAATATTTTTCATTTCAAGATTATTCGGAATCCTTTTTTCGTGATTATTATCATATCAACTTATGATTTTATTATATAAAATAGAGAATATTAGGTACTTCCCACATTTCGTAATCTAATTAAATATTTTTTTGACAAGATATCTCTACATCAATTTAAAAAACTCTTTAAAACTATCAAATTATTGTTGGTTTTGTATTTATCAATGACAATTGCAGAATATAAAGAATATCATCTTATACCGACTTCAGAAATAAAGAATATCATCTTTACCGACTCCAAAAGGGAAGAATCTTGTGATGTGGGAAGAATATACTTATTCGGGGAACAAAGGTAATATATGTACTACTGTTCTTCACGGAAGACTTTCAAATGTTCTGCTCGCATCAAGTTAGAGCATGATGGTGGAATAAAACCTATAAATCCTGAGCATGTACATGCTCCCCCGAAGTATGTAAAGATGAAGGATGGACGATTTTATAAAGTGACGTAATACGTAAGCCGCGGCATTTTTTAAACTGGAAAAGTCTTATAATGCCGGTTACTCACATTTGCTCGACTACACTACAAAACATTAATGTAGGACGATATTTGTTAATAATTATGCAAATTTTTTTTGTTAAAAAAAAATAGGTAATTAGTAGATTTCTTACTCGATTAGATACGAAGCTCTGTCTGAAATATTAAAAATATCTATTTGCACGCGGGAACTTACTATAAATGTTAAAATATAGTGTAATACACATACGAAATTTCAAAAATGTGCATTTTATTTATTTAATAGGACATGAACAATGATGAAATGAACTTGAACCTTTTGGTTTAGATTTTACAACAAGAATGTTACATTTACTAGAAGCTGAAGTTAGAAACTAGGGAAATCTTCTGAATTTGTAAAGAAAATAAGAAAAAAATATGCAAAACCCCTGAACCCCTTCATCTACTAAAAAAGAGCTGGTTCAAACGCTCAACAGATCTTCCTAAATTATTAATAAATTGTAGCTGAGAACAATCTCGACCACATCAGCTTTCAAACAAAATCAAACCGCATCAGAATCGGTCCATCCGTTCAGGATGACATACTACAAACTTATAACACCTCTTTTTTTTTCGGGGGCTAAAAACCAATACAAATTGGTTTACCTGAGTTAACTGATGATCTGGTTTAGGTTAACGTAATATTTTGTTTCATATATAGACTACACATTCATACCGACAACGAGAGGTGGAAAAATTTTGATGTGGAGAGGGTATACGTATTCAGAAGTGACGGGGAAATACGTCTGTTCTACATACAAGAGCAAAGGCTGCAAGGCTCGGTTGAAGCTAGACAGATTCGGGAATATCTCGTTAGTTCAAGGACAGCACTATCACGACCCACCAGCTTACATTAAAACGAAAACCGGCAATTATATAAAACTTCACAAATAGTATGAATAATAAAATTATTAAGGATGATTTTTAATTGTAATTAGTAATTATTTAATAGTTTTGTAATGTTATATGTTTTATATATGTTTTGTTTAATAATTATTTAATAGTTTTGCAATTTTGACGTGTTTGTTTTGCAATATACACGGTTATTTGTTGTTAATAAGATGAAGCTGATTTTAAAATTATTTGCAGGAATATCACCAAATTATACAATTATACCGACGTCCAAAGGTGGATATATATTGATGTATGAAAATTATACTTATTCCCAAATTGCTAATGGAAAGTATTATTGGATGATTCGCAAGAAGCGGTCCGAAAAACGGTACCCCATTTTCGCAATTTTTTTTTTGGTTATTTTAAAAAAAAAAATAACATACCTAATTAAGCACTCAAAGACATGCATTTTAATGTTAGCGGCCCTCAATTTGATAAAGCCGTTTTGAAGTTTTAGTGGTTTAAATATATTCGTGCCCATAGAAATTAGGTTTGGTCCAGAGAAATTAGAAAAATGCCAGAGAAATTAGCAAAATGCCAAAGAAATTAGCAAAATGCCAGAGAAATTAGGAAAATGCCACAGAAATTAGCGACAGAGAAATTAGTTTTTTATCGCGGACACATTTGTTTGCTTTGTAAAACAGTAACGTGGAGTTAAAATAACATGAAATTTGATTCACCACTACCTAATAGTATCTATATGGATGATTCGCAAGAAGCGGTCCGAAAAACGGTACCCCATTTTCGCAATTTTTTTTTTGGTTATTTAAAAAAAAAAATAACATACCTAATTAAGCACTCAAAGACATGCATTTTAATGTTAGCGGCCCTCAATTTGATAAAGCCGTTTTGAAGTTTTAGTGGTTTAAATATATTCGTGCCCATTGAAATTAGGTTTGGTCCAGAGAAATTAGAAAAATGCCAGAGAAATTAGCAAAATGCCAAAGAAATTAGCAAAATGCCAGAGAAATTAGGAAAATGCCACAGAAATTAGCGACAGAGAAATTAGTTTTTTATCGCGGACACATTTGTTTGCTTTGTAAAACAGTAACGTGGAGTTAAAATAACATGAAATTTGATTCACCACTACCTAATAGTATCTATATTAACGTTAACGTTATAAAAAGTGTCAATTTATATTTCATTATTGCGTAATAAGCGATTGAATGCAGATAGGGGTGTCGCGGACACACCAGAGAAATTAGATTTCACGACTTTAGAAATTAATTACAGCTTTCCTATGTATATAATTGAGGATATTACTAGTGCCATAATAGCGTACTCGTATACTATTTCCAAATAAAAATACAGCAATACTGAAACTGGTCATTTTAATAGGTTCGCAAGGCCGGACATGCCAAAAACACGAGTCCTGCGAAACACCCTATTGCTCTTCTTTAAGAAGAAAAGGTTGTAAAGCTCGTCTAAAACGTGATTCCCTTGGAAACGTACTGTGTGTAGAAGGCATACATTTTCATGAACCACCTAACTATGTATATACTGGAGGAAAATATATAAAAGTCTAATATGTTTTATGGAAAAAGGAAGATGTCTTTTGCTATTTATCATTATTGTTAGAAAAACGAATATCATGACTTTTATTTACATTTAATCACCTGTTTGGTATTTAATATTACTAATTTACGTCTGATTTTGTACCGAACAATTTAAACACATAGGTAGGTTTGAAATATCTACATAATACCTATGTGTTTACGTGGCTTGCAGACTACCACCTAATACCGACTGGGAAAGGAGGGAGTCTTGTCAGATGGAGAGGATACACTTACTCTGCTGCATATGGCTATGAGTTAGTGGCTCTGGTGACGCACTTTTTAGGCCGCCTGTAGGCCTCCGTCATGATTTAACGACTCAAAAGCCTGGACCGACCCATCCTAATTGTGACCGCTCAGACCGTCGCTTAACTTCAACGATTGTAGTTGAACAAAACCAGCTATGCCGTCTATCAGATACCCACGGGCACAGATATTATACGTGCAAAAGTGAATTAATGGTTTTCAAATCAGGCTCCAGAACCTATACATAGAATATTGAAATTGAATTAATCTTGTATCTGAAATAATGTCTGTCGTGCATTAGATATAGTCGTAATCCTGGGGTGTACTGCCAATACAAAAAACGATATATCGTGCCAATTTTCGTAGTTTAGCATAATTATGTTGGTGGGAACTGAATTCCGAACATTTGACATTTAAGGACATCACTATCACGACCCACCAGCTTACATTAAAACGAAAACCGGCAATTATATAAAGCTTCACAAATAGTATAAATAATAAAATTATTAGGGACGATTTTTAATTGTAATTATTTAATAGTTTTGTAATGTTATATGTTTTGTTTAATAATTATTTTATAGTTTTGCAATTTTGACGTGTTTGTTTTGCAATATACACGGTTATTTTTTGTTAAGTATAAGATGAAGCTGATTTTAAAATTATTTGCAGGAACATCACCAAATTATACAATTATACCGACGTCCAAAGGTGGATATATATTGATGTATGAAAACTATACTTATTCCCAAATTTCTAATGGAAAGTTTTATTGCTCTTCTTTAAGAAGAAAAGGTTGTAAAGCTCGTCTAAAACATGATTCCCTTGGAAACGTACTGTGTGTAGAAGGCATACATTTTCATGAACCACCTAACTATGTATACACATCAACATTGTCTAAGGATATTTGAACATAATTAATCTTATGCAAAATTAACGTTATAAAATTCAAATCAGAGTCCCCGTTCTATCTTTTGTTTATATTGCGTTTTTTTATTTTATTTTTAAGAAATAACGAAGAGGACAATTCCATTAGACAATTTTTTTCTAAAAAGAAATTAGTTTTTATGTGAATAATTTCTGAATGAAATATCCCTAGCCAATGTTGAGGTGTGTATATACTGGAGAAAAATGTATAAAAGTCTAACATGTATTCATATTCATATTCATTTATTCATTGCTTGTATGTAGGTAGGTACATAGCATAGCTTAGGTCTAGGTAGGCTTAGTAGACTTTATACATACACCCTGTTGGGCACTGCAGTGTAATTTAAATTTCATGCAAAATTACTAAATTAAAATATTAATTAAAATGTCATAGGTATTAATGTCATGTCACAAAGGAAATTTAAAATGTTTTATGGAAAAAGGATTTCCTATTTATCATTATTGGTATATAAACGGATATTATGACTTTTATTTACATTTTACCTGTTAGGTATTTAATATTACTTATTTACGTCTGATTTTGTACCAAACAATTTAAACACATAGGTACTAAGTAGATATTTCAAACGTACCTAATAGTTCAATTGAACTAATAAAATAGTACAACTATCTCTTGATTGTTTTAGGTTTAGATGCTGCAGAAGAAGACGATGGAGAAGTAGAAGAAATCATTATAAAACAAAAGCTTATTGAAATTAGCGATGACAGTGATGACGAACTAAACGAAGAAAAACCTGAAAAATCCATCAATAAGAGTGATGATGAACTGGATGAGTTTAATATTAAAAAGAACGTTGGGAGTGGTGACGAATTAGAGGAGGGAAATTATAAAAAGCCCAAAATCGAGAGTGGCGACGAAATAGACGACGAAAATTATAAACATTCTAATGCTGAGGACGAACTGGATGAAGATCAATATAAAAAAACTATCTCCATCATCACTATGCAAGCTAAAGAACAGTTTGACGAAGGGAAACTTGACGAAGCTGAGTACAACGCTCTCTTGGTAAAAGTTAGTGAACTTTATAAAAAAATGAAAAGAACACAGGAAAATGATCTTCTGGAATTTAAACTGTAATGCGACTGTTTAAGTGTTGATTACTAAAGGTATAGCTGACCAGTTGCTTCCGCATCGCTTCACCTTTTCGGCGTTCACTTGTTCCTTCACTTTTGGATGGCACGGCGATCCGGTGACGTTACGAAGTTGATGTAGTGAGCGTTGGTCCATAGAATTCCATACAAAGAATACCGAGGCGATGCGGTGAGGTTCGGGTGCGGAGGCGACCGGTCAGCTATAACTATTTTTAATGGTGCATTTTCTGTGGTAATAATGTAAAAAACGCTTACCTTCTAATTGCATGTTTAATAAAATTTAAATTCCTACTTAATTAAATACTGTCGGCTGTTTTAGTGTTGGTGACTTAATCTAAGGTTTGATTAGTGTATTAGTGCTTAATAAAATATCAAAAGAATGAAATTGTTTTGACGTCCGTCTTGAACTACTTACTATCCAGGATTTTACTTTTATACGATATTCACACTATTTAGGTTCTTTAAAAGAATTTAAACTTGCAAATATTCTTCGTTTCTTCGAAATATGTTCGCCAATACTAGTTTGAAATACTTGGTTAGCATTGGTTTAGTAGTTTTTAGTATAATGTCACCTTCAATACAAGCTCTGCCTACTTTTTTTTTTTTTGCTACATGATGCCGTGAGAAATCAAGTTCGTTGATTGATTGATTGATTTACTGAAATGTTCAGCAGTATTTATTTATTTGTTCTATTTTAATTACTCCTGTAAATCTGAAGGTATGTTTGTGTTCTTCTAACTTCTGCTAGCTTAAAACAATTAAGTAGGTACCTACCTTAAATTCCTTCCAATTTCAAACTACTTTTCGAGTCAACGACAAATTATTTATTTGCGAGGAGCAAATAACATCACCTGGGGGTTACTCTCAACGCTAAAACCGATATATCGTGCCAATTTTTGTAGTTCAGCTTATGTTGGTGGAAACTGAATTGGGAACATTTGACCAACTTAAGCTGAGCTCCGATAATTGGCACGATGTATCAATGGAGTAGGTGCCCGGTTTCGACCAGAAGCATACTGAGTAATTCCGATGAAAACTTACAGATTATGTGCTGATACCAACCGCAAGAGGGAAGCATGTGTTGATGTGGAGAGGGTACAGATACTCTGAAGTTACAGGGAAGTATTACTGCTCAGCAAAACAGACGGCTAACTGCAAAGCTCGTCTCAAACTAAGTGATGGGAAAATAATGTTTGCTGAAGGGACACACTTCCACAAACCTCCCAATTATAAGTATGTTATACTCAATAATGGGAAGTACGTGAAATGCTAGAATAGGCTATTTGACTATTTTTAAAAAACATCTCACATTATTGAGTGGTGTTTATGGCCCGCAAGAATAATCTTTATTTTCATTTATTAAAAAAAATAAATTGTAAAAAAAAACATTATAAAATACACTGATTTTATTTAAAATGCTTTCAAAACGCTTGCGACTACAATCTAAATTAGTAGGCATAGATCGCGTCATATAAAAAGAATGCTGGAAGAAAGTGGAGTGGGTGTGTTTGTTTCATGTTTGCGAATAGGTAACCCATGCGCAAACATGAGACAAAACACACCCCCTCCAGTTTCCTCCAGCGTACTTTTTACATGACGCGAAATATACAGGGTGTGGCAAATTCTTGGTCACTGAAGAGTAGTTACCTTTTCTCTTGTAGTTAGAGAGTTTTGTTCTTAGGAAACTTCAGTTTTATTTTAAAGAAAAAAATTATTGCATTTATAGATTTTTGAAAAAAAAGTACAGTTAGCCTAAAAAATTACATTTGTCAAAAAAAACAAGTTGGTCTTAATCGACTCTATTTCCCACCAGGAACACTTCTCCCAAAGTAACTTATGAAATCAAATCGTAAGTTTTTGCAATAATTCAAAAAAACACATCCCATACATTTTCTATGAAATTAATAGTTGTAAACATTATAGTGCCACTAATTCGATCGTTCTTAATTTAATTTCATAACTGCTTCGGCATGCTGGGAGGCTATTGTAAAGCCTTAGGCGCCTAAGACAGAGCCGCAAGAGAGAATGGTGTGCATGGAGCATACCAATAGTACATCTGCAGGGAAGCACTTTGTTCCAAATTTAATTACGCGCTTTACAATAGCCTCCCAGCTTGCCGGAGCAGTTATGAAATTTAATTAAGAACGATCGAAAACATGGCACTATAATGTTTACAACTACTAATTTCATAGAAAATGTATGGGATGTTTTTTTGAATTATTGCAAAAACTTACGATTTCATTTGATAAGTTACTTTGGGAGAAGTGTTCCTGGTGGGAAATAGAGTCGATTAAGACCAACTTGTTTTTTTTGACAAATGTAATTTTTTAGGCTAACTACTTTTTTTCAAAAATCTAAAAATGCAATTATTTTTTTCTTCAAAATAAAACCGAAGTTTCCTACGAACAAAACTTTCTAACTACAAGAGAAAAGGTAGCTACCCTTCAGTGACCAAGAATTTGCCACACCCTGTATATGGAGGTATTTAATTCACTAGTTGAGTTCAGTTTTAGTTCAGAGTTCAAAATGTTCAATTCAATTTCAGTTTTGAGAATATATGAAATGTGTAACAAACTGTTTAAATTTTCTCGACGAAAAACCCCAAGTGGATTCCATATTCCATATTTATGAGGCAGCATTTTCTCTAATAGCATTCATAAGGTCCTTCATAACACGTAGTGGCTAAAACTTTAGGCTATTGCTGAGTCTTTGTATTAACGCACGGGAATTACTCACGTAAAAGTATCGTCGATTTAGATACCGATAATGTTTCGATGTGTGGTTTCGAGGTGACCTTCAGCAATGAAGTTTACGACGAAGAAGAAGAATGTTTCGATTCATCATCCGGAGAATCTTTGTGTGGGTAAGGAGGGAGTTGTGGCAAGGTTACTCCTCGCGGTCGCGTCTCACACTGCCAAATTACTAAGTCTTTTTACACATTTGTCCAGCTCTAAAGATTCATGATAGCCACTATACATTTATCGGTAACTTCCTCTGGTTCCATTTGAACCCAAAATTCAAATTAAAAAAAAAATCAAAATCAAAGTCTAAAAACTCCTGCTAATGTTTAAATTTTGAATGATGTCAGTATAGTAATTCTTGTTTCAGATTTTACTATAACGAAAACACGAAAAGGCAAACATATAATCACCTGGCAAGGATACACTTACTACGAAATCACCGGCAAATATTATTGCTCGTCTAAACAGCGACAGGAGAAGTGTAAAGCTCGTCTGAAACTAGACCTTAACGGAAGAATCGCTTATGTAGAAGGACAGCATTTTCATGGACCTCCTTACATACATAAGTACATGAAAGCACGTCAATTTTGAAAACAAAGTTAAAAGAGACTGTCAGATCACTTATGAACTGGGGGTCTAAAGTGGCCACTTTTGACGAAACATCAGATTTACATTAGATTTCATCAGATTTCATTAAATATTTCATAGATGCTTCATATATGAAGCATAAGAAAACATCATTCCCCTGCCCTTGTCCCACGCTAAGTGGGGTCGGCACAACATGTTTTTCTCTTCCACTCACCTCTATCATTCGTCAACTCTGAATCCACTCCTCTCACATTCATATCCTCTTTCACACAATCCAACCACTTCTTCTTTGGCCTATGAAGCATATGAAACATTTGATGAAAAATTAGATGTTTTATTAGATGAAAAATCTGATGTTTCATCAAAAGTGGCCACTTTAGACCCCCTGTAAAAATATTATAAAGCCTCATGAGTCCTGTAAGCGTAGAGCATTGATTAGTATTTTGCATTGATATTAATAGTATTAACATAGATCTATTATTATAAATAAGTAATTAAACTACACCACGAGGGCGAATGCTCTTAGGTTTTAAATCTTCTATTATTATTTCTACTTTCATACGGTTTTTGTATGGTATTTCAATTCAAGTCATCACAAAGGTGTTTAAAAAGGTTAATTTAGATTCAGACTGTTTTGAAATGTGTGGAATGTGACAAAGAGCACTTGCTTCATCATCAGTAGCTGTTACCGATAAAGTGGCTCTATCTGTGTCTACCCCCTAGCCTTGTTTGGAAGCAGCGATTTCCTAGTCACGGTTTTTTGTCGTGTTTCTCTTTAGGATAATGCATTGACAGAGAAACATCGAATCTGTTTGTCACTTGTATTTAGCAGTTATAGCTATTACGTGTTGTGTATTTAAAATCAATGTAGAGGCTGTTTTGATGCATACAAACATATTGTGTATTGTGATTCAGAATAGTACCTACTCGTATTAAAATATACATTATACATTGATTTCGATTGATTTTGGTCGTGTGGTTTAGTAGGATTATGCCGTGGTTATTCATAAAAAATATTAAATATATAAAAAGGTTATTTCAAAAAACACTATCTATCTTCCACCATTTAAATAGGTACTAATAAAAAAAGTATCCCTGCTCTTTGTTTTTTTGGACAAGTAAAAGCTATTTAGTTAAATTTTTTCCCGTTTTTATCTTCAATCATTTACTTCGTAATGTGAAAGCACCAACGCCAAAGAATTTAAAGAAGATAATGCAAATACCAAAACACTTACAGATTACACATTCATACCGACTAACAGCAGAGGAACAGAACTATTAATGTGGAAGGGATATACTTACTCCTACATCACTGGGAACTACTACTGCTCATATAGACTCAGATCGGAATGCAAAGCACGCTTGAAGCTACAGAGTGGAATAATACTCCATGCAAGAGGACAGCATAATCATCCAGCACCGAATTACGTTCTGTGTTCTAATGGTTTATATTATAAACAAATTAAATAATGACTAACACTAATTAAACTCGTTAGAGGCAAGCTGTCCACACTATCACGAAGACCACCAGTGATCACGATCTTCAGACATGAAGAGCCGACCACAGAGAGAGAAATAATGACATTTGTCAAAAGTTTTGAACAACGTGGCAGTACTGAACTTGTTGGTATTTTATAACTCTAATGCACGAATACTGAGCATAAATATTTAGGACATACTTAATCTATTTGAGACGTTCTTACTCTTCAGAGTTGTATACAAAAATGACAGTTAATGTCAATGATAACCACCACTTATACTTAGTAGTGTTTCAGTATTTGAGTGTGTATTAGTTAATAATTATAATATAATAAATTGCAACTGTAATTACATATTGTTTTCCTCTTTGGCCTTTCTTGGTAGAAATGTCTTCTGGGTCACATTATTTTGTCGTGTTGTTGTTGGATAATGCACCCATACTTAAACTAATTAAATCGGTACTAATAAAAAGTAGCCCTGCTCTCTCTTTTAAAAGCTATGATTTGGTTTTTCTTCTCGTTTTAGCTTCAATAGTTTATCTCCAGAAAGATAATTCAAATACAAATAGGTACCAACACTTCCAGATTACCACTTCATACCGACGACTCACCGTAAAGGAGCAGAACTACTAATGTGGAGGGGATACACATACTCCTACACCAATGGGAACTACTACTGCTCAGTTAGGCTCAGATTGGGCTGCAAAGCACGCGTGAAGCTACAGAGTGGGAAAATACTCCATGCAAGAGGAGAGCATAATCATCCAACACCAAATTACGTTATGTGTGCTAATGGTTTATATGTTCAAGTTAAATAATGACACTTGGCAGAAGGTTTGAAAAATTTGGCAGCTCTGGGTGTCAATTCCACTTCTCTCCTAATGGTACCTCTTCGACTAGAGTGCGTTTTATCAAATAGTTCCTATGCCGTCATGTTGGCAGTAGTCCAACAAATCCTTGAAAATCCTGGAGATAGAGCACGATGAGGAGAGCATAATCATCCAGCACCGAATTACGTTATGTGTGCTAATGGTTTATATGTTCAAGTTAAATAATGACACTTGGCAGAAGGTTTGAAAAATTTGGCAGCTCTTCTAATGGTACCTCTTCGAATAGATTGCGTTTCATCAAATAGTTCCTATGCCGTATTGTTGGCACCTTTGCCTGTGTCAACACGTTAAGACGTAAATCTCCAGGTTTTTCAAGGTTTTATTGGACTACTGCCAACATGACGGTATAGGAACTATTTGATGAAACGCACTCTAGAGGAGGTTGCCAGTCAATATGGCATATTGTTCCCGATCTTTAGTTCGGCAGCGCTCGCTATCCCCGTCCGCTCTCTGATGATCTTCCAAGTTTTCTTCCTCCGACCAACACGCCTCTTGCCGGCGACTTTTCCCATTATAATCCAATTCTACTAACAAACTTTTTATCAACCACAAGCAAAACGTCAACTAAACCTTAGATTTTCGTCTGTTTCCTATTTTACTTAAGATGTTGACGTTATAACTATAGTTAGGTCTTCGGTACAAGGATTGTTTGAAAAAGCTATTCTACTATTTTCAACCAAATAACTGTTATTTTGAACGAAACAAAACGTATCGGAACGTTGTAAACTAGTAGAATTGGTCTGTAGAACTGTGGGAACTGTAATGGTATTTATTACTCTTAACTAAACCAAAGTTTGGATGGAAGGATGGATGGATGTATGTATGTTTGTTTGTTTGTTCCTCTACCGACAACCACTGAACCGATTTGCCTGAAATTTAAAATCAGTCAATAATTTTAAAATTGCAATTGATTTTACATATTTATATCCGCAATTAATCTTTTTTTTTTAATGGCAAGGGTGTGAAATGTTTTGTCAAAATAAATGTTTTTACTGTCTCTAGTCTACGGAGATGAGATTTCAGTTACAATAATCCTATTAAAAGTTACGGAGATGAGTTTTCAGTTACAAGAAGCCTATGAAAAGCTATATTATAACTCGCTTGAAAAATAAAGTCAATTAAAGTAAGTATAAATGTAATATTAAGGGTTAACATTTGTTAGAGTTGTCTCTCATCTCTCATCTCATCAAGTCCGTTTGGTCTTAATTGTGAGTGTGTTCACATGCTGGTCCAAAATTTTGACTGAATGTTTGTGTTTTTGTGAGCGTCTTTCTTAACTTTGACATTTATGAATTTCTGTTAATTGTGTTATTTGAAGTGTGTTTTTATAATTTTATTAATAGGTTTTGACATTATCTCTCTGTATACATTTTAATAATCTCTTTAATTAGTGCCGTGTTAATTAAAGTTAATAAATAAATGCATGTTGTTTCTGTGTGCGTAAGCTCGGGAGCGCTCCGAATCGGCCCACGCACACAGAAACAACGTGCATGTGCATCTACACACACAATTAAGACCAAACGGACTTCGTGAGATAGAACAACTGTACGTAAGTATCAATACACATTTTTTCAAAGTTTTTGCATGACATGTAGAATAATGAGAGAATCTCAATGCTTCAGCTTCAGCGATAACGCTATTAATTATTTTTGACTTGTGGGGTTGATTTGTGATCATGAATTGTTCTTTTCATAATATATCTCTTTAAATATGACTCTATTCTATTTATTAAATAAATATCTTTAAACCCAACTTTTATATTTACAGAATTTTACGAATTCAAACCGTCGTGGAAGGGCAAAAAAGCCTTTCTTCTTATGTGGAAACAGTATACCTACTCTCAAGACTACAGCGAGGGGCAGTATTATTGTTCGAGACTGACGATGGGTTGCAAGGCGAGATTGAAACGGGGGTTGAATGGGAAAATTGAGAAGGTTTTTGGCAAACATCACCATCCGCCCCCCGTGTATCAGAGAACTGCATCGGGACATATGATTAGTATGGATTGAAAGAATTATGAATGAAATTGACAAATTGTGTTACTTGAATAATCTTCTTGAAATAAGTAGACCTTTTTTAAACTTTCGTGTTCAGTCACATCATAAATATATATGCATCCGGTAAACCTTGGGCTAAATATAAAGGTAAATTACGTGATAAAAACCCGAATACATGTATATTTGTTATAAGTGTACATGAATGTTCCTGTTTCCCATTATAGGGGTAGGCAGAGACCACAGATCTCAATTTGCTACGGTCCTGACAATTCTTTCGCTTCATTAACTCTTATCACATTCTTCATGCAAGCTTAGGTACCGGTAGCAAGGTACACTTGACCTGGCCTTTTTCCAATAATTCGCCAATTTGGTCCAGGAATCTGCGCCTAGGTCTTCCCCTTCCAACTGTCCCATTCACACTAACTGCCCTCATAGACATATTCAGTTCGAATTTAAAGTTGAAATATAAAACAATCCGTTAAAACCTTTCTTTCTATTATAAACATAAAAATTCAATTATCTAAATCAGTTGACCAAACAAACAGCATTTAATTTTTATTGTACAGAAAATGTTAATAGTAGGATTAATTATTTTATCAATAAAATGTACAGTAGGTAAGGTTTAGAATTTTAAATAATAATATATGAACAATATAATCATAATATATATATTTTGAATTGGTTTTATGATATACTTCCAGAATGATGCATTTGATAGACTTGTTGAATTAAGTTATACTTCATATATGAAGCATAATTTTAATTGGAGACGATGTGTATTGTGCAGAGGTCGGAATTAGGTAGAGTTATTTATGTACTTGCACTGATTTCATACAGCGAAAGAATAAAGGACCGTTAAGACCACTTTGAAACGTCTTAAGAGCTAGGTGATTCTACTCCTGTTCTTTCGCGACCAACACCGTGAAGAATCAGGGCAACAAACACGGTATGGGGCCTAGCTTTCCTTTCGGTAATCCATCCGCTTAAAATCTATTGTCCATTATAAATCCCGAGAAGATCCATATTAATATCAACATTTCGATGCAAGTACATAAATAACTCTACCTAATTCCGACCTCTGGATCTGTCTTTAGAATATATTTTATCTTGTTCACAATTTTTCTAGTCCAATTTATTTTCAGAATACCACATGATACCAACCAACAAAGGAAAACATCTATTGATGTGGAATAAGTACACCTATTCTCAGGTCAGTTATTCAAAGAGATACTACTGTTCGAAGCAACTTGCTGGGTGTAGAGCTCGACTCAAGTTGGCTGATGATGGAAGCATTGAGTATTTTGAAGGTGAACACACGCATCCACCTCCAGTATACAAGAAGACTTCCAGTGGAGAGTTTGTTAAACTGTGATAAATCAGTATCAGATCAGGGGCCCTAGACATATTACACTATCTACCGTCGCGATCGCTGTAGAACACTTCAAAATGTATAAGAATTGACGTTCTGACCACGTGACTCATCACCTCTAGACGTCTATTCCTATACATTTTGAAGTGTTCTACAGCGATCGCGACGATAGATAGTGTAATGTGGCTAGGGGGGCAGTCTTGTTAGACAAACAGATGATTATTACAGAGTTTAATACGAATTATGTATAAAATGATATTTTTTAGAACGGTGTTAATTAATTCTCCTGCAGGGCTATTTTGTCTCACGCGTAAAGTCGCTAACTCGGATTTCTTCCTACAAATTGATTTTTTACGAACAATGTTAAAGTTATGGAATGCAGAATTCCTTTGAATATTGTACAAATATAAATGTCTATCACTTTTTTCAACCATCTACCATTTCAAAATATTCATCCTAAAAAACATTTTTTTTTTAAGTAATTTGAGTTAGCGACTTTACGTGTGAGTTAAAATAGCCCTGCTAATAATTAGTATTTTTGAGGTGATAACATCTTATAAATCGATGAACGTCGGCTGCACGCACGAAAAAGCATGACTCTAGACGTAGCCTGTGACACCAGAGGAGTCACACTCGCGTTAATGCGCATATAAATTTAATGATAATTATTATTACGGGATTTTATCGCGTACCTTTTATTTATTTTGTTGTGGTCACGGGATGACCACGAACGCTGCAACGTGTTCGAAACGTCGGGAAACAAAATAAATAAAAGGTACGCGATAAAATCCCGTAATAATAATTATCATTATGTTAACAAATCGCGAAAGTTTAACAAGTCATATAAATTTTTCGAAAAATCCATTAATACACGCCCGGGTTCGAACCTAACTAAGTGCAGAACTTATAATGATTTTGACAATAATCATACCATGCATGTTGCTTGCCTTGACTGGGGACTGCCAGCAAAACTTGTGTTTTTTTATAATAAATTAATTTGTATGTGTATTTGTATTTAATTTTGTATATTTGCAGTTGGTTAATGAATGATGAGAACAGCCGGCGTTGTGTAATGAACCTTTAAAATCTGTATCTAAGTTATATTTTCTTTTGTTCACTTTTATAATCCCAATTTCAGAATACGTACTCATACCAACATATAGAGGAAAAAATCTGTTGATGTGGAATAAGTACATCTGTTCTTCGAAGCAAACAGCAGGGTGTAAAGCACGCCTCAGGTTGGCTAATAATGGAAGCATTGAGTCTT
Organism: Camptogramma bilineatum; assembly: GCA_958496255.1. Classification (NCBI taxonomy): domain Eukaryota; kingdom Metazoa; phylum Arthropoda; class Insecta; order Lepidoptera; family Geometridae; genus Camptogramma; species Camptogramma bilineatum. The sequence continues at coordinate 13,704,018 of OY292460.1, read as the reverse complement.
TTGAAGGTGAACACACGCATAAACCGCCAGTTTACGCGACGACTTCAACAGGAGAGTTTGTTAAAGTGAGTTAAATGTTCACATAAGTGTTCCTGAGTGACTCGCAAGAAGCGGTCCAAAAAACATAATTTCATTTGCGCAATTTTTTTTTGTTAAAATTTTTTTCTTGGTTATAAAACAAAATAACATACCTAATTAAGCACTCAAAGACATGCATTTTAATGTTAGCGGCCCTCAGTTTGATAAAGCCGTTTTGAAGTTTTAGTGGTTTAAATATATTCGTGCCCATTGAAATTATGTTTGGCCCAAAGAAATTAGAAATAGTACAAAGACATTAGAAATAGTCCAAAGAAATTAGAAATTATTGGCAACGAAATTTGAATGTTGTCCAAATAAATTGGCATTTGACACCAAGAACGTCGGATTTATCAGGAAATTAGTATTTAGTAAACTGATCAATCTAAAATATACATAACTTTAACTAATTCTACAATATTTTTTACTATATTGTTAATCAACACTAAGGTAATATTTCATTTTAAGTATTATAGTCAAGTAGTAATATTGACGCTATAAAAATTAAAAATTATGGGATAAATGTAGCTAGAGCATGTTAGATTGAAAAGAATGCTTAGTTCCGGACCGGGTTCGTCGCGTTTTTTGGTCGTGGCTAACGATTAACTTAGATCTTTAAATTTTTTAAAGAAAAACGTGTTTTTAGAATAAATGCCTCTTGACTTGGTTTTTTCTTTATTATTACTATTATTTTTATTATTATCAGCCATCAATATCCCACTGCTGGGCAAAGACCCCCCACTCTTTCCATTCTTAATTTTCTTTTTCTCTTTACCGCATTAGATGGAGTCTCTCATCCCTAACACTCTTTAATTTCATACCCTTTATAAAAGTTATTTGTATTTCCCAAAGTACTTTACTATTTTCTAGTTTAAAACCTTTTCCTTTTTTTTTAATAAAAAAGCTTTAAAATTTTCATATTTCAGAATATCAAAAAATTCCAACTAGGAAAGGAAGGCATCTTCTAATGTGGAATACCTATACATATGCTCAGAGTCATAACAGTAGACGATATTATTGCTCGAAGCAATTAATGGGTTGTAAAGCTACTCTAAAACTAGGGCTGAATGGAAAAATTGAGTCGGCTAAAGGACAACATATGCATCCACCGCCTTCGTATGCTATGACTAGTGATGGACAGTACGTTAGAATATAACTAGGTGTCTACATTCTGTTATAATGTAAACCTGACAATTGGACAGAGGAATCGAGGTCGTCTGATGGCACGTTGGGTCGACGGCATAGTGTAGTATTATTATATGTTCTGTGGCATAGGTGTCTAAACACAATATGCCGACGCGACCGAAGTTCAGCGGCTGATTTTACGTTCCGACGTATTCGGCTGATACGACACACCATAAATGTGGAAATTACCGACGAACGTTTATGAATGTAGAACTCCGTCACGTTTAATGGGTTGCTTTATATTAAGAATACGTTGCCGCCGAACTTATGCCCGACCGAAGTTCGGTTGTACGCCGAAACGTGACGTAGTTTCGGCAATTGTGTTGCTAGCAATTAAACTAGCACTGCAGGCGTAATTACGGTTCGGCCGTGTATTTTCAGCATAGTGTGCTTAGGCACTTAAAGTCGCAGGGAATGTTTGAATGCGATATGCACTGCTATAAGTCATAAGAGAAGGGAAGACTATACTTAGCAGAAGATGAAACCAGACTGAAGTGATGCTGATCCTAGGCAGTTTTAACAGGAATTACTTAGTAAATATTTTTTTATGACTTCTCTTTCTAATCTATAATTTCAGACTGCAACAAAATGTGACGAAACTTTTGGTAGGTTTGCTGTTTGCATTTTTTTATAACTTGTAGCTTTTATCTGCAAAATGCTGTATTTTTGTATAGGTAAGTAGGTACCTATTTTGATGAGAGTGAATGAAGCGAAAGAAGTGTGTTAGGACCGTAGCAAATAGGTAGGTCTCTGCCTACATTTATGATGAGAAACAGACGTTGTATTTATCTATGTATTTATCTATACGTAACATATAGTTGTGTTGTCGACACAACACGTATCAAAATGCAAAATAAAGTAACATTCATGAAACATACGAGTACACGAAAAGGGGCATTTTTCGTTTAAGTTCTTATGACTAACACAGAAATATACAAAACAGAAATGATTCTACTAATTTTGGTGTTGTGATTTTGACAATAACAAAAAGATATAATTTTAGGCTACTGTTTTATTCCAACTGGAAAAGGCAAACTTCTTATGCTGAATAACTACACATATTGTCAGTTGAACAAAACTGGGAACTACTATTGTTCGAGCTATTGGACTGCAGCGTCCTGCAAAGCAAAGGTGAAGCTGGACAGTCAAGGGGTAGTCCTGAGAGCTGATAATGATAAGATACATAATCACGAACCGCCTCGGTACTTCAAAACTAACAGTGGAGATTATTTCAAATTTTAAAAAGTATTTCACTTTCAAAACTAGGTACAGATTTATTTCACAATTTTAGATTTTTTAGAACTTTTTTTCCTGTGGTTATCAGTGGTTCCAGGATAACCGTAGCCTACTAAGATATAGTTTTGTTTAGTTTTTTTATCTTTATAACAACAACGGCCTAAATATATTGTATGCGTGTGTGTATATAAGTGGATATAAGTTATTTTTATTAGTATTATTATTTAGTCAATATCGTGCCACTGCAGGGCAAAAGCCTAGCTTCCCTTCCACTCTTCGCGACTTAGCGCGTCCACAGGCCAGGATATGAGTATATTGAAAAAATTAAATAGGTATATAGGTAGTGTGCAATTGTGCATATTGATATTACCTACCTATCTCCTAATCTAAGTTACGTCTTAGTCTTAATATTTGCAATATTTACTTAATTAAATACAGTCTCTAGATTTGTATATAATTACGATATTCTCAACTCTAGGACGATTTACTAAAAAAATATATTTTATTGAAAATGAAAAGTCTTATCAAAATGTTCCATTCCGACGGCATTTGAACCCGCAATAAAATACAAGCGATCCTCCCAAAGCCGGAGTGCCTTTACCAACTCGGCCACGGAATCCATATTCGTCGGGTTGAAAATTTTGACAAGCTTAATTTTGATAAGATTTTCATTTAATAATACCTAAGTGTGGTTTAACATTATAAAAATTAAAAATATATTTTATCAGAGTACATCTTCATACCGACCGGTAAAGGCAAGCAGCTGCTTATGATGAACAATTATACGTACTGCCAAGTGAACAAAACTGGGAACTACTACTGTTCGAGTTATTGGTCAGCTGTCGCCTGCAAGGGGAAGGTAAAGCTCGATGGACATGGTGTAATCTTAAAAGCAGACGAGATGCATAACCACGAGGCGCCGCGGTATATCAAAACTGGTGATGGAAAATATGTCAAAGTATGAATTCTCATTGACTTTTTAAAACAACCTTTATTGCTATATGCAATAACGGTTGTTTTTGCAAAAACGGTTGTTTCAGCACCACCGAAGCGGCGGGAAATATTAAACAAAAAAAAAATTACCGCGATAAAATCATTTATAATTTAAACGAACTAACGGGACTTTATCGCGTAATTACCTTTGTTTACTATTTTCTGACGTTTCAAGTGCGTTACAGCTCTCGTGGTCAGTATATTCAGATATATTATCAGAAGGACTTGTTTATGTTGTACATGTATACAATGTACAATTATAATTAAATGTAGAGATTTGCACTCGGCAATTTTGTGGTGACTTAAATGTTTTTTTTTGTGACCAAGGACGTCTGGTGTTAATGTAAGTATAATTATGTATATGTAAAAAGTGTAATTATATCAGTTTTATGATTTGCGAATTACATACTTTGTTGAGAGCGATAGCGATTTTAAAGTCAATACTAGTACTAAAAAAAATTAATAGGTAAAATTAAAATGTAAATGGATTTATGTTTACTGTTGTATGTATTTATTTACACTATAATTATTACCCTTAGTTTTTATGATTATGTAACGCAAGTTAAGAATACCTACTCAAACTAACCTTGTACCCTACTAATATTCTCTTAATGATGTATTTTATTATAATTGTGTAATTTTATGTACAGTACGGCCAATGGATCTCGGCGTGCCACAGTGTATCAAAAGCCCATATTTTTTAGATAAATTCCCAGAGTGACTTTTTTTGAATGTTTTTGCATGCTTAGGTACAGTAGGATCAAAGAAACCCATTTTAGAAGTTTGGGCCAATTTGCCCACCGGGGGGGCAAGTTGGCCCCCCACTGGGGGCAAGATGAAATTTTATGTGCCAAAAATTATATTAGGCTGCAGAGGTCTTATGGAACAAGTTTGGGTCAAATCGGTTGAAAATAGCCTGAGATATGGCCGTTCAAACTTCCAAAATATCGGAAAAAGGGTGAAAAATGCCCATATTTGACCCCATATTGCTCAGAAGAGCACAACTATGCGCAAAATCTTTTTACACTCCTAGTTTCAGCATAACGTGGGATTACTAGATCAATCAAAACCCCGATGGGTTTTGCCTAGAACCCGAGATATAAGACTTTGAAAATTTTCAAAAAAAACCCTAAAATCGGGTTCGATTTTAGGGTTTTTTTTTTGAAAATTTTGTCTAACAATCATATTATTTATCTAATACTACCCCCCTTTTGAAGATGGAGTCCCCCAGCAAAGGCAAAACCCTCTAGGATGGGTTCGATTTTAGGGTTTTTTTTTGAAAATTTTGAAAATAACGTGTTCCCGAAGCTATTTGATTATTTTTGTCATATGTAAAACACTTTAGATGGGTTCGATTTTAGGGTTTTTTTTGAAAATTTTCAAAGTCCTATATCTCGGGTTCTAGGAAAAACCCATCGGGGTTTTGATTGATCTAGTAATCCCACGTTATGCTGAATCTAGGAGTGTAAAAAGATTTTGCGCATAGTTGTGCTCTTCTGAGCAATATGGGGTCAAATATGGCCATTTTTCACCCTTTTTCCGATATTTTGGAAGTTTGAACGGCCATATCTCAGGCCATTTTCAACCGATTTGACCCAAACTTGTTCCATAAGACCTCTGCAGCCTAATATAATTTTTGGCACATAAAATCTCATCTTGCCCCCAGTGGGGGGCCAACTTGCCCCCCCGGTAGGCAAATTGGCCCAAACTTCTAAAATGGGTTTCTTTGACCCTACTGTACCTAAGTATGCAAAAACATTCCAAAAAAGTCACTCTGGGAATTTATCTAAAAAATATGGGCTTTTGATACACTGTGCGTGCGTGAAGTTAGCCGTTTCGATGCGCAGTGCAACTTTTTCATACAAAATTTTCTACTGCGCAGCGCAGAGCCTGACTTCACGTACGCCTAGATCCGCCGGCCCAACTGTACATTGTGTATGTAATCTATAAAGTGCTTAAAAAAAAGAACGAACATTTTGGCATACTTACTCTTCCGCCATTTTGAAAAAACCTCGATCTTGCAGCAGGTGATGAAACATGTGTCAATCGATAGGGGAAGTGATTACAAACAAAATATATTCAGTAATAAAATCTCGTAATCTTTATACTTTCCGAGATATTTGAGTTTGAAAATGTAAAAATTAAAACTTGAAAATGCTAACTAAGCTGCCAATAATAACCGGTAGGTATTTGAATATGTCTACTGTGACTGGGGATAAAATCGTGAGCCAATTCCATTTAATTTTTAGGTAAAAATTTTTTTTTTACATTATACAGGGTGAATTTTTGAGACGGGGCAGTAAGGGCAGCTACCTTAATCGTTGTAGCTACAGGAAAACGTTCTTATGAGACTATCCTTAACTTTTGAAGATATTTCGACCTACATTCACAGATTTTTAAAAAAATGTACAGTCAGCGAGAAAATGGCCAGTTTACACAAAAACTTTTTTTGATGCCAATCGATCCTATTTCACATAAGGATTAAAAGGCTCTAGCGGACCAACTGAGATTAGAGTATTAGAAAAGTCAGATAACGATAAAATGTATTTTTGGGACGGGGTAGTAAGGGCTACCTTAACCGTTGTAGTTACAGGAAAACGTTCTCAAGAGACTATCCTTAACTTTTGAAGATATTTTGACTTGCATTCACAGATTTTGGAAAAAATGTACAGTCACCGAAAAAAATGGGTATTCTACACAAAAACTTTTTTTGATGCCAAACGATCCTGTTAAAAATAAGGATTAAATGACTCTATGTGACCAACTGAGGTTAGAGTACTAGAAAAGTCAGAAATTGTTAAAATGCATTTTTGAGAAGGAACAGTAAGGGCAGCTACCTTAACCGTTGTAGCTTCAGAAAAACGTTCTTACGAGACTATCCTTAACTTTTGAAGATATTTCGACAATAGATGAAAAATGATGACAAATGACAAAATTTATTTATTTATTTATTTATTTGAAACATTACTCTATCCTTACAGGTATAACCTAATACAATAGAGCAGTCAGCAAAAATAATTTCATTATGTCAAATTTAAAAAACAATTAAAATTAAAACAAATCACACACAAAATAAAAAAAAAATCAAAATTATTCCAAATATAAGTCAACATACAAAATCATTCAATATTCAAGTCAAAAACACAAAAAAAAAAAATCACAAATACGATGAAAAATGATTTTTACGAAATGTTTAGTCAAAGTTTTATGCAATTTCTGTCTTTTCTAGTACTCTAACCTTAGTTGTTCCGATAAAGCTTTTTAATCCTTATATGAAACAATCGATTGGCATCAAAAAAAGTTTTTGTGTAGATTACCCATTTTTTTCGGTTACTGTACATTTATTCCAAAATCTGTGAATGCAAGTCGAAATATCTTCAAAAGTTAAGGATAATCTTCTAAGAACGTTTTCCTGTAGCTACAACGGATAAGGCCCTTACTGCCCCGTCTCAAAAATTCACCCTGTATTTTTTTAACACAGTTTATTTCATCATTCATTTTCTACCTAGGTACTATTTAGCACAAAATGATGAAATAAACTGTGTTCAAAAAATATAATTTCAAATAAAAAAAAAAAAAATTACCTAAAAAATAAACGAAATTGGCTCACGATTTTATCCCCAGTCACAGTAGACATATTCAAATACCTACCGGTTATTATTGGCAGCATAATTAGCATTTTCAAGTTTTAATTTTTACATTTTCAAACTCAAATATCTCGGAAAGTATAAAGATTACGAGATTTTATTACTGAATATATTTTGTTTGTAATCACTTCCCCTATCGATTGACACATGTTTCATCACTGGCAGCAAAATCGAGTTTTTTTCAAAATGGCCGACAGTAGGTATGCCAGGCTCCATACAAAAATGTTCGTACCCTTTTGTATCTATGTATGTTTTTGTGAAATTAATAGAATTATAAATTACAATTAAAACACTATTAGCCAGATCCTAAGTTAGTATTCTGTATTTTTGGAAATAAATAAATAAATAAATAAATTGAGAGGGTTAGCAGTGCTTCTTGAATCCAGTTCTCTCCCTATAGCAACAATGTCATCCGTCCACATACCAGCTAGCCTGCCGAGACTCCTTGTGTGTTCCGAAGATTAAGTAACAATCTTTACAATTTAATCAATCTTTTACAGAATACACCTTCATCCTGAACGGCAAAGGCAGGCAACTGCTGATGCTGAACAACCATACTTACTGCCAAGTGAGTAAAACTCGGAACTACTACTGTCCGAAGTACTGGTCTTCATTTTCCTGCAGAGGAAAGGTAAAGCTGGATGAAAATGGTGCGATTTTGAAAGCTGACGAGGAACATAACCACGAGGCGCAGCGGTACTTCAAAACTGAAGATGGAAAATATGTCAAAGTATAAATTATCACACTAATTACACTAACACACTTGACACTAATATTATAAATGCGAAAGTTTGGATGTTTGGATGGATAGATGGATGGATGTATGTTTGTTCTAAAAAATGCACGGTTCTTGTAGGATAAAACAACGTAAACGTTTTTTTTTTTGTGTTTAGGTGAATTTAAATTTAAAAATGTTTTTTCATCAGTTTTATGATTGCGTACCTACCTATATACCTATATATCTAGTTTAGGGAGTGATAGCGATAGCTTTTAAGATTCTAACACAAAGTTAAGATGTATGCACTCAAATTAAGGTTTTATCTACTAATATTCTCTAGATGATATATTTTAGTATAATTGTGAATTTTTATGTAGGTATTCTATGGATATTTTATCTATAAAGTTCTTAAAATACGTATTTAAATGTTTTTTTGTGAAATTAATAGAATGATAAATAAATATAAGAAAGAAGCATTTTGGGACAATCTGATTGAAATACAAACATCTTAATTTCTTAAATTCTTTATTGTACTTATTACACAAAACAATACAATAACAATAACATAAAAAAGAGGGGTAAGGGGAGACCCCAAACCACTTGGTTGACAAGTTCAAAAGGATATGAAAATCCTCGGCCTCAATGATGAGGACACGAGCCAACGAACTACAGGGCGCCGCATGATAAGGAAAGCTGACCCCGTGTAACGGGATAAGGCGAGGACAAAGAAGAAGAAGACACAAAACAATAATAAATACAGACACAATTAGATTAAAGGTAATGTACAAAGGTGAGCCAGAGCCTGAAAGAGTTTTCTTATAGCAAACCTAGGGATAAAGAGAGAGGTTATTATAAAGCTATGGATAGAAATGTGTACATACATGAGAGGAAAGAGATTAACAATAATTTACAGTAAGGCTACTTTCACATCTTGCATCATAGCGCCATTACTTTTAAAGCATAAAAGAGAATAACAGATTAAGAGTATGTAACTAAGCAACGCAATAAAATAAACTGTTTTTTAATTACCGAATCTTAAACATCAATATTCTCAATACTTGCAGATGTGACTCCAGTTTTGAAAAAGCTTGTACCCCACTGATGGGCATTGGGCATAAGTATAGAGAAATAAGGTCAAAGTCAAATGGCGTTGGAAAGGGTTGCCGAGCCTTCCCCTCGATTCTACTAACAAACTTTTTCTCATCTAAAGCAAAACGTCAACTAATACGTTTTATCTCAATCTACTAATAACCAATAAGGTTAGTTACTCTGTTGTGATGACGTTTTCAAACAAATTACCAATGAGGTTTTGCAAATTACTGTCATTTTGGGAACGAAATAAAACGCAGCGGTGATGATACGGGAATGGTTGACGTTGTAAATTAGAAGAATATGAGGCTATGTGTTACGTTACGACGCAGTAACAATAATAAATAAATAAATAATGCTGAACACTTCACACAGCATCATGTAGCTCCAAGCTAAGTAGAGCTTGTGTTATAGGAACCACATGACTGATATACTACTTAAATACATTTTTTTTTTGTAAATACATACATAGTATACATAGAAAACACCCAGACCCGAGACAATTATTGCAGATCATACAAACATTTGTCCCGCGGCGGGGATCGAACCCGCAACCTCCTGCGTCATAAGCGGGCCTTCACCCACTGCGCCACAGAGGTCGTCTCATAAGTCTCAATAATTATATTTTACAGAATACTTCTTCATTTTAACCGGCAAAAACAGGCAACTGCTCATGATGAACAATTATACGTACTGTCAAGTGAATAAAACTTGTAACTACTACTGTTCGAGCTACTGGACTTCATTCGCTTGCAAGGGGAAGGTAAAGCTGAATAGAGATGGCTCGATCTTAAAAGCAGACGAGACGCATAACCACGAGCCGCCGCGGCATTACAGGACACAAGATGGAAAATACGTCAAAGTATAGATTCTTACTGGTTAGTTTTATGGTTCAATTTCCACCAAGCACGTTTATATGGTCAATTTTTAAGTTTGTCTGTGTCCTGGGTGGCAATTCTACTAGATGACAACGTCAATCATTTCGTTGCGTTTTGTTTCGATCTCTTAAACGTCAGCCATTTGGTGAATAGTAGAATAGCTTTTCAAAAATTTGTTCTGTCAAAGTCTAAACCTTAGCTAAAACGTCACCACAACTGAGTCGTTTGTCATTAGTAGAATAGGAAAAAGTCGAAAATCTGAGGTTTAGTTGAGGTTTTGCTGATGGTTCATAAAAAGTTTTGTAGTAGAATTGTCACCCAGGCCTATAAGTAAAAACTTTTCTGACATCTAAATACTTAAGGCGTGACTGCAATTGCTAAAGTAGTGTTCTTTTATTTATAATACATCATCAATTATTTTATAGGCCTTTGCCCTGCAGTGGGAAACATCAGGCTTATAAATAAAATAAATTATATTCTACTTTTCTTAGTGTACCTACAATAAAGCGATCATTGATTCATTCTTATTAAGAACTAGCTTCCGCCCGCGGCTTGCTTTCGAGTGGTACCCGGATAAAAACTAGCCTAGATGTCCTATTCCCGGTCATATCTAAATTGTAAGTATAAATAATTGGCGTGCCGAAATTAAATATGATACAATTTTTTTTAGATTTCGAGTTCATTCCGACGAGTCGTGGCAATTTTTTACTTATGTTAAATAAGTATACGTACTGGCAATCTTCCAACTCCGGCAACTATTATTGTTCTAAGAAAAGTTCTGGATGTACGGCGAAAGTAAAGTTGGATGTCTTTGGGAAAATCATAATAAATGCTGTCGAGTCACACAATCATGAACCACCGAGATATATGAAAAGACCGGACGGACAGTATGTTAGAATTTAACTATAGTACGCACACGGTTAGTTTATTTTTATAAATAGCTTGCACGTAATATAATTGACATTTAAAAATAAATACTTAAGATGTTTTGAAATGGTTTTTCCTTTAGATTTAAACATAAATACCTAAATACTGTTTAATTATATAAGTAAAACTAAGCCCTCGCTGCGTTGCGGCGTAATGGTTTATGGTGATGATGATGATGATGATGATGATAAAAATTAGCTTATATCCTTTCTCGAAAGTTTAGCCATCACATGCAGAGAGAATTTTTCAAATCCGACTGGTAGTTCCTGAGATTAGCGCGTTCAAACAAACAAAAAACTCCTCCGCTTTAAATATTGGTATAGATAGATAATTATCAAACTTAAACATACATAATACAAGCTATTGTTTTTTCTTAAGAATTTCGTGGACTAATGTAGCTGAAAAAGTTGTCTAATTTCCATAATTCCTGTAGATTACGAGTTAATTCCAACGCCAAAAGGCAAGTACCTACTGATGAAGAATAAGTATACCTACTGGCAGTCATCGTATCCCAGGACATACTATTGCTCCAAAAGAGCTGCTGGATGCAAGGCCAAAGTGAGATTTGGTTCAACGGGGAGAATTGAAGAGGCACACGAATCACATTTTCATGAACCACCAAGGTATTACAGGAATATTGATAGGCACCGTCAGCTTTGAAGTCAGACTGATGATATCCATACCCATATTATAAATGTGAAAGTGTGTTTATTTGTCCTGCTTTCACGTCAAAACAGAGCGACGGATTGACGTGATTTTTTGTGTGGAGATAGTTCGAGGGTTGGAGAAGTAACATAGGCTACTTTTTATCCTGGTACCGAGCGAAGCCGCGGGTAGCAGCTAGTTAACTATAAACCTATTTTAATAATCTTACTAAACATTATAAATGTGAAAGTTTGGATGTTTGGATGGATGTTTGTTACTAAATCACGCCAGAACGGCTGAACGGATGTTGAAATTTGGCACAAAGATTATAGTCTGGAATAGCACATAGGCTACTTTTTATCCCGCAAAAATGTACGGGTCCCGTGGGATATAAAAATAGTAGTCCACGCAGGTGAAGCCTCGAACGTTCGCTAGTTTATAAATAAACTAGTTTCCGGCCGAGGATTCGCTATTCCCGGTAATTATATATCTGTTTTTTAAATTTCAGGCAAATCGGTTCAGTGGTTGTCGAGTTATAGAGGAACAAACATACATCTTACTTAGGGGTCTTACTCTAGAAATAGCTCTCGTAGATAAGTAAACATATTTATTAGTTTTAAAAACGAACTGTTTATATCAATTTTATAATTTTATTTTGTTATAAGTAGTGTTAATCCACACTTGGGTATTTACATTTTTTTAAACTGAAAAATCTTATCAAAATTTTCAATTTTGTAGATGGCGCTCATCGATGCTATAATCGATAGTATGGTCTTATCATGATTTTCAACTCTGGCGTCAGAGGTTCCGTGGCCGAATTGGTAAAGGCACTCCGGCTAAAGGAGGATCGCTTGTATCATTGCGGGTTCGAATCCCGTCGGAATTGAAAATTTTGATAAGATTTTTCAGTTTAAAAAATATATCAATTTTGTATGCTAAAAAGATGTATTTAATTAATAAAGTGAAAATGATACCTCTGTTATACAAACTACACTACTAGCGCAACTCTAAGCATTTTATAAAAACATTCAACTGGCGTAGCCTTTTCATTTATTTGTTATAATTTCCTTTAGATTACATGCTGATTCCAACGGCTAAAGGGAAGTCTCTACTAATGAGGAATAACTATACGTTTTGGCAATCGTCACGCTACCGCTATTGGTGTTCAAAATCCCCTTCTGGATGCAAAGCAAAAGTTAAACTTGGCTCTGATGGAAAAATTGTGGAATCCCTGTCACATAATCACGAACCACCAAAGTACATTAAAACGTCCGATGGACAGTATATTAAACTTTAATCATAGTCGTATATTTTAAATAGTGAGTAGGTTTTGTTTTGTTTTAATCAAAATAAAGGGATACATTTTATAAAAACTATAATTAGTTGGTTAATTGTTTTCGTAATATTTATCCTATAATTGACACCTATAGAGTCTTATATAAGTAAAATACACATATCAAGACTATTACAGCATTACATAGATAGATATTACATACATAGATTAGTTAGATATTGAATAAACATTACAAAACCGGGGGCGGCGCAGTTTTAAACTTATGCATACAATTTCTTCAGGTTACGAACTGATTCCGAGGGTTAAAGGGAACCCTCAAATGATGATGAACAATTATACGTTTTGGCAATCGTCACGCACGCGGTATTGTTGTTCTAAATCGCCTTACGGATGCAAAGCTAAGGTACGATTGGATTCAAAAGGGAACATTTTGGAAGCAATAGAATCACATAATCATGATCCACCGCTGTATATTAAAACCCCTAAACGACTAATGTTAAACTTTAAATAAAGCTAGCTATATAAATTGTAATGGTGTGTAAGATTTGTTCTCGATTAATAAATATAAAATAAAACAAGGTCTCTTTAAATAACCATACCACCTTCGCAGTTATAACTAAACAATACATAATTGAAGACGTCTAAACTGGCGCAGCTAAATTTTAATATTTCTATATTATGTTTCTAATTTATATATGTTCTAATAATATGTTTCTTCAGATTACATGCTGATTCCAAGAGCTAGAGGAAAATATCAACTGATTAAGAATAACTATACGTTTTGGCAATCGTCCCACAACCGTTATTATTGTTCCAAATCACCGTATGGATGCAAAGCTAAAGTGAAATTGGGTTCAGATGGAAAAGTTCTGATAGCAGAAGAGTCGCATAATCATGAACCACCGTCATCATCCACCGCCCCACTTCACCCACTGCCACAGAATAGGTACAGAAGGCGCACTCCGCACTTTAGGTACAAAGCTACAAGTACATTGGCGGGTCCACCCGGACGGGCCTTGGCAGCTAGGGTTCCCATTTACCACTTGGCTCGCACGCTAACCGCGTCGCGCGTAATGCCTATCACGCGACAAGTCGACAACCCTTCTGCGTCACTCCGCGCCAGACAGTGAAGAGTTATGCGTTAGAAATACAGAATTTGAGCGTTGGGCAATAAACGCTTACGCGAGCTGAATTGCACTTTGTTGCGTCGCAGCAAGAGTTGCTATTTAAATAAATGTTTTCGCAAAGTCAGGCTTCTGAACATATTTATTATGTACCACGGCTGGGAATAGGCCTCCCTTAGTTTGTACCAACCACCATGATTCTATCCGATACATCTTTTGGCCGCGATTTTGTCAATGTCGTCTGCCCTTCTGTCTCATTTTAAAATGTCTAGTGAAAAAAAAAATTAAGTTTATGTTTTTAGCTTTAGTAAATGTAAATAAAATGTTAAAGTATGAAATATGATGGATAACATAATAAAGTTAGTTTATCGTCTGTTGTTGTCAATTATAATTGATAATTGCATTACAGCGCAGCCTACAGAGTTCTCACTTATTTGAAATTATTAGTTCTGTCTTTTGATCTTATTGAGTGTAAGCATAAAGTTAAGTGCTGACGTTGTATAAATCATTATAAGTATCAAGTGTTTTATTAGAATAATGATGGAGTGTTGAAACTTATTTTTCAGAGTACGAGTTTATCCCGTCGGGTAAGGGCAAGTATCTGCTCTTGCTGAACAAATATACATACTGCCAAATGAATAACAGTAATAATTATTATTGCTCTAATCACGGAAGAGGATGCCGAAGTAAGGTGAAACTGGATAAAACTGGACAAATTGTGATGACATATCAGAATCATTATCATAAACAGCCCAAGATTGCTGACCGATACATAAAATTAAAAGATAAATAAAATGATTATTTTTCTAACGTTTATAACTATTAATGTGTGCTCTGTGCAAATAATTACTACCTAAAGCATCGGAAAAAAAATCCGAAAAAGTGTTTATGAAGTTAATTTTAATTTTCATACTTTTGGTATGGAAAGGCTTTCTTGATTCTGAGGCGTACGAAGTTCGCCGAGTCAGCTAATATTAATTAAAATACAAAGCTTTTCCATATTGATTAAGATTTTACGATTAAGTACATAATAATATTATTATGTAAAATGTATCTGGGAAGCTTAAATTCACCTAAAGACTAAAGTAGCTTGTAATTTATAAGCTTTTGTAATTATCTGCAAGTATCGTTGCAATATTAATTTGATGTAGGTAATAAAGATAGCTTGAATCAAATTACTTGTTTCTATATATATTTTTATTAAGGGTCATTAATAAGTTTTTTGATAGATTTTTTAATGTAATGGTTAATTATCTAGAAGATTATTCCTCTTTCAATTAAGAAAAAAACGTAGTATGTTGTGCAACAATTTCGAGGACTTAGGAAACCCAGCGGTGAGGTGTAATAAACAATGTGGAGCGAGAATAAGGTGCGGAAATAAGACAAGACATTAAACGGATACCACCCACTACTGGGTATATGCCTCCCTTAGTTTGGCGCCAACTGCCACGATTCTGCGCCAGTCCGATCTATCTTCTGTCTCATATTAAAATGTCTAGTGGAAGATATTTTTTAAGTTGATGTTTTTTTTACCCGACTGTGCGACGCAAAGGACGGGTAATGTGTTTATCGGTCTATCTAAGTATGTATGTTTGTATGGATGTTTCTGTGTTCTAGAGGCCAAACGCATGGACCGATTTTGATGATTCTTACCTCAATCAAATCTTGCGAGTGTCACTAAAGACATGACAGTAATCGAAATTCACCAGTGCCACAACCAGACGCCATATTGTCAAAATTAAAAAAATCCTCAAACTATGTCAAGTAGTGTATCGTTGAATAGGTATTTAAAAATCAACGTTAGGTTTCTTTTACTATTTTTCATTTTAAGTAATAGTTTAGGAAACATAACGGTTTAAAGTTGATTAATAATAAATCATTCTCGCTAATTTAGGAGCGAACAGCTTTTTACTTGAAAGAAAGAATTAAATAAATGATTTCTTTCTTTTCTTTATTTCTTGATTAGAAAGTTAGTTAATCGTCTGCTGTTGTTAATTATCATTGCTAATTGCGCTACAGCGCAGCCTACAGAGTTCCCACTTTTTTAATTCTTAGTTCTGTCTTTTGATCTTATTGAGTGTAAGAGGAGTGTAAGCATAAAGTTGCGTGCTGACGTTGTATAAATCATTTTAAGTATCAAGTGTTTTATTAGAATAATGATGAAATTATGAATAAGTGTTCAAACTAATTTTTCAGAGTACGAGTTTATCCCGTCGGGTAAGGGCAAGTATTTGCTTATGCTGAACAAATATACATACTACCAAATGAATAACAGTAATAATTATTATTGCTCAAAGCACAAAAGCGGATGCCGAGGTAAGGTGAAACTGGATAAAAATGGAAAAGTTGTGATGGCATTACAGAGTCATAATCATAAACCGCCCACGTACTTGAAAACTACTGACGGTAGATACATAAAAATTTAAAGATAAATACATATTATGAGTTGTTGTTTTGTTGTGAGAGTATGTTTTAGCTTTAGTTAATGCAAATAAAATGTTAAAGTGTGAATAACTGAATACGATAGATAACACAATAAAGTTAGTTTATCGTTTGTTGTTGTCAATTATAATTGATAAATGCGCTACAGCGCATCCTACAGAGTTCCCACTTATTTGCAATTCTTAGCTCTGTCTTTTGATCTTATTGAATGTAAGCATAAAGTTGCATATTGACGAGATAAGTGTTTATTAGAATAATGATGAAGTGTTGAAAATTATTTTGACAGAGTACGAGTTCATTCCGTCGGGTAAGGGCAAGTATCTACTCATGCTGAACAAATATACATACTGCCAAACGAATAATAGTACGCATTATTATTGCTCAAAGCACGGAAGCGGATGCCGAGGTAAGGTGAAACTGGATAAAAATGGAAAAGTTGTAATGGCATATCAGAATCATAATCATAAACCGCCCACGTACTTGAAAACTCCTGACGGCAGATACATAAAAATTTAAAGATAAATACATATTATGAGTTGTTGTTTTGCTGTGAGAGTATGTTTTTAGCTTTAGTTAATGTAAATAAAATGTTAAAGTGTGAATAACTGAATACTATAGATAACACAATAAAGTTAGTTTATCGTTTGTTGTTGTCAATTATAATTGATAAATGCGCTACAGCGCAGCCTCCAGAGTTCCCACTTATTTGAAATTCTTAGTTCTGTCTTTTGATCTTATTGAGTGGAAGCATAAAGTTGCCCAATACGGAGATCCAAAGACGAACCAAAGTCAAAGATGTCGGTATACGGGTCATGGAACTCTAATGGAGTTGGGCGGGACACCTGGCAAGACGTGGTGATGACAGGTGGTGTAAAGCGTTGACGGAATGGTGGCCGAGAACTGGCAAAAGAAGCGTCGGACGTCCGTCAGCACGATGGGTCGACGATATTGTTATTGTTAGCGCGGGGCTGGGAGGAATGGCAAAAACAAAGGGAGGCCTATACCCAGCAGTGGAAGAGATGAGGCTGCGGATAATGATGATGATAAAGTTGCGTGATGACGTTGTATAAATCGGTATAAAGTATCAAGTGTTTGTTTAGAATAATGATGAAGTGTTGAAAATTGTTTGACAGAGTACGAGTTTATTCCGTCGGGTAAGGGCAAGTATCTGCTCATGCTGAACAAATATACATACTGCCAAATGAATAACAGTAAGAATTATTATTGCTCAAAGCACGGAAGCGGATGCCGAGGTAAGGTGAAACTGGATGAAAATGGAAAAGTTGTGATGGCATATCAGAATCATAATCATGAACCGCCCACGTATATGAAAATTTCTGATGGCAGATACATCAAAATTTAAAGATAAGTAAATTATTTCTTTATCTTTAAATTTTGATGTATCTGCCGTTATTGTTTTTGTAATGTATATAACTATTAATGTGTTCATATTAAATCATTACTACTAAATCATCAATATTAAATCATCGGAAAAATTCACGAAAAAAATGTTTATGAAGTTATTTTACAGACTTTAAATGGAACGGTTTTCTTGATTCTGAGGCGTACGAAGTTCTCCGAGTCAGCTAGTAGTAATTAAAATACAAAGCTTTTCCATATTGATTAAGATTTTACGATTACAAAATAATATGTTGTGTTAAATGTATCTGCGAAGCTTGAATTCACCTAAAGAATAAAGTAGCTAACAATTTATAATTATAAGCTTTTGTAATTATCTGCAAGTGTCGTTACAATATTAATTTGATATAATGAAAATATTAGTGTTCAGACTTAAGAGACTAAGTCCTCGAAATAGTTGCAAAAATACTACGTTCTTTCTGTTCCACATATTCTAAACCTCACCGTTGGGTCTCCCCAGCGGTGAGGTTTAGAATATGTGGAGCGACAATAAAGTACGGAAATAAGGATATTCAACGGAAACCACCCACTGCTGGGTATATGCCTCCCGTGGTTTGTGCCAACCGCCACGATTCTGCGCCAGTGGCCAGCGGCCAAAAGATGGATCGGAATCCATCTTTTGGCCGCGACTTTGTCAATGTCGTCTGCCCTTCTGTCTTATATTAAAATGTGTTGTGGAAAATATTTTTTAAGTTTATGTTTTTAGCTTTAGTTAATGTAAATACAATTCTAAAGTGTAAAAAACTTAATACGATGGATAACACAATAAAGTTAGTTTATCGTTTCTTGTTGTCAATTATAATTGATAAAGAGTTCCCACTTATTTGAAATTCTTAGTTCTCTTTTGATCTTATTGAGTGTAAGCATAAAGTTGCCTGTTGAAGACAATGTGTTTTATTAGAATCATGATGAAGTGTTGAAAATTATTTTGCAGAGTACCAGCTTATTCCGTCGGGTAAGGGCAAGAATCTGCTCATGCTGAACAAATATACATACTGCCAAAAAAATAACACTAAGAATTATTATTGCTCAAAGATCGTAAGCGGATGCCGAGGTAAGGTGAAACTGGATAAAAATGGAAAAGTTGTGACGGCACATCAGGATCATAATCATAAACCGCCCACGTATATGAAAATTTCTGACGGCAGATTCATAAAAATTTAAAGATAAATAAATATTGTTATTTTTCTAATGTATATTAATGTGTTCATATTAAATAATTACCTACTACTAAATCATCACTATTAAATCATTGGAAGAATTTACGAAAAAAATGTTTATGAAGTTAGTTTACAGACTTTTTATGGAACGGCTTTTTTGATTCTGAGGCGTACGAAGTTCGCCGAGTCAGCAAGTATTAATTAAAATACAAAGCTTTTTTATATTGATCAAGATTTTACGATTACTATGTAATAATATGTCACGTATGGAATGCTAATTTCAGCAAAACGTGGGCATGTACCAAATATGTAGTTGGAAATACCTCTGACTACACCCTTAGACTCGAAGGATCTTAAAAAATGCCTGAAAAGATCTGAGAGAATGTCTACCGCGCCTTGGGATACAGTCGTGATCATATTTCATTTTTATAATAATATTTTATGTTAAATGTATCTGCGAAACTTAAATTCACCTAAAGACTAAAGTAGCTAACAATTTATAATTATAAGCTTTTGTAATTATCTGCAAGTGTCGTTACAATATTAATTGGATATAATGAAAATATTAATGTTCAGCAATATTTATTTATTTATAGCTTGAATCAAAATACTTGTTTTCAATATGTTTTATAAATGATTTCAATGTAACGGTCAATTAGAAAATTATGTCTTTAATTAAGAAAGAACTTAGTATGTTTTGGTACTATTTCGAGGACTTTGGAGACCCAGCGGTGAGGTGTAAAATATGTGGAGCGACAATAAAGTGCGGAAATAAGGATATTCAACGGATACCACCCACTGCTGGGTATATGCCTCCCTTGGTTTGTGCCAACCGCCACGATTCTGCGCCAGTGGCCAGCGGCCAAAAGATGGATCGGAATCCATCTTTTGGCCGCGACTTTGTCAATGTCGTCTGCCCTTCTGTCTTATATTAAAATGTGTGGTGGAAAATATTTTTTAAGTTCATGTTTTTAGCTTTAGTTAATGTAAATACAATTTTAAAGTGTAAATAACTTAATACGATGGATAACACAATAAAGTCAGTTTATCGTTTGTTGTTGTCAATTATAATTGATAAATGCGCTACAGCGCATCCTACAGAGTTCCCACTTATTTGAAATTCTTAGTTCTCTTTTGATCTTATTGAGTGTAAGCATAAAGTTGCCTGTTGAAGACAATGTGTTTTATTAGAATCATGATGAAGTGTTGAAAATTATTTTGCAGAGTACCAGCTTATCCCGTCGGGTAGGGGCAAGTATCTGCTCATGCTGAACAAATATACATACTGCCAACAGAATAAAAGTAATAATTATTATTGCTCAAAGATCGTAAGCGGATGCCGAGGTAGGGTGAAACTGGATAAAAATGGCAAAGTTGTGACGGCACATCAGGATCATAATCATAAACCGCCCACGTATATGAAAGTTTCTGATGGCAGATTCATAAAAATTTAAAGATAAATAAAATTATTATTTTTCTAATGTATATTAATGTGTTTATATTAAATAATTACCTACTACTTAACAATCACTATTAAATCATTGGAAAAATTTACAAAAAAAATGTTTATGAAGTTAGTTTTCAGACTTTTTTATGGAACGGCTTTCTTGATTCTGAGGCGTACAAAATTCGCCAAGTCAGCTAGTATTAATTAAAATACAAAACTTTTCTATTATATATTGATTAAGATTTTACGATTATATAATAATACTAGCTGACACCCGCGACTTCGCCCGCGTGGACTACTATTTTGTTTCTCCCACGGAAACCGTGCATTTTTTCAGGACAAAAAGTAGCCTATGTCCTATTCCCGGTCATTATCTATCTATGTTTCAAATTTCAGCCAAATCGGTTCAGTGGTTGTCGAGTTATAGAGGAACAAACATACATCCAAACATCCAAACATCCAAACTTTCGCATTTATAATATTAGTGTGATTAGTGTGATAAAATTAGTGTGATATAAAATATATAAATATATATAAATAATATATATATATTATATAATGTAAAATATATATAAATATATATATATATATATTAGTGTGAAGTGTGAGTGTGATAGTGTGAAGTGTAATAGTGTGATGTATCTGCGAAACTTAAATTCACCTAAAGACTAAAGTAGCTAACAATTTATAATTATAAGCTTTTGTAATTATCTGCAAGTGTCGTTACAATATTCATTTGATATAATGAAAATATTAATGTTCAGCAATATTTATTTATTTATAGCTTGAATCAAATTACTTGTTTTCAATATGTTTTATTGAATGATTTTAATGTAACGGTCAATTATCTAAAAAACTATTTCTCTTTCAATTAAAAAAGAACGTAGTATGTTTTGGTACTATTTCGAGGACTTTGGAGACCCAGTGGTGAGGTGTAGAATATGTGGAGCGACAATAAGGTGCGGAAATAAGGACATTAAACGGATACCACCCACTGCTGGGTATATGCCTCCCTTGGTTTGTGCCAACCACCACGATTCTGCACCAGCGGAGAGCGGCCAAAAAATGGATCGGAACCTATCTTTTGGCCGCGACTTTGTCAGTGTTGTCAGCCCTTCTGTCTCATATTAAAATGTGTAGTGGAAGATATTTTTTAAGTTTATGTTTTTAGCTTTAGTTAATGTAAATAAAATGTTAAAGTGTGAATAACTTAGTACGATGGATAACACAATAATGTTAGTTTATCGTTTGTTGTTGTCAATTATAATTGATAAATGCACTACAGCGCATCCTACAGAGTTCCCACTTATTTGAAATATTTAGTTCTCTTTTGATCTTATTGAGTGTAAGCATAAAGTTGACTGTTGAAGACAATGTGTTTTATTAGAATCATGATGAAGTGTTGAAAATTATTTTGCAGAGTATCAGCTTATCCCGTCGGGTAAGGGCAAGTATCTGCTCATGCTGAACAAATATACATACTGCCAAATGAATAAAAGTAAGAATTATTATTGCTCAAAGATCGTAAGCGGATGCCGAGGTAGGGTGAAACTGGATGGAAATGGAAAAGTTGTAACGGCACATCAGGATCATAATCATAAACCGCCCACGTACATGAAAGTGTCTGACGGCAGATTCATAAAAATTTAAAGATAAATAAAATTATTATTTTTCTAATGTAGGTATTAATATTAATGTGTGCATATTAAATCATTACTACCAAATCATCACTAATCTGATAGTTTCACGAAAAAAAAATGTAGTGGGTTAATTTTGATTATCATACATTTTGATTTTGTATGGAACGGCTTTATTGATTCCGAGGTGCACGAAGTTTGCCGGGTCTGCAAGAATGAATTGAAATAAAAAGCTTTTCCATATTGATTAAGATTTTAAGATTAGTACATAATAATATTTCACTTTCAAAATTGACACACGGGAATTACTCACGTAAAAATATCGTCGATTTAGATACCGACAATGTTTCGATTCATCCGGAGAATCTTCATCTGGGTAATGGGTAAATGTAACGCTCGGCGCGGGACGAGGGCCTCGTCCCGCGCCGAGCGTTACGTTGCTCGCAGTGTGAGACGCGATCGCGAGGAGTAACCTTGCCGCAACTCCCTCCATACCCAGATAAAGATTCTCCGGATGAATCGAAACACTGTCGGTATCTAAATCGACAATATTTTTACCTGAGTAATTCCCGTATGTCAAATAATGTTTACATAATAATATGCTATGTTAAATGTATCTGCGAAGCTTAAATTCACCTAAAGACGTAGCTTATAATTTAGTAGCTTATAATTTTTAAGCTTTTGTAATTATCTGCAAGTATCGTTGCAATATTAATTTGATGCAATAAAGATAGCTTGAATTAAATTACTTGTTTCTATTAATTTTTATTAAGGGTCATTAAGAAGTTTTTTTGAATAATTTTAATGGAATGGTAAATTATTTAGAAGGTTATTTATTTTTCAGTTACGAAAAAACGTAGTTTGTTTTGGAACTATTTCGAGGACTTAGGAAACCCAGCGGTGAGGTGTAAAATATGTGGAGTGAGAATAAGATGCGGAAATAAGGCAAGACATATTAAACACATACATCCGGAGGCTCTTGAGGAGATGAAGAGACTAACAAAAACATCCGTTAACATGAAACTTTTGCGTAAGACGTTTTAATATAGTCTTTTAAACTTTCGCGATCGCATATTGAAAATTATATGGACACGGGATTTTATCGCGTAATTTACCTTATTTATCCCGACGTTCCGGTTATGTTACAACAGCCGTGGTGGCGGGCAGACTCAGTCTGCCCGCGTCGGGATAAATAAAGTAAATTACGCGATAAAATCTCGTGTCCATATAGTTTCAATATGACGTTTTAATAGTTTATTTCGTGATTAAATATTGATACCAAAGTTGAACACCGGTGAAAATTACTTTACTTGAAAATTACTACCTACATACTTCCGCCCGCGGCTTAGCTCGCGTGGTAGTTACTTACCCGAATAAAAAGAAGCTATGTGTTATTCCAGGTCATAAACTATGTTTGTTCCAAGTTTCTTTAAAATCCGTTCAGTAGTTTTTGCGTGAAAGAGTAACAAACATCCATACATCCGTACAAACTTTCGCATTTATAATATTAAGTAGGAAGGAAGTACACTAATAGTATACACGCGGCTTCGCTCGCGTTTTCAGGGTAGGTAAATCTCGGTACACAGGGGTGTATCAAAAAGGGATTTTTCGAAATTCAACCCCTAGTGAGTGAATGGAGTAAAATCTTATTCTAGGTACTAACTTGAAACTTTATATATTTTTCAATTAATTTGATAAAAGTCTGTTTAATTGTTTTCAAAGCTACCTACCCCTACCTGGTTGTATCGATCTGCCAAAAAATGCAATACAGACTTTTGAAAAACGTTTGATAGATTTGTGATTCTTTTTTTTCGTTATACAGAAATATTAATTTGTTAGTCCCTGTTCTACCTACCCTTTCCCTTTTTCAAAAACCAATAATAACAAACGAAATTTTAGACGAAAACCGCAAAGTTATGGGTAGCGTTTCGGGACAGACCTGACAACTTTTGATCACAGATATTTTCACTGATTATTCGAAGAAGCCTGGACCGACTTGGATAATTCTTTTATTATTTGAAAGGGTTTCATACTTTCCGATTGGAGCCATAAAAATTTGGTGAAGATCTGTCGAGAATCTTCGTAGTTACGAACAGAAACGCACCTCGAGAGTGCAGAAAATTGCTCAGCTTATAACATTGCAATCGTTTTTTTTTAATTTTTAATTGAGCCACTTGTTTGATATCTCAATAATATCATATCGACAGAGAGTACTGATTGCTGAAACTCATTAACATAAAAAAGTAAAATGAAATACCCTTTATTATTCGCATAGTAGGTACAAATCGAAAGTATTTTATTCTAAGATCATAAAAATATTATGGACCCTTTGATGGATATGCTTCTAAAGGTTTCCAATCCGTTAATTCCTGCATTTTTGATTTTCCCATTAATAGTGCCCATACATTTGAGTATTTATAACTTTGACCGTTATTTTTAAATCTTACTACATTATAATGTTTTTTACAGGATACAAGTTCATAACCACGCAAAGGCACAAATCATTGCTGATGATGAACAAGTACACGTACTGGCAAGCGCAACCTACGAAGTTCCACAGACATTTCTACTGCTCTAAGCAAAGCTTGGGGTGCAAAGCTAAAGTGAAGATGAATAACGAAGGAATAGTTATAAACGTTGATGGAGTCCACACTCATCCTCCGCCGAAGTACCTCGAAACTTCTAGAGGTTATATGAAAGTTTAGAAAAACTCACACAGAGTTCTTGTATTAGCTTAGCCCATAGGTTCTCAACGTGGGCGATAACGCCCCCTTATGGGCGTTTGAGACTTTCGGGGGGGCAGTAGATGATCCAGAGAAAATTAGGGGGCATTGAGATGGCGCATTAAGATATGGGGCGGACGGGCTCTTGAAAAAAATTTTCTCAAAGTGGGCGGTGGGCAAAATAAGGTTGAGAAACGATGGCTTAGCTTAGACTGTTAACTTTTGCAAAGAAACACATGCAATTACTATTTATTAAATATAAGTTTGTGGAGTTATAGGCCTTTGCCAAGCTGGGGCAAACATGCGGTCACCGATGTCTAAAAAATATTTTTGTATTATAATTGTAAACATAGTTAAGTGTCTGAATAAAAGCTATTATTTTTATTATAAATATAAGTTTAAGTTCATTAACGCCATTATAAAATGTCCAAAATAATATTCTAAACTTATTTCGGTTTATCGTTTCCGAATTCTGTTTCGTACGCCAATCATGTATAGCCATTATTTTTGTTAAAATGTGTAGAATCAAATGGTTTGTATGTCACTGTAGTAGAATATAATAAAATCCTACTAATATTATAAAGGCGAAAGTTCGTGTGTGTGTGTGTGTGTGTGTGTGTGTGTGTGTGTGTGTGTGTGTGTGTGTGAATGTTTGTTGCCACGTATCTCCATAACTACTAAACTGATTTTGATGAAATTTGGAATGTAGATAGATAATAACCGGGAATAGGACATAGGCTACTTTTTATCCCTAAAAATTGCACGGTTCCCGTGGGATAAAAAAATTGTAGTCCACGCGGGCGAAGCCGCGGGCGTACGCTAGTAGAATATAAGTTTTTCGCACACCTTAAAAAACACAATAATAAAAAAGATTAAAAAAAACATTATTTAATAATATTACTTATCTACGCTTCTGTTGTTACACCATTGCAATGAACCTCATTGCAGTATTTAATGTAAACTAATAGAAATATGAATAAAACGTGAAATGGAACGCCATCTGCTTTCATTGCTTTCCAAATTCAAAACTAGATGGCGCGAAAAAAATGACCCAATCCTAGATTGCGCTAAAGCAATCTAGGTGGGAAAAAAAAACACAAAACGCGGGACTGCTAGTAAACTATGGAAAAGAGCTGATGATCTTAAACGGCTGAACAGATTTTCACGAAACGTAACTAAGAACACTCTCGACATAGACACCATAATTCCAAAAAAAGTTAAAATCGGTTCATCCGTTCAGGAGCTCTGATGCCACAGGCAGACAAACAGAGACGAAGACACACAGAGACACAGATACACACTACAAACCTATAATTGTATTACTGTTTTTAACCCCCGACGAAAAAGAGGGGTCTTTTTCGTCGGTGGTTAAAAACAGTAATACAATGGGCGACCTTATTGCTGAAAGTTAAAAAAACACACAGTTCTTATTATTTCAATGTTTTACAGAATACAAATTCATAACCACTCAAAGGAACAATTCATTGCTGATGCTTAACAAGTACACGTACTGGCAAGCGCGACGTTCAAAGTTGGCCAGATATTTCTACTGCTCCAGAATAAAATTGGGGTGCAAAGCTAAAGTGAAGCTGGCTAACGAAGGAATAGTTTTGAAAGTTGAAGGGATCCACACTCATCCTCCACCGACGTACGTCAAAACTTCAACCGGTTACTACATGAAAGTAGACCATAGGTTCTCTGAATTAGACATAGACACATCGAAAGTGTTTGAGTACGACACAACACAAGTACATTTTTAACTATAAAAAATTATGCAATATATAAGTATTTATCAATTCTAGTCTTCCAGCCTGGCTTCTCACTTTAATTCCTACGAGTATGCTGAAGTTGACAATTTATCGTTCACTACACGTTCTAAACAGTCAAAAAAATGTTGTGGGGTATGCACGGCATCCATACTCGGCAGAGCTTTTCTTTTGAGCATATCCCGTGCGTGTTCGATTGGGTCGAGGTCAGGGAGACTGAGAAATGAACTTCCTGACAAAATTTCAAACGTTCTTGACGTTTAGAAGTCCACCGAGTGTGTCGTGATTCATCGGAAAAGCAAACACAACGCCAGTCTTCTTCCTCCCAATTTCTGTGTTCGCGAGCCCATTGTTAACGGGCCCTACGATTGCGGGTTGCTATAGGTGGAACTCTCACCGGGCTTCGGGAACGCAGACTCACTTCTCGTAACGGATTTCGGATGGTTTGGTCGCTTATTAGCAAGCCTGAAGAGCTTTGCAGCCTCGTAGCCAGCTCAATGGCGGTCATGTTACGATTCCGTTGAGCAGTATTTTGGATGTACCGGTCCTGTCTGCGAGTGGTGATACGAGATCGTCCTCCATGTCGCTCGGCCACGCCGCCCGTGATACGATAGCGTGTCTAGAGGCGGCTTTTGACGCCCGGTGTAGTGCCAGGAGCGACAGCCACAGTACGTTGCCTGAAACCAGCTTGCAACATTCCGATGGCTCTCATCATCTCTTCTCATGTGAAATGATATCGCTCCATATCAATGCAACGTTTTTCAGTTCCGATGCAGAAATTGTAATGGTTTTGTAAAAACGCTATTACACACTTTGTATAGGAATCCTGATAGATAGTTGATTTTTTATTTTTAATAATTTAAATTGTATTTATTAGTATTTAACAAAATAATAAAAATTAAACTCTTAAGTAACATTCAAAATATGTATAATATTATTATTAGAATAAAAATAACCCGAAGTAAAAATATTGACAGCATTAGCTACTTTAGTAGCGAATTGTAAGCACTTTTGTGATTATCTTCAAGTTTTCCAATATTCATTTGAAACAATAAAGATAGCTCTAATCTAATGACTTGTTTTTATTTTTATCTACGAGTATGTACAAACTTATAAGAATTTAATTAAATATAAAAGCCATTTAAGTTTTCTGAATTATTTTAATGTAACAATCAATTATATAAAAGATTGATGTTCTCTTTCAGAAAACCTAAATTAAAGTAAATAAATTTGTCTTTAAAGTTTTCTGAATTATTTTAATGTAACAATCAATTATCTAAAAGATTAGTCTTATTCTCTTTCAGTGAAGAAAAAACGGAGTTTGCTTTGGAACTATTTCGAGGACTTAGGAGACCCGGCAGTGAGGTGTAAACTGTGTGGAATTATAAAAAGCGGAAATATGGCAAGACATCTCAAACTTAAACACCCAGAGGCTCATCACCAGATGAATATGATTCGCGAAAAGTCCAATGAAAAAAGGAATATTTTGCGTAAGGCTTATGAATTATCTTAAAGTCCATTGAGACATAACGATCTCAATCGCAATCGCACTCGAGCGCACTTGGCGGCCAGACCGGCCATGTAACGGCGGCCAGGCGGTAGTGCACGCGCTGTTAGCGGCCGGCCGCTAGCCGCTAGCCGCGTGCGAGTCGCGCTTGATCACGCTGGCCTGGTCGAATCCTGGTCGCTGGCTGCTTGTTTTCATCCCTTTAGGGATTGGATTTCGAAAAACTTTGCCTTAAACAAAATTGGGTGGTTTAACTATAAAAGGAAGCTACCTTCCAAATTACAGGTTTCTAGCTTCTGCTGCTTCGATTCGGCAATGATAGATCAGTCAGTCAGGCTAAGCTCTTTTTAAACGGTTTTATATATATAGCAGACCCGATTACCAGACTTTAATTAATATAATTTTGAAAAAATGCACCAAATTGGCAAACAATTTGATGAAAGTGTAATAAACACAACATATTTTTTTTAGTTGCTGATGAAAAAGATTTACAAAGCGGAGGTTTCGAGGAATGTGTGACCACAAGTGAAGAAAATACAGACACTTATAATATAATTGTAATTCAACATTCAGGGGTAATTGAAAATGAAGTTATTATAGATGAAGTAGAAATAGAGAAAGATGGGTAAGTTGGATTGAATGTAAATAGAACATTATATAATAAAAACCCTGTCCTATCAGTGATGTTTATGATTAGGTTGTTGTCCATTTCTTACATTAAGTTAAGAATATCCCGAAAAAATTAATCAAATTTGGTAAAATTGAAGTTTAATAGGAAAACATACTTTGGATTTTCTTGAACCGTCAATGGCAAAGCGTGTCATGGTCCAAACCCACAGAACTATATCAAGACACTAAATAGGGGAGATCACGTTGAAAAAAAAAATGGCCAATTATATAATCACTTATCATTGGGATGCCTGCATTAGATCCGACAGGGTTTTTAATAAAAATCTTACGATTTTAGATCTTTATTAGATGAATTTAATAGCATCAGTAGGCAACCTATACCACTATCAACGAGATGCTGTAGTGCCTGCCTACACTACACACACAGCACTGGGACAATGTGAGATGGAGTAGGTTTGCCCAGCAAATAAACTATCGTCTTTAATAGCATCAGTAGGCAACCTATACCTACTATCAACGAGATGATGTAGTGCCTACACACACACAGCACTGGGACAATGTGAGATGGAGTAGGTTTGCCCAGCAAATAAACCATCGTCTTAGCTTTATTGGCCTTATTCCACCGCAAAGACATGTTCTATACGTATGGAGCGGACTAAACGGCGGGTTTGCTCACGATGTTTTTCTTCACTGTTTATATGCATATACATTTCTGAAATAAAAATATATGCAGATCATACAAACATTTGTCCTGCGGAGGGGATCGAACCCACAACCTCCTGCGTCTCCAGCAGGCCTTCAAAAAATACGTTGTACTTTTGTCTTGAAATAAACATTTGCATTCACCCCAATTTAATATTTATATAATTTTTTTTTAGGGCTGTAGGAACTCTTGAGGATTTTGAAGATAATTCCAAGTTAAGTGAAAAGGATGAAGAAATAGAAAGATATGTGACAGAAAACCGTTCTGTAATGTTACAGGACCGTGAAAATTCTGTTGGTATGCATTTAAGTAACTTTTACAATAGTTTTACGAAGTACATTCTAATTTGTGATATTGCTTAAATATTTGGCAGCAAAATATTGAGATTTACTTTGGTATTTTTAGAAGACACAACAGCAAATGATTCAAGCCTTGATTGGGTAAAAAAATATGCAAATAAAATCGATTCGAATAAACATGAATGTGATGTGTGCAAGCTAATTATTGCTACGCAAAAAGGAATGGCCCAATCAATGGCAGGACATATAAAAATTCGACATCCATATATCTACGCCAAAGAAACAAGCTCAGAACTGGATTCAGACGACGAGAGTAAACAACCTGGAAGCTCGGAACTCAATTCAGACAACGATAGTAAAGTACCTGGTAAGTTGATTAACTATAAGTACCTAGATGTTACCAGATGTGGCCTGCGGCCCCTTTATCGCGATAATAGATTTTTTTTCGGAATAAAAAGTAGTCGTATGTCCTTCCTCATGATTCAAACTATGACTACCTATACAAGTTTTATAAAAAAAATTATCAAACCGTTTAGACGTAAAAGCGTTTCAGACAGACAGTTACTTTCGCTTTTATTACAATACAATTATATTGTAAGGATAGCAAGGATGTACAAACATTACCACGATGTAAGCGGCAATGGAAGACAACGTGATAAAACTAATAATAGCAATGTGCTTGCAATCTGATACATTGGTATGACCAAAGTATTTTAATTGTGTGAGGCATAGGCCAAAAAAATGGACGAGTAATTTGCGTTTCCTCTTAAACTGCAACTGAATTATTAATACGTATACTTACATTTTTAATATTCAAAGTAACATTAAAATTTATGATTTTATACTTACCAGAACACGAAGTATAAATATTAGTAGCGTTAGCTACTACGATAGCGAACTTTTGTGATTATCTTCAAGTATATATTCCAATATGTATTTGAAACAATAATAATAGCTTGAATCTCCTGACTTCTTCATATAATTTTATGAAATAAAAATTCATTAAGGTTTTCTGAATTATTTTAATGTTTTTCTTTCAGTAAAGAAAAATAAAAAAAGAAGTGTGCTTTGGAACTATTTCGAGGACTTAGGAGACCCGGTAGTGAGGTGTAAACTGTGTGGAGTTACAAAAAGCGGAAATTTGGCGAGACATCTTAAATTTAAACACCCAAAGGCTCATCATCAGATGAAGAGGCTACGCGAAAAGTCCAAGAAGGAAAAGATTTTTTTGAGTAAGTTCTACGTATTATCCATTGAGGCCAAATGATCTGAACCGCAGTCAGTAATATAAAATACATATTTTCTTTCAGTAAAGGAAAATAAAAAAACGAGTATGCTTTGGAACTATTTCGAGGACTTAGGAGACCCGGCGGTGAAGTGTAAACTGTGTGGAGCTATAAAAAGCGGAAATAAGGCAAGACATCTCAAACTAAAACATCCAGAAGCTCATGACCAGATGCAGAGGCTAAGTGAAAAGTCCATCGAGGAATTGAATCTTTTGAGTAAAAAATACGTATTACCTTAAAGTCCATTCAGACCTAATTATTTCAATCGACTGTAAGCCTGCGAGAGCACTTGGCGGCCAGACCGCGGCGGCCACGTAACGGCGGCCAGGCAGTAGTGTACGCGCTGTCAGCCGCCGTTAGCCGCGTGTGTCGCGCTTGATCTTGTCGCTAAAATACGTGCGGTATTAAAAGTGAACAATAGTTAGATCTCACTGGCCGTAAAAATTGTTAATAGAACTAATTAGTTATAGCATTAAGCTCGTTGTAAGTAAATGATGTTTATGAGTACTAATAAAGATTCTTTAACCACATTTACAACTTTATTTCTTTATTATATAGCTATAGGCTCCTTCTCTTCATCGTGAACATTATATATATATATTTATAATTAGTTCATTTTTTGTCCTAGTTCTTGTTTCGTGCTGTACCTACGCATAATATATATAGCCATTTATTTGCACTTTCTGCGTATGTTAAAAGTAAAATATTTGAGTTAAAAGTTTAAATGTTTTTGTTCATGTTGTACGTTAATGTTTTTGATGTCCTATGATTTGTAGAGTAAAATGTATCCAACCGATTCTGACGGAAGATCAGCGTTGTGCTTAGGCGCAACATAGTGCTGAGTCAGACGCCTGTTTGCAACTGTTTCTTCATTCCTTTGTTTTAATTTTTTTATTTTTGATGTGTATTTTAAGAAGAATTTGAATGTCTATCTTTTAACCATTATTTTTACACACATTTCTTATTACAATACAATGTTTTACAGAATACAAGTACATAACCACGCAAAGGCACAAATCATTGCTGATGATGAACAAGTTTACGTACTGGCAAGCACAAAGTTCGAATTTCAACAGATATTTTTACTGCTCCAGAATAAAATTGAGGGTAAAAGCTAGAGTGAAGTTGAATAACGAAGGAATAGTTGTGAAAGTTGATGAAATGCACGCTCATCCTCCACCGAATTATGTCAAAACTTCAACCGGTTACTTGAAATTACATGCATGAAAAGTGTCTAGGGATCAAGTTCATTTTTAATTGTAAAAAAATATTACCAAATCAAGTATTCCAGACATACAATTAATAATTACCAAATCAAGTATTCCAGACTGGCTTCTTACTTTAATTCCTATGTTGAAGTTAACAACTTATCGTTCACTACACGTTCTAACAACGCCAGTCTTCTTCCTCCCAATTTCTGTGTTCGCGAGCCCATTATAAACGGGCCCTAGGATTGCGGGGTGCTGTAGGTGGAACTCTCAGCGGGCTTCGGGAACGCAGACCCACTTCACGTTAAGGATTTCGGATGGTTTAGTCGCTTATTATTAGCAAGCCTGAAGAGCTTTGGAGCCTCGTAGCCAACACCATGGCGGTCATGGAACCGGTGCTGTCTGCCAGTAGTGATGCGAGATCGTCCTCCATGTCCTTTGGCCACGCCGCCCGTGATACGATATCGTGTCTAGAGGCGGCTTTTGACGCCCTGTGTAGTGCCAAGAGCAACAGCCACCAAATGTTACCTGAAACCAGCTTGCAACATTCCGATGGCTCTCATCATCTTTTCTAGCGTCAAATGATATCGCTCCATATCAATGCAACGTTTTTCAGTTCCGATGCAGAAATTGTAATGGTTTCGTAAAATTGCTATATTACACACTTTTTATAGGAATCCTGATAGATAGAGTTGATTTTTTATTCTTAATAATTTAACATAATAGTATTTATTAGTATTTAGCAAAATAATAAAAATTAAACTCTTACTATCCAAAGTACCATTAAAAAGTATAATTTTATTATAAGAATAAAAATAACCCGAAGTATAAATATTGATAGCGTTAGCTACTATATTAGCGAATTGTAAGCACTTTTGTGATTATCATCAAGTATATCAATATTCATTTGGAACAATAAAGATAGCTCTAATCTAATGACTTGTTTTTATTTTGTATCTACGAGTATGTACAAACTTATAAGAATTTAATTAAATATAAAGCTATTAAAGTTTTCTTAATTATTTTAATGTATCAATCAATTATATAAAAGATTAATATTCTCTTTCAGGAAGGCAATATAAAAAAACGAGTTTGGTTTGGAACTATTTCGAGGACTTAGGAGACCCAGCGTGTAGGTGTAAACTGTGTGGAACTAAAATAAGCGGAAATATGGCAAGACATCTCAAACGAAAACATCCAAAGATTTATCAGCAGATAAAAATAATTCGCGAAAAGTCCAATGAGAAAAAGAATATTTTGGGTAAGGTTTACGTATTATCTTCTAGTCCATTGAGACCTAATAATCTCAATCGTAATCGCACTCCAATGCACTTGGCGGCCAGACCGCGGCGGCCACGCAACGGGCGGCGGCCAGGCGGTAGTGCATGCGCTGTCAGCGGCCGGCCGCTTGCCGCTAGCCGCGTGCGAGTCGCGCTTAATCACGCTGGCCTGGTCGAATCCTGGTCGCTGGCTGCTTGTTTTCATCCCTTTAGGCATTGGATTTCGAAAAACTTTGCCTTAAACAAAATGGGGTGGTTTAACTATAATAGGAAGCTATATTTTAAAATTTCGCGTCTTGAACACATTTTTAATTTATTATTAAGCGATTATGTCCCGTTAATAATAAATTAAAAATAGGAAGCCACTTTCCAAATTTCAGGGTTCTAGCTTTTGCTGCTTCTACTCGGCATTGATAGATCATTCAGTTAGGTTAAGCTCTTTTTAAACGGTAGCAGAGTTTAAATAGTGTTAGTAGACCCGATTGCCAGACTTTAATCAATATAATTTTGAAAATACACACTAAATGCACACATAATTATAGTAACGCACAGTATAAGTTGACTTGGAAAATATTGGGGAAGACTTTGGCCCAGCAGATCGATAAAAAAGGGTTGTTAAAAATATTGGCAAACATTTTGATGAAAGTGTAATAAATACAACTATTTTTTTTTAGTTGCTGATGAAAAAGATTTACAAAGCGGAGGTATCGAAGAATGTGTGATCACAAGTGGAGAAAATACAGACACTTATAATATAATTGTAATTCAAAATTCAGGGGTAATTGAAAATGAAGTTACTACAGATGAAGTAGAAACACAGAAAGAGGGGTAAGTTGGATTGAATGTAAATAGTACAGTAGGTATACAATAAAATCCCTGTCCTATCAGTGATGCTTATAATTATGTTGTTGTCCATTTCATACATTAAGTTAAGTATATCCCAAAAACATTAATAAAATCTGGGAAAATTAAGTAGAGAAAACATACCTTTGGCTTTTCTCGAACCGTCTAAGGGCAAAGCGTGTCATGATTCAAAACACAGTAAATAGGGAGATCACGTTTTAAAAGAAATGTTGTGTAATATTTATACAATTTTTTTTAGGGCTGTAGAAACTCTTGAAGGTAATTCCAAACTAAGTGAAAGTGATGAAGAAATAGAAAGATTTGTGACAGAAAACCGTTCTGTAATATTACAGGACCGCGAACATTCTGAAGGTATGCATTTAAGTAACTTCTACAATAGTTTTACGAAGTACATTCTAATATGTGATATTGCTTAAATATTTGGAAGAAAAGTATTGAGATTTACTTTGGTATTTTTAGAAGACACAACAGCAAATGACTCAAGCCTTGATTGGGTAAAAAAATATGCAAATAAGATCGATTCGAATAAACACGAATGTGATGTGTGTAAGAAAATTATTGGTACGCAAAAAGGAATGGCCCAATCAATGGCAGGACATATAAAAATTCGACATCCATATATCTACGTCAAAGAAACAAGCTCAGAACTAGATTCAGACGACGATATTAAAGTACCTGGTAAGTTGATTAAGTATAAGTAGATGTTACTAGATGTGGCCTGCGGCCCCATTATCGTGATAAAAGTTTTTTTTTCCAGAATAAATAGTAGTCGTATGTCAGGATTCAAACTATGACTATACAAATTTTATAATAATCAGTCAGACCGTTTACACGTAAAAGCGTTTCAAACAGACAGTTACTTTCGCTTTTATTATAATACTAGCTGACCCGGCAAACTTCGTATTGCTTCAAGCATACCTAAATGAAAAGAAACATGTATAAAGTGAAGCGGAGAATGGAAGGAGAGAAGCAGGGAAACATGGAAGAGAGAAAACCCATACCCATATCCGTATCACCAAAAAGTTCCATGAAAGTCCTGACTGGATCATCATTATCAGCATTGTGTTTCACTCATCAAGCTCTTTCATTTGATACCCATATCACTAAAAAGTTACATGGAACAGGTCCTGACTTCATCACCAGATCAGCTTGCTGTCACCATATTATTAGATTGTAGTCGGAACTTTACAGATATGCTGAGTTCCTAGTTTCAACTCAATCGACCTTTTTATTAAGGAGTTCTGTTGAACAGCTCCTGACTCCATCAGATCATGACTTTGAAATTTTTACGGGACAATATTTAAAGTACCTACTTTTTAACAAAAAAATAAAATCAATCTAATCGGACTACGCATTAGTGAATTACAACCAGATACTCATTTTGACTTTCATCCCCTCTCCCTAGGGAACCGTGCTAAATTTCGGGATAAAAAGTATCCAAAGTGAAACACAATGCTGATACGATGATGGAGTCAGGACCTTTGTGGAACTTTTTGGTGATATGGTTATGGGTATGGGTTTTCTCTCTTCCATGCTTCCCCTCTTCTGTCCTTCCATGCTTCTCTGGTTCTCTTTGTACATGCTTCTCTCCATTTAGGTATGCTTAAAGCAATACGAAGTTTGCCGGGTCAGCTAGTGAGTAATATAAAATACATATTCTCTTGCAGGAAGGCAATATAAAAAAACGAGTTTGGTTTGGAACTATTTCGAGGACTTAGGAGACGCAGCGTTTAGGTGTAAACTGTGTGGAACTATAACAAGCGGAAATATGGCAAGACATCTCAAACGAAAACATCCAAAGGATCATCAGCAGATGAAAATAATTCGCGAAAAGTCCAATGAGAAAAAGAATATTTTGGGTAAGGTTTACGTATTATCTTCTAGTCCATTGAGGCCTAATAATCTCAATCGTAATCGCACTCCAAATTCCAATGCACTTGGCGGCCAGACCGCGGCGGCCACGCAACGGGCGGTGGCCAGGCGGTAGTGCACGCGCTGTTAGCGGCCGGCCGCTAGCCGCTAGGTGCGTGCGAGTCGCGCTTGATCATGCTGGCCTGGTCGAATCCTGCCGGCCTAACATGTGCAACATCGAGAGAGATATCTCGATCGGTCGAACTGCTCTAACGCATACGTAAGAGCAGTTTAACCGATCGAGAAGTCTCTTTTCTCGACTTTCGACGTTGCACATGTTAGGCCTACTGGTCGCTGGCTGCTTGTTTTCGTCCCTTTAGGCATTGGATTTCGAAAAACTTTGCCTTAAACAAAATGGGGTGGTTTAACTATAATAGGAAGCTACATTCCAAATTCAGGGTTCTAGCTTCTGCTGCTTCTACTCGGCAAAGATAGATAATTCAGTTATGTTAAGCTCTTGTTAAACGGTAGCAGAGTTTAAATAGGGTTAGTAGACCCGATTGCCAAACTTTAATTAATATAATTTTGAAAAAATACACTAAATGCACAAATAATTATGGTAACGCACAGTATAAGTTGACTTGGAAAATATTGGGGAAGACTTTGGCCCAGCAGATCGATAAAAAAGGGTTGTAAAAAATATTGGCAAACATTTTGATGAAAGTGTAATAAACACAACTATTTTTTTTTAGTTGCTGATGAAAAAGATTTACAAAGCGGAGGTATCGAAGAATGTGTGATCACAAGTGGAGAAAATACAGACACTTATAATATAATTGTAATTCAAAATTCAGGGGTAATTGAAAATGAAGTTACTACAGATGAAGTAGAAACACAGAAAGAGGGGTAAGTTGGATTGAATGTAAATAGTACAGTAGGTATACAATAAAATCCCTGTCCTATCAGTGATGCTTATGATTATGTTGTTGTCCATTTCATACATTAAGTTAAGTATATCCCAAAAAATTAATAAAATCTGGGAAAATTAAGTAGAGAAAACATATCTTTGGCTTTTCTCGAACTGTCTAAGGGCAAAGCGTGTCATGATCCAAAACGCAGTAAATATGGAGATCACGTTTTAAAAAAAATGTTGTGTAATATTTATACAATTTTTTTTAGGGCTGTAGAAACTCTTGAAGATAATTCCAAAGTAAGTGAAAGTGATGAAGAAATAGAAAGATTTACACAGGACCGCGAACATTCTGAAGGTATGCATTTAAGTAACTTTTACAATAGTTTTACGAAGTACATTCTAATTTGTGATATTGCTTAAATATTTGGAAAAAAGTATTGAGATTTACTTTGGTATTTTTAGAAGACACATCAGCAAATGACTCAAGCCTTGATTGGGTAAAAAAATATGCAAATAAGATAGATTCGAATATACTTGAATGTGATGTGTGCAAGCAAATTATTGCTACGCAAAAAGGAATGGCCCAATCAATGGCAGGACATATAAAGATTCGACATCCATATATCTACGCCAAAGAAACAAGCTCAGAACTAGATTCAGACGACGATATTAAAGTACCTGGTAAGTTGATTAAGTATAAGTAGATGTTACTAGATGTGGCCTGCGGCCCCATTATCGTGATAAAAGTTTTTTTTTCCAGAATAAATAGTAGTCGTATGTCAGGATTCAAACTATGACTATACAAATTTTATAATAATCAGTCAAACCGTTTACACGTAAAAGCGTTTCAAACAGACAGTTACTTTCGCTTTTATTATAATACTAGCTGACCCGGCAAACTTCGTATTGCTTCAAGCATACCTAAATGAAAAGAAACATGTATAAAGTGAAGCGGAGAATGGAAGGAGAGAAGCAGGGAAACATGGAAGAGAGAAAACCCATACCCATATCCGTATCACCAAAAAGTTCCATGAAAGTCCTGACTGGATCATCATTATCAGCATTGTGTTTCACTCATCAAGCTCTTTCATTTGATACCCATATCACTAAAAAGTTACATGGAACAGGTCCTGACTTCATCACCAGATTAGCTTGCTGTCACCATATTATTAGATTGTAGTCGGAACTTTACAGATATGCTGAGTTCCTAGTTTCAACTCAATCGACCTTTTTATTAAGGAGTTCTGTTGAACAGCTCTTGACTCCATCAGATCATGACTTTGAAATTTTTACGGGACAATATTTAAAGTACCTACTTTTTAACAAAAAAATAAAAACAATCTAATCGGACTACGCATTAGTGAATTACAACCAGATACTCATTTTGACTTTCATCCCCTCTCCCTAGGGAACCGTGCTAAATTTCGGGATAAAAAGTATCCAAAGTGAAACACAATGCTGATACGATGATGGAGTCAGGACCTTTGTGGAACTTTTTGGTGATATGGTTATGGGTATGGGTTTTCTCTCTTCCATGCTTCCCCTCTTCTGTCCTTCCATGCTTCTCTGGTTCTCTTTGTACATGTTTCTCTCCATTTAGGTATGCTTAAAGCAATACGAAGTTTGCCGGGTCAGCTAGTGAGTAATATAAAATACATATTCTCTTTCAGGAAGGCAATATAAAAAAACGAGTATGCTTTGGAACTATTTCGAGGACTTAGGAGACCTGGCGGTGAGGTGTAAACTATGTGGAGTTAAATACTGCGCAAATAAGGCAAGACATCTCAAACGAAAACATCCTGAAGTTCATTACCAGATGACGAGGCTAGGTGAAAAGTCCATTGAGGAATTGAAGTAGGAATTGACTTTAAGCTTGCGAGAGCACTTGGCGGCCAGACCGCGGCGGCAGGCGGTAGTGCACGAGCTGTCAGCAGCCGGCCGCTAGCCGCGTGTGTGTCGCGCTTGATCTAGCTGGCCTAGTCGAATCCTGCCGGCCTAACATGTTTACACACACACAGTGGCACAGTGTTTCTATTCTACAGCGACGATAGATAGTGTAATATGGCTAGGGGGGCTGGTTTCTCGACTCTCGATGTTGCGCAATGTTAGGCCTACAAGTCGCTGGCTGCTTGCCGTTAAATACGTACGGTATTAAAAGTGAACAATAGCTAGATCACACTGGCCACCGCGGTCTGCCGCTGAGTGCACTCGTAAGAAAATTAGTTAATAAAACTAATTATTTATAGTATTAAGCTCGTTGTAAGTAAACGATGTTAATAAGTAATAAAGATTCTTTAGCGACATTTACAACTTTATTTCTAGTGTGAGAAAGCTGTTGGATCTCCAATAAATAATTAATTAAATTATATAGGTATAGGCTCCTCTTCATCATGAAAATTATATATTTTTTGTAATTAGTTCATTTTCCTAGTTCTTGTTTCGTGCTGTACTAGCGCATAATAAATTTAATTCCTTTGTTTTAATTTTTTAGTTTTTAATGTGTATTTTAAGAAGATTTTAAGTTACGAATAAACTATTTGTCTATCTATCTATTTCCGTTAGGTAAGGTACTGTGCTTTGCAAATCGCTCGATTGGAACCAAGAGTCGACGTGCGAAATCTCTCGTTAACGCGCTGCACCGCGGCTTTTCATAATTTGCATAACACAAAACTCACAGTTACAACTTTTCAAATAAAAAAAACCATCGAAATCTCATAAGGCGATATCCAGTAGCCCCTTTATCCCCCTTTTTGGAGGAAGTAGGAAGGAAGTGAAAGTCCAATCAAAAATCCCCGACAAAAAAAAAACTACAAAATCGTGAAACTTGGGTACCAAGTTTCATTCAGAACGGTTGTAAAATACGTCCTGTAGAGGAGTACCTGGTAAGTTGAAACAGACAGAGAAAAGCTTTACTCGCTCGGTCAATTCTTTTTTTATCAAGTTGGTAAGTAGTTGTGTTTAGTACAGTTTCTTTTTAAACAACATTTTCATTTTACTCATTCAATTATTTTTATATACCATTTCACCGACTGCCTTTCATCACTACTGTTTTTCAGTCATTGTATGACATTGACAACGCTATATACTTATGCGAAACTAAAGCAGCACTAGATCAGACCTGTGCCCCGCAAAAATTGGTCGACCGTGATTGCATATACGAGCAATGACGAGTCCCGTGTGTTTGTTCGTCCAAGTTTGATTGTTATGCCGCTCCAAAGCTTTCCAATAGCCGTGTCCACACAGAGCGAGCAGCCT
Source organism: Camptogramma bilineatum (assembly GCA_958496255.1). NCBI lineage: Eukaryota > Metazoa > Arthropoda > Insecta > Lepidoptera > Geometridae > Camptogramma > Camptogramma bilineatum. The sequence continues at coordinate 13,663,817 of OY292460.1, read as the reverse complement.
CGCGAGGCATTTGCCGCGCGAAGCAGCTCGGTTAGTGTGGACGTGTGGCTCGGGCGCTCGGACGCTCGCCCGCGGTAGCGCGCGCCCGAGCCACACGTCCACACTAACCGAGCTGCTTCGCGCGGCAAATGCCTCGCGAGGCTGCTCGCTCTGTGTGGACCCGCCTAATTCCGTTAATTCCTGCGCTTTTTTTACCATTAATAGTGCACTTAACTTTGAATGTAAATCATTTGACCATTGTTTTTACACAAAGTTCTTATTTCATTACAATGTTTTACAGAATACAAGTTCATAACCACGCAAAGGCACAAATCATTGCTGATGATGAACAAGTATACGTACTTCCAAGGGCAACGTTCGACGTTCAACAGAATTTTCTACTGCTCTAGGAAAAGCTTGGGGTGCAAAGCTAAAGTGAAGCTGAATAACGAAGGAATAATTGTGAAAGTTGATGCAGTCCACGCTCATCCTCCGCCGAAGTACCTCAAAAGTTCAACCGGTTACTTGAAAATATAAGAAACACACAATATTTTTGTATTAGAAATTAGACACTGAAAAAAACAGTTGCAAACAATCAGATGTAATTACTTTATAAATACAAGTTTGATGCTAATTAAACGTGATAATATATGTAATAGTCGATATAGTTATACATATACATATAAGATAAGGAACTACCATCAGGATTTAAAAAAATGTTTCTGCATTTGATTGCTAATTTATTTAAGAAGGCTTCTTATCATCATCGTCGTCATCACCATATACCATTACTACGGGGGCAGCGCCGCGAAGGCGCTGTTAATCTACTATACTAATATTATAAAGAGGAAAGATTTGATTGTTTGTTTGCATTGAATAGGCTTCGAAATTACTGAACCGATATGAAAAATTCGTTCACTATTAGAATCCTACATTATCCCTGATGAACATAGGCTATAGTTTGCGCCTCGACTTCGCACTGGTAATTTATAAATTAAACCCAGGCGAAGCTGGGGCGAACCGCTAGTACCTAATAAAGATTGAATCAAAGGACTTCTTTAATATATATTATAAAATAAATATTGATTTTATAATTAATTTTGTTTACCTACTAAATTTTTATAAGTCTTTAAAATTTCTGAATTATTTTAATGTAACAGTCAATTATGTAATAAATTTGTCTTATTCTCTTTTAGTGAATAGAAAACGGAGTAAGCTTTGGAACTATTTCGAGGACTTAGGAGCCCCGACGGTGAGGTGTAAACTATGTGGAGTTGTATACAGCGGAAATAAAGCAAGACATCTCAAACATAAACACCCAGAAGCTCATAACCGTATGAAGAGGCTAAGTGAAAAGTCCATTGAGGAATCGAATCTTAAGAGTAAGAACTACGTATCATCTTGTAGTTAAAGATCTCAATCGAATACCACACGGACAGTCTTGGATTTTTTCTAAAAAGACATGTTTTATTTCATGAGAATGAAATCTCCACAGTATATGTCGCCTACAGGGCCAAATCTGAAACTATAAGCATAAGAGAAAAACACTCATAGAAGTCTCGTAATCGATTTTGATAAAAAGTAAAACTGGATCATTCAATTTTAAAAATAATAATTTTCCTGATCAGGAACCTGTTGGTTATAAAAAACTGTCTGTATTATTATACTATATACAGATAGTGTGGATAACAACTGTAGGTATTCGCAAAACGTGAATTTACGAAATCTATTGCGATTAATAATAATATTGTCAAAAGCTTCTTATTTAAGTTTTTAATAATTGTTCATACTACGTGGTGACAACCTTAGACTTCACGCACACAATTGCGCGTGTACAAAAATAACATGTGTGTAGTGTCTGTGTAATAGGTAAATAGAACGTTTTGTATAGGGATTTTGTCGAGTGTCCGGGGTGTCGTATATATAACTTAATGGCTCTGTTTCATCTCGAAAAATTATACATCTTATGGGAAGCCATCAAGTTAGTAGTAATTTAATAAAAAAAAATATTAAAAAATTAAAACAACGCACATTTTTTAAACAAGCTTCATTTTAGATGATAATGAAAACCAAGGCGATAGTGTTGGCGATTATGTGACTACGGTTGGAGAAAATATAGAAGAATGTAATATCATTGTAATTCAAGCTACAAGGGGAAATGAAAATGAAGTTGAAGAAGAAGAAGAGACACAGGAAGATGAGTATGTGGGAAATAATAATATAGCTGAGATTAAATAATACAAGTGGTTACGTTATAAGTAAAAGATATAATATTGACCAACATGATATTAAACATAATATTTATTAATTTTAACATTATAAAACTAAAAGAATCTGTTCTAAGTTAAGTGAAATGTTAAACTTTGTTGAAACACAAACATACACACATGCAAACTGTCATGTGTTATCAGTTGAATAGACACCATGTGGATTACATCCATAGGTTTGTTTGGAACAGTGACGTAACATGCAATGTTTCTTGTGTAATACAGTCCCAGTTTTTCGCTCACAAAACATTAAAGCAGCCATGCTGGATATTAATATAATTTATTTCGTTTCTACAAGGTTTTCTGAAACAATTAAGGATCTCAATGAAAGTTCTAAATTGAGTGAAAATGAGGCGGACAAATATATCGAAAAACTATCAAAAGGAGAACATTCTAAAAAACCACAAGGACGTGTATATACTGAAGGTAATCTGTTTTTCTTATATTCTTTATTAGATTTTTGTTCTTTATTTTGAGCGGCAAAAAGCAGCCGTGTTCATGATATTTCACTACCTACTTTCATACATTTGTGCTTCGTTTTTGTTATTTAAAAAATATATTTACTTATAATATTCGTGCACGAGTAAAATGAGTTAATGCCGAGATGATGAGTGAAATTAGAAATGAAGGCCGAAGATAAAACATAGTTAATATAGAATCCTTTTAACTAAAACATGGGACCACAATAATTTTTTTTTACATTTTTGGTATAAACCTTTTTGAAAATAATAATGGTTATTCTCTTTTAGGGGTTCAAAAGCGGAGCAAGCTTTGGAATTTTTTCAATGATTTAGGAGAATCAGGGATCCAGTGTAAACTTTGTGGTTCATTATACAATGGAAGTTCAAAAATGGCAAGACATATGAACCACAAACATCCGGAAGTCCTAAAGAAAATGAAGATACTAACAAATACATCGTCCATTTTAGACATTGAACATTTGAGTAAGATTTTTTTTATAATTTAAACAAAGAACAAACATATTGATAAATGTGTAATAATGCAACTTGTTTTTTTTTTTAGTCGCTGATGAAAAATATTTACAAAGCGGTGGTTTCAACGAATGTGTGACCACAAGTGAAGAAAATACAGACACTATGTATGTAAAATACCTGTATATTGTATTCTCATAGTAGAGTCCGATTCACGAAAAAAGTCCCTTTGTAATGGCGTCAGTGTCTACGTAACATAACAAACTGTCATAGGATTTTCTATAGTTCTGTAAAATTCCGCGGTACTTCTTTCGTGAATCGCACTCTAGAAGGTAACAATGTTTTTTTCAAAAACTATTCTGACGTTTCTAGAATCATTTCCACATTTTACTGTTTTTTCAAAAAAAGTTGTAGCTTCCGATGGACTTAGAATAACATACTTTGTACCTTTGTCTTGAAATAAACATTAACATTCACCCCAATAGTATAATAAAATATTTATACAATTTTTTAGGGATGTAGGAATTCTTCAGGATCTTGAAGATAATTACAAGTTAAGTGAAAATGATGAAGAAATAGAAATATTGACAGAAAACCGATCTGTAATTTTACAGGACCGTGAAAAAACTGAAGGTATGTATTTAGGTAACTCTGACAATAGTTTTACGAAGTACATTCGAATTTGTGATATTGCTTAAATATTTGGCAGCAAAGTATTGAGATTTACTTTGGTATTTTTAGAAGACACAACAGCAAATGACTCAAGCCTTGATTGGGTAAATAAGTATGCTAATAAGATCGATTCGAATATACTTGAATGTGATGTGTGCAAGCAAATTATTGGTACGCAAAAAGGAATAACCCAATCAATGGCACGACATTTAAAACTTCGACATCCTTATATCTACGCCAAAGAAACAAGCTCAGAACTGAATTCAGACGACGAGAGTAAACAACCTGGAAGCTCGAAATTCAATTCAGACGTCGAAAGAAAACAACCTACGAGCTCGAAACTCAATTCAGGCAACGATAGTAAAGTACATGGTAAGTTGATCAACTATAAGTAGATGTTTATAGAGAAAATCGGATTTTCTTTTGCAGGATAAAAAGTAGTCTGATTCAAACTTATGACTATACCAAGTTTTATAAAAATCCGTCAAGACGTCAGTTTAGACCTGAAAGCGTATCAGACAGACAGTTACGTTCGCTTTTATAGTATAAGTATTGATGTACAAACATTAAGACGATCTAAGCAAAGGAAAACATTGTGATCTAATCTGAATAAAAATGATCAACTAATAATGGCGATATGCTTGCAATCTGACACATTTGTATGACCAAATTTTTTCAATTGTGTGAGGCACATGCCCACCAGATGCAAAATAACGCACAAGTAATTTGCGTTTCCTCTTAAACTTTAATTAAATTATAAATACCTACCTATAAATCTGCACTACAATTATGTTTAAAGTCGTGCACGCAAGCATAGTGTCTTTATTGTTCTTCAATATAAATTGATTTATGTATGGTAGAGTTTAGGTAATTTAAATTATTACTAAAATCGATTGTTTTGTAATCTGTACTGTGTATTTTACTTACAGCTCGGCGATACAGTTCATGGATCAGAAAATATATAACGAGACTTGACAGAATAGCACATAGATGCAATATATGCGCACGAGTTATAAGAATGCAACCTGGAATTAATCATAATATGAAAAGGCATTTTAAATTGAAACATAATGGTATTTTTGAAAATGAACAAAAAAAGTTGTCACTAATTAATATTAATAAAATCTGATGTGGTGTTTAACCACTTCCCCGGCTCCTGCTGCATCCGGATCATGTGAGTCGTGGGCAGTAAACGCGTTAAACTCATTTCTCTGATCTGCTCCATAATTAGACCCTGATCACCATTAGCTATGACATATTTATTGTGAACAATGAACCTTAGTTCTATACTTTCAGTACAGCAAAATGGTTAGGATTATTATCCTGCCGATTCTATATCGTCTCTATTCGGTGATACGGCATATGGAGATTACCGCTTCCTTCCTGACTGGCCTCTTAGCTCAGTTGGTAGTAGCTCTGCCTTCTGTGCTGTAGGTCGTGGGTTCGATTCCCACCCAGGACAAACACTTGTGTGATGAACATAGATGTTTGTTCTGAGTCTGGGTGTTCTAAAGTATTATGAGTATTTATTTACAAAATATTAGTATTCTATCAGTTATCTGGTTCCCATAGTACAAGCTTTGCTTAGTTTGGGGCTAGATGGCGCTGTGTGAAATGTCCAGCTATATATATTTATTTATATTTATTGCAATGTCATTTGTTCATTGAACAGCGTAGGTACTTAAAAAGGCCGCTATAGCAGAATCAATGTAGGAATTGAATTATATGCCGTCTCTTTTCACTCTCAGTCCGTAAAAAGAGACGGTAATCTCCATATGCCGCAGTATCATCGGTTCACCTTTAAGTGGGTATCAATCTAAGTTTTCTCCACCTACGGGGTGATCTGCCCCGCAAAAATAATTAAAATTAAAAAAGGAAATTAATGTTTACTGTCGTACTTATTTAAATAGTTTAAGTTAACAAAAAAACTTAGTGTTGTAAGTTAAGTTGTTGTAGTTAATCCTTCTAATAAGGAAGCTGTAAAAAAAAATAATTAATGTCTAATGTATTGTAATGTAGATGAAAAAGATAATAAAAATCGGGCCAGCGCAGCGGGTCTTGAGTTATAAATTTGTTTTATAAAAGAATGATCAGATTTAGATTTTAGCTCTAGTTCATAATGTACGAGTAGCTTGTGCTTAATTTTTGTTGTCAATAAATACTACTTAAACAATTATCTTGGTTTCATTTACTAACAACTTGAGTAGTGTTAAAATTAGAGGCTATTTTGTTATACTTCAAAAAGGGCGTTTTGAAATTTTTAAAGGGTTAGCAGCGCGAGTGTGACTCCTCTGGTGTCACAGGCGTCCATAGGCTACGGTAACCGCTTACCATCAGGGGGGTCGTATGCTTGTCTGCTACATAAAAAAAAAAAACCGGTCAAGTGCGAGTCGAACTCGTACGCCGAGGGTTCCGTACCTACCCATCATACCCATTAAGTTATTGGATAATTAGTAATTTTTTTTTTACATATCCTAGTTCTGTGATAGCAGCACCGCAAATGTTCTGTGCACACGAGCATAATATTGCAATAAATATTTTCTTTTATTTTCTTTCACACAATAGCACAATTTTATTTATTTACCTTATTTGAGGATGGTGCCAATTAAGCTAGTCCGCTTAATTGTATGAGCGCCCATACAACTCAGAGGACAATCTTAATTGGCGTCAACTATGTATGTATGGGAACACCCTTTAATTTTCAACTTTTTTAATTTTTTGGAATTTTTCCTTTATTTGTGCTATAAGACCTTGCTTTTTGCCAAATTTCGTGATTCTAGGTCAACGGGAACTACCATTTAGGTTTTCGACCCAAAACCTCTAGGGTACTTCCGGTTGACCTAGAATTGTCAAATTTGGTTACAAGCAAGGTCTTACAGCACAAGTAAAGGAAAAATTCCGAAAAATAAAAAAGTTGATAATTAAGGTAAGTTTTGGTACTCACAAGTTTTCAAGAAAACCTAAATTTGCCTATATCTTATTATAGTGTTGACTCAGGACCTTGATTTTTATAGTCACAATAGAGACTATAGATTTCAGTATATGGTATAAATTTCAACTTGCTAGCTCCACCCGTTCCTGAGATAATCGATGGTGACACACGGACAGACGGACAGACGGACAGACGGACAGACAGACGGACAAGAAAGTGATCTTATAAGGGTTCCTTTTTTTACCTTTTAAGGTACGGAATCCTAAAAACGAATTAGGATCATCATGACTGTATATCAAGGCGACACAATGGGGACCAACACCTTAGCGTTTCTTTCCATGCCTGACTGACTTTGCCCACTACCACGTATCATACCATGACAGTTCATGGTATGATACGTGGTAGTCGGCAAAGTCCTTAAACTCAGACTCGATGTATTCTCTTTCCATTTTATATGCACATCACGTTTTCTTCTACATTTGTACAAAATAATGATATATCTGGATTTCATGTTCCAGATTGTTTCGACTACAAGTTCATAGATTCTGGTCGTTGCCGTCCATTACTTATGTACAGGGAATATACATACTCCAGGCAAAGTACTTACATGTACTACTGCTCAAAGAAGGAGTCTGGTTGCAAGGTGAGAGTGAAGTTGAACAAGGAAGGTAAGATCGAGAAAGGCCAAAATTGCGTGCACAACCACCCTCCTCCGAAATATGTTCTGTCGGAGATGGGGTACGTGAAGGTATCGACTAGGGATTGAATATAGAACAAAGAATATAATTTATTGACCCCACACAGAACAGAAAAATACAGATGATAAACGTAAATACAAAAATAAAAAAGTAACAGAAAATAAAGGGGTTAGAAGTTATGCTCTGGGTAACTAAAGTGGCCACACAGGGGCGTATTTACCCTTAGGCCAAGAGGGCCATGGCCCGGGGCGGCAGGCTGAGAGGGGCGGCGCAAGCCGCCCCTCTCAGCCTGCCACAATTTCTTCAGGCATATACGGACAAAAAGAAAGGCCCAGGATATGAAGGTGAGAGCGAGAGGTGGCGCAAGCCGCCCCTCGTTCTCAGCTTCTTGCGCTTTTTTTTCTTTAAATGCCTAAATAAATAAAAAAAAGCCAACCTAATTAACAACTCAAACTCATTTAGTGGGTGGTGCAAGCCGCCCCTAGCTCTCAGCTTCGTACGCTTTTCTTTTGGTCCTGTGCCTGAAGAAATTAAAAAAGCATATCTAATTAACAACAACTAAGACTCATTTGGCTGAGAGCGAAAGGCGGCGCAAGCCGCCCCTCGCTTCATATCATGGGCTTATCTTTTTGTCCTTATATGCCTGAAGAAATTTAAGACAAGCCTAGGTACCTTTAACAACAACTAAAATGAGTGAGGGGCGGCTCGCGCCGCCCCTCGATCTCAGCTTCATGCGCTTCTCTTTTTGTCCTTAAATACCTGAAGAAATTTAAGAAAAGTCTACCTAATTAACAACAACTAAAACACATTTGGGTGAGAGCGAGGGGCGGCTAGCTTCATGCGCCTTTCTTTTTGTCCTTAAATGCCTGAAGAAATTTAAAAAAAGCTTACCTAATTAACAACAACTAAAATCACTATCGTTTTACTGACCGGTCATTTTCAGAGACTGACCTTGCGTTTTTTAACTTGACAGGAAACTGTAGGTAGGTATTATTTTAAACTCGAAGGGATAAATCCGTTACAGTATAAATCTTCGAGGCGATTTTAGGCAAACAAATTCTTGAGTATCACATGTTGCATTTGTTTTAAAAAAAAATCGGCTCGCTTCGCTCGCATTTTATAAGCTTCATGTCATAAGTGTTTTGCAAACAAAGAGAGTTGTGGTCAGACACAACTCTCTTTGCTTGCAAAACTCTCAAAACACGCAGAATAGGAACCGACAAAAAGCCATCCTTTTCTTTGAGCGCGTTAGTAAAATCAAGTGTTGCATTTGTTTTGTTATAAAAAACTTAGGCTCGCTTCGCTCGCATATAGAATTCAAACCGACATGCAGCCAGCCTTTTCTTTGATTACCATAAGAAAAAAAAGTGTCAGTTGTTGCAATTGTCTTAAAAAAATTCGGCTCGCTTCGCTCGCCTATAAGCTTCATGTCATAAGTGTTTTGCAAGCAGAGTGAGTTGTGTCTGACCGCAGAATAGGAACCGACAAAAAGCCATCCTTTTCTTTGAGCGCGTTAGTAAAAACAAGTGTTGCATTTGTTTTGTTATAAAAAAATTAGGCTCGCATCGCTCGTATATAGAATAGAAACCGACATGTAGCCAGCCTTTTCTTTGATTAAGTACCATAAAAAAAATAAAGTGTCAGTTGTTGCATTTGTCTTAAAAAAAATCGGCTCGCTTCGCTCGCTTATAGGCTTCATGAGTATTTTGCGAGCAGAATGCAAACCAAGTTTGCATTCTGCCAAGCCTGAGACAAATATTTGCAAATCATACAAACATTTGTCCCGCGACGGGAATCGAAATCGTTAAATGCGTTGCGCGTACGGTAATCATAACGCTTACGAAGTCGCGGTCACAGCTAGTAGGTATTGAACCTAACTATTGCCTTTTTTGTTTTTTCATTCACTAGGTAGGTATCTGATTTTGCATTTTCCGCTAATTTATGGGGCGGCAAACCTTATAGGCCCAGGGCGCCGAATTTTTAAATACGCCTCTGTGGCCACAACACATATCTGATGAAACATCAAATGTTTTATAAACGCTTCATATATGCTTCATCAATGCTTTATATGAAGCATATTTTAAAACACCTTTTTTGACAGAATTGGGTAAAATGCATTCAATAGAGAACTCTTTCAAAAAAGGTGTTTTGAAATTTATGAAGCATATATGAAGCATTTCTGAATCATCTGATGTTTAAGCAAAAATGGCCATTTTAGACCGCCTGGTTGCTCTGTATATGCCGGGGGTTATCAAAGGGCCCTGACTCGGCTTTAAGCTACGAGATGGGAGGTAGGCAGGCACCTAATAAAGAAATGCTGGTTAAGGGTTGTGCTCGTAGTGGGTACCCTTTATTAAAAGCGGAGAGATGTGATGGGCGTAGGTAATGATGGTATATGGTGATGATGAAAGCCCTTCCTCAAGAATTAAGCTATCAAATGCAGAAATATTTTTTCAAATCCGACTGGTAGTTCCTGAGATTAGCGCGTTCAAACAAACAAACTCTTGCGCTTTATATATTGATACTAGCAGCGCCCTCGCGACGTTGACCCAGTAAAGTGATCTTATATGGTGATGATGATGATAATGATGATTATGAAAAGTAGCCTATAGATCTTCCTCAAGAGTTTGGCTACCAAATACAGAAGGAATTTTCCAAATCGGACTGGTAGTTAGTTACTGAGATTAGCGCGAACAAACAAACAAGCACACAAACTCATATATTGTATAGATATATATAGATAGTCTTAATTAATCAAGATCTGATGAGTAATCTTTTAAATCAATAGTAGACCGGATCATCGGGCTACGTTGTTTTTTCATAATTATTTAGTTCGTCCAGTACCTAAATAAATATAAGATGTGAATTTCTATGCTACCTATATCATTACTAAAACTTATCATAAAGTATTTATCAGGACTTATTCTAGTAGTTCTTGTTTTGTCCAAGTTGAATTATATTACGTTGTAAACTTTTTAATTTTCATGTAAATTTTCTGTGTATTTGAGAGCAATAAAGTAATAATGAGAAAAATGTAGTTTCGTTTCAAAAACATTTTATACATTTCACTAGCAGCGCCACTTGCTCATACGAACTTACTTACTTACTAGCAGCGCCCTCGCGGCGTTGCCCCCGTAGTGATGTTTTATGGTGATGCTGATGATTATGAAACCTTAACCTTCCTCAAGAGTTTAGCTATCAAATGCAGAAATAATTTTTCAAATCCTACTGGTATTTTCTGAGATTAGCGCGTTCAAACAAACAAACTCTTCCGCTTTATTAAATTAAGTATAGATTTATTCATTATCATTCTTTATTGGGTTATAACTTTAAGAAATGAGTTACATTTGTAGTGCTCGTGGTGTAGCTTGCTTAGACGTTGTTGATTGATCGTTGAAGTTAAGCATCGTTGCGCGCGGTCACAATTTGCTTGCGTGCTTCGGAGGGCACGGTAAATTGTCGGTCCCGGCTTTTAAGTCGTTAAGCCATGACGAAGGCCTTTAGGCGGCTTAAAATCTCTGTCACCAGAGTTGGCCACTTGCTCATACGAACTTACTTTTGTAACAAAACACTTTTTCTTTAGAACATAATTTTTAACAGTATTTAATTTACAGAAAAAAAATCTTGTCGGATCCCAGCTTTTAACTCGTTAGGCCACGGCGGAAATATTGTTTTCAAAAAACAATGTCGAAAAATAAAATGTGTTCTTATTTCAGACACAAAACCTTACAAAATGATACCAACGAGGAACGGAAGATTTCTTCTCATGTTAGACGGATTCACCTTTTCTCGCAAAGATAAATCCAACAACTACTATTGTTCTAAGAAAGACGCTGGTTGCAAAGCCAAAATTAGACTCTATCCCGACGGAGACGTGATGGTAGCCCCGACAGCGGGTGATCACACACATCCAAGACCTATATATTTGGTGAACGATGATGGTACACTGAAGTTGGTTAGAACTTATTTCCAGCTAAGCGGCTTGCCGAAGACTTCAACCGCTGGTAGCTACTAATGTAGGTATAGATACCTACGTCTGTGCGAGCGTCTGTGTGTCTGGTCGCCCTCCACTGAGATGAGCGGTTGACTGAGATGATGATGATGAGTTAAAAGTGATGATTTAAAATCATTAGAAAGTCTATAAATACATATTTGCAAAACTTTTGAGTTATTGTTTTCGAGATTAAAGAAATTGTGTTATCGTTTGGTTTGTGTACGCAAGTAGCGTTTTATCGTTTTTCTGGAAAATCATCGTGAAATATATAATTTTACTGCTTTTTCTAATTTTTTTTGATGTTGTAATTTTATAAAAGGCAGATCAAGTTGAATAAATTAATATACAACTTAATCTGAATTCACAATAGCACTCTATATTTGTTTACCAAATGACCATTGCAGTCTTTTGCTTAATCTTCGTGAACAATGTCTCTTCCAATTTACTGTCTTAGGTAGTCTATGTTCTTACATCCTTCAACCTCTCGAATTCTAATAAAAGCCAGCCCCCCTAGCCATATTACACTATCTACCGTCGCGATAGAATAGAATACTTCAAAATGTATAGGAATTGACGTTTCAAGGTGATGAGTCACGTGGTCAGAACGTCAATTCCTATACATTTTGAAGTATTCTATTCTATCGCGACGGTAGATAGTGTAATATGGCTAGGGCCCCAGGTCACTCTGTATGTGTGGCGTGTGCGTGGCGTGCGCTGCACCTGTTGTAATGTATGAAACATGCTGGTCACACGCGTGCATACGTCACGCACTGGTCTAGGATCTGACAGATTCATACTTTACAACTTACACTGTTTTTATGTATCTTTGTCAATACTTGTTTTTTTAAATAAGGCTGCTTGTGTGCCTTTTGATCTCGATTGATCTTTAATATTTTCTGTAGTAGTTATCTTTTAAATCGTGGTGCCATACTTGTATGAGTCAAAGACGTCCAGAATTGATATTAATTCTGTACTTTATTATTAATATTCATTGGTCAAGGACCAAGTGTTCCTGCCTAACTTGGATTCTCTTAGTATTTATTTAAGCTCTTTAGTCGACAAGTCTGCTTTGTTTAGGGATTGCTGACAAGCCATTTTTTTGTCATAATATAACTAGTAGTTCGCCCCGAACTGAGATCTCGCGCACCGTAGATGGCTTACATTTGGACTTTCTTCTGACTTCGGACCCCTATACTTTCAAGTGCTATTACTGCCCAGTATGCCTATTGCGCTAGCTCGTCATGGTAAAAAATACTGGCATGCATGCCATACATAATGTCGTGTATAATTTCATTCATTTAATATTTATGAATTCTCGTCGTATTTCAAAAAGTACCTACCTATACGTCCTAGAATAAAAATAATAACTATTTTGGAATGTACAACTAAAGACCTTTCATTTGACACCTCACTCAATATATTTGTTTAAATTTTTTTTTACCCCCTTCGGAACCCAATATCTTGACAACCCCTTTATTGATTAAGCTCATTATGCTCCACCTTAAATTTTCATAGCACAACCTATTGACCTACCAAGTTTAGCCTACTTAACGTAACCTACGTAGGTACGTAATTTATTTTCAGGTTCCCGGACAATTATTTTCATTCATTACCAAGTTTTTTTTTTTTTTTTTTTTTTTCACGAAAATAAATCAAGTAGCAACTAAAATCATTGCAAACCAAACCGCAACGATGCCACTCTCTTTCTAAGACCGACCAGTCAATGAGCTACGAAGACATCGAAACTCTATGAAACGGGAGCTCTTGCAGCTCTGGTTTCGTAGTTTTTGTTCTTTGGTCGTATTTCAAAAACTATACATCCTAGAGTAAAAATAAAAACCATTTTGGAATGTACAAAATAAGCCCTTTCATATGACACCCCACTCAATATATTTGTGTAACTTTAAAAAAAAATTACCCCCTTGAGAACCCAATATCTTCACAACCCCTTCATCGATTAAGCTCATATGCTCCACCGTAAATTTCCTTACCACAACCTATTGACCTACCAAGTTTCATGCAGATTGGATGAACGGTTCGACAGTTATGCGCGAACAACAATTCGTGAAACATACAAACATACAAACATACAAAGCAAAATCGCCCAACTTACCACTAAGATCTTAGCTCGCTTCGCTCGCTCGATCGATTATGTCTTAGCATAAAAAACGCAATGCTCATGATGCTCAACAAGAAACAGATAATTTAATTAGATTTTTAGTTTTGTTATTTTAAACTCTCTTAGCTTGGAGCATTTGTTATGTAGGAGCTACGTATTTGGTTCTCACAATAATTTTGTTTGTTTATTTTAGTTTTGTTTCAAAGTCAGAAATATATTTTCTACATACTTCCTTTTATTTCTTGTTTCATTCCAACACCAACGTATTCAAAGCGTTATAATCGTTATGTTTAAGTAGTTTGTCAAAAATGGTATAAAAATACCACCTGCTTTCTGAACCAGTTAGTAAGGTTTCCTTGGTACTCGAAAAAAAAACATCTAGTAAGTACCTAGCTGCTTTTACGAAAATGTGTTTTAAGAAAAGTTCATTAACTCTTTTTTTCAGAATCTTTTGTTCCGTACGAAGTAGTAAAATCTCAGAAAGGATGCGATTGTCTTCTTGTCGAGGGTCACACTTTCACCACTATTGGGAAAGCCACCAGTAAAGGAAGATACTGGGTCTGCTCTAGAAAAACCAATGGACAGCGATGCAAAGCTAGATTCGTACTAAACAATGGACTGATAGAGAAGTATAATGGAAATCATATCTACCATCCAAGTAGAGAACGAAAGACGAAATCAGAATACGAACTATAGAGTGTTTTCCAAAAGTGTGTGCAACATGATTGTATATTATATGAGTAGTTTGTATAGGAGGTAGCGTTTTGTTGTTTTTTACCCGACTTCGGCGAAGACCAAAAGGAGGGTATATCTGTATGACCTGTATGTATGTAACCATTTCTATATCCGCTCGTAACTACTCAAAGACTCAACTGATTTTGATAAATGATACGTCACGCCATTAGATTCGTTTTCATGGCGCGAGTGTCACTGGGTACCTATATAAATTTATAAAAGTGCGGTCTGAAAAAATAGTTTTAGTTGGGTATCAAACTAAAGGGCTAGGGTGAGTACAAAAATATTATTGAATCTTTATGTTTGAAAACAGTTTTTACAGCGCAGTCGGGTTTTTTAATATTCTTATAAATATCCTCTTTGTTCTGTATACTAGTTGTACAATATAATCAAATCCGTATTAGTACTGTTTTCTTTTTATATGTATTTTATTGTAGATTATAAATGTAGTAGTTATAAATGTAGAATCACTGAAGTGGAACATTCTGTGCGACCTCAAAATCTGCTTGAGTTGACAATCAACTGATAATTTTGGTTGTCAATGACAAATCTTATTAAGGTAAAAAGAGAAAATAAAAATAAAATCCCACAAGTAATATATCGATTAGGGTATCATTTTTCAGAAACTTTCGTTCCGTACGAAGTCGTGAAATCTCAGAAGGGATGCGACTGTCTCCTTGTCGAGGGTCACATGTTCACCACCAGTGCGAAAGCCGACACCAAAAAAGGAAGATATTGGGTCTGCTCTAGAAAAAGTAATGGACGACGATGTAAAGCTAGATTCGTACTGAACAATGGACTGATAGAGAAGTATAATGGAAATCATATATACCATCCAAGTAGAGAACGCAAGAAGAAATCAGAACACGAGCTATAAAGAGCCTACTCCAAAAAGTGTGTGCAACATGATTGTATATTGTATGTGTAGTTTGTATAGGAGGTAGCGTTTTGTAGTTTTATACCCGACTTCGGCGAAGCCCAAAATGAGGGTATATCTATGTGACCTGTGTGTATGTACCCATTCCTATATCCGCTCGTGACTACTCAAAGACTCAACTGAGTTTGATCAATGATACGTTATTAGATTCGTATTCATGGCGCGAATGTCACTGGGTACCTATATAAACTTGTTAAAAGTGCGGTCTATATTCTAGTTGTACAATATAATCAGTATCAGTAGGTACTGTTTTCTTTTTATATTTTATTGTAATTTAGATAGGTACGATTTAAACAAAACCAACATTGAAGAGCTTATTTAGCTGTTCATGATAATATGTATATGTAGGAATATTCAGTGCGACCTCAAAATCTGCTTGAGTTGACAATCGAATGATAATTTCGGTTGTCAATGACAAAGCTTATTAAGATAATAGGAGAAAATAAAGCCCTGCAAATAATATATCGATTAGGGTGTCATTTTTCAGAACCTTTCGTGCCGTACGAAGTCGTGAAATCACAAAAGGGATACGATTGTCTCCTTGTCGAGGGACACATGTTCACCACCTCTGGGAAAGACGCCTCCAAAAAAGGAAGGTATTGGGTCTGCTCTAGAAAAAAAAGTAATGGACAACGATGTAAAGCTAGATTTGTACTAAACAATGGACTGATAAAGAACTATAATGGAAATCATATCTACCATCCAAGTAGAGAACGCAATTAGAAATCAGAACACGAGCTATAAAGAGCCTACTCCAAAAAGTGTGTGCAACATGATTGTATATTGTATGTGTAGTTTGTATTGGAGGTAGCGTTTTGTAGTTTTATACCCGACTTCGGCGAAGCCCAAAAGGAGGGTGTATCTGTGTGACTTGTATGTATGTACCCATTCCTATATCCGCTCATGACTACTCAACGATTAAACTGATTTTGATAAATGATACGTCATTAGATTCGTCTTCATGGCGCGAATGTCCCTGGGTACCTATATAAACTTGTTAAAAGTGCGGTCTATATTCTAGTTGTACATCAGTATCAGTAGGTACTGTTTTCTTTTATATTTTATTGCAATTTAGATAGGTACGATTTAAACAAAACCAACATTGAAGAGCTTATTTAGCTGTTCATGATAATATATGTAGGAATATTCAGTGCGACCTCAAAATCTGCTTGAGTTGACAATCAACTAATAATTTTGGTTGTCAATGATAAATCTTAATAAGATAAAAGGAGAAAATAAAAATAAAGTCCCAAAAAAAATATACATCGATTAGGGTGTCATTTTTCAGAACCTTTCGTTCCGTACGAAGTCGTGAAATCTCAGAAGGGATGCGACTGTCTCCTTGTCGAGGGTCACATGTTCATCACCAGTGCGAAAGCCGACACCAAAAAAGGAAGATATTGGGTCTGCTCTAGAAAAAGCAATGGACAACGATGTAAAGCTAGATTCGTACTGAACAATGGACTGATAGAGAAGTATAATGGAAATCATATATTGGTATATATGATTTCCATTATACTTCTCTATCAGTTCATATTCTCTTTATAGTTCATGTTCTGATTAACTATA
Organism: Camptogramma bilineatum; assembly: GCA_958496255.1. Lineage (NCBI taxonomy): Eukaryota > Metazoa > Arthropoda > Insecta > Lepidoptera > Geometridae > Camptogramma > Camptogramma bilineatum. Next base: position 13,646,983 of record OY292460.1, on the reverse strand, counting down.
AAGAGCCTTCTCCAAAAGTGTGTGCAATATGATTGTATATTGTATGTGTAGTTTGTATGAGGTTGCCTTTTTGTAGTTTATTACCCGACTTCGGCGAAGCCTAAAAGGTGGGTATATCTGTATGACCTGTATGTATGTACCCATTTCTATATCCGCTCGTATCTACTCAAAGACTCAACTGATTTTGATAAATGATACGTCATTAGATTCGTCTTCATGGCGCGAGTGTCACTGGGTACCTATATAAACTTCTTAAAAGTGTGGTCTATATTCTAGTTGTACAATATAATCAGTATCAGTAGGTACTGTTTTCTTTTTATATTTTATTGTAATTTAGATAGGTACGATTTAAACAAAACCAACATTGAAGAGCTTATTTAACTGTTCATGATAATATATGTAGGAATATTCAGTGCGACCTCAAAATCTGCTTGAGTTGACAATCGAATGATAATTTCGGTTGTCAATGACAAAGCTTATTAAGATAATAGGAGAAAATAAAGCCCTGCAAATAATATATCGATTAGGGTGTCATTTTTCAGAACCTTTCGTGCCGTACGAAGTCGTGAAATCACAAAAGGGATACGAATGTCTCCTTGTCGAGGGACACATGTTCACCATCTCTGGGAAAGACGCCTCCAAAAAAGGAAGATATTGGGTCTGCTCTAGAAAAAAAAGTAATGGACAACGATGTAAAGCTAGATTTGTACTAAACAATGGACTGATAAAGAACTATAATGGAAATCATATCTACCATCCAAGTAGAGAACGCAATTAGAAATCAGAACACGAGCTATAAAGAGCCTACTCCAAAAAGTGTGTGCAACATGATTGTATATTGTATGTGTAGTTTATATTGGAGGTAGCGTTTTGTAGTTTTATACCCGACTTCGGCGAAGCCCAAAAGGAGGGTGTATCTGTGTGACTTGTATGTATGTACCCATTCCTATATCCGCTCATGACTACTCAAAGATTAAACTGATTTTGATAAATGATACGTCATTAGATTCGTCTTCATGGCGCGAATGTCCCTGGGTACCTATATAAACTTGTTAAAAGTGCGGTCTATATTCTAGTTGTACATCAGTATCAGTAGGTACTGTTTTCTTTTATATTTTATTGTAATTTAGATAATTACGATTTAAACAAAACCAACATTGAAGAGCTTATTTAGCTGTTCATGATAATATATGTAGGAATATTCAGTGCGACCTCAAAATCTGCTTGAGTTGACAATCAACTAATAATTTTGGTTGTCAATGATAAATCTTAATAAGATAAAAGGAGAAAATAAAAATAAAGTCCCAAAAAAAATATACATCGATTAGTGTGTCATTTTTCAGAACCTTTCGTGCCGTACGAAGTCGTGAAATCACAAAAGGGATACGAATGTCTCCTTGTCGAGGGACACAATCATGTTCACCACTACTGGGAAAGACGCCACCAAAAAAGGAAGATATTGGGTCTGCTCTAGAAAAAAAAGTAATGGACAACGATGTAAAGCTAGATTTGTACTAAACAATGGACTGATAAAGAACTATAATGGAAATAATATCTACCATCCATGTAGAAAGGGGCCGTCCATTAATTACGTGAGTTGATTTTTGCGATTTTTTGACCCCCCGGGCCCCGCCCCCTTGGTGAGATTTTGTGAGATTTGGCTCGACCCCCTCCCCCACCCCCTAATCTCACGTGGGATTGAAAATTGAACGATTAAGTTCTTAAAATAGGTAGTAAGTATGTACTCAAATTCGTAAATGAATATTCATTCTAAATCAGTCCACGGGGTCTTTTATGTGGTCTCAAGAGTGATTTGATTAGAACCAACATGTATATGTGATTTTAAATAAAATCATCAGCATTTCACGTTTCTTGCGGAAAAAATATTACTTGCGTAATATTTGCCGAGACCCCCCCCTCTCCCCCACGTGAGATTTGGTGCGATTTGGCCCGACCTCCTCCCCCTCCCTAAAAGCCTTACGTAATTAATGGACGCCCCCAAAGAATAAAAAATCAGGACACGAACTTTATAGAGTGTTCTTTAAAAGTGTGCGCAACATGATTGTATATTGTATGTGTAGTTTGTATAGGAAGTAGCGTTATGTAGTTTTTAACCCGACTTTGGCGAAGCCCAAGAGGAGGGTATATCTGTGTGACCTGTATGTATGTACCTATTCCTATATCCGCTCGTAACTACTCAAAGACTCAACTGATTTTGATAAATGATACGTTATTAGATTCGTCTTCATGGCGCAAATGTCACTCACCTAATATACATTTCTTAAAAGTGCGGTAGTATAGTATATTAGCGGGAATCAAAGTTTTGATCTGATACGATTGTTATTTGCAGAATTATGTTACCTTCCTGAGAAGTCACGTATGAAATATTTCAAAGCCTACGATATTTTCAAAGAATGGAAACTTGCAAATGGGGCTAATACATTTTCGGAAACTGTGTTACTATCCTATTTCAAAGAATTATCTCGAACGAAGCAACCATCTACAATGTGGAGTATTTATTCAATGTTAAAAGCCACAATAAAAACAAAACATTGCGTGAACATTGAAACCTATGCCAAGCTTACTGCGCTTTTGAAAAGAACGTCAGTAGGGCACAAACCCAAAAAGTCCAAAGTTTTTACGGCCCATGATATTGAGCAATTTCTTAATGAAGCACCGGACTTCAGGTTTCTGGGTACAAAAGTAAGTATACAGAAGTATATTTAGAACCCTTATTAAGTGAAAATTATGTAAAAAATCCAACCAAGCAATCAAGCCTACTCCATCTCAACAATGTCCCAGGCATTACAGTGTCCCGATGTGCAGGCAAAGATTGCCTCCTGACACTGTATAAATCATCTAGTAAAGATGTAAAGGCCTAAGTTTATTTTTATGTAAAAAATGTAGCTAAATGCGTTAGTATCTGTTGAAAATCTGAATAAAATAAATAAATAAATATTGCTGAACATTTCACACAGCGCCATCTAGCCTCAAACTAAGCAAAGCTTGTACTATGGGAACCAGATAACTGATAGAATATTTATATACGTTTTGTAAATACATACATTATAACACCCAGACACAGAACAAACATCTATGTTCATCACACAAATGTTTGTCCTGGGTGCGAATGGAACCCACTATCTACAGCGCAGAAGGCAGAGCTACTACCAACTGAGCTAAGAGCCCAGTCAATAGCCAGTCAAAGGCCAGCTAAATAACATTAATATTTTTATTACAGGTTATCCTCATTTTTGGAATTTGTGGAGCGTGCCATTCAAACGAACTTTTAAACCTGACTGTTAATTCCATAGAAAAGCATTCAAATAAATTGCTTTTGGTGAAGTTACCGAATGCAAAGAACACTGACAGGTCCTTTGTTATTGGCGAGAAATATATAAATATTGTCGAGAAATATCAGTCTTTGCGCCCTACTAATATGAAAACAGAACGTTTTTTCTTGCAATTTCGAAATAATAAGTGTTCAAAACAACCTATGGGAGTCAACAAAATATGCGGTGCGCCAAGAGAAATAGCCACTTTTTTAAAACTACAAGAACCTCAGCTGTACACTGGACATTGCTATAGACGAACTTCAGCCGCGCTTTTGTCTAATTCAGGAGCCGATAGCGTCAGGGCGGGTGGAAATCCAATCCAAATTTTACTGCCAGATAATGTAAAATATGAACGCTAAACCTAACTTGAGTTATAAAGAAACTACAACAGTATCTTATAACTCAGACTGTTTTGTGGGCTTGAAGACGACTGAAGCGTCATTTCGTCGATTATACGATATACGTATTTTGAATATGTAAATTATTATAAATAAATAAATAGATAAATTTTTATTCATTTACTTAGTGCTACCTGTCACAATACGTAAAATAATATTTATAAGAATACTATAATACTTATTACATACGTATACTAGGTAAAGGTACCATAATATATAATATTACATTATTATAATACTTATTACATATACCATATTGAACTGAACGTAAGTATACCATATTGAAAACTAATCATCAATAAAAATATTATCAATCAACTATTTTATTCACTAGATATACCTATTATATATGTTGAGCTTGATATGCGATACCTATTATATATGTTGAGCTTGATATGCGATGCGACATATTTCTTTCGACTCTTGTAGGGGCACTATTGATTGATTGAAAAAGCTAATGTTATATATTTTTACAGGCTACAGGGTGATGAAGTCTAAAATGGGAAAGGATCTTATCGTTATAGATGGGTATACCTTCGCGAGGATGTCACGCTACCTCTGGCCATGCTCCACAAGGAACCCCAGTTGTAAAGCCAGAGTGAAAGTCGATGACGATGGGAATATTCTCAGTTTAAACAACGAGCATTGTCACCCTAGAAAGGTTATGTACTGGCCAGCTACTGATACTTATATACGTATATAATAAATAGTCAATACTGTTGTAGGTATTTTATTTCTTGGGTATAGGTAATCCTCTTTATCTTTTTTAGGTGCGATCAACTTGTTTATTTCTTCCAATTCCTCCTATCACTTCTTATTTCCGCCTCATGCTCCTTATGGTGCAAACGCTGGGCCAGCCTAAGCACTGGCTTGCGAAGGCGAGTCGATGCGAGGCTAGTGCTATCGTCCACACGCTTGGCGAATCTATGCAAACCAATGTAAGTTGGCGCTCCTATTCACTCGGCCAGCTAGGCGAGCGATGGCAAGGCGAGGCGAGTGGTGCTGCCCACACGTTGGCTCTGGCGTTCACTCCAGGGCCAGCGCTGCACCTTTTTGCAGCACTCACTAGAAATTAAAACTGTGTGTTGTACGCTCGTTTGATATGCCTCCAGTGAATTTTTTAAATAAACCGACAAATTAGCCTATATAGGTACGCCTTTATTTCAATGTGTAACCAACCCCTAAGGCTCCTCTGTTGTCCGAAATAAATGTCATTTATTTTATGTAGGTATATTTTATTTTTAAGGCGAATAATGTGTAAAACGTGAGGTTGTGGTAACTTCCCTATAAGTAACCGCCAGTGGTAACAATGTGAAAGCCACTAATTTTAATCTAGTTGGTTCTCGTTTCTCGAGGTCCATATCAATGTTCAGAAATACAGGGTAAGTACTATTAAAAACCTTAAGGCCTCTATGAATAAACTCGGATTAACTTCTGTCAAAGTTGCGCCACGGATTAAACTATTGCCATCCTTATTTGTCACTTTCTAACTAAAAAGGATGGCAATAGTTAAATCCGTGGCGCAACTTTGACAGAAGTTAATCCGAGTTGATTAATAAAGGCCTAATAGTTAAGTTCTGTGTAAGTTATAAATACGACAAATTATCCTAAGCTCGATTCGCATTGAATACTTCCGTAGTTTAGTTTTGTGTTTTAATTACAGGCCCTGCATACAAAATAATAAAATCTCAAAAGGGAAGAGATCTCATTCTGGTAGACGGGTATACCTTCGCCAAAGCGTCTCGATACAGCTGGATCTGTTCCACTCGGGATCCTCGATGCAAAGCAAAGCTGAAGTTGAATGATGATGATTTAATTGTCAGCATATGTAATGAACACTGCCATCCTAGGAAAATAATGTATTTGGCCGCAACTGATAGTTATGTTCGTATTTAATAAAGTTGATTTTGGAGCTGTTTTGTTTTATACCAAAATCTAATGAGAAGATACAAATATATAAGTATAAACATAAGAGCATGACGTAAAAGATGTGTTAAATGTGGGTAGTAGTTTCTGAATTGTAGTTACAGGTCCTGAATTCAAAATAATTTCTGAAATACTGGGTACCTTTAAAAACCTTAAAAGTTTAGTTCTGTGTAAGTTATAAATAGACCGACAAATTATTCTAAGCTCGACTCAGAAGTTGAATACTTCCAAAGCTTAGGTTTGTGTCTTAGTTACAGGCCCTGTATACACAAAAATAAAAACTCTAGAGGGAAGAGATCTCATTCTGGTAGACGGGTACACCTTCACCAAAAAGTCTCGATACAGCTGGACCTGTACCATTTGGAGATGCAAAGCCAAGCTGGAATTGAATCATCATCATCATCATCATCATCTCAGCCGTTGGACTTTGAAGGACTTGGAATTGAATGATGATGATTTAATTGTCAACATGTGTTATGAACACTGTCATCCTAGAAAAGAAATGTATGTGGCTGCAACTGATAGTTGTGTACGTATTTGAAAAAAAATGAAATTAAATAAGATGACGACTGTATTCCCAAGGGGCGGTAGACATATTCTTTCAGAATATGTTCGTATTTAATAAAGTTGATCGTAGAGCTGTTTTGTTTTATATCAAAATCTGATGAGAACAAGAAAATAATAAATACGAGTTTAAACATAAAAGCATGAGGTAAAAGATGCGTGAAATGTAGGGGTCGCGGTATGTCACTTTTGATAGACCGGCGAAATTTCATGATTTCGTCAAGAATGACATGTGGTAATGGCAATTTTTTTTTTACCCCTTGGGAACCCAATATCTTTTCAATCCCTTCATAGATTAAGCTCATGCTCCCCACCAAATTTTCATAGGACAACCTATTGACCTTACAAGTTTAAGCGAGAAAAAGAATTAGTGAAACATACAAACCCTCAAACAATAAAGCAAAATCGCACAAGTTGCCACTAAGATCTTAGCTCGCTTCGCTCGCTCGATCGATAAACTGCCCCATTTTTCACAGTAAAATAAATGATTTTGGAACAAACGAATATAGTAAAACACCTGAATGGGGTTTGAAGCAACATCGGAAGTAAGTACTTAGACTTATTCAGTATTTTGAAAGGATTTTTATTTATCTTTGAGAATAGAGTTACGGGACATTAAAAGGGAGTTGTATATAAGATCCCATTATTATGTAATTGCAGGAATTGAGTACCGCCTAATGAGATCACAGCGAGGGAAGAACTTAATTGTGGTGGATGGATACACATTCTGCCACGCAGGTGGGAAAGGATGGGGCTGGCGATGTTCTACAAGAATTCGTGAGTGTAAGGCGAAATTAAAGCTTGATGCTGGTGGAAATATTATAGTTTTGTATAACGAGCACTGTCATCCGAAGAAAAAGTTGACCCGAAAGAGTGTGTGTTTTCGATGACAATCTAAAACATTAAAGAGTGTGAATGAATAGACCCGCAAGTGTAGGACGATATTTATGTTTGTTGTGATGAATCACCTTGCTTTAAAAGTGAACTTTGTTGTCTTATCAAAGAATGCGTATTAAGTTTGACAATGCAATTGAATATTTCGAAACATGTAAGTGTGCTTACAGGTGTAAGGGAAATACAGCATGCCTGATATGTGTTACGCATGTTTTACTTGTAAAAGTTTTGTAATTTGATTTTTTTGTGAAACCATTTCCTACACAGATATTTAACCGAATTCTTAATATCTCTATAGATACCAAAATAAAGAAGAGAATGCTACTCAAAATGGTTCCGATCACTGTTCATGGACCGAAAGGGAATTTTAAAACGTTTGCAATGTTCGATGACGGTGCAGGTTTCAGCATTATCTCTACCGGTCTGGCTATGAAACTTGGACTGAAAGGACAAAAGGTCACTATCACAGCAAAAGGTGTATACTCCGAAGGTACGCGACGCGAAGTAGAAAACGTCGTGTGTGATATATCCAACACGTACGGAAAACGCTTCTTACTCCACTGCCGCATCATGAAAGAGTTCGATTTGACGCCTCAGTTTTTATCAATGAAAGATATACGCATGTACCCTCACTTGCTCTGCCTTAAAGATAAATTGACCTGCTATAACGCGAAGGCTGAAATTTTGATTGGACACGACCATTATCACTTGACTGTGCCGCAGACTGTTCTTTACGGTAGGAAATATGAACCATTTGCTACGAAGACACCTCTAGGTTGGTGCGTTCATGGGTACGTTGATACAGTTGTTCCCAAGAAGAAATAAAGCATAAAGCTTTGAAAGAAAGCGCTATTACTAAGACAAACATTTCTGTTTTTAATGGAGAGGCGGATGAGAAAATATAAGTATATATATAAGTGTCATTGTGTCTACTTTTTAATTTACATTTTCTTTCAGGGTAGCTCATAACTCGATGACAATGCGTTCTATATTAACATTAAAAACGTGGTTTTTAGATTGTTTTATCTACTTTTAGTTAGTTTTTTTTTTATCTACTTTTAGTTTACTACGTCTGTTTTTGTTTTTAAAACAATTGTAGTAGAATTATCGGTTTTAGCATTATTTAATATTATTTCACATTTCAGACATAGAATACCGCATCATTAAGTCTATAAGAGGAAAGGATCTAGTTTTAATAGGTGGTTATACCTTCTGTCAAATTGGAAAATACTCCTGGTGGTGCTCAACCAGACACCCTAAGTGTAAAGCAAAACTTCAATTCGACAGACATCATAGGATCATCAGAATATGCAATGAACATTGTCATCCCAACAAGAAGATTATTTTAACTCAATCTGGCGAATATATTCGTATTATGTAATCAATTTTTAGAATTATAAGATTACTTAATGGTTTTTTCTCTTAATTATGGATCTTAATGATTTGTAGTTTATTTATTTAAAATAAATTTAAATTAAATTGTAATAAAATAAAATTAATTTAAAACACAAGATTAATTTAAAACACTTTTCATAAGTACAGCCCTAGTAATTAGTTACTTCAAGTTACGTTACTGGCTTAAGCTTGTTTCACTCTTCAGCTTGTCGCCGGTCGCGTCCGCGAGTTGACCATTCACAGCACATTTCTCTGTGCTGTGAATGTTCAAAATGAATTTCTCTGTGCTGTAAATGGTCAACTCGCGGACGCGACCGGCGACACGCTGAAGAGTGAAACAAGCCTTAGTAAAAGTAACCAATGCCAGCTACGAATGGATGCTGGTTCACAACAACTCGTAAAAACGGCCGCGGTCTCACTTTAATGGAAAGTAACTTACTTTGAATAAGATTCCAAGTAAGTTGAAAATCAGAGAAAAACACGCCCCAATAATTTTTTGAACGAATTTCTTGACCGCGGCTTGCGTTAGGAGTTGACTGACCGCACTCAGTTTACATGATGACCATGTTTGAAGACTTTAGCTATAAAAAATTCTGTTTTAATATTTTAATACAATTTGACTCTTTTAAAATCCTGTAGAATTAATAAAAGTTATCTACTTTCAGTTACAGTCGAAATGATCAAGTCTCAGAAAGGTGGAGATCATATGTTAATCGATGGATACACCTACTACCAAATAATACCGAACAGATGGGCTTGCTCAACAAAGGCAAACAATTGTAAAGCGACATTGAGATTTGATGATGAGGAACGTATAATCAGTTTTAACAACAAACATACTCACCCTAAAAGGAAAGTTATCAAGAATATCAAAAAGGAGGCAGTCAAATCATTTATTTTTAAAAAGAAAAATGACGTAATTAAAAAATGAATCAAATTGTGTTTAGTTCTGTGGTTTAGTATCGTATTATTTCACATTTCAGACATAGAATTACAGCATCATTAAGTCTTTTTTAAAAACGTTGTGAACGTTTCGTTTTGGAGATTTCTTATAAAATGCAAAAGTCGGATTAAAAATATTTACTATTCGTCCCGAGTTTTACTATTTTTTTTTTATTTATTTACCAAATAGGTACACAAAAAGAATACAAAATACTTATTTATAATAGCACTTTAAACCACTAAGATTTAGATCACCATAAGCATTAACATCTTTAATGTCCCGATCATGATTTACTTTAAAGGTTTGTTTCACCATATGCAAGGTTTAAACATTGATTAGTTACTTTAAGTTACGTTACTGGCTTAGTAAAAGTAACCAATGCTAGCTACGAATGGATGCTGATTCACAACCACTCGTAAAAGCGGCCGTGGTCTTACTTAAATGGGATGTTAACTTACTTGGAATCTTAATCAGAGAAAAACACGCCCCAATAATTTTTGGAAATAATATCTTTACCGCGGCTTGCGTTAGGAGTTAACATACCCCCATACATAATATAATACATACCATACATACATAATCGAACTCAGTCTACATGATAACAAAGTTTGAAGACAACTTTACCTATAAATCAATCTGTTTTAGAATTTTAATAAAATTTGACTCTATTATTTTTTTTATTTTTATTGTTTTACTTCGAAAGTACAGGGATACAATATGTATTAAAATCCTGTATTAATAAAAGTTATATCTACTTTCAGTTACAGTAGAAATGATCAAGTCTCAGAAAGGTGGAGATCATATGTTAATCGATGGATACACCTACTACCAAATAATAACGAACAGATGGGCTTGCTCAACAAAGGCAAACAATTGTAGAGCAACATTGAGATTTGATGATGAGGAACGTATAATCAGTTTTAACAACAAACATACTCACCCTAAAAGGAAATGTGTGGTTATCAAAAAGGGGGAAGTCAAATCATTTATTTTTAAAAAGACAAATGACGTAATTAAAAAATGAATCAAATTGTGTTTAGTTCTGTGGTTTAGTGTCGTATTATTTCACATTTCAGACATAGAATACAGCATCATTAAGTATTTTATATAAACGTTGTGAACGTTTCGTTTTGGAGATTTCTTATAAAATGCAAAAGTCGGATTAAAAATATTTACTATTCGTCCCGAGTTTTACTATTTTTTTTTTATTTATTTACCAAATACACAAAAAGAATACAAACTACTTATTTATAATAGCACTTTAAACCACTAAGATTTAGATCACCATAAGCATTAACATCTTTAATGTCCCGATCATGATTTACTTTAAAGGTTTGTTTCACCATAAAGGTTTAAACATTGATAAGTTACTTTAAGTTACGTTACTGGCTTAGTAAAAGTAACCAATGCTAGCTACGAATGGATGCTGATTCACAACCACTCGTAAAAGCGGCCGTGGTCTTACTTAAATGGAATGTTAACTTACTTTTAATCTTAATCCGAGAAAAACACGCCCTAATAATTTTTGGAACTACTAATTTCTTTACCGCGGCTTGCGTTAGGAGTTAACAGACCCCCAACCGAACTCAGTCTACATGATAACAAAGTTTGAAGACAACTTTAGCTATAAATCAATGTTTTTTAGAATTTTAATAAAATTTGACTCTATTATTTTATTTTTATTTTTATTGTTTTACTTCGAAAGTACAGGGATACAATATGTATTAAAACCCTGTATTAATAAAAGTTATATCTACTTTCAGTTACAGTAGAAATGATCAAGTCTCAGAAAGGTGGAGATCATATGTTAATCGATGGATACACCTACTACCAAATAATACCGAACAGATGGGCTTGCTCAACAAAGGCAAACAATTGTAAAGCGACATTGAGATTTGATGATGAGGAACGTATAATCAGTTTTAACAACAAACATACTCACCCTAAAAGGAAATGTGTGGTTATCAAAAAGGGGGAAGTCAAATCATTTATTTTTAAAAAGACAAATGACGTAATTAAAAAATGAATCAAATTGTGTTTAGTTCTGTGGTTTAGTGTCGTATTATTTCACATTTCAGACATAGAATACCGCATCATTAAGTCTTTTATATAAACGTTAATAACGTTTCGTTTTTGAGATTTCTTATAAAATGCAAAAGTCGGATTAAAAACATTTGCTATTCGTTCCGAGTTTTACTATTTAGATCACTATAAGCATTAACATCTTCAATGTCCCGATCATGATTTACTTTAAAAGTTTGTTTCACCATATGCGAGGTTTAAACATTGATTACCTAGTTACTTCAAGTTACGTTACTGGCTTAGTAAAAGTAACCAATTCCAGCTACGAATCGATGCTGATTCACAACCACTCGTAAAAGCGGCCGTGGTCTTACTTAAATAGGATGTTAACTTACTTGGAATCTTAATCAGAGAAAATCACGCCCTAATAATTTTTGGAACGAATTTCTTGACCGCGGCTTGCGTTAGGAGTTGACAGACCCCAACCACACTCAGTTTTCATGATGTCTTAGTTTGAAGAGAACTTTTGCTATAAATAAATCTGTTTTATAATTTTAATAAAATTTGACTTGTTTAAAATCCTGTATTAATAAAAGTTATATCTACTCTCAGTTACAGTAGAAATGATTAAGTCTCAGAAAGGTGGAGATCATATGTTAATCGATGGATACACATACTACCAAGTAAAACCGAACAGATGGACTTGCTCAACAAAGGCAAACAATTGTACAGCGACATTGAGATTTGATGAGGAATGTATAATCAGTTTTAACAACAACCATACTCACCCTAAAAGGAAAGTTGTCAAGAATCGGGAAGGCAAATCATTTATTTTGAAAAAGAAAAATTATGCATTTAAAAAATGAATCAAATTGTGTTTACTGTCGTAAAGTTTTAACTACGCATTTTATTTAATTTTTTATTTCAAGATTTATAAAAGCTTAAAGTACACAAGCGTCTTTTGTATATTTATCAAGCCATTTATGATTATAAGACACTTATTCTGTTACTAATGGAATTAAAGACTTCCAAATAAGTGCAAAATCTCGATTAAAAAGCATAAGCTTACTAAATTGACAGGTAAATGAGTTAATATAGTAAATCTAAATACTCTACCCCTATGATGGGACACAGGCATGAATTTATGTATGTATGTATGTTAGGGTGTCCCAGAAAAATGAAAGTTGTTTTTTTGCAACGCATACCCTCTAATTTTGTTTGAATGATATCAAAACAATCGTAAATAAAGTTTCATGAACTTAGAACCACGGCAACCCGTGCCGACTTGCATCGGAAGATCTCAGTACTAGCATACTAGGCGTGCGGGAGCTAACGTATCCATAAGCTTGTTATTACTTGTTGTGTTCTACTAGTAATCGCATTGTTTTCTTTCAGTCAACATGTCAGTGGAATTACGCAGTTCTAAAAAGGGAATATTTTTAATAGGGGACGTAAAACATCAAATTACCGGTTCAAAACTTCCCTCTAATCGACAAGTACTGGCAGTTCTGTTCTACAATATTCGTGAAGTGAAGTTAAGTGTCAATGAAAGTGCTAATCTAACTATTCGTGAATGCATTATTTATTGGGAAAAGGCACGTATACCGACAAAATCTTTACCTAACTGTGTTAAGAAACTAGTTAATTTATACCAAATTTGGAGAGATTTACAAAAAAATGCAAACAAAACACAAAACGTGTTTAAGCAGCGTCGACAAGACTTTGTTTCAAACCTAGACCACTTGTTTGACATTGCACATGCCGATGCGCTTCAATTAATAAAGATAAATGAAAATAAGATCTTCTTAGAGCGCCAGCGAGAGCCAGGCCGACCTGTTCACTTAGCTGGAGTGGACAAAATATTAACCGAAAGAGAGGAAAAGGCGCGCCTTAGAAATATTGAGGAACGAAACCGGCATGCTAAATATTTGTTATCGGTAACTCCTTCAACATCCTCTTATAACCCACAACAAGAAAGTTCGTCTTCTGATTCTGTATAATAATGTCTTTTTATTGGTAACTACTTAATAAATGTTTAAAATACAAGTAAAACAGTCTTTCATTTACCCAATAAACATAAAATTCTAAAATTCCTAAATGGCTCCTATACTAACTTTAAAGTTAAAACTTTGACGTCAAGTCAACACGGCTTATCGTTATCCGATAGCAATAATATTTTATTTTAGTTATTAGTATCAAAAGGAAAAAAAATAGAAGGTATGCGTCATTCAAATCGAAAAAAAAAAAATTCTCCCTTGAAGCTTGGGACACCCTAATGTATGTATCTAAATACTGGTGTTGGTAATCGGAATAGCTATACTTAGGTACATAATAACTAAGAAGATAATTGAATTTAAAATTGTCTGTACGTAGTATATAAATAGAGAATACTTGATAAAATAAAAAAAAGAAACATTACAAATCAACAATAGCAAGTAAAATATTATGCATTATTTATTTAAATGTAATGTAATATAATCACGACTGTATTCCCAAGGTGCGGTAGACATATTCATTCAGTTCGATTTTATTTATTGATTAATATACAAAAAAAAAAATTTTTTAGAAATAAAATTCACCTTTGTGAAGTCAATACGAGGTAAAGATCTAATGTTAATCGATGGATACACGTTTTACCAAAAGAAACGAAACAGATGGATTTGCTCAACAAAGGCAAACAATTGTACAGCCTCATTGAGATTTGATGAAGAGAATCGTGTTATCAATTTTAAAAACAAACATACTCATCCGAAAAGACAAGTTGTCAAGAATAAGGGTGCTTTTCCTTCACAGATGTGCTATGCACCTATGCTGCGAGGATGTGAAAGCTAAGCTACGAAACTATGTGACCGTTTCTACTGATGCTAAGCTATGTAGCGTGAAAGAAAGATGCGCAGCTCGAGCTGTGCGATGTATTGATAGTAGGAAAGGCACGGGGAGCGGCCGTCCATAGCACGCATCCATCCATATAAAAACATAGCATAGTTGAACCCGTTTCCACCAGTGTTAAGCTATATGGACCAATGAATATGATTGGTGGATATCAAACGTAGCATAGCACATCTCTGGTGGAAAAGCACCCTTAGGATGGCAATTCATGTAATTTAAAAAATAAAATTTTTTAATTTTAATTAGTGAATTAAGTTTTATTTATAATTTAAGTTTAGACAATGTATTTAGTTTCTGTATTTCAAGTTTATGTATAAACGTTAAAAGTGTTTAATGTATCTTTTGTATATTCATCAAGCCAATTTTGATTATGATGACCGTTAGAGACACTTACTCTGTTATTTATAATGGAATTAAAGACTTCCAAACGACTGAATTTTTTTTTATTGTCATACTAATACATAAGATTGTTAAGAAAGCATTAACTTTACCTTACTTTTGACAAATGATAATGAGGTAACATTGTAAATCTAAATACTAATGATGTGAATCGTAATAGCGATAATAGCTAAGAAGATAATTTAGAAATAGTCGGCTTACCGTTAGAAGTCATTAAGAGGCCTGCGACAGGCGAATTTCTATAAAAACGTAATACTGAAATCATTTAAAATTGAAGCATACTTATTTTTATCAGTTTATGTTGTTAGATTAAGAGAGTAGGTATTTATCTAGGTTCCTGTTACACGTTTGTTCCGAAAAACTTACCTAAAAAGAAATGTAAGCAAATTGAATTGAAATCTTTGTAGGTACAGTCAGCGTCATCAATCGGTATCCCCCTATTGATTTTAACAAGGACCCTTTTCATTTCAACTTTGGATTTCAGTCGGATTTGCTAGTATAGGAACTCGAGCGAAATTAGATATCCATAAGTATACTAGCAAATCCGACTGAAATCCAAAGTTGAAATGAAAAGTGTCCTTGTTAAAATCAATAGGGGGACACCGATTGATGACGCTGACTGTACACAAAAAATGGCATTTTTTCTTTTCATTTGTTCTATAGTAAGTTTTTTGAAACTAAAGTTTAACAGGAACCTAGATAAATACTGCCTTTATCCAAATAATAACATAAAGTGATAAAAATATGCTCAAATTTTAAACGATTTTGGTATTACGTTCTTATGTACGTAGATACGTTCGCAGTCCCTTAAGTGACAAAACTAAAACTGTGGGAAAACCGTCGTCGTACATCGATTCCGTCATAACTATAAGAGCTATCAACAAGTAAATAAATAAAATATTCTTTTTTCCAGCTACAACTCTTCCACAATCCACCAAAAAATGCAATTTATCAGAAATAGAATTTACTGTTGTAAAGTCGATACGAGGTAAAGATCTAATTGCAATAGATGGTTACACATTCTCTCAAAGCAGAGGATTAAATTGGCGGTGTTCAACTAAAAATCGATGTAAAGCGAAATTGAAATTGGATAAAAACAAGAAGATAATCAGCTCGTGTAATGACCATTGTCATCAACGAAGGAAATTAGGGTTGGATTTAGTATTAATAAGCAGGATTTTGAGGGGGGAGTGAGGGGGGAAGGTGAGGGGGGAGTTCCCCCTCCCCCCTGGTGCCACTCCCATTACAAGGTAACGCACCGTTTTCTCAAATTATTGGTTTTATGTACAAACTATAGTCTTTTTTAAACTTTCGCGATCACTATTCATATTAAAAATCGGAATAAATAAGGTAAATTACGCGATAAAATCCCGTGTCCATAAAACTTTTCAACTGCTTTGTTCGCTCGCGGTACAGTACGGCCAACGGATCTCGGCGTTCGTGAAGTTAGCTGTTTCGATGCGCAGTGCAACTTTTTCATACAAAATGTTCTACTGCGCAGCGAAAAGCCTAACTTCACGAACGCCGAGATCCGTCGGCCCAACTGTACATAGCTACAGCCCGTGTATACACAGGATGATCAATCTTTGTTTTTAAATCTTCATCAAAAAGTTTTCTTTTAGCAGAGAATATTTAAATTGTGTAAAGTAACACTTTGCAATGTTTAAACAGCCCACTTTCGTCATTCTGAAATTTATGTTTAATCTTATTTGGCACTATAGTTTTTAAAATTTTTAATTGTAGTAAAACCCCCAATTATTGGCCCTTTAAGGATCTTGATGTACTTAAATCATGATGAACTGTCTTTGTTATGTGTGGCGAACAAAAAAAAGTTGTCAAAATGATAGAATAAAAGTTAATTGATATTTTTAATACATGGGAAACATACTTAAACATAGTTTTGTATTAATTTTTTTGCGGTTTATTTAAAAACATGATTTTACCAATTATTGGCATACTTTGACTAATTACTGGCACAGGTTGGATCAATTTATTGGCACTTCTAACTGTTAAGTAAATTAAAAGAAATCGCTTAAAGAGAGCTTAAAATACATTCGTAAAGACTTATTTATTATTTTTCTTCATTCTTGTCATCAAACTCGTCTAAACATTCTCTATTTTAGCTATAGTGCAGCTGAGATGCAGTATTTTGTTTTGCTTGGTTTCATTAATTGTCTGTTATAACATTAACATAGTCACTATCATTTTCTTCTTTTCGTCTTGTTTTTCATTCGGATTAGTCTTCTTTTTGTGAGTTAAGGTTATTTCCACAGTATCTAACTTTTTAGGTAACACAAGTTTCGTTACACTTGTTTACTCTTTTGTTGTTTCCTTCCTAATTTCTGTTGTTTGGCTGATATTGTTGGAATTCCTCTTTTTCTTGTTTGATTCATTAGTTAGACCAATTATTAGCAGACTTATGCCCAAACATTGGCCTAGTGTCAATAATTGGTCTATTCATAGAAATCTCAGAAATACCAATTATTGTCATCAATGCCAATAAAATGGAAAAAACTAATTTTGCTGTACCAAATGTTGGCATTGCAATAAAACAACGAAAACAATGTAATTTTTAAAAAATTGTGCTCAGGAAGCTCGAATAATATGTGTTGAAATGATTTAAAAACTATAGCAAAGTAAAACCCCCTGATAAACTTAGATTTGATAAAATTAAGAAAGCTCTTACCTTAGCAAAAACATAGTTTCTCACTGCTCAAATCGAGACCTTTTATTAATGTTGTTGTACCGACGCCACTATGTTTATTTTTCGTTATTTGGTTTGTCAATATTGTAGCTAATGATTGTTTTCATCGATTTCGATAAGTTGAAGCACTGTGAGATTTGGTTGTCTCTTAATAAATAGGATAATTCAAAGGGGTGATAATAAATGGTGGGGGGCCAAAATTAGGGTCGTTTACCCTACTAGGTTAAGGTAAGTTTTATAAGTACGACCATAGCTGCTCAGTCCGTACTGAACGTATGACTCTGCTAGTGAATTATAAAGCATTAATTTTATCTTACACGGAATTAGATTTTTTAAAATTGTGGTGTTTGCAAGAAATTGTCGTAACTTATTACATACACGATCGATATGATTACTGCAATTATACTTAAAATCTATTATTAATCCTAGATATGTTTGAGATTCTACGACTTCTAATGGTGTACATATGCACGATTGATACTCTGTATGCATGCAATTTTGCTCATGGACTATCAGATTATTGATAGGTAAACTTTTGATGTAAGTGGATTTAATGACTAAGAGCTTAGTTTTATTTGAATTAAGAACAAGGCCAGCATCATGACACCAGCGTGTTAAACTGTTTAGATCCTGTTGCGTAAGATCACATGCTTTAGCTGGATCTTTCTCCGCAATTACAAGACACGTGTCATCCGCGAACTGGTAGCATGTGCTGTTCTTTACACAACTGCTCATGTCATTCACATATGACAAAAAATGTAGTGGCCCTACGACTGAGCCTTGAGCCGTGCCCTCCGTCACTGTGATAGGTTTACTATAAATATTGTCTACCTTCACCTGGAAAGTCCGATTTTTCAGGTAGTCAGCGCACCATCCCAGTAACGGACCACGAACTCCACACTGGTCTAGTCGGTTTGTAAGTTCGTCATGCAACAGAGTATCAAAAGCGCTGGAAAAATCTATAAATAATACCAAAACATATTTTTTCAGATTTAAATGACTATTAACTCCATTTGTGAATTTTGATAAAAGGCTAGACGATCCCTTTCCTGATTGGAACCCATATTGATTGTGGTTTAGTACATCATGTTTTCTATAGAAACTGTGTATTTTTTCACATACATACTTTTCGACGATTTAATCAATCGACGATAGTAACGTTATGGGTCGATAGTTTGAATAATCATTATGCTTACCTTTCTTATACACGGGTCTCACACAGCCTTCTTTTAATTCATCCGGATAATGGTTAGTGCTTACACTGCAGTTAATTAAGTTCGCAATAGCCGCAGACACATCTTCACCTACTACTTTAATGTCGGATATTTTAATACCGTCCAGCCCTGGGGCTTTACGTGAGTTTAGGCTTTGAATAATTTTAAAAATCTTAAGACTTGAAGCTTTTTGAAAAAGAATGCTCGAATCAGTTGGTTTTCAACATTTACTCTGATTATAAAGTTTGACTTTACAGTTAGGAATAATATCCTTTACAGCTTTATCAAAACCATCCGCAAAATTATCGACAATATCTTTGGTATGCAGCCCTTGCGCATTGAAAGCTTTATTGATTGCCGAATCAATATTTAATGTCACTCGACCTAGCATTTGGTTAATAATTTGGTACATTTTTTTTGTATTTTTAAAGTTATCACTAATTTCTTTACGGTAGTATGAATTTCTTTTTGCTTCTAAAACTTTGTGTATCTTATTCCGAATTTTGTTATATTTTAGTCTTATAATAGGGTCGTAATTATCTATGTAGGTAAGCGGGGCAAGAAGCAATAGTAAGTATTGTAGACTATTTGCTACTTCAGAGTGGATAAAAAAATCGCCTACCTACCTAGATAAGCAGACGTTGTTGCAATCAACATTATTCGTAACAATTACTTAGTCTACTTTAGGACAAAAAGTATGCAACAGTTGTACCTAACAAATAAAGCGGAAAAGATGGTTTATTTGTTTGAACTCGCTAAAACTACCAGTCCATAAGTGTTACCCGTTATTACTCTCTGTCAATTAATTTAGCATATGTTGTGCCAACATAGTTTTTAATAAAGGATTTTTTTTAGCCAATGTGGTGTCCAATAAGGCTAAAATAAATAAAAAACGCCCAAAAAAGCAACTTAAAAAAAATAGTTCAGCTTACTTACGCCTAAGAGAGAAAGCTAATGCTAGAAAAAGAAAATTTTTAGATAAGATGACAGATGAAGAGAAAGCCATTAAAAAGGCCAAGGATAGAGCATACTATTACAAAATGAAGCTGAAACGAGAGTTAAAAACTTTGCTGATATAACTAAGAGAAGTAGTCGAAAGCCGAAAAAAAATTTAGAAAGAAGCATATAAAAAACCCAAATAAAAGAAGAAAGCATTATCAAGAATGGTAAATAGTCTCCGCCACATTCTAATGATGAGTTTGCTGCAACACCCAGTAAGAAGAATAGGGGAAGGAAATTGTGCGAAAGGATAGAGCCAAAGCATACCGTAAAAAGAAACAAAAAGATAAAACAGTTGCTAAAACTAAAAGTAATAATATACATTATCTATCTATCTATCTAATCAGCCCACATCCACCCACTGCTGAGTATAGGCCTCCTCATTTTCACGCCACTTGTCTCGGTCCTGAGCCAGTCCAATCCAATGCTTCCCCGCTACCTTCACTATATCATCAGTCCATCTGGCTGGTGGTCTGCCTGGTGTTCTATGACCCTCACGCGGCCACCACTCGGTCACTGCCTTTGTCCACGTACTATTGTTACATTATTGTTACATTATAATATAAAAAACAAATTACGGTTCGATTCCCACCCAAGACAAACATTTGTGTGATGAACATAGATGTTTGATCTGTGTCTGGGTATAATAAGTATGTATTTACAAAAAATATGTAAGTATTCTGTCAGTCGTCTGGTTCCCATTATACAAGCTTTGATTAGTTTGGGGCTAGATGGCGCTGTGTGAAAATGTATACCAATATTTATTTATTTATAATTAGGGTTCTCTGTATGTTACACTAAAGATGAAATATTTTAAAATATAAATGCATAAAAAGTTTTCTGTAACTTATATCACTAAAAATATTTGGTGCCTACATGCTCACAATATTTTGTGCTAAAAATAGTATATTCGGCATTTGCTAAATGTGTACTCTGATAATGTTTGTTCTTAATATAGTACGTTATGCGTCTGGTACCTACTATTTTACCATGTTTTTTACCATTTTAGAATTTTGTATCATTTCTATTTTCAGCATTTTTGGACCAGTCAGATTTCGACGACTCAGGTGGCGAAGAATATTATATACTAGCGGCAAATGAAGATTCATTTTCGGATAGTGGTGATGAGAACGCTGCTGGAATTGTTGAGATTGAGCACGATGATTCAGAAGTTGCACAACACGTTACACTTAGAGGACGAGGACGACCTGGGCGGGGACGAGGACGTGTAAACAACATTTCCACAAATGAAAGAACAAACCACGTACCTTCTCAAATGGAATGGGTGGAAAATAACGAATTTCAATTTACGAACTCTCCTGTGACGCAGTCTGCCTACTTGCCCACTTCTGCATCAAATCAATCAAAATTTGACTACGTAAAACTATACATTGATGACAATATATATCAGCTGATAACAGACAAATCCAACCAGAATTTTGTGAGAAGGACAGGAAGGTCTTTGAACTTGACCATTCAGGAGACGAAAACATTTTTTGGAATTACAATGTTAATGGCTTGCATTAATTACCCCATTCTGAGAATGTACTGGGAGAAAAATTGGAGAATAGATAGCGTAGCCAATGCCATGTGTCGAGATAGATTTTTTGCAATTCGTAGCTCCCTGAAGGTTGTCTGTGATGATGATATAAGCAAAGAAGAGCGTGAAAAAGACAAGTTGTGGAAAGTTAGGCCTCTTATCGACAGTGTTCTGAATGGATGTCTCAAACAAATACCAGAACAACAAACTAGTATAGACGAAATGATGGTACCATTCAGTGGTACTTGCGGTATAAAGCAAAATTGCCCCAACAAACCTAATCCAGTCGGACTAAAGGCGTTTGTTTTGGCAAACCCAGATGGTCTAGTGTGCAATATGACAATTTACCAAGGTAAAACCACATTTCCGTCGTACACAGATACTGGTTTCGGTTTGGGAGAAAGTGCTGTTCTTCAACTGACTGAAATCCTGGCACCGGGTTCAATGGTGTATCAAGATTGCTATTTTTCCACGATAAAATTGGCTGAAGAATTACTTTCGCGAGGTATCAAGTGCACCGGGACAATAAAGAAGAACCGCATACCAACTGGAGCCCGAGATTCCATAGAGTCAGACTTATCTCTAAAACGAAAAGGAAGAGGCAGTTACCAAGTTCTGACCAACGGTTCTATGGCTTTAACAAAATGGATGGACAATAAATCAGTGCTGATGTTATCGACTGCCCATGCTGCTCGTGAAACCGATGAATGTACGCGTTGGTGCAAAAAAGACAGACGATACATACAAGTCACCAGACCAGAAGTCATAAAAGAATATAACTCGAAAATGGGAGGTGTGGATATGATAGATCGATTGCTGGCAGTTTGTCCTTCAAGAGCACGAACCAAAAAATGGACCGTTCGATTAATTTCGCATATGTTCGATCTCGCCATATGTAACTCATGGTTGCAATTTAAAAAAGATGAACTGTTCAGGGGAGTTCAACTAAAAAAAATTCAAGAGTTAAGATTTTATAAAATGCAGTTTGCAGAAAGCTTAATCGAAGAAAGCAGAATGGTGCCTCAACAGCTGGAAGGGTCAAATGAAGTGGAAAAACCGTTGGCAAAACGACCTCGTGGGCGACCAGCAGCAGTTCCTGTCCCTTCAAAACGGCTTCGCCAGCATGGATGTCTGCACTTACCAGAAGTAGATAAACAAAGCCGATGTCGACGAAAGGCATGTGGCAAAAAAAGCACTATTAAGTGTAAGGAGTGCAATGTAGCGCTTTGCTTAACTGCATCGCGAAATTGTTTCCAGGCATTCCATTTGGAAGAATAATCAGTTTTTTTTATGATTCACAGAAGATCTCAATAAACTATGTAACGAACACACTCATCCAATGACGTGTTTCTGCGTCAGGGGATTACGTTCGTGTTTAGCAAGGCTGCAACGAAACTGTTGCAGTTATCCTATAAAACAAATGCATTTTTGGAAACAGACACTTGGATATTCCTGTTTCTATGATGTAGGTACTTTACTTGAAATTGCGTGTCAATAAAGTTTGCGACATTTCGAAGCTTGTAGTTATTTGAAATATGTACCTACCTATTGTACCTAATAATTTTACGGAATATAGTTTTCACAAGCAGTAATTATTTAAAGAAAGTAGGTATAGGTACAATATAAAATTGTTACATATCCGTACCCATATTATAAATGTGAAAGTATGTTTATTTGTTTGTTTATTTGTCCTGCTTTCACGTCAAAACAGAGCGACGGATTGACGTGATATTTTGTGTGGAGATAGTTGGAGGGCTGGAGAGTAACATAGGCTACTTTTTATCCGGGTACCACGCGAGCGAAGCCGCGGGCAGCAGCTAGTAATTGTATATTTAAACAGCCTAAAGAACTACCTACTTAAATATGCGATTCTAAAAAAGTATTATTTGATAGTGTTAATTTTATAAATAAGCTGTTAAATAGGTACCTACCTATTTCACTAAAATTTTGAAACTTTTGCTTATATTTTTTTTACTTATATTAAAACAAAAATGTGGTTTGGTTTCAGATTTGGGCTACAACTTTATTACGTCACTAAGAGGAAAGCGACTTATATTGATAGATGGATTTACATTCTGTCAAAGAAGTCGAAACGCTTGGAGATGTTCGAAGAATACCAAGATTAAGTGCAAAGCGAAACTAGCCCTAGATAACAATGAACGTATCGTCAGTTTGTATAACGAACACAATCATGAAAAAGCAAATTTAATCGTTTCTGCATCAGGGGAATACGTGTTTAGAATAACTGCAACAAAACATAACAAAAAAGTTTAAGCAAATAAATATCTGGGTGACCGAGCTCTGCTTGGGTGAAAATAGAGAAAAACTTAAATTAACCTGAAAAAAGGATATAAAAAACTTACAAATCAAAAATAAATCTGTCAATAGTTGAGATTTGAACTCTCAGCCTTCGGCGTTGCAAGCTGATGACGCTAACCGCGTAGCCACTCAAAGGACAGAGCATAAAAACAACAAAAATGAGCACTAACCTAAAAATAAAATAAAATTGAATCAAAATGATTTTTATACCTTAATAAGTACCTACCCCACCTACATAGGTAGATAGATAAGGCTGGCCTTAAAACCTAAACATCATACTCTAAGACTACATAGACTACATACTTAAATATGCTATTCTAAAATAGTATTATTTAAAATTAATTGCGTAAGTATGATGTCATTAAATTATAATTTTGAAACTTTTGTTAATCCATTTCTTATATTAAAACAAAAATGTGAATTGGTTTCAGATTTAGGCTACAACTTCACTACGTCTCTAAGAGGGAAGCGACTTATATTGATAGATGGATTTACATTCTGTCAAAAAAGTCGACACGCTTGGAGCTGTTCGAAGTATACCAATTCTAAGTGCAAAGCGAAACTAACCCTAGATGACAATGAACGTATCGTTCGTTTGTATAACGAACACACTCATGCAAAAGTAAATTGGTTCATTTCTGCGACAGGGGAATACGTTCGTATTTAGAATAACTGCAACAAAACAATAACAAATAAGTTTTGAAGCAAGCCACCTTACAAAACATCTATAACCAATAAATAAATATCTGGGCGACCGAGCTCTGCTCGGGTGAAAATAGAGAGAAATTAAAATTAACCTGAAAAAAAAAACCAAAAAATTGACAAACAAAAATAAATCGGTCAATGGCTGAGATTTTAACTCGCAAGCTGATACGCTAACCACTTAGCCGCTCAGACAGAGGACAGCATAAAAACAACAAAAATGAGTACCTACTTACCTAAAAATAAAATCAAAAATTAAATGAAAACGATTTTTATACTTTAATAAATATCTACCCACCTACATAGGTAGATAGGTAAGGCTGGCCTAAAACCTAAACATCATACCCTAAGACTACATACATAAATATGCTATTCTAAAATAGTATTATTTGAAGGTGTTAATTGCGTAATTATGATGTCATTAAATTATAATTTTGAAACTTTTGTTAATACATTTCTTATATTAAAACAAAAATGTGAATTGGTTTCAGATTTGGGCTACAAATTCACTAAGTCAATAAGAGGGAAGCGACTTATATTGATAGATGGATTTACATTCTGTCAAAAAAGTCGAAACGCTTGGAGATGTTCGAAGGATGCCAAGATTAAGTGCAAAGCGAAACTAATCCTAGATGACAAAGAACGTATCGTTCGTTTGTATAACGAACACACTCATGCAAAAGTAAATTGGTTCGTTTCTACGACAGGGGAATACGTTCGTATTTAGAATAACTGCAACAAAACATTAACAAATAAGTTTTGAAGCAAGCCACCTTACAAAACATCTATAACCAATAAATAAATATCTGGGCGACCGAGCTCTGCTCGGGTGAAAATAGAGAAAAAATAAAATTAACCTGAAAAAAAAACTAATAAATTGACAAAACAAAAATAAATCGGTCAATGGCTGAGATTTTAACTCGCAAGCTGATACGCGAACCGCTTAGCCGCTCAGACAGAGGACAGCATAAAAACAACAAAAATGAGTACCTACTTACCTAAAAATAAAATAAAAAATTGAATGAATACGATTTTTATACTTTAATAAGTACCTACCCACCTACATAGGTAGATAGATAAGGCTGGCTTAAAACCTAAACATCATACTCTAAGAACTTCATACTTAAATATGCTATTCTAAAATATAATAATATTTGAAGTGTTAATTGCGTAATTATGATGTCATTAAATTATAAGTTTGAAACTTTTGTTAATACCTACATTTCTTATACTAAAACAAAAATGTGAATGGGTTTCAGATTTGGGCTACAACTTCATTACGTCACTAAGAGGGAAGCGACTTATATTGATAGATGGATTTACATTCTGTCAAAAAAGTCTACACGCTTGGAGATGTTCGAAGGATGCCAAGATTAAGTGCAAAGCGAAACTAACCCTAGATAACAATGACCGTATCGTCAGTTTGTATAACGAACACACTCATGCAAAAGTAAATTTGTTCGTTTCTTCGTCGGGGGAATACGTTCGTGTTTAGAATAACAGTAACGAAACATTAACAAATAAAAACCGGCCCAGAAGGTCATTGTCGTCATAATGGATATACTCGTACACACCCCTACAAAATTACAGCTTTTTAGTACTAACGGTCTCTTAGCAAAACCTCACGGACAAAAGACACACGTATAAAACATAACACCTTACAGACCTCACAGGCTTATAAAATAGACGGACGGATATAACGATTCTTCGAAGATTCTTTCAATATTTGCTGTGCATATCAAAAAGATAAATCAGTTTCTAGGTTTAATTGAGAATAGTGTCAAAATATCCAGAGTTTTTTTAATAAAGAGGTATCTGGCCTATACTCAGTGGATGAATTAGGGTTGCTACTCGGATAAAATGTAGCCCATGTGACATTCCAGGTCATAATCTATGCATAGTCCAGGTTTCATTAAAATCCGTTCAGTAGTTTTTGCGTCTATACTATATTACATCGAGACATCCTCATAAAATTTCGCATTTATAATATTAGTGGGATAGGATAAGATAGGATAATACCTCTGACTACCCCCTTTGACAAAAGATTGTAAATTTCTAAAATGAGAGCATGTCTACCGCGCCTGGGTGATACAGCCGTAATCCTGTTTATTTATTTCATAAACTAATATTTAAATTATGTTTTGTAGAATATTACGATCACTACGAAATAATGCCATCTCAAAGAGGAGGAAAGTTGATTCTACACAACGGCTATACTTATTCTCACTTAAGCTCTACAAAATGGCGATGTTCAACAAACTACCCACATTGTAAAGTATACATTAGGATATGCAGTGGACGTATTGTAGAAATGGCAGGAATACACTCTCATTTGCCAAAAACGTATCACATTGACAGATATGGACAGTATACGCGCATTTGAAAGGAGAAATAAATCCGTGGTCTCTGCCTACTCCTGTGGGAAAGAGGCGTGATTTTATGTATGTATGAAAGGAGAAAATAAAGAACAGAGAGAAAAAATAAGGAACTGTCAAATCTAGTCGGGGCGCGGCCGGCGTTTAACTATTATAAAACTATGTGTGTGTAAATATTTTCGATGCAATCGATAAAATCAGGCAGCGTGAATCAGTAGTTTGTGTTAAATTAATTTAAATAAATTATGAACGATAAATTTTATAAAAAACGTGATTCAATTTTGTTTTATTAACATAGGTAAGTGTGTTTAATACTAAATTTTCTGTAGGTATTTCTATGAGATTTGAAAAATAATAATTTACGTGAATGCTTTTGAGTAATCTTGAATGCAGCCTAAATTTTGGTAATTATGATCTAATAAATGACCGATCCACTTAATTATAATAAGTTCCCCTGACCATGCCATTGACATTTACAGGGTACCAAATACTAACTTCTAAAAAAGGTAATAAAGTACTGCTTCACAATGGATACACGTTTTCGTTACACAAAGGAAAGTATTGGAGGTGTTCAGGGACTTATTGGAAATGCCTCGCGAAACTTGTTCTCGGGAATCAGGGAGAATTCCTAAGGATGGAAGGGAAGCACACCCATGCCCCGAAGCGAACATGCATATTAAAAGATGGAAACTATACAAGGTATTGAACTAGTAAGTTCGTATGAGTAAGTGGTCTAGGTATTGAACTGTGCAACTAGATTACGCTGATTTTAATAAAAGTAACTCTTAGGCCGGACATACACTAGTGAGTTTTTACGTTATAAGTACTCACGCAAGTGACAATGCAAAGGAAATAAAGTAGCTGTTCCTTTGCATTGTCACTTGCGTGAGTAAAACTTACGTGAAAACTTACTAGTGTAACTCCAGCCTTAGTCGAGGATATACGGTTTGCGAGGCTTAAGTGGAGATGGGTGGGATACTTGGCCAGACGGGACGATGACCGATGAACTAAAGTAGTTATCGAAAGGTGATCAAGAGATATGCGGCGTCCTCGAGGCAGACCACCTGCCCGATGGTCAAACGACATTTTGAGGGTGGTGGGAGCAAAGGACCTGGCTGGCACAAAGCCGCCTTTTTCCCAAAATATTTTTACACAAATCTTGTCCTGACAATAAACACAACGCGAAAAAAATGCCGAATCTATCAAATTATGTGATCGGTGTTTGTTTGATGATGTATTAGTTAGTTTTTATTTATTTGTTTAGTAAAAAATAAAATCTATTTATACAATTTCAAAGTATAACGACTGTTTTTTTTTTATGCATCTTGTTTCGTTTTTGTACTAAAACGCTAATAAAAAAAATGTAGGTATTTAATATTTTTACTAATAAATCGAAAGGGAATCATTTAAATGCTTCTATTTGATAAAAAACTCATCCAACCGTTAGATCTTAGAATAATCAGATTAACGATTTGTCTTTGATATTTGCTAAAACATTTATTTTTCATTGATATTATATTGTATTATTCAATAGTAAATTAGACTGATATTTTCACTGTCAAGGAACATAATTATCATTATCTTCCTGTCCTTTTCCCATTTACCTGGGGTCGGCACAATATGTATTTTTCCATTTCCCTCTATCAGCCGTCATCTCAGCATTCATTCCTCTCTTACATTTCAACTTTTACATCCATCCATCTTTTCTTTGGTCTATCTCTACTCATTAATCCTTCAACATATCAAGCACTCTTCTAGTTACATGCCATTCTTCTCTTCCATCACAACTCGCTGCATTTTTATTGGTTAATAAATAATCTTTGCAGAACAATATCGCGTGATAGTTTCTCAGCGAGGCCAAAATCTAATCCTGTATTCCAACTACACATACCGCACGGACAACAATAATGCTCACAGATGGAGATGCACCAGGACCTACTGCAACGCAAAGCTCAGACTAGATGATGCTGGTTTTATTACTGATGTGAGCTCGGTACACAATCACCCTGCGAAGCCCTATGTTATCACTAAAACTGGAGGTTGTGTACGACTTTGAATAACCTAGCTGACTTAAGCCCTACAACTTTACTGAAGCACAAGAGAAGGGTGATATTAGAGATGTATCGTATAATATTTTTGTAATAGCATTAGCCAGTATTGTGTGTTCGTATGACCTAGTGGTTAATTCTAGTAAGGGAGTTTTTAGACTGCCGGAAGACCCTTCAGAGCTTAACAAACTTAGAAATGGCCACTTGCTCGTACGAACTTACGTACTTATGGCTTAACGACTTAAAAGCTGGGACAGTCAATTTAACTTGCCTTCCGAAGCACAGAATCCATCAGCTATTGATGCCACTTGCTACCCATCCAAATTGTGATCGCTCGGAACGTCGCTTTACTTAGACGATCCATCAAGAATGTCTGAGCAAGTTACGGCACGAGCGCTTTATATTGTAAAAGCATCTGTTTTTTATGCGGTATATACTCGTATATCCCACCATTAGCTCCTAACGACTTCGCTCTCGTGGTGCCTAGATAAACGCTAGCCTATCACATAGGCCCTATGTCATATCCCTATGTCATAGGGATAATGTAGCTTCATGGTGGTGAAATAATTTTCTGGACTCTACAATTCGACAATCACCAATATAATCTGAACTACGATAATTGGCACGATATGGTTTTCGGTTTTGGGAGTAGAAGCCTTGAATCAGATATAGGCCTTTATGATCATACAAATATTCCTCTTTATATATTAGTAAGTAAGTAAGTAGATGTGTGGAGGGAATGGGGGGAGGGTGGTCTTTGCGACACAATAGACTTGTAATAATAATAAATATATTAGTAAGTAGGTAGGTTACGTACAGATGATACTCATTGATAATTACTTATTAAGGTAATATATTTACGGTTGCTTATTTGCTATTAAATCAAATGTAAGCAATAGTGTATCATATTTATGGCAGATTTTTTGCTAATAATTTATTAGTAATTAATAATATATATTAAAATTATTATTAGGGCGTCTAATCGAAGCGAAGCGTGATCCTAAGTCTGGCTCTTATTTGGCTCCACGTATCAGCATTGCCATCTAGCGAGGTAATGCTGCCAGTGTCTTGGACGCGCTTCCGAATGGCAGTGGCTTGGATCAGTTGAGCTACCTATAGATCGTTTCCAACGATCCTTTTAGGTGCCTCAACTGGTTCTTATTGTATTTTATAATGTTATGTAAATAAATAGCAGATATTTAGTAGGTAGTTATTAATAAACTCGGATGAAAAGTGTTAAATCCGTGTATACGTTTTATCAAAACTTGTAATATCAGTCAGCCACTCGGCTGGCCGCTCTATGACATAAGAGAGGCTAGCCCTTTGTTTGAACACTACAAGACTAGAGTATCAGTTATCTGATTCCTACAGTACAAGCATTGCTTAGTTTGGGTGAAATGTCCACAAACATTTACGAAATATTTATTTTATTTATTAATTAATTATTATCGCTAAGAAGCGATCTGTTTCGAGCAACCTTTGGATAGAATGAAACAATAATCTACCAGACTAATAATATTTGTTGTAATTTACAGATACCAACTACGAAATAATGAAATCACGGAAAGGTGGGAATCTTATCTTGCACAACAAATACACGTATTATCATTCTAGCGCCAATTCTTGGAGATGCTCCACACATTCAAACTGTAAGGCCAGTTTAAAACTAGGACGGGATGGAAAAATAGTGAAGGTTGTTGGCAGCCATTACCATCCAACCAAACAGATCATGAAAACCAAAGATGGCCAATACATACGGGTCTAAACATTAGTTTGACGTAAAGCTTAGATTAGCAGCTGAAAATAAATTAAAGTTATGTACCATCATATTTAAAGTACTTAAAGTCCTACTTTTTTTATAAAATGCTAAGCTAGCAGACCAGCATGCGACCCACCTGATAGTGGTTTACGTAGCCTATGGATGCCTATGACACCAGAGGAGTCACACCCGCGCTGCTGATCATTTAAAAGTGGAATCACTGCGCCGACAACTCAATGGACAAGACTGGTCCATGAGTTGTCATCGCAGTGCTTCCTCGCAGGGGTCTGGCAACCTTATTCACCGCAGGTACACAACACCATTCGAGAAGAATAATGTTATTTGGCTGCGATATTCTTAAATTATATAGGTACTTTAAATAATATAAGTACCTAGTTTTATTCCTTTGATCTAGTCTTTTTGATCCAAACCTTCTGACTTAGAATTGGCTTTATGTACTTCTTAAGAATTACTTAACCTTAGGCATAAAACATCGGGTGGTTTTATCACTACTAATTACAGGCTTTTTAGCGCAGTTGGTAGTAGCTCTGCCTCCTACGCTGGTCGTGGGTTCGATTCCCACCTAGGACAAACATTGTGTTGTAAACAGAGATGTTTGTTCTGTGTCTGGTTGTTATAAGGTTTAGTTTGTATTTACTAAATATATAATATTTGTTGTAATTTACAGATACCAACTACAAAATGATCAAATCACGGAAAGGCGGGGATCTTATCTTGCACAACAAATACACGTATTACCGTTCTAGCGCCAATACTTGGAGATGCTCAACAAATGCAAGCTGTAAGGCCAGTGTAAAACTAGGACAGGATGAAAAAATAGTGAAGGTTGTTCGGGACCATGACCATCCAACGAAACAGATCAAGAAAACTAAAGATGGCCAAATATATACGGGTCTAAACTAAAGTTTGACCTAAAGTTTAGATTATATGGACCCTTGACTTCAATTTTAGAATATACCTTCCTAATTTTTTTTTATACTAACAAATAACAACAACAAGCAGCAACAAGCATACGGCCACCTGATGGTAAGTGGTTACCGTAGCCTATGAATGCCTGCTACACCAGAGGAGTCACACCCGAGCTGCTGATCGTTTAAAAAAGAAATTACTGCGCCGACAACACAAATCCATCAGTTGTCACCGCAGCGCTTCCTCGCAGAGCTCTGGCAACCTTACTCACCGCAGGAATACAACACTATTGGAGTAGCATGATGTTATTTGGCTGCGATATTCTTAAATTAAATATATACTTTTAATAATTCGAGTAGTTTTCTTCCTTGGATCTAGTCTGTTGGATCCAAACCTTCTGACTTAGAATTGACTTTATGTACTACTTAAGAAATATTTAACCTTAGGAATAAATTTACAATGGTTGGTTTTATCACTACTAATGACAGGCTTTTTAGCGCAGTTGGTAGTAGCTCTGCCTCCAACGCTGGTCGTGGGTTCGATTCCCACCTAGGACAAACGTTTGTGTTGTGAACAGGGATGTTTGTTCTGTGTCTGGTTGTTATAAAGTATAGTATGTACTCGTATTTACAAAATTGTCCTATCAGTTATCTGATTCGCATAGTACAAGCTTTGCTGTCTTTGTGAAATGTCCGCAAATATTTATGAAATATTTATTTATTAATTAATATCGCTAAGAAGCGGTCTCTTTCCAACATCCTTTGGCTGGAATGAAACAATAACAATAATCTACAAAACTCATAACATTTGTTGTAATTTACAGATATTAACTACGAAATGGTGAAATCACAGAGAGGTGGGAATCTTATCTTGCACAATGGATACACGTATACCCGTGCTAGCCCCAATACCTGGAAATGCTCCACAGACTCATACTGTAGGGTCATTTTAAGACTGGGGCGGGATGGGAAAATCGTGGAGATTATTGGCAGTCATGACCATCCAGCAAAATGGTATAGTAAATGGTATGGTGATAAAAACTAAATATGGCAGATTTGTACGCAAAACTACATTGTATAAAACAAAGTCGCCCGATGTATGTCTGTCCCTATGGATGCTTAGATCTTTAAAACTATGCAACGGATTTTCATCCGTTTTTTTTAATATATAGAGTGATTCAAGATAAAAGTTTGTACTTATGTATAATAATATAGTAGAAAAACACTAATAATTTTAGAGGTTTCTAATGTGATGTAAATAAACACTTTTTTTGTGCTTACATTGCAAACGCTGACTGAACCCTATAGATAGATTACAATAATGTACAGCAGTATTGTACACCTTAAAAAGGTCTACAAAAATGTCCGCGATGGTATATGTATATCTCTTAGGGATAACTCACAGTAACCATTTTTATCCTTTACTTTTTACATTGCACCCGTGCGAAGCCAGGGCGGGTCGCTAGCTTAGAATATACCTTCCTACTTTTTTTTATACTACTAACCTAGCAGACAAGCATACGGCCCACCTGATGGTAAGCGGTTACCGTAGCTTATGGACGCCTGTGACACTAGAGTAGTAACACCTGCGCTGCTGACCCTTTAAAAGAGGAATCACTGCGCCGATAACACAATGGACAAGACTGGTCCACCAGTTGTCACCACAATGCTTCTTCACAAAGCTTTGGCAATCTTACTCACCGCAGGAACACAACACCATTCGAGAAGAATAATGTTATTTGGCTGCGATATTCTTAAATTAATTATAGCTACTTTAAATAATACGAGTAGTTTTATTCCTTGGATCTAGTCTTTTTGATCCAAACCATCTGTCTTAGAATTAACTTTTTGTACTACATAAGAATTATTTAACTTTAGGCATAAGACAATGGGTGGTTTTATTACTACTGATGACTGGTCTTTTAGCTCAGCTGTTAGTAGTTCTGTCTCCTTCGCTGGTCGTGGGTGGGTTCTATTCCCACCTAGGACAAACATTTGTGTTGCAAACAGAGATATTTGTTCTGTTTCTGGTTGTTATAAAGTAGGTATAGTATGTATTTACAAAATTGTCCTATCAGTTATCTGATTCCCATAGTACAAGCTTTGCTTAGTTTGGGTGAAATGTCCGCAAATATTTATGAAATTTTATTTATTAATTAATATTGCTAAGAAGCGGTCTCTTTCGTCGAGCATCCTTTGGCTAGAATGAAACAATAACAATAATCTACAAGATTCATAATATTTGTTGTAATTTACAGATACTAACTACGAAATGATGAAATCACAGAGAGGTGGGAATCTTATCTTGCACAATAAATACACGTATTCCCGTTCTAGCCCCAATACCTGGAAATGCTCCACAAACTCATACTGCAGGGTCATTTTAAAACTGGGACGGGATGGGAAAATCTTGGAGGTTGTTGGCACCCATGACCATGCAGCAAAAAAGATCATAAAAACTAAATATGGCGGATTTGTACGCATCTAAATTTTTTTGTGATCTAAAGTTTAGATTAGCACAAGAAATATGTAAGACTCAGTGCCTCTTCATACTTCCCGGTTTGCCGTGTAGCTGGCGGCGGTGAAGTGTATGGACATGTACGATAGCTTTCACACGTACCGGCGGCGGCGCCGGCGTAACTTGCATACAAACGCTGTTTGGTAGCTGGCACCGGCCACCCAGAAACCGAATCGTGTGAAAAATCACTCATCGACCTTGACTTCATATTTAGAAAATACTTACGAACTTGAAAATAATAGTTATTTCTTTCCTGGGATCAAGTTTGTTGGATCCAGACATGCATACTTTCCAGACTTTTATACTACTTTACTTTAAATACGTACCTAATTATGTTTGTGTTTCAATCATCTATACATATAATAAGAATGAAGTCTAAGCTCAAACTTATAAGTATTCAATTAAGTGAAGTCAGTTTTTGATCTATATAACCCTCGAGCAGCAAAACACTTCGTTAGCGCGTTTTAGAATGACCTTGAACGCAAACACTTCATAGTAACTGTTGGTAATCTGTGACTTTGATATTTTCGTTTCTGTGTGTTTGACCACTAAGATCTCTGAAACTACTGAACTGATTTGGATGCAGTTTTCATTGTTGTATTACGGTAAGCCGGGATTAAAAGATAGGGGTTGTTTTATCAAAATCCGTTCACAAATAAAAAAGATATGTACATTTAAAGAATTCAATCTAAATTTCTAAACACTTGCTTTTCTAAAGAAAAGATTACGATAAAATTTGGCATGGATATAGATTACATCCCAGGAAAGGACGTAGGCTACTTTTTTTCAAATGTTATCATGGTTGAGATAAAAAAATAAGGGTTGCAAGTTTGTATGGGGAACAAAATGTTAGGTGACTCCGCCTCTTTTTGCACTCATGAAAATTTTTACACATTTTTTTATTACGAATGATTAACGATTTCAAAATTAATGATAATGATGTAATGTAAACCTATTCTAATAAACGAGCAATATTTGTCTTATATTTATGTGGGAAAATCCGTTTTCTTTTGCAATGTGGTTCGTAATTGAACCACTAGAGCCATCTAGTGGCAAGAGGCAACCAACGAACGCCAGTTCGTTGGTTGCCTCTTAGCTTAGGCCAAGATGTTTAAAAAATAGATAAAATTGTCAGTCATGTCACACTAGATGGCGTTCGTTTAACGATTATTTTTTCTCTATTTTTACACGAGCAGAGCTCGGTCGCCCAATATGTAAGTATTGAAATAGGTACCATTCAATACATCCAAAATTCATTATGTAGGTAGGTATTTTTAATCTTTTATCTTACAACGACACAAATAATTGGTTGTAGAGTACGCGCCACCACTGAAGTCCGATAGAAGCGGCGGCGCTGCTATCTAATCGCAGAAAAAAAAATTAAAGAAATGAACAAGCAATTCATTCAAAAATTAAAAAACCCGGCTGAACTGAAAAGTTGGAAACAGCATTATCTCAATCACAAAATTAAATTACAATTTTATTATTAGGTAGGTAGGTATCTAGGGTTCGATGCCGTGCGCTTTTTCCTAAACTTTGTTGTCACAGTTGACACACAGATGGCTCTGTCTGTTCTAAACGTTGCGTGTGACTAAATAGAAAGTTTTAGTATGCGTTTTGTTTAGCAATAACATTAGGGGCAAAAAATAGATTTTCAAAAATTTTGGAAGTCGATTTAGTTTTTGAAGATGTCATGTTAGATTTTTCAAAAAATTATATTTGATATCAATCCACCAACCTCTTGATTTTGACATGGATTTTGATATGATGGCATGATTTTTATTTTCTAAATTCACACATTGTTGCATTTTCTAGGCGCACTATTTGATTTATCGAAATAAAAAGTATCCTAGAGCACAATCGACATAGAGACGATTCTAACGATACCTCATTCATCAAAATCCATTGAGCCGTTTAGGAGAAACGTGGTAATAAAGAATATTACTTACTTAACCACCCACCCACATACATAGAAACGCGCGATCTACATAACCCTGTGACTTGACAGTCAGCCGGGTAATTAGGCACGTAAATTACGTGATACCGGGTACTGTGTGAAGTGTTCACTTCACACAGAAATAATCTTTAGGTACGTGACGCAAAGTAAAAAAGTGATCTAGGTTTTAGAGATCTTTTGGACCAAATACCTAGGTAGGTACCTACCATCGCGGGCGTTTTCAGAAGATCAGCACCACAGTTTCATCACAATCTGGTCAATGGTTTAGGAACGCATAGCGGACAAACATACTCAGGTAGGTACCTACATTTTTATTTAGATATGTACCTACCTACCTACCTACATAAGCATTGTCCCATTAATTTCTTCACCTGAAACGTCATGCATGACCATCCAATTCTAAAACGTAATACTTACTTAGTACCTACTAGGTAGGTACGTTAATAAGGAATACCTTCCTACAACCAATTTGTGTCATTGCAAGTAAAAAGATCAAAATACCTAAGTAGGTAAGTACTTTTATGAATTTCGGATGTATTGAAAAGTAGGTAGGTAGGTACTTACCTATTTCAAAAAAGTGATAAGAGTATTATGAGTAAGTAGGTACCTATGTAGATATGTATTTACAAAAAATATAGGTACCTACCTATGTAGACACCTAAAAGTATTCTATCAGTTAGGTAGCTGGTTCCATTGTACAAGCTTTGCTTAGTTTGGATATATTCTATTCTATGGTTTGGGGCTAGATGGAGCTGTGTGAAAAATGTCCACCAATATTTATTTGTTTATTTAACCTATTCTAATAAACGAGCAATAATTGTTTGATGTTTTAAGTTTGAAGTTTGTTTGTATGTAGGTACCAATTGAGGTTCTCGAAAACGGCTTTAACAATTTCGATCACCACCAATTACATTATAAGAACGCATAGCGGCCAAACATACCTACCTACATACATTTTTATACCTATATAATAGACAACCAATTTGTGTCGTTGGAATTATAAAGATCAAAATAGGTAAGTACCTACTTATTTAAGTACCTACCTGTATGAATTTCAGATGTAAGTACCTACTTACCTATTGAAAAGTAGGTAGGTAGGTACCTATTTCAATAAAGTGTTATCCTATCCTATTCTACCTATTAAACGAGCAATATTTGTTTGTCTGTACCTAATAACGTTCTCGAAAACGGCTCTACCTAATGATTTCGATAAAATTTGCGGTACATAAAATTTGCGGTACAGGGGTTTAAGGGGACGAAAAATCGATCTAGCTAGGCTAGGTCTCATATCTGGGAAAATTCGTTTTCTCGACATTTTCACGCAAAAAGGTTTACCAGTGCAATGTGGTTCGTAATTTCACAATTTCTGTTGAGACTAAAGTGGCCAAGTGAAATAGGTGTCCGCCTCTCAACCAAAGGCTTCGAGTTCGAATCTCAGCCAGTAAAAGTTTACTTTTTGTAAGTTTTATTTCTTTTTCTTTTTTAATTTTTATCTATTTGCACCCGAGCATAGTTCGGTCGCCCAGATATTAAAGTATTAAGTACCTACCTAAAGTATTTACAAAAAAATATAGAAGTAGGTACCTATTCTATCAGTTATCTGGTTCCCATAGTACAAGCTATGCTTAGCTATGCGATTTTGATGAAATTTGCGGTAGGTACGGGGGCTTACGGAGGCGAAAAACCGATCTAGCTAGGTCTTTTATCTGGGAAAATTCGTTTTCTCGGCATTTTCATGCAAAAAGATTTACCAGTGCAATACCTAATGAGTTTTAAAAAAATTGAATAAAAAGAACCTAGCCTATGTGCTATTTCAGGTCATAATCTATGTAATATATTCCAAGTTTCAATAAAATCCGTTTAGTAGTTTTGGCGTGAAAGAGTAACAAACATCCATCGATACATCCATCCTCACAAACTTTCACATTTCTCATATTAGTAGAATTAGCATACGCGAACGAAGTCGCGGGCACAGCTAGTCTACCATAAAATTATCATTCAACTCAGGGCTGATTTTTCAATCGATAAATAACTTTTATCTGAGGAATAAATATGGCGTTATGACATATTGTCAATACAATATCTAATCGCATATTTATTTCCTCAGATAAAAGTTATCTAGGTATTGAAAAATCAGCCCTCAGTACATTATTTCAAAGAAAAAGCAAACAGCCGCGGCGTGTTAGCTGCGCGCCCGCGGCGTGTTAGCTGCGCGCCCGCTCCGCTTTGAAACTCTCGCAAACCGCCAATGTGATAAGGCCCTTACTCATGTTCTTTGACAATACCGTGAAAATAAGAGCACAAAATGCAGTTTCGAGCTTTAACTTGCAATGATTCAAATATGGAAGCTCCTTTATAACTAGTCAGGTAGGTACCTACATTAGTCATTCCTGTTAAGTTCTTAAAATGCCACTCCTCGCATAATCTTATGAATAGTATATTTCATTACAAGTTCGGAAAGGCTGTCATTGCAAAGAGTTCCGACAAATGTCTACCCGAGCCGAGGCGCAGCCGAAGGCGAGGGTTGACAGTCGGAACAAGTTGCAATGACGGTTCCGTACGTGTACTGAACTACTATTTTTAATACAGTTGCGAAAAAATGAAGCAATTTAGTAAAATAATAAAAACACAATAAACTCAACTAAGCGACTTTTTGACTTTTCCGGTAAAATGTTCTCTGAAGCATTTTGTGCAATTATACTGAGTTCCGGTGGTGTTAATTAAAAAAAAATAGGGTCAAAATTACTCATTTTGTGCAACAAACAACTAAACACGCAAAGAAAATTCCTAGAAAATGGCGCCAACCGTAGAATATAAGAAGAGATTTTTTTTCACCGATTCTGGTAGGCAAAGGGAACTATGCCCATACAGCCAAGTCTTCAGTAGAATTTTTTTATTGAATGGAAATGAAAATGAAATTTAATGAGTTGAAATGAAATGAAACCTAACCTAACTCATTTAATCAAATCATTAAATCTGATATAGAAACAAATTAGTAGCTTCTTTTTAGAAATATACGTATTTGCATGAATCATAAAAACTTCATGGTTGGTTTTTCATTTTAATAGACATTATTTTGACAGTTGGGAAAGAGAACGCACGAGTTCGGGAAAGGTAAAAAAAAGCACGAGTATGTAATAGCCCACATCCAGAACGCTATACGTCCTTGCAATACGCCACTTTTTGAGCAACTGTATTAAAAACTTCTTTTCAGGTTCAATACCCTACGATATTGTAAAGTCCCAACGAGGCAAGTCTCTGATTATGATCGATGGCTACACCTTCTATGAGACCAGACCGGACTCTTGGGGATGTTCCCTTAAGGTGTCAAACTGTAAGGCGAAACTGAAAATGGATAGCAACAAGAGAATAACTAGTTTAGATAACAACCACAGTCATCCCCCTAGGCAGTTTGTGAGAGCGTCTGATGGAAGTTATATAAAATGTTAGTTGGCACAACAAGGTGTCAATTCTGGTCCCGAACTTTTTATCAACCTCAAGCAAAACCTCAACTAAACCTTAGATTTTCGACTGTTGTCTCAGTTGTGGTGAGGTTTTAGCTAAAGTTTGAACTTTGGCAGAACAAATTTTTGAAAAGCTATTCTACTATTCACCAAATGGCTGACATTTAAGAGATCGAAACAAACCGCAGCGGAATGATTGACCTTGTCATCTAGTAGAATTGCCCAGCAGGTCCTGTTTCTCCACCTACACTAGCTAGTCATCTTTCTTATCTTTCCATCTTTTCTTAAATTTTCGCATATCTGTCGACCTCCCTTTTAGTAATATGATTAACACCCTAGCCAATTAGACCTCAACTTTTCTAACTTCCTAAAATATACTCATTCCTCATATTATCGTTTCAGTATACGGCACTACAGTCAATGTTCGTATGAATGTCCCGTTAATCTATGCCTCCTATATTGCCTCCTAGCACTGTTTAAATCATAATAATATAGGCCTAAGTTTTACCATATCCATTCACGTCACTCCACAAGTCCACATTCCACACAAGAATCGCATCTCTGGTGCATGTATAGTGTACATCGCCTGAAATAATAATGTATCCAGACAGAAATTTAGAAAATAATGTCACACTTCTAATTTCCATAAAAATATAGGTATGTACTCCTGTTTTTCCAATACATTGTAACCATCAATTTGTATCAAAAATAAAAAATAATGTACTTATCCATTAAAAAAAAAATCTAAATAAAAATTAAAAAGATGATATAGTTTAACTACCTACGTCTTTTATAATTGTTTAGTTTTTATTTATTTATTTTAACAATATTAATTACAAAATGCGTATTATTTTTGTTAATTATAATACATCTATATTGTCAACACTATTTATTGTTTGAAACCATAATGTAGAATTGTCTAGCTCTCTTGCATGTTGGCTTCCGGTGTGTGTTCTATAAAAATGTAAATGTTACTGTTAAAATAAAACTACAAAATACAAGAAAATATTCGTTGCATTACTTATTTTAAATGTTAAATAAAAAAATAATTCTTGGGTAGGTAATAAAAATATTTTTTGTCAATATAATTTTGTGCTGAATTTTCTTAATTTTTCATTATGTTTGGCATTTCTTGAGATGAGAATCTAAGATTTATTTATTAAAAATATTTTTTTTCCTACTGACTATATTATCAGTAATAAAAAAAACATTGACTTGTAAGATAACGATTTTTAAATATTAGTTTTCTATAATTCACAGATACTAGCTATGAAATGATCAAATCACAGAGAGGTGGAGACCTTATCTTGCACAACAACTACACTTATACCCGTTCAAGCAGCATAACATGGAGATGCTCCACATGTTCGTTCTGTAAGGCGCTGCTAAAACTAGGACAGAATGGGAAAATAGTGAAAGTTGTTGGCAGCCATGACCATCCACCAAAACAGATACTGAAAACTAAAGATGGCCGTTACGTTCGGATCTAAACTTTAATCCTGGAATCTAGTTAGCTACAACATCTACTACTACTAAATGTTAAACTAAGATAAGATTCTTAGAAATAGACGCAGTTATTTCATTATTTTGATTATTTTATTTATGTTTCAATAATAAAAAAATATGTTATTAAAACATTGTTTGAATCATCTAGTCACATTTTGTGCTCACACACATGTTGGTCTTGTACAAGAGGTCCTGGTGCTGTACAGTAGGGCCAACGGATCTCGGCGTTCGTGAAGTTAGCCGTTTCGATGCGCAGTGCAACTTTTTCATACAAAATTTTCTACTGCGCAGCAAAAAGCCTGACTTCACGAACGCCTAGATCCGTCGACCCAACTGTAACTCCCTTCTTTGGGGCAACACAAAGACAGTGAACGTATAATTAATTATTAAGCTGATTCAATTTTTAAAAAATAGAAGCTCTACCAGTTCCAGGTAGATTTAAATTATTTTTGTTAAGTATAAGCATAAGATACTTCACTTATTTTCAGATTCAATACCATACGATATCATGAAGTCTCAACGTGGCAAGCCTCTGATTCTGATAGATGGCCACACCTTCTGTGAGGTCAGACTTGACAATTGGGTATGTTCCCATAAGTCGGCAAACTGTAAGGCGAAACTGAAAATGGATAGAAACAAGAAAATAACTAGTTTAAACAATAACCACAACCATCCCCCTAGGAAGTTTTTGAGAATATCTGATGGAACTTATGTAAAAGTTTAGGACGTTCAACAAATGTCTGTTATTTTTGTATAAAGTGATCTACTTGATCATATTATATAAATATTTTTAACTAACGCATGACTTTCGTTTGTTTTGCAATAAAATTTAAAAGGTTATAAAGTTTAACTAAATTTTTAATGAGTGTAGGTAGGTATATTATTCATTTGTTGTTAAAATGAGTTGAATTAATACTTTAAATAAAATTCTTATTATTTTAATAAACGTTTACTATCTAAGTAATTATGAATAATACTCACCCCAAAAACATTTGTAACATAGAAAAGATCCCGCAAGATTCAGCTTTCTTTCATAATCTTAAAACCTTACCTCTTTTCAGATTCAATACCATACGATATCGTAAAGTCCCACCGAGGCAAGCCTCTGATTCTGATAGATGGCTACACCTTCTGTAAGGTCAAATTTGACACTTGGAGATGTTCCTGTAAGTGTAATAAAGGCTTACACTGTAAGGCTAGACTGAGAATGGATAGAAACAAGAGAATAACTAGTTTAAATAATAACCACAGTCATCCTTCTAGGCAGTTTGTGAGAACATCTGATGGAACTTATGTAAAAGTTTAGGACTTTCAACTAATGATTGTAATTTTTGACAAAGTGATCTAAATGATCGTATTACTTAAATTTTTTTTTTTTTACTTAAGTTTTTCGTTTGTTTCTAAATAAAATTAAAAGGGTAATAAAGTTCAACTTCATTTTTAATGATTGAATATAATTCATTTTTTGATAAAATGAGTTGAATTAATAATTTTAATACGAAATAATTATTGTTTTATTAACGATTAAAACTCACCCCAAAAAGATTTGAAACGTAGAAAAGAACCCGCAAGATTCAGCTTTCTTTAGTAAACCTTACCTTAGCTCTTTTCAGATTCAATACAATACGGTATTGTAAAGTCTCAACGAGGCAAGTCTTTGATTCTGATCGATGGCTGCACCTTCTATGAGATGAAATATGGCACTTGGGGATGTACACGTTGTCGCTTACACTGTAAGGCGAAACTGAAAATGGATAGAAACAAGAAAATAACTAGTTTAAACAATAACCACAACCACCCCCCTAGGAAGTTTTTGAGAATATCTGATGGAACTTATGTAAAAGTTTAGGACGTTCAACAAATGATTGTGGTTTTTGGACAAAGTGATCTACATGATCTTATTAAATAAATATTCTTTGGCTTTTGACTACATATTTTTCGTTTGTTTCAAAATAAAATTTAAAAGGTACCTAATAAAGTTTAACTACATTTTAATGAGTGTAGGTATATTATTAATTTTTTGGTAGGTATATTATTATTTTATGGTATAGGTAAGTAGGTATATTATTCATTACAATAAGTTGAATTAATAATTTTAATACAAAATTATTTTTATTTTAATATACTAATATTACTCGTGCCAAAAATATTTGTAGCATAAAAAAAAGTCCTGCAAGATTAAGTTTTCTCTAATAACCTTAGCCAACTTACCTATTTTCAGATTCAATACCATACGGTATTGTAAAGTCTCAACGAGGCAAATTTCTGATTCTGATAGATGGCTACACCTTCGGTGAGGTCAGACTTGGCACTTGGAGATGTTCCTGTTATGGCGTAAACTGTAAAGCGAAACTGAAAATGGATAGAAACAAGAGAATAATTAGTTTAAATAATAACCACAGTCATCCTCCTAGGAAGTTTTTGAGAATATCTGATGGAACTTATATAAAAATTTAGGACCACACAAATGATTGTTATTTTTGGACGAAGTGATTTACATGATCAGGTTGGCAATTCTAGTACAAAACTTTTTATGAACCACAACCAAAACCTCAACTGAACCTTAGATTTTCGACTGTTTCCTATTCTACTAATGACAAACGACTCAGTTGTGGTGAGGTTTTAGCTAAGGTTTGGACTGTAGCAGAACAAATTTTTGAAAAGCTATTTCTACTATTCACCAAATGGCTGACATTTAAGAGATCGAAACAGACCACAGCGGAATGATTGACGTTGTCATTTAGTAGAATTGCCCTGCTTATTAAATCGATAATTTTTGATTTTTGACTAAAAGATGTTTTTCGTTTGTATCTAAATAAAAGTAAAAAGTTAATAAAGTAAAACCAGAAATATAATGCGTTTCGGAAAACATCGGAAACAATAGCATAAAATTACAAAAACGATTGACGAAAAGTCATCTGGAAATGAAAATTACTCATAATTTCAACTTTATCGTAAACAAATGAATATCAATGTCATTTTTAAGAAAAGCAGACTAGTCACAAGCCGTGCGAGCTGCGCTGCTAACGATATGCACCTCTGTCGCATTCTGTTTTGTGGAATCATATACTACTGTCGTACATATTCGGAAAACACGAAAATAACCGATGTCTAATCTAAAGCTTGTCTATAATGATTGTATATTATATTCATTTGTTGATAAAATCAGTTGAATTAAGTAATAATTTTAATATAAAATTCTTGTTATTTATTTTTAATATAGTACTAAT
Organism: Camptogramma bilineatum; assembly: GCA_958496255.1. Lineage (NCBI taxonomy): Eukaryota > Metazoa > Arthropoda > Insecta > Lepidoptera > Geometridae > Camptogramma > Camptogramma bilineatum. Next base: position 13,602,954 of record OY292460.1, on the reverse strand, counting down.
AAAGATTTATACTCTCCCCAAAAATATTTGTAACATAAAAAAAAGTACCGCAAGATTAAGCTTTCTTTAATAACCTTAAGCCAACTTACCTATTTTCAGATTCAGTACCGTACGGTATCGTAAAGTCTCAACGAGGAAAGTTTCTGATTCTGATAGATGGCTACACCTTCTGTGAGGTCAGACTTGGCACTTGGAGATGTTCCTGTAATAACTTAAACTGTAAAGCGAAACTGAAAATGGATAGAAACAAGAGAATAACTACTTTAAATAATAACCACAGTCATCCCCCTAGGAAGTTTTTGAGAATATCTGATGGAACTTATGTAAAAATTTAGGACCTTCAACAAATGATTGTTATTTTTGGACGAAGTGATTTACATGATCAGGGTGGCAATTCTAGTACAAAACTTTTATGAACCATAACCAAAACCTCAACTAAACCTTAGATTTTCGACTGTTTTCTATTCTACTAATGACAAACGACTCAGTTGTGGTGAGGTTTTAGCTAAGGTTTGGACTTTGGCAGAACAAATTTTTGAAAAGCTATTTCTACTATTCACCAAATGGCTGACATTTAAGAGATCGAAACAGACCACAGCGGAATGATTGACGTTGTCATTTAGTAGAATTGCCCTGCTTATTAAATCGATAATTTTTGATTTTTGACTAAAAGATGTTTTTCGTTTGTTTCTAAAATAAAAATTAAAAGTTAATAAAGCTTAACTACAGTAAAACCAGAAAAATAATGCGTTTCGGAAAATATCGGAAACAATTGCATAAAATTACAAAAACGATTGATGAAAAGTCTCAAAATTTCAACTTTATCGCAAACAAATAAATATCAGTATCATTTTAAGAAAAGCAGATCAGTTGCAAGCCGAGCGAGCTGCGCTGCTAACGACGTGTACCTCTGTCGCATTCTGTTTTGTGGAATCATATACTGCTGTCGTACATATTCGGAAAACACGAAAATAACCGATGTCCAATCTAAAGCTTGAAGTTCTGTATATCTATAATGATTGTATATTATTCATTTGTTGATAAAAATCAGTTGAAATAAGTAGGTAATAATTTTAATAGAACATTCTTATTATCGATCGAGCGAGCGAAGCGAGCGAAGATCTTAGTGGCAAGTTAGGCGATTTTGCTTTGTATGTTTGTATGTTTGTATGTTTGTATGTTTCATTTTTATGTTCTCGCATAACTATCGAACCGCTAATCCAATCTGTATGAAACTTGATAGGTCAATAGGTAGTGCTATGGAAATTTGCTGTGGAGCGTATGAGCGTAATCGATGAAGGGGTTGTAAAGATATGGGGTTCCCAAGGGAGTAAATTTTTTTCAAAGTTACCCAAATATATTGAGTGGGGTGTCATACGAAAGGGCTTATTTTGTACATTCCAAAATGGTTTTTATTTTTAATCTAGGATGTATAGTTTTTGAAATACGACCAAAGAACAAAAACTACGAAACCAGAGCTGCAAGAGCTCCCGTTTCATAGAGTTTCGATGTCTTCGTAGCTCATTGACTGGTCGGTCTTAAAAAGAGAGTGGCATCGTTGCGGTTTGGTTTGCAATGATTTTAGATGCTACTTGATTTATTTTCATGATAAAAAAATTTTTGATAAAGAATGAAAATAATTGGGGTAAAAAAAGTTAAATAAACAAATATATTGAGTGGGGTGTCAAATGAAAGGTCTTATTTTGTACATTCCAAAATAGTTATTATTTTCATTCTAGGACGTATACTTTAGAAATACGACGAGAATTCATAAATATGAAATAAGTAAATGAAAAATTAGACACGACATTATTGTATTGCATGCATGCTAGTATTTTTTACCATGAAGAGCTAGCGCAATAGGCATACTCGGCAGTAGTAGCACTTGAAATTATAGGGGTAGTCAGAAGAAAGTCCAAATGTAAGCCATCTACGGTGCGCGAGATCTCAGTTCGGGGCGAACTACTAGTTTATTTTGAATACAAGTACGAATAAAGAATAATACTCTCCCCAAAAATGTTTGTAACATAAAAAAAATACCGCAAGATTAGGCTTTCTTTAAAAACCTTAAGACAACTTACCTGTTTTCAGATTCAGTACCATACGGTATTGTAAAGTCTCAACGAGGCAAGTCTTTGATTCTGATAGATGGGTACACCTTCTATGAGACCAAATATGGCACTTGGGCATGTTCCTGCAGTGGCTTACACTGTAAAGCGAGAGTAAAAATGGATAAAAGCAGGAGAATAACTAGTTTAAACAATAACCACAGTCACCCCCCTAGAAAATTTGTTAGAATACCTGGTGGAACATATGTAAAAGTTTAGGACGTTCAAAAAATGATTGTTATTGTTGGTCAAAGTGATCTACATGATCACAAAAAATATAATTTTTTAGGCTTTTCACTACATATTTTTCACGTGTTCATTGTAACATAGAAAAAACCCCACAAGATTCAGCATTCTTTCATAACCTCAAGATACCTTACCTCTTTTCAGATTCAGTACCATACAATATCGTGAAGTCCCACCGAGGCAAGTCTCTGATTCTGATAGATGGCTACACCTTCTATGAGATCAAATCTGGCACTTGGAGATGTTCCAGTAGTAGCGGGTTACACTGTAAGGCGAAAGTGAAAACGGATGGAAACAAGAAAATAACTACTTTAAACAATAACCACACTCATCCTCCTAGAAAGTTTGCGAGAACATCTGATGGAACTTATGTAAAACTTTAAGACGTTCAACAAATTATTGTTAATTTTGGACAAAGTGATCAATACATATTTTAAATTTCCGCGACTTAACACATTTTTTAATTATTAACGGGACTTAGGCTGGATTCGACCAAACTGATCTTACTCCCAGAGTAGTTATTCCGTTAGCCGACAGAATTCAAAATACAATTGTTTAGAAAGCGCAACCGAACATTATTAGGTGCATTCAAATTATCCTGGTTATAAGGTGTCAACTTTACAATGTCAAAATATTCAAACAAACAGCAGTTGAATCTGTGGTTTAATCTCCAGATAAAACTTAATTATGTTTGGTAAAATCCAGCCTTAATCGCGTAATGAAGTTATTTTAATCCTGATTCTAACAAGTGCTCCGCTATCTCTATAGGTTTTGTACCTCTCTGTATCTTTTATCATAATTATTACGTTTCACTGTGTATTTTGTGCTTAGTAGTGCTTAGTGCTTAGTAGCAAATAAATGATGTGTCTATGTCTATGTCTATTGCTGATTTTTCCACCTGGCGGTTTTAAACAGCTGCGATATGTTCCTTGACCCTTACAGCAATAGTCCGCTTAGTTTGTCCGATATAAGAACTACCGCAACTGCTATCTATCTTGTATACCCCCGGTGTTTGATAGGGTATGGTATCTTTGACTGTTCCTACTTGTGCTGCTATCTTGCGTAGTGGAGTGAAGACTGTCTTGATTGCATATTTTTTCAGCAAAGAACCAACCTTGTCTGTCACCCCCTAATGTACGGCAAGTATGCTCGTTCTCTCCGAACATCAAACCTCCTTACCCTATTCATACGTCTAAATTTAAGAAAATGATCTATAATAATCTTATTATATAAATATTTTTTTGGCTGTTGACTAAAAGCGTTTTTTTCGAAATAAAATTCAAAAGGTAATAAACTACATTTAATTGAGTGTAGGTATATTATTCATTTGTTGATAAAATGAGTTGAATTAATAATTTTAATAAAAAAATCTTATTATTTTTATAAACTAATAAAGAATAATACTCATCATAAGAAGATTTGTAACATAGAAAAGATCCCGTAAGATTCAGCTTTCTTTCATAATCTTAAAACATCTTTCCTCTTTTCAGATTCAATACCATACAATATCGTAAAGTCCCTCCGAGGCAAGCCTCTGATTCTGATAGATGGCTACACATTCTTTAGGTTCACATTTGACACTTGGAGATGTTCCTGTAAGTATAATGGCCTAAACTGTAATGCGAGACTAAAAATGGATAGCAACAATAAAATAACTAATTTAAATAATAACCACATCCATCCTCCTAGGCAATTTGTGAGAACATCTGATGGAACTTATGTAAAAGTTTAGGACGTTCAACAAATAATTGTAATTTTTGTACAAAGTTATCTACTTACATGATCTTATTAAATAAATATTTTTTGGCTTTTGACTAAAACATGTGTTTCGTTTGTGTCTAAATAAAATTAAAAAGGTAATAAAGTTTAACTACATATTTAATAAGTGTTTAATATTCATTTGTTGATACTTTGAGTTAAATAAATAATTTTAAGACAAAATTCTTATTATTTTAATATAATATTATAGAATAATACTCATCCTAAAAAGATTTTAAACAAAAAAGATCCCGCAAGATTCAGTTTTCTTTTATAATCTTAAGACACCTTACCTCTTTTCAGATTCAATACCATACGGTATTGTAAAGTCTCAACGAGGCAAGTATTTGATTCTGATCGATGGCTACACCTTCTATGAGATCAAATTTGACACTTGGGGATGTTCCTGTAGGGGCTTACACTGTAAGGCGAAAATGAAAATGGATAAAAACAAGAGAATAATTAGTTTAAATAATAACCACAGCCATCCCCCTAGAAAGTTCGTGAAAATATCTGATGGAACTTATGTAAAAATTTAGAATGTTCAAAGAATTATTGTAATTTTCTGTCTTTATCTCACCTAGGTTTAGTCCGTACAACAGTTTCTCTTTCTTCACTCTTACCTATCACTAATCATCGCCGTATTAACTTATTTCTTATCTATACATTGGCGCATGTAACTACTTTGTTTGTTAATCAATAAAAAGTAAAAAGGTGATAAAATTACGTCATTAATAATTTTCTTTTCTTAACCTGTTTCATCCCACTGCTGGGCCCCTCCCCTAAACTCTTCCGACCGTCTCTATCCTCCGCCGAGTCCCACCATCCTTCGTCGAAGGTGACAAGATCGTTCCGCCAACGTTTTCTCGGCCACCCCTGACGCTGCCTTCCGTCGTCGGTTGGAACCCAGGAGGTAGATATATGGGCCCACCCATATTTAATTGTTGTATAATATTAATTTATTGATAAAACGAGTTATATAAATATTTTTTAACGAAACTCTTTTATTTTAATAGATTAAATAAGGAATACTCGCCCCGAAAAGATTTGTAACATAGATCCCGCAAGTTTCTTAGTCGCATTAGAACGTTTCGAGCTTTTCTTTTTAATGATCCAATTAGGGTCTAACAAGTATTAGCTCTAGTTAGATAATTTTTCTTAAGACATTTTTTATATGCACGGCGAAAATGTGGAACTCCTTGCCGGGGTCTGTATTTCCAGAAAAGTATAATTAGGGTGTCTTCAAATCGAGAGTCAATAAGTTCCTTCTAGGTAAGCGTGCTTCATCTTAGACCACACTGTTGCTTTACATCAGGCAGGGTGTGGTCAAACGCGAACCTATTTTAGTTAAAAAAAAAACTTATACTTTTCTTTCTAATATAATGACACTCTTTTTTTTAGATGCAATACCTTACGGTGTTGTAAAGTCTCAACGAGGCAAGTCTCTGATTATGATCGATGGCTACACCTTCTGTGAGAACAGACCTGATTTTTGGTCATGTTCCAGTAGCGGCGTACACTGTAAGGCAAAACTGAAAATGGATGGAAACAAGAGAATAACAAGTTTAAATAATAACCACACTCATCCTCCTAGGCAGTTTTTGAGAACATCTGATGGAACTTATATAAGAGTTTAGGAAGTTCAACAAATGATTGTTTTTTTTTTCTTTATCACGCCTAGGCTTAGTCTTCACAACAGGTTCTCTTTCTTTACTCTCCTTATCATTAGTAATTCCTGTATTTACTTATTTTTATGTATCCTTTTTTATAAGACTTCTCACATATCTGTCGACATCAAATTTAGTAAGTAATATGATTTAAACCTCGCTAGCCTGCCACCTCCTCCACATTTCTGCCACTTTTCTTTCGAACTTCCTCATATTCATTCCTCACCTTATCCTTTCAATATCTCGGGCACTTCAGTCAATGTTCCAATCAATGTGCCGGTGGGTTTAGATATAGATTGCTTATTGCACTGTTTGAATCATCTAGTAAGATAAAAAGGCCTATTTTTTGACCTCATCCTCATGACTGGCGCATGTAGGTACTTCATTTGTTTAAAAATAAATAATAAAAAGGTTTGTTGATAAAATGCGTTGAATTAATAATTTTAATACAAAATTATTATTTTAATACAAATTTTAATACAAAATTATTATTATTTTAGAATATTAAATCCTACTAATAATATAAAGGCGAAAGTCAGTGTGTGTTTGTGTGAATGTTTGTTGATGAAATTTGGAATGTAGATAATTTAGGTTCTGAATAATACATAGGCTACTTTTTATCCCGGAAAATGTATGGTTCCCGTGGGATAAAAAATAGTAGTCCACGCGGGCAAATCCGCAGGCGTTCACTAGTAAAGAATAATACTCACCCCAAAAAGATTAACAAGATTCCGCAAGATTATTTGTCGCATTATAGCGTTTCAAGTTTTTCTTTTAACTGCTCCAGATAAGATTTAACTTTTGAATTAATAACTTATGATCCAAATAATAATATGATCTATCAGCTCCAGTTAGATAATTTATTTTTAGATCCTTTCAATATTCATATTCACTTTTCAGATTCAATACCATACAATATTGTAAAGTCCCAACGAGGCAAGTCTCTGATTCTGATCGATGGCTACACCTTCTGTGAGCTTAGACTTGACAATTGGGGATGTTCCCTTAAGGCGGCAAACTGTAAGGCGAAACTGAAAATGGATAGAAACAAGAGAATAATTAGTTTGGATAACGACCACAGTCATCCTCCTAGGCAGTTTGTGAGAGCGTCTGATGGAACTTACAGAGTGTGTAAAAAACACCCTCTCCGACCCGAAGTGTGTAAAAATCACCCTCTCCGACCCGAATGTGTGTGGGGACCCGAAAAGATAAAAATTGATTTATCGTCAAAAATTAAAAATTTATGAGCATTTCTAATTGTACGATTTTTATTAAAATTACCTCGATTTCCTTTAAATCTGCCAAATCTTGATAACATGGCAACTCCTTCATGTTTTTTCCCTTTGATAATTATGAAAGTGAAAAAACATAGCCATTCATAAACTGTCTAATTATAATTATATAAGAATGGCCAAGGGTGTGCTTTCTCTCATTCCCTACTTTAAAAACATTCGTTCTGGGTACTCAATATGCATTATTTTTCAGTACAATTCGTGACGTCACGTCGTGGCAGGAAGCTGATATTCCTAGGCGGATACACATACAGTTTCCGTCAGAACAACTCTTGGGTCTGCTCCATCAAGCGCGCGAAGTGCAAGGCTAGGCTATGGCTGAACGATAAGCTGGATATCGTCGAGATAAAAGCAGAACACAACCATCTACCGCAACAGAAAAATCCTAAACGAAAACGACGTACACAAAAGTTCTGAATCAATATTTCATGCTCTCAACTACACAATTTTCATAATTTTCCCTTTTTTCATTTAGACAAAGACAATTCGTTTTGTATACAACAAAATAAATATGATACAGTTGTGTTTACAGACTGCAAGCGGTGCTGTCTGGTTGCATTTTTGAAGCGATCGATCGTTACGATTTTCGTTAGATTGATCGAAACGATGAATCGTACCGTATATGAATTAACCTTTATGAATTTTTGGTACAAAACCGAACCAAATACTTCAATCAAATCATAACTCTGACACTGATATCCAATAATTACTTATGTCATGTCATGACGATTGTTATGCGCAATTAAAATCTATATTTTGTCCTGAAAGCTTAGGTTAGGTTTTAAGCTCGCGGCTCGGCCAGCCCACCGCGACTCATTTTGGTATTTTTTGTTGTGTGGCGCTCACATTCGGTTTGTTTTGTGAATGCACATCATTAGGCTAAATACTTATCTTAAGTTGAGTGGAACTCATTCAATCGAATAACATATTTGTTTAGTATTATAAAATTTTAGTTTTAGCTAGAATTATTTTTATTTAGATAACTGGAATCGCGTTACTTTTATTTTATTAATAATCAAATTGTATTTTAAACACTGTGAGCATTTTTATTTCATCATATTCCTCATGTTCAAAATAATAAATGAAATAAACTATTCACCAAAGAAAAAGTAGAAAACCTATAGCGATTAAAACATGCTATTTTTAAGCCAAGTCTCGAAATCATTTGGTTTCATTGACTGTGTGACAAATTCATGAAAAAAACCTTATGTTATTATAAATGTTTTTACATTCATTGAGTATGTGGTTTTTTTTAATAATTTTACCAATCGCTTATTTTCTTCATTTTTGACTCTCTTGGTGGAGTGGTCAGGTCATGTTCGTTGGTTCGGGTGGCTTGGATGACAATTCTTCGCGATTCCTCACGTACGCTCTCCCCATCCCACAACACACACATGTTCATAGGACCATTAAATGCAGCTTTTTATTTGTTCGGTCCAACGCAAAGGAGATCTGCCTCTTGGTCCTTTTCTCTCAATCTTGCCCGCACCGCAAGGTGCTCCACAGTGTCATCACTACGTCCCGATACATGCGAATTTTAGGCGCGGGACATACACTACACACTACAGCACACTACAGCACTACAACGCCTATATAAGCGTCGTAGCGCTGGCCGCTTGTACTCGTATATGCACCCCTCCGCTTCTATACATTTTGTACGAAACGCGTAACCACAGCGGCGTCGCAGCGCCCGGCATCTATGGCTATAGCTAAAAAAAATAGACGAAGATGGTACATCAGACTTTTCGCACAGATTCTTGACATAATACTCGTATGATTCAATAATGCTTGGTTGTTGTAGGTACAGACGTCATTCTGCTACAAACAATACAAGAAGATATTGCTAGACAAGTCTTGGAGAAACCTGACGTGGCTAATCCTAGACAAATAATAAAGAAACCAGTAAAATCTCGGACGATTGACCTTAGGTATGATGGATTTGGCCACCTACCGTATTTTGGAGAAAGAGGTCGCTGTCGGCTGTGTAAATACGGAAAGACGTCAACCGTGTGTCGTAAATGCAATGCGCGATTGTGTTTATCCAGAAAACGAAACTGTTTCATTGATTTTCATGTAAACAATTAACTCATTTAAGCATAAATTTGTTAAATAAATTGCTAAATTTTGCAGTGTGCCGAAATTGCTACGGGGTGTTCAATTACAGTACTTTTCTCTACGTGTTAAGGGACCGGCGAACGTACGTACGTACCTAGAACGTAATACCAAAATAATTTAAAATTTGAGCATATTTTTATCACTTTATGTTATTATTTGGATAAAGGCAGTATTTATCTAGGTTACACTTTTGTTCCAAAAAACTCACTATAGAACAAATGAAAAAAAAAATGCAGAGTATCTTTCTGTAAGTACGGACATAAGCATGAGATGCATAAATACATAGTAAAGCATAATTAATGTTTTTGATTGTGCCAATCGATTTATTTTGAATTTTATTCCAGTTCCGGCAAAGTCCTATAGGACAGACGACCACTTGCAACAACGGATTGTTGCGATGTATAAAAAGAACAAAGCAATCACAGAAATAGCAGATGAACTTGGAGTTGCTGTAAGTTGATATTACTTATAGTTTAGGAAATAAAATATTTTATTGAAAAGCATTTTATTTTACTGTTTTTTAAACAGCGAGTAAAATAAAACGCTTTTTTAGGAGAAGAAAGCAAGAACTTGATTCCCCCTAAAAAAAATTAGGCCTTTACATCTTTAATTATGATTTATTTTATACATTGTCAGGAGACAATCTTTGCCTTCATTTAACGGGACACTAAAGTGCCTGGGAAATTGTTGAGATGGAATAATCGGCTTGCCCAGCACCTGAACCATCCTCTCAGCTTAACTGGCCATATCCACAAGAAAAACTTTTTTAAGTGAAAACCTTCACCGATTTTGGTGAAGTACTTTTACAATCTACAGAATAAATTAGTACCTACTCATGAAATATGTGCTGCGGACCGAAGATTCTTAGCACTGCTTGAAGCGTATGATCGCAATATCGCTTCCAGTAAACTTAAGCGTGTTCTACACGGTTTGAAACCACAGCTTCTACCAAGGTGACCTTGGTTGGCACTTTCTACCAATGGCGTCATCGAAATTTACTGTCAACCAATGGCGTCTGTAGCGAAATTTACTGTCAACCAATGTCATGCGAAATTCTAGCAAGGTCACCTTGGTAGAAGCTGTGGTTTCAAACCGTGTAGAACACGCTTTAGTTGAAGGTTAATAAAGATGTCTATGGCTTAAAAAAATAGACCAAGATGGTACATCAGACTTTTCGCACAGAATACTCGTATGATTCAATAATGCTTGGTGTTTGTACAGGCGTTATTCTGCTCAAAAACAATACAAGAAGATGTTGTTAGACAAATCCTGGAGAATCCTGACGTGGCTGGTCCCAGACAAATAATAAAGAAACCAGTTAAATCTCGGCCGATTGACGACATTAGATATGATGGAATTGGCCACCTACCGTATTTTGCGCAAAGAGGTCGCTGTCGTCTATGTAAAGATGGACAGTCATCAATTATGTGTCGTAAATGCAATGTGCGATTGTGTTTAGCAAAAAAACGAAACTGTTTTACTGTTTTTCATGTAAAGAAATAAAGTCATTTGAATTTGTTTTAATAAATTCCTTAATTTGGCAGTGTGCCAAACTTACTACAGTGTACAATCACATACAGTACTTTTCTCCAAATTTAAAAGTGCATAATTATAATGACACATAAGATTTTAGGGTTTATACATAGCAAGCTTTGGCCCGCGGCTTTAATCGCATGGTACCTACCTGGATAAAAAGTTTGTGTTATTCCAGGTAATAAACTATGAATATTCCAAATTTTCAGCCAAATTCGTTCAGCAGTTTTTTTATAGTTTGACGACCTCTGTGGCGCAGTGGGTGAAGGCCCGTCTGATATATATAAATATATTGTATTAGAAAGATTTAAGTAGGAAGGTAAGTAAATGATGAATAAAACACCTAGTAAAGTACCTTAGAAGCTTTAGTCTAAAATGTTTTTAATACTGCCTTAGATTTATTCCGGAATTGCATTTCCAGTTTCGGCGAAGTCCTATTGGATCGACGACCACGTGCGACAACGGATTGTTGCGATGTACAAAAATAACAAAGCAATCAAAGAAATAGCAGATAAAATGGGAGTAACTGTAAGCTGATATATTTTATTTAAACAAGCATAAAATAATTGAAACAAATAGTAGTTGAAACAAAAAACCCGACTGCTGGTTTGATAAATAAAAACAAAAAAAACAAAACTTTAAGCTTTAAAATTTTGTATACTTAGCTAATTAAGCCAAATCTCGCACGTTATACACCTCATAGCCTCATACTTTAAAATCCATAAAGCCGTTTATGCTGCAGAGCGACACAAAGAAATAGACATACATACATACACTGGAAAAACAACATTCTTATTTCTTTGGCAGTCGGGTAAAAAATAAGAAACTTGTTAGATTATAATCAAGTTTTTCTTTGTCAGTACAGTAATGGTTATGGATAGTATCTGAAAAGTAGCAAAACTACGATTTCATAAATTAATATACTAAGTGTGGTGGTCGCCAAAGGAGAGGGCCGCAGGACGTATGCTTCCGGGAGCACAATGCGTCATTGGCACGAAATACGTTAATTAACTTTAATCAGATTTTAGCTCAGAACGTGAACCAACTATATAAATTCAAAAAACAAAATTGAAGGTGGAACTTATAGAGATGAGAGCATTTTATTACTAAGATTAGACAAGTAAATTTTTTCCTTCGTCTATTTTGCTGTCAATTTTGTCAAACAATTTTATTTTCACTCATCAGATTAATTTGATTGAAAAGCGTTTTATTTTACTCACTGCTTTTTAACAGCAGCGAGTAATATAAAACGCTTTTCCACACGCATCAATAAAGCTTGGTTGTTGTACAGGCATCATTCTGCTCAAAGGCAATTCAAGAAGATGTTGCTAGACAAATCCTGGAGAATCCTGACGTGGCTAGTCCTAGACAAATAATAAGGAAACCAGTGAAATCTCGGCCGATTGATGACATTAGGTATGATGGATTTGGCCACCTACCGTATTATGAGGAAAAAGGTCGTTGTCGGCTGTGTAAAAAAGGACAGTCATCAACCGTGTGTCGTAAATGCAATGTGCGATTGTGTTTAGTCAAAAAACGAAACTGTTTTATTGATTTTCATATAAAGAATAAAAATATTTGAGCATTCATTTTGTTTTAATAAATTCCTTAATTAGGCGGTGTGCCAAAATTGCTACGGTGTTCAATAACAGTACTTTTCTCCACTTTTGAAAAAGTGTTCATAATTACACATATATTTTGGGGTTATACGTAACTAGCTTTGGCACACGCCTTTGCTCGCGTGGTACCTACCTAAATAAAATAAAAAAATGTTTATTTCGAGCACTTTTGGACTCATATCGCACACAATAAAAGTAGTCTATGTGTACTTTTAAGTCATAAACTATGTATATTCCAATTTTCAACCAAAATTCAGTAGTTTTGCCGTGAAAGAGTAACAAACATTCATCCATCCTCACAAACTTAATAGGATAATATATGATAACGAGACCTAGTCTTAAAGTTTTGGTCAGTAATGTTTTTAATTCTGCCATATATTAATTCCGGAATTGTATTTCAGTTCCTGCAAAGGCCAAAGGCTGTATCAACGACCAGGTGCGACAACGGATTATTGAATTGTATCTACAAAATACGAAAGGAAAAAAAAGAATAGCAGCTGAAGTTGGAGTTACCGTAAGTTGATATACTTATTAAAACAAGCAAACAATATTAATTTAGCTTACTAGCTTCCACCCCCGGCTTCGCTCGCGTGATATCTACCCGGATAAAAAAGTAGCCTATGTGATTCCAGGTCATAAACTATGTATATTCCAAGTTTAATTATAATCAAATTAGTAGTTTTTACGTGAAAGAGGAACAAACATCCATACATCTATATCTATATATACATACATCCTCTTAAAATATTTGTGCTTCGGACGACCCTGCTGCGGCACCTGCGGACGACCTATCACATATAAACATCAAAACATCACCTATAAACACGTATTTCACGAAGTTTTGCAGTGTCATCTTATCACATCACATCACACTAATATTATAAATTCAAAAGTTTGGATGGTTAGATATTTGGATGTACTCGTATGTTTGTTCCTCTATAACTCGACAGCCACTGAACCGATTTGGCTGAAATTTGAAACATAGATAGATAATGACCGGGAATAGGACATTTTTATCCCGAAAAAATGTATGGTCCCCGTGGGATATACAAAATAGTAGTCCACGCAGGCGAAGCCGCGGGCGTCAGCTAGTGGTTAATAAAAGATGTGCGTACGGCTAAAAAAACAATAGTTGAAGATGGTACATGGGAATATTTGCACAGATTCTGAACATAACGCTCGTAGTAACTGTGAGAACTGAACGCTTCCGTGCTACGGAGAAAACGGTAAAATTGTCGGACTTAGATTTAAAGTTGTTAAGCAATGACGGAGCTGACCGCTCGTAGTACCTATGATGACTGAACGCTTCCGTGCTTCGGATGATACGTTAAAATTGTCTTGGATATAAAGTTATTAAGCTATAAAGGAGCTCATTTGGCGGCCTAAAAACTCCCGTCATCAAAGTTGACTATAAGACTAAGTTCAGATGAACGCGCGGCAACGCGCGGTTAGCTCGGCGCGTGGTTTAAGATTGTAACAAATCAATGTTGTTGTGTACATGCCCGCGCACCCGCCATGCACTGCGTGCCGAGCCAACCGCGCGTCGCCGCGCATTCATCTGAACTTAGCCTTATCTCATTCGAACTTACGTATGACTTATATATTTCAGAAAAAAACAGTTAATCTCTGGATCCGTCGCTGGAAAGAAGAAGGTGTTCTCAAAGCTCGCAGACCAGGCCGACGTCAAAGGACCAAAGAGGAGGTAGACCAGGATATACAGCAAGCGTACTCCAGCCTCAAAGTTAAAGACGAGGCGAAAACCAGCAAGACATCAGAATCTAGAAGTCTCTGTCGAAAACAAAATGTTAAGCTGGTGAAATCGGAGGATGATTCGAGTAGCAGTGTGTACCTATCTCAATTTACTTAGTTTAGTTTAGTTATCCCTTAGTTAAGTTTAGATTAAGTTTAATAGTGTTAATCACTCTTATTAGAACTTTGTTAAGTCAAGGAGGCGGCGTTGAGACTGCTACACAGTCTTTAGTACTTTTGCAGCTCTCATCGTTCCATTGTAATGAGTTCTTGTGTACTTGTTCTGAATAAATAATTTTTAATTTTTTTTTAAAGTGACTAGATTATGAAACTACGTGAGACAGTCGGATTTGTAACTATTACTTTCACATTTGTTTGAAATTGAATTGCGTTTACACTTTCAAACTGTTTATTAAATACTAGCTGACGCCCGCAGCTTCGCCCGCGTGGACTACTATTTTGTTTATCCCACGGGAACCGTGCATTTTTCGGGATAAAAGCCTATGTCCTATTCCCAGTCATTATCTAACTACATTCCAAATTTCATCAAAATTGGTTAAGTAGTTACGGAGATACGTGGCAACAAACATTCACACACACACACACACACACACACACACGGACTTTCGCCTTTATAATATTAGTAGGATAACCTTCTGTTTAAGAAAAAAGTACTAACAACCGTGTTAAAATAAAATTAGAGTCGGAAGGCATTAATTAAGGTAAGTTTAAGGTATTAGTTTTTATTATAAGTTGCTTCATATTATATAAAATTATAGAAGTCCTAGGAATATACATGTTCATTGATTCAGTATAGGTTTTGTTTTTCAGAATCCTACAAATAGAATAGCAGTTTTTTACTCCTAACTGGATAAAAAGTAGCTTATGCGTTGATCCAGAACATAAACTATGTATACCTAGTCCAAGTTTCATTAAAATCAGTAGTTTTTACGTGAAAGAGTAACAAAACGTCCATACATCTTTCAAGCAATCTAGACATTCATACATCTTTCGCAATTATAACATTGGTAGGATATAATATAATAGGATACATCGACACAAGATTTTATCTCATTACTAACCTTATCCTGAGGGTTCGACTATGTTACAACAGCCGTGGTCACGGACTAAAGTACGCTTTCCATCTGAAGAAAAAGGCAGAGTATCTTTCTGTAAGTACGGACATAAACATGAGATGCATAAATACCTAGTAAAGCATAATTAATGTTTTTGATTGTGCCAATCGATTTATTTTGAATTTTATTTCAGTTTCGGCAAAGTCCTATAGGACAGACGACCACTTGCAACAACGGATTGTTGCGATGTATACAAAGAACAAAGCAATCACAGAAATAGCAGATGAACTTGGAGTTACTGTAAGTTGATATTACTAAAGTTTAGAAAACAAAATATTTTATTGCAAAGCGTTTTATTTTACTGTTTTTTAAACAGCGAGTAAAATAAAACGCTTTTTAAGGAGAAGAAAGCAAGAACTTGACTCCCCCTAAAAAAAATAGGCCTTTACATCTTTAATTATGATTTATTTTATACATTGTCAGAAGACAATCTTTGCCTTCACTTAAAGGGACACTACAGTGCCTTGGAAATTGTTGAGATGGAATAATCGACTTGCCCAGCACCTGAACCTCTCAGCTTAACTTGTGGCTATGCCACAGGAAAAACTTTTTTAAGTGAAAACCTTCACCGATTTTGGTGAAGTAATTTTACAATCTACAGAATCAATTAGTATTCATAAAATATGTGCTGCGGACCGAAGATTCTTAGCACTGCTTGAAGCGTATGATCGCAATATCGCTTCCAGTAAACTTAAAAACAATAAACGAAGATTGTACATCAGACTTTTCGCACAGAATACTCGTATGATTCAATAATGCTTGGTTGTTGTACTGTACAGGCGTTATTCTGCTCAAAAACAATACAAGAAGATGTTGTTAGACAAATCCTGGAGAATCCTGACGTGGCTGGTCCCAGACAAATAATAAAGAAACCAGTTAAATCTCGGCCGATTGACGACATTAGATATGATGGAATTGGCCACCTACCGTATTTTGCGCAAAGAGGTCGCTGTCGTCTATGTAAAGATGGACAGTCATCAACCATTTGTCGTAAATGCAATGTGCGATTGTGTTTAGTCAAAAAACGAAACTGTTTTATTGATTTTCATGTAAAGAAATAAAGTCATATGAATTTGTTTTAATAAATTCCTTAATTTGGCAGTGTGCCAAAATTACTACAGTGTACAATTACATACAGTACTTTTCTCCAAATTTGGAAGTGCATAATTATAATGACACATAAGATTTTGGGGTTTATACATAACAAGCTTTGGCCCGCGGCTTTAATCGCATGGTACCTACCTGGGATAAAAAGTTTGTGTTATTCCAGGTAATAAACTACGAATATTCCAAATTTTCAGCTAAATCCGTTCAGCAGTTTTTTTATAGTTTGACGACCTCTGTGGCGCAGTAGGTGAAGGCCCGTCTGATATATAAAAATATATTGTATTAGTAAGATTTAAGTAGGAAGATAAGTAAATGATGAATAAAACACCTAGTAAAGTACCTTAGAAGCTATAGTCTAAAATGTTTTTAATTCTGCCTTAAATTTATTCCGGAATTGCATTTCAGTTTCGGTGAAGTCCTATTGGATCGACGACCACGTGCGACAACGGATTGTTGCGATGTACAAAAATAACAAAGCAATCAAAGAAATAGCAGATAAAATGGGAGTAACTGTAAGCTGATATATTTGATTAAGGGCTGATTTTTCAATCGATAAATAACTTTTATCTGAGGAATAAATATGGCGTCATGACATATTTTCAATACAATATCTGTCAAATCGCATATTTATTTCCTCAGATAAAAGTTATCTAGGTATTGAAAAATCAGCCCTAAAACAAGCATAAAGTAATTGAAACAAAAATATTAAGTAGTTGAAACAAAAAACGCAGTCGGGTTTTATAGATAAAAACAAAAAAACAAAACTTTAAGGTTTAAAATTTTGTATAGCTAATCAAGCCAAATCTCGCACGTTATACACCTCATACTTTAAAATCCATCAAGCCGTTTATGCTGCAGAGCGACACAAAGAAATAGAATTACATACATTCACTGGAAAAACAACATTCTTATTTCTTTGGCAGTCGGGTAAAAAATAAGAAACTTGTTAGATTATAATCAAGTTTGTCTTTGTTAGTAACACTAATGGTTATGGATAGTATCTGAAAAGTAGCAAAACTACGATTTGATAAATTAATAAACTAAGTGTGTTGGTCTCCAAAGGAGAGGGCCGCAGGACGTATGCTTCTGGGAGCATACATATGCGTATACATATGCGTCATTGGCACGAAATACGTTAATTAACTTTAATCAGATTTTAGCTCAGAACGTGAACCAACTATATAAATTCAAAAAACAAAATTGAAGGTGGAACTTATAGAGATGAGTTACTTCGTCTATTTTTGCTGTCAATTTTGTCAAACAATTTTATTTTCACCTCAGCAGCTCGAAATGGCATCCTTTGCTGCGAGAAACCAGTGTGCAAAATCGCATTTTGCACACTGGTTTCAGTGAGGAAAAGTGATTTGAAATTCGAATGTCGTAGATTGACACGTGATAGTGCATGGCGGTCATTGGCTAGCCTGTCTATGAAAAAAAACAATAACGCACCTTTTAAAAATAAAATAGCGGGAATTTGTTTCTGTTACGCTAGTTATTTGTTGAAAATTCATAAAACAATAAAGATGAGTGAAACCAGTGACGAATACACTAATTTATCTCCAGAGAGAAGAGTTGAGACAAAAAGTGATTGTGATGAACAAAGTTCCCTTCCTGAGAAGCACGTATGTAAGTTCTGAACAAAACAGAAACTTTTAATTTTCAAAATTACAATAACTGTTATTTGTTCTTTTAATTTCTAAAAAAAATGCTTTATTTTTAAATAGATATAAATAAATACCTATTATGGATTAGTTGCTTCATTATGTACAAAGTTGTATCTTTTATTTGTAGGTAGTAATGTTCTCGCTGCTGAGGTGAAAAATTTTGTGTGCAACACGAGACCAAAGTTTTTTACATCTCGTGCCTTTGAATTCCTCGCTAGACTCGGGATTCTAACGTAGAATCACTCGCTACGCTCGTGATTCAATTCTTAGAATCCCTCGTTCGCTCGGGATTCAAAATCAGCACTCGAGGAAAACATCAACTTTCCCCTCTTGTTGCACAAATAACTATTTCACTCATCAGATTAATTTGATTGAAAAGCGTTTTATTTAACTCACTGCTTTTTAACACACTGCTCACTGCTGTTAAACAGCAGCGAGTAATATAAAACGCTTTTCAATCAAAAACCGAACTAGGTATATAAATTCGAATAACAAAAATGAATATTTTAAACTTTCGCGACTTGACGTCGAGGTAAATAAAATAATTTTATTACGCGATTAAGTCCCGTTAATAATAATTTAAAAACAACAAAAATGAAGATAAAACTTACGGAGATGAGAGCTTTTTATCAGACAATTTTCTTTTCACTCATCAGATGAATTTGATTGAAAAGTGTTTTTTATTACTCACTGCTTTTTAACAGCAGCGAGTAATATAAAACGCTTTTCCACACGCATCAATAAAGCTTGGTTGTTGTACAGGCGTCATTCTGCTCAAAGGCAATTCAAGAAGATGTTGCTAGACAAGTCTTGGAGAATCCTGACGTGGCTAGTCCTAGACAAATAATAAGGAAACCAGTGAAATCTCGGCCGATTGATGACATTAGGTATGATGGATTTGACCACCTACCGTATTATGAGGAAAAAGGTCGTTGTCGGCTGTGTAAAAAAGGACAGTCATCAACCGTGTGTCGTAAATGCAATGTGCGATTGTGTTTAGTCAAAAAACGAAACTGTTTTATTGATTTTCATGTAAAGAATAAAAACATTTAAGAATTCATTTTGTTTTAATAAATTCCTTAATTTAGCGGTGTGCCCAAATTGCTACGGTGTTCAATAACAGTACTTTTCTCCACATTTGAAAAAGTGTTCATAATTACACATAAAGATTTTGGGGTTATACGTAACTAGCTTTGGCACACGGCTTTGCTCGTGTGGTACCTACCTAAATAAATTTAAAAAATGTTTATTTCGAGCACTTTTGGACTCATATCACACACAATAAAAGTAGTCTATGTGTACTTTTAAGTCATAAGCTATGTATACCTATTCTAATTTTCAACCAAATTTATTCAGTAGTCTTGCCGTGAAAGAGTAACAAACATTCATCCATCCTCACAAACTTAATAGGATAATATATGATAACGAGACCTAGTCTTAAAGTTTTGGTCAGTAATGTTTTTAATTCTGCCATATATTAATTCCGGAATTGTATTTCAGTTCCTGCAAAGGCCAAAGGCTGTATCAACGACCAGGTGCGACAACGGATTGTTGAATTGTATCTACAAAATACGAAAGGAAAAAAAAGAATAGCAGCTGAAGTTGGAGTTACCGTAAGTTGATATACTTATTAAAACAAGCAAACAATATTAATTTAGCTTACTAGCTTCCACCCCCGGCTTCGCTCGCGTGATATCTACCCGGATAAAAAAGTAACCTCTGTGATTCCAGGTCATAAACTATATATATTCCAAGTTTAATTATAATCAGATTAGTAGTTTTTACGTGAAAGAGGAACAAACATCCATACATCTCTATATCCATACATCCTCTTAAAATATTTGTGCTTCGGACGACCCTGCTGCGGCACCTGCGGACCACCTATCACATATAAACATCAAAACATCACCTATAAACACGTATTTCACGAAGTTTTGCAGTGTCATCTTATCACATCACATCACACTAATATTATAAATTCGAAAGTTTGGATGTTTAGATATTTGGATGTACTCGTATGTTTGTTCCTCTATAACTCGCCAACACTGAACCGATTTGGCTGAAATTTGAAACATAGATAGATAATGACCGAGAATAGGACATAGGCTACTTTTTATCCCGAAAAAATGCACGGTCCCCGTGGGATATACAAAATAGTAGTCCACGCGGGCGAAGCCGCGGGTGTCAGCTAGTGGTTAATAAAAGATGTCCGTACGGCTAAAAAAACATTTGAAGATGGTACATGGGAATATTTGCACAGATTCTGAACATAACGCTCGTAGTAACTGTGAGAACTGAACGCTTCCGTGCTACGGAGAAACATTAAAATTGTCGGACTTAGATTTAAAGTTGTTAAGCTATAACGGAGCTCATTTGGCGGCCTAAAAACTCCCGTCATCAAAGTTGACTATAAGACTAAGTTCAGATGAACGCGCGGCAACGCGCGGTTAGCTCGGCGCGCGGTTTGAGATTGTAACAAATCAATGTTGTTGTGTACATGCCCGCGCACCCGCCATGCACTGCGTGCCGAGCCAACCGCGCGTCGCCGCGCATTCATCTGAACTTAGCCTTATCTCATTCGAACTTACGTATGACTTATATATTTCAGAAAAAAACAGTTAATCTCTGGATCCGTCGCTGGAAAGAAGAAGGTGTTCTCAGAGCTCGCAGACCAGGCCGACGTCAAAGGACCAAAGAGGAGATAGACCAGGATATACAGCAAGCGTACTCCAGCCTCAAAGTTAAAGACGAGGCGAAAACCAGCAAGACATCAGAATCTAGAAGTCTCTGTCAAAAAAAAAATGTTAAGCTGGTGAAATCGGAGGATGATTCGAGTAGCAGTGTGTACCTATCTCAATTTACTTAGTTTAGTTTAGTTATCCCTTAGTTAAGTTTAGATTAAGTTTAATAGTGTTAATCACTCTTATCAGAACTTTGTTAAGTCAAGGAGGCGGCGTTGAGACTGCTACACAGTCTTTAGTACTTTTGCAGCTCTCATCGTTCCATTGTAATGAGTTCTTGTGTACTTGTTCTGAATAAATATGTATATATTTTTTTTTTTTTTAAGTGACCAGATTATGAAACTACGTGAGACAGTCGGATTTGTAACTATTACTTTCCATTTGTTTGAAATTGAATTGCTTTTACACTTTCAAACTGTTTATTAAATATAACCTTCTGTTTAAATAGAAAAAAGTACTAACAACCGTGTTAAAATAAAATTAGAGTCGGAAGGCATTAATTAAGGTAAGTTTAAGGTATTAGTTTTTATTATAAGTTGCTTCATATTATATAAAATTATAGAAGTAGTAACTAGGAATATACATGTTCATTGATTCAGTATAGGCTTTGTTTTTCAGAATCCTACAAATAGAATAGCTGTTTTTTACTCCTAACTGGATAAAAAGTAGCTTATGCGTTATTCCAGGAAAACTATGTATACCTAGTCCAAGTTTTTTTTTTTATTCTAGATAGATTTTTGTTTAGCCATTATCTCACCTGATGGTAAGCGACGATGTGGCTGACGATGGATCACAAAGGTCTAGAAGACACTTATTTACTCTTGACTTGAACTTTCATTAAAATCAGTAGTTTTTACGTGAAAGAGTAACAAAACGTCCATACATCTTTCAAGCAATCTAGACATTCATACATCTTTCGCAATTATAACATTGGTAGGATATAATATAATAGGATACATCGACACAAGATTTTATCTCATTACTAACCTTATCCTGAGGGTTCGACTATGTTACAACAGCCGTGGTCACGGACTAAAGTACGCTTTCCATCTGAACAAAAAGGCAGAGTATCTTTCTGTAAGTACGGACATAAACATGAGATGCATAAATACCTAGTAAAGCATAATTAATGTTTTTGATTGTGCCAATCGATTTATTTTGAATTTTATTTCAGTTCCGGCAAAGTCCTATAGGACAGACGACCACTTGCAACAACGGATTGTTGCGATGTATAAAAATAACAAAGCCATCACAGAAATAGCAGATGAACTTGGAGTTACTGTAAGTTGATATTATTTTTATTTAAAACTAGCTGACCCGGCAAATTTCGTATTGATTTAAGCATACCTAAATGGAGAGAAGCATATATAAAGAGAAGGAGAGAAGCAGGGAAGCATGGAAGAGAGAAAACCCGTACCCATATCCATACTCGTATCACCAAAAAGTTCATGAAGGTTCCATGTAGGAAAACCATATATTTTTTCGAGATAAAAAGTAGCCTGTGTTATTCCAGTACCTAAATTATCTACATTCCAAATTTCATCAAAATCGATTTAGTAGTTATGGGGATAAGTGGTAATAAACACACGGACTTTCGCCTTTATAATATTAGTAGGATTAAGTAATGACGTCGTTCATTTGGCGACCTTAAAACTCCCGTCACCAGAATTGTATATTATCTCATTCGAACATATGTATGACTTATATATTTCAGACAAAAACAGTTTACCTCTGGGTCCGTCGCTGGAAAGAAGAAGGTGGTCTCAGAAGTCACATAGCTTGCGGCCGACCTCGCAAAACCACCGCGATTGAAGACCAGAGTATCCTCCAAGTATTCTGCCAGAACCTTAAAGTTGCAGACGCGGCGAAAACCAGCAAGATACCAAAATCTCGTCTCCGTCGCCGGATCAGAGAAGCTGGTCTAATAGCCAATAAGATTCCTCGAAAGATAGACGTTAAGGGACCGGCGAACGTACCTACGTACCTAGGAACGTAATACCAAAATAATTTAAAATTTAAGCATATTTTTATCACTTTATGTTATTTATTTGGATCAAGGCAGTATTTATCTAGGCTCCTGTTACACTTTTGTTAAAAAAAACTTACCATAGAAAAAATGAAAAGAAAAAATGCGTTTTTTGGTGTACCTACAAAGATTTCAATTCAATTTGCTTACATTTCTTTTTAGGTAAGTTTTTCGGAACAAAAGTTTAACAGGAACCTAGATAAATATACCTACTCTAATAATCTAACAACATAAACTGATAAAAATATGCTTAAATTTTAAATGATTTCGGTATTATATTTTTATGGAAATTCGCCTGTCGTAGGCCTCTTAAGCTGATAAATAAGGATGATGATTCGAATAGCAGAGACTAGTTACGACGACCTCTGTGGCGCAGTGGGCAACGCCCGCCTGAGACGCAGGAGCTTGCGGGTTCCATCCCCGCCGCGGGACAAATGTTTGTATGATCTGCAAATATGTTTTTCTGATCTGGGTGTTTTATATATGTATAAAATGTATGTATTTAAAAAAAAAGTACCTAAATAAGTAGTTTATTAGTCATGTAGTTCCCCGCAAGCTCTGCTTACTTTGGGGTTACAATGATGCTGTGTAGAATATCCAGCATAATTTATTTATTTATTTAATTAAGAAACTACGTGAGACAGTGATTTGTAACTGTTTTTTTTTTCACATTTGTTTAAAATTGAATTTATTTTTACACTTTTGCTGTAAATCATATCCTTTTGTTTAAATAAAAAAGGAAGTTACTGACATTAACCGAGATAAAATAAAACGTGCCGCGGCAGTGGCCGCCGAAGCGCCAGAAATTTTTTGGTCACCCCATTCCTTTAAGATAAACATAGCACAGAGAAATGTAGTAAAACTTGTAGCGACATCTACCTGTCGCTAGATGAACTACATAAACATGCTACGCACTACAGATGGCGCCACTCAGCATCAGAATGTCTAGAACTCGCAACTGAAGTTTTCGGCGGCAATAGACATAACTAGGACTATCCGACAACAACTGTCGGTCGAAAGACCACGGGCAAGTGGGCCAGATGGACCGGCCCGTTGCAGAGGAACCACCTACTCTGCCTTTGGGGAACGATTCCACCATGTTTCCCAAAAACTAAAGAGGGCGCGGTACTCCCTGTTTCATTTTAGGTCCATGCCCCCCCACTTCCACGGTCCCTGAGAAAGACTTGAAAATATACTAAAAACTTCAATTATTTCAGTGCACTTCGTAAAGTCCCGTTCAGGCAGTCGACTTATCTACCTAAATGGATACACCTACTGTTTCCGAAAGCGCAAATGCTGGGTATGCTCGATCAAGCGAGCGAAATGCAAAGCACGTCTTCACGTGAATGATAACTTTGAAGTCGTTCGAATTCAATCTTCGCACAACCATCCTGCTAAGTTGTCAAATAAAGCGACGATATTTTTACGTGAGTAAATTCCGTGCGTTATTTTATTACAGTATCCTGCCGTCTTTAGTTAATGGTATAACCTGATGGCTTGACTATCAGGCTAGCTGGTTTTTGTGTGTAGACTCACACTATTATATTTGTTTTATTAATCAACACCATGTTAAGATTATTTACAGTATTTCCAGATAAAATGCATTAGTTCTGAATTACATGTATTTTTATTTAATAAAATCAGTTTTTATTTATAAAACGTTTTCTTATTGACTAAACTTTATACTTTAGCTGTTATTATAAACTGGCAAGCTTGAAGAATTGTGAACATTTATGTAATGAACTTATGAAATGAAAATTAAATGAAAAATGAAAATGAAATGATTTTATTTCTATAATGAATGTTCTCTTATCAGTCATCTTGTTCCAATAGTACAAGCTTTGTTTAGTTTGGGGCTAGATGAAACTCTTTACAATGTTATTCAATATTTCATAGTTTATTTATTTACTTTAATGTGTAGAGTCATGTTGTAAATTTGCAATAGTTTTCATCCAAAACTTATATTATTCCTTACATTATTTTCACCAGGCTTAAATTACGAAGTGGTGAAGTCCCAGAGAGGAAGGCAGCTCATTCTAATCGGAGGGTACACTTTTGGAAGAAATACCAGATCCATATGGCTTTGTACCTCAAGGACCCGGCATTGTAAAGCCAAGTTGACCCTGGACGCCGAAGGAAACATCATAAACATAACAAATGTGCATAATCACCCTGGCAGGTTCCATAGTGTTAAGTCAAATAAGCGAGTGACGGAGTATCACTCTTGGAATAGGAAACCAGGGATAAGGAGACACAAAATATAAATATATGGCGATAGACAGGACACTTGGCCAGATTTGGTGATACTAATTATAATAATAAACGTTTATTTCAAGCAACAATAGTTAACCAAGTGCAAGATGTCAAATATTTAAAACTACGGCCCATGTAAAATATTTACCTTATCTTATAGTCTAACATATCTTTGGGGAACATGGTGGAATCGTTCCCCAGAGGCAGAGTAGGTGGTTCCTCTGCTACTGGCCCACGTGCCCGGTCTTTCGACCAACAGTTGTTGTTGGTTAGTCGTATTTATAAAGGTCGATCGCTCGCGGTTTCTTTGCTTGCGCGATATAAGCCTCTGCTGTTGTGGCGCCATCTTTGCTGAAGCTCGTAGTTCGTATCATGTCTATGTACATCTAGCGACAGGTAGATGTCGCTTTAATACCTATATAAACTTATCTACTAGCACGTAATGTGATGGCAGATGGTGTGAGGCTGTGCCCAAGTGATGGCCAAGTGAAGTTAACAGAAGTAGGGGCAGACTATCAGCCAGGTGGACGATATCAAGGCCATAGAGGGAAAGGCATGGATGAGAACGACACCAAAGGCCTATTAGAGTGGCGTTTTAGGAAGGAGGCTTATACCCAGTAGTGGGCTTTTATTTGAGCTGCCAATGATGATGATGTAATATAATAATACGAAACAGAATGACAACAGTAATTCAAGATCCTTTGAAGATGTCCAAGGAAGTAGTTGGAGGCACGTCTAAAATACCTGATATAATATGCTCACATTTTGCAAAATTAGTGGACAATGAAATGAATACATAAAATATAAACGCTGATCCAAATTAGCATAAATTTGCGCAATGAAGTTTTTTATGCTTTATAAATTGTAATCCTACGAATAATTCGCATGTAAATTATATAAATAGGTAGTGGATCAAAATTAGCTATAATTTCCGCAATATAATGATGTTTTTTTATGCTTTTAGATAATTACTGTAAACCTATAAATAATTCGTATGTAAATTATGTAAATAAGTATGTATGTAGTGCATCCGGTATGCCAACGTTGTCACGTTAAACTAACAACAGATTCAGATGTTTCAAATATCTGAATCAGAAAATTTATAAAAATCTGAGACTTTTACATAGTAACCCTGTAAGTATAAAAAAAACAACAAAATTGGTCAATCTGTTTAGGGAAAAAATAATTATAAACACGTGCACACCGGATTTTTGTCTAATAAAAAAAATAACAAATACAGTATTTCAAGTCATAATTTTTTTTAGTGATAAATCAAATGTTCATAAAATTTCAATTATCTCTGTATCCTGTTAGTGGTAGGGGCAACGTCCCATTCAATCTATATACTATACTCCTTTAAACAGAATTGATAGATACTATGCTTTATTAAAATGCAATTATATTTATTGTAAAAACTCAGTGGAATTAATTATTTGAAAATTTCATCAATCACATCTATATCTTCCGTTTATTCTGTCTATTGGTACAGTTGTTCCATCTCACGAAGGCGGGTTGGTCTCAATTGTGTGTGTGTTCACATCTTGGTTCACATGCACGTTGTTTCTGTGTGCGTAAGCTTGGGAGCGCTCAGAATCGGCCCACACACACAGTTAAGACCAACCCGCCTTCGTGAGATGGAACGACTGTAGCAACCAACATGCAGCAGAATATGCTAAGGTCCAATAACTTCTTCCAGACGATATAAAGTTCATCAGTATCTCAGCAACTAAGAGGCTGCTCATGGTAAACAAGTACACCTTCGCCCAAAGAAACCAGAAGAGAAACTTCTACTGTTCGCAGATTGGCAAAGGTTGTAAGGCTAAAATATTTCTGTCCAAGGATGAAACTGAAGTGACGTATGCGGATAACAACCATAGCCACCCCCCTCCGAATTATATGTTAATGAAAAGTGGGTACTATGTGAAGATATGATGATAGATGAATTCAATCAGCAAATCGTTCTAATTGTAAATGTAGATTGATATCATAAACATAAAACTTTAGAAAAGACGAGAGAAGTTATTAAACAATGTCTAGCCATTGCAAATACCACAGCTTAAATTGTCAAATCATTATATATTTTTGGTTAACAATAAAAACGAAACAGTATTTGAATTGTATGTTTGCATTTATGTATTTGTTTTAGTTATTGTCTACCTTGTCTTAGTTAGGCGCAAATATGTTGTAAATCTATCTTCCGCCCACAGCTGCGCTTGCGTGGTGCAAAAAAATAGCTATAAGGAAGGGCATAGTAGGTTTTTCTCTCTATATTCGAGCCGCCCGACTGTTGTTGACTTTAAAAAGTAGAAATAAAGGTTTTAATTTAATTATATTTTATTTTTATATTCTATTTCAGGCCACGATCAACATCTATTCCAAGTATCATCAAAATGTTCACAATTTTTTAGATTTGTATATACCTATAAGTAGGATACAATCCTTTCTAATAGTGAACGAGCCTCCAATATTAAACTAGGGAATCTATTACGATAGATCCACATTTTCTAACAAACTAAAAAATAATTTATTTCAGGATACATTACATCACCGCAATATACTGTCACATACCAAGGCTCAATACAGATGATACGAAACCGATACCTGTACTACTTGAAGCACAAGAATCGAAGGAACTTGCGACAGTGGCGATGTGTGGACTATCTCAACAAAGAAAGGTGCCCTGCTAGCATCACTACCATGGACGATGTGGTAGTACAGAGGTTGGTATTCAATATTGGTATATTTCAAGCTATCACCATAATGTTACATTGTCGTCAACACATATCAGGAATGCCATATTTCAAGCTATCACTATAATGTTACATTGGAACTTGTCAGGATTGCCTTATTTCTAGCTATCACCATAGTGTTACATTTTCATCAGAACTACGGACTTAAAAAGGTCGCTAAAACTGAATTACAATATGAAATGAACTATAATGCTATCTCTTTTCACTCTCAGTCAATGAAAAAAGATGGCAATAGTTCAATTCCTATAATGCGATTCTGCAATAGCGACCTTTTTAAGCCCGCCGGTCAGGAATGCTAAATTTCAAACCAGGGGGCCCACTCCCAAAACTAAAAACGATACATCGTGCCAATTATCGTGGTTCAGCTTATTGTTGGTGGAGACGGAATTCGGAACACTTGACCAACATACGCTGAACTCCGAAAATTGGATCGATGTATTGTTTTGAGTTTTGGGAGTAGGGGGCCAGACTATTTTCTTAAACGTTCTAAAAACATCTACCTGACCAGGGGGGAGTTTTTCAAGAGTGCCTCTGAGAGGGCCAAATCTGAAACTATTAGCAATAGCGAAAACACTCAAAGGAGTCTTGTAACCGATTTTGATAAGAAGTATGATTGCATCATTAGATTTTAAAAATAATATTTTTCCTTATAATTCCTAGTCAGGTTCAAAAAATAACTTTCTGTAATATTATACCATCCGTGTGGATAATAGGGATCAATTTCTGAGAAGAAACTATAATGATTTCTCTACAATATGATTTCAGGATATCTGAACACATACACGGACATCACGATAAAAGGATTAAAAGAAAAGTCCACCTCGGAAAAATCTACACGGATTTAAAAGACGCAGAAGAAGATGGCCAACAAATCAAAATCAAAATGCTACACGAGAAAAATGATAGAAAAACATCTAGAAACAAAGTTATTTGTTTTTAAAAACGGTTAAAACGGTTTGTATATATTCATAACTAGCTGTTACCCGCGACTTCGTCCGCAATATAACAATGTTTATGTTGAAATTATTGATCAGTTAGGTAATTCTAATTTCTAAATAACCTAGGCGAGTGCCTATGGGGTATCCAGCTCTTCACGGTAAGTTGTATTCGTTTCGAATCAACACTGAGACATTTGAATTATTCTGAGTCACAACTGTGCATCGCAGTTCCAAAATTCCCAAAAAGCCTGTAAACAAAAGGAAAACCTGGAATACCAACCGATATTGTGTCGTTGCAGATAAAAATATCTATTTATACAATTGTCGAGTTATAGAGGAACAAACATACATCCATCCATCCATCCAAACATCCAAACTTTCGCATTTATAATATTAGTGTAATGTGATGTGATAAGTGTGATTGATTATAGTAAGATAAGATTAATTGGTTGTTAATAATTTTAGATAGGACAACCAAAGTTTTAATAAAAAAAAAGTTTTAGGCAAAACAACTTAATTTATAGACGTGATTAATTTAATGGACATCTTTTCTTTAAATATGAGCGTGTTTTGGTAAAAAGTACTCGTCAGGTTTACCACAACTGTAAAAACTGCATCCAAATCGGTTAAGATTCGTTCTCGTTCACGGACAAACGAACGAACAGATAGTCATTGATATGGAATTTTTTTTTCTCAAATATCTTCTATATATACTTTACTGCACGTGGGTCTTTACTGACGTGGGTCCTCTACCGTAAGCAAATCCGCACACTCGACAGGTTTCATCTCAAATGTCTCCGGGACATCATGAACATCCGATGGTCAGACCGCGTCAGGAACACAAACGTCCTGAGACGAGCAAACGTCGGAGGCATTGAGATGTACCTGTTGAGGCGACAGCTTCGGTGGTGCGGGCATGTGTCTCGTATGTCGGAGAGTAGAGTGGCAAAGCGCATCTTCTTTTCAGAACTTCAGTACGGTAAGCGTAAAAGCGGTGGCCAGTACTTGAGATACAAAGATGTTCTGAAAAGACATATGAAAAGATGCAGAATAGAGCCCTCTCAATGGGAGAAAAAAGCAGCACAGCGGCCCGAATGGCGACGACTCATCCACGAACACATTAATTTATTTGAAACTGAGCGTCGCGAGGAGCTCGATAAAAAGCGTGATGAGTTAAAGGCCCGACCACCGGTGGCCATATCTTATAACTACGTCGGCGGGGTATTAACATGCCCAAAGTGCGCTCGTACTCGTACCTTCACCAACAAACTCGGGTATGCAAGCCACCAGAGAGCGCACCAAAGGGTGGAACAACCACACCCAAGTTCTCAAAGTTAAATATGCCTGTCCAGTCCAAATCAGTCGCTGTGGTCGAAATCGGCCATGACAGATTATTATTATTATATATACTTTACTATTTGTATATGTATAGATTAAATGTTTGTTTAGTTTCCGTAATCTGTTTGGTTTACTAATGTACATACTTTTCAGCGTGATTTTCTGAAATATAAATGTTCTTGAAATTGAAAATATTTTTAATATCTATAGTTCTTCTAACTACGTGTATATAACGTTCAGTGCTTCGAATTTCTGCCTTCACTTTAACTCTCTATAGATTTTAATGGAAAATCTTAATTTTTTTCGTTTTTTTATAATAAATTGTTTCTCTGTTTTAAACTTTAGTTACCTACCGTCTTCGTTTATTTTGACTTACGCAATTCCACTCTAAAACATTTAATTTTTTTTTCGTATGTCTAGTAATTTTTTTAATGCACTTCTTTTCATCTGTTCAAACTTGGTTGTCATTTTAGTGTTATTAGTTATTATAAAAAAACAGGCCTTTCATCTTTACTAAATGATTTATACAGTGTGAGGAGGCAATCTTTGCCTACACTTATCGGGACACTAGTGCCTATTATTAGTTATTATAGTACAATATTTATTTATATTGGATACCTACTAAGGTACTTAGTTGGACCACGACTTGTAAACTTGGTCTAAGCGTCCACTTGCATTAGCGAAGTAATCGCAAATAAGACTCCCTTTGTTGGTGTTAAAAGTTACGTCTTTATTCTATCTGAAAATAGTTTAGAGCACATCTGAGTAAGAGTTACATAAACTTATCAAAGAACTTATTAAAAACAAAAGATAGAGAAAACAAAAAAAGAACTTATTAAAAACGAAAGAGAGAGTAGTAGCAATGTAACTGCTTTAGTTTTCTATATTCTTGACTATGCTATAGATTTATTCTAAAATTTTATTTCAGTTCCTGCGAAATTCAGCCATATCGGCGGCCGGCTGCGACAACGGATTGTTGCGATGCATAAAAGCAATAAACCTATCACAGAAATAGCTGACGAACTAGGAGTTTCTGTAAGTTGATAGTTTATTTTAATAAAAAAATATAGATATATTTAGCGCTTGTATCACCATCTCTGAGTTAGGACCCATGAAGACACTTAAAGTGATAAATATGCTTTCAACATGAATACTCATGATAATGGTTTAGGATACTCATCATTAATCCACTGACATTACGAGTTTTACATTCACAATGTGCCTCAGAACTGGGAATACATTTCATAGAATCCAGAAATTTTTAAAAACTTATCCTAGATTAAAAAAGTACTGTTATATTTCAGAGGAATACAGTGTACCTCTGGATCCGTCGGTGGAAAGAAGAAGGTAGCCTTAACAGTCACAAAGCCAGCGGCCGACCTCGAAAGACCACAGCGTTTGAAGACCAGAAAATCCTCCAAGCGTACTGCCAGAACCTCAAAGTTACAGATGTGGCGAAAGCCAGCAAAATATCAACAGCTAGTCTCCGTCGCCGGCTCAGAGAGGCTGGTCTAATAGCTAATAAGATTCCTAGAAAAAAAGTGCGCGTTAGGGCATGCACTGATGTATTACCAAGCTTTGAAGAACAAAGACCAGAAATAAACGAATCTGATATGAGACAGTCGGATATGAATCTGCAACCTGATATGGGTCTTCAGTCAGATATTGGACGTCAAACAGATATCGGACTAACTGGTATGGGAATACCGTCTGATATGGGACGTCAACCTGATCTAGCACGTATGGCTACTGATAGACGTCCGCTTTCAGAAATTGGACGTTTGTCTTAATGGTAAATCCATTCGAATCTCACCAGTATTATTTATTAAATTGTATTTAATTGTACAAAGTAGAATTAATAGTAATTGTAGAAATAATAGACTGCTTGTTGTAAGTAATTTTAGTTTGAATTCAGTTGTGTACAAAATAAAAAGGACTAGTTTTATTGTCCGAACAAAATATAATGTTATGTAATTACTGTAAGTGAAGTGTACAAAAATAAAAATGAATATTTTTCTGTACATCTTATGTGATCATTAAATTTTATGTTTTAGTCAATAGAAGATTTTTTGTTATTGTTTGAATAAAACTTAACAATTTTTGCTCATTTTATCTATTGGCTTTACAAATTAATTTGCAAAAAATATTTGGAAAATTGGTTCAAATGAAAAGGTAAATATCCAAATTATTTATAGCGATATAGGCTGAAGATAATGATTACTCTTTGAGGGTCTTATTCGATGCCCAAATCGCTCAGTAAGTTGTAACTGTAAATGCAATTATAGTCTTAAATGTAGGTACATAAAATCAATCCTATTACAGAACACGACATAAAATTCATCAGAACGTCAGAGAAGCAACAACTTCTAATGGTCGGCAAATACACTTTCTCTCCCACACACCCTGGCCGGTACTACTGCTCGAAAAAAGCGATTGGATGCAAAGCGAAGATATTTTTAGACAGTGATCAGAACACGGTCACTTATGCTGATAACGAGCATATCCACGATCCACCAGTCTTCGTGCAAAGGAAAGGATACTATCTTAAAATACGTTAGGTGTTGCGCATTCTGCAGAAATTACCAGTGTAAAATAATATGACTGGCCTCACAGCTCACAGCTCACTTGATAGCAGCTCCGACATCTGCGCTGTAGGTCGTGGGTTTGATTCTCACCCAGAACAAACATTTTGTGTGATGAACAGATGTTTGTCCTGGTATCTCGGTGATACAATAGTAGATTGTTGCACGAGGGTTGAAAGTAACCTATTGCGGCACGAGATGGTTTGGCGCCTGAGCGTAGCGAGGGCGCTAATAGTTCGAGTGCCGTAATAGGTATTTCACCAGAGGTAAACACTCTGCTTTTCATTTCGAATATTAGGAAAGTAAATAAAAACCTGATTAGCTCATTTTATAAAAATCTCTGCTCTCGATCGACAAAACAGATAAAAATCGAATTGGTACTTTAAAAAAAATACTGGCTGGTAGCTTGCCACTGAAAAAAAAAACAAAAAAGGCGCCCACCTTTTTTTTTCAGCCAGTATTTTTTGTCAATGAAGATGGTAAATATTTCAAGCTCAAAATCTTGTTTAAATAATAATAATTTAGTGAAAAGTAATTATTAATAACAATACTCATTTAATAAATTGTTGAAAATATTTTTTACAGCAATTCTCAATAGAAAGGTAAAATAGAAATGTCAAATATTACTTTTGCTGTGTAAAAAGTTTCAACATGACTCAATAGAAATGTCAAAATAGAATGATTTTTTTTTTAATTTGACAGCAGGGAAAATTGCTTCCCAGGGCGGAAAAGTACTACTTTCATCCCTTTGTTCAGGTAACTTCAAGCGTACTTTCCGTGTATGAGAAATGAAAAGTATTTTAAGGATGTATTTACAAAATCTATATGTATTATATTAGTTGTCTAGTTCCCAATAGTTCCCATAGTACGAGCTTTACTTAGTTTGGGGCTAGATGGCACTGCGTAATATAATAGGCATGATGACAGTAATCAAGTATCGCCAAAATATTTATCTGATCTAATGAAATAGGATTCAAAGATTTTGAAAAATGTATTTATTCTCTTATTAATGTCGAGATTACTAATTTATTTGCTAAAATAAATCTACAAAATACAACAATCCGCCATGATAGCCAAAACGCTCGCCGGTGTCATGGCGTCTGTCATTGCGTCTCGTCTCGGTAAACATCCTTTTGTTTCTATAGTAACTATGTAGGCATCACTGGTTGATATACCGATCCGTGACGTAAAAACAGACGCCATGACACCGGCGAGCGTTTTGGCGTGAAATTGAAAATTGAAATTTAAATGTACTTTTATTGCACAAAAACCTTAATTTTCTACAGAAATATGTTATATTTTAGACATA
Source organism: Camptogramma bilineatum (assembly GCA_958496255.1). Taxonomy (NCBI): domain Eukaryota; kingdom Metazoa; phylum Arthropoda; class Insecta; order Lepidoptera; family Geometridae; genus Camptogramma; species Camptogramma bilineatum. The sequence continues at coordinate 13,569,023 of OY292460.1, read as the reverse complement.
ATAGATACTTCTGAATATCATAGAAGAGATTTTGAAAATTAGTCATCATGCCTATTAATGTTCAGTTTTATTCTATACTAGTCGTAAATGTTTGTGTCATGTCTATCTATAGGTCAGATATTTTATTGTATGAAGATTTTTGGATGCTTAAAATTAAACGCTTTATTTACTTGTCTCACAATGTACTCTGTTTCACTCGAAAGATTTAGATAAATCCGAGACAAGACAAAAATATAAATTTAAAACTTTAAAAACTATTATTCACATGTTTACGTGATGGAGTGGTAAAGTACGTAACGGAGGGGTAAAATAAACAACGCGTACTATTTATGCTGTATGTAGTCTGTTTGAGTTTTGTGGGTGTTTTACTATAAAATGATGAGAAACATTGAAATAGGAACATTACTTGATATGGTAATTATTTCTACGAGATTTCATTGTAAAAATATTTTTCTATCTTGAATGTTTAGTTACTTACTTAATTTCGATTTCCAGTGATCTTCATGGCGAAAAATAAGGCATCAATAGCAGCAGAAAGACAGAGGCGTTATCGGGCGAAACAAAACATTGACCCAGAGAAGGCAGCTGAAGTGAAACGCAAAAATCTAGAAAGATACCATGCTCGAAAGAAGCTAGTGGCAAACATGAGTGTGAGAGAACATCAAATCATGAAGCAGAAATGGCAACAAGAAAATAAAAAAAGAAGGGAAAGAAAACAGATGTTTGAAAAAATCTGAGCTATACAAAAATTCAATAAAACTTTTGTCTTCAGAACTAGATAATATTACTTATTCCTTCTTACCGACTCATTGTAGTTTTACAAAATCTGTTTTGTATTTTACAACAATAGCGGCCATATTATGTTACTACCTTTCATGAAAAATTGTATGTTTGATGGACGATATTTTTCTCCCCTTCGGGCGGAAAGTGACAACTTTTGTCTCGCTACGCTAAACGAAGTTGCCGCTTTCCGCCTCCGTCGAGGAAAAAATAGTATTCTCATCATGGGCAGGAAATAAGAAAGCCTCAGATCTTACATTCCTGCCCTAGGTGAGTAATGTACTATTTACGTGACTAATTCCTGTGTGTTATTTTAAGCCAAGTCACATACTTCTGATGACTATACCATTTGACAATGTTCTTAACTTTTCAGATGATGATATTAAATTCATAAACACCTCCGCAAACAAACGTCTTCTCATGGTCGACAAATATACATTCGCACCCACAACCCCCGGACATTACTACTGCTCCAAGAAAGCAAAGGGATGCAAAGCGAAGGTTTTCCTCAACCAAGACCAAACCGTTGTTACATTCGCTGACAATAAACATAATCATGAGCCACCGGTATATATGATGGCGAACGGGTTTTACGTGAAATTGAGCATTTAGTATCTTGTTGAGATTTAGCGATAAGTTTAGTTTTAATCTTTAATAGTCTTTTTTAAGATTTCCCGTCGCGATCACTATTCATATTGAAAATTATATGGACACGGGATTTTACCTTATTTATAATATTAGTTACAACAGCCATGGTCGTAACATATGTGGTGGCTGTAACATAGCCGAAACGTCGGGATATAATAAAAAAGGTAAAATTGCGCGATAAAATCCCGTGTCCATAGAATTCTTAATTCTTAATCATAGTTTTGTCTGTGTATCTGTGTCTATCTGTAGCATCAAAGCTCCTGAGCGGATGAATCGATGTTTTTTTTTGTTTGAAAGGTGTCTTCATCGAGAGTGTTCTTATAGTTTTAAGAAAATCTGCTCAGCCGTATGAAGATCGTCAGCTGTTGATAGAGAGAAATCTTAGGGGCTTTTCATTGATTTTTTAATTCATGTGTGTTTTCATTCACGAATTGTTTTGCGTTTGTGAGGTCATCCTTTCTAAGGTTGCGTCCTGAGTCACGGCGTATGCGGATCCGCCGCGCACAAAACAAATGCTCGACATGGTTGAGTCCGCTCGCAGTTCGGACAGATTCGACCATGTCGAGCATTTGTTTTGTGCGCTTCGGATCCGCATCCGCGATACGCCGTGACTCAGGACGCAGCCTTAGTCTAAAAACCAGCGTTGCTTCCGATGAATGTGTGGAGAGCAAATATGCTAAGACCGGACCCACAAGACACAGGGGACTAATTATCACAAAACTTTACCAATTATATCAATCAATATTGTTCTGAATGTCTGTTATTTTGTTTTCCTTTCTCCATATTGTTATTTTTGCTATAAATATTGTTATCAACGAGATAATTACCATGATTATTGAGTTTTCTTGCTTCCAGAAGTTCCCGATATTTCGACGCAGTTGCATGCACCGTGATCACGGGATAGCTAATTACCTCAATAATTAGTTATCCCAAACTCAATAATCATGGTAATTATCCCGTTGATATTCATGTTCATAACCTTGATAGTTTCAAAAGTTATTATTTTTGCTATGTTATATGTTTTCTGTGTCAAATAAACGATTCGTGTATGTAATGACGTAAATCATCATATCATCATAAAAAAGAAATCATCTTCTCAATACCCACAAAAATATAATTTTCATCCTTCTTTGAAAAATGATCGTTTATGGCCGCCTTGAGCTCTTCATCCTCAGAAAATCGTTTTCAGCGAATCTCTTTTTTCAACTTTGGGAACAAAAACGAATCACTAGATGCCAGGTCTAGACTGTAAGGTGGATGATTGATCTCTTGGAAACCATACTCCTGAATAGCAGCCTATACAACACGCGCCGTGTGAACCGGCGAATTGTCGTGGTCAGTTTTCCTCGCCTTTTTTCTTTAATTGCTTCCTTAAAGTTATGAATAGCATACGCATAAGCTGCTACGGTTATACTTATGCCTTTTTTGGTATTTGCAATCAGCAAAATTCCTTTAGAGTCCCAGAATACTGTGGCCAAGAGCTTTTCGACCGATTGCGTGACTTTGAACATCTTTGGAGGTGCTGCACCCTTTTTGACCACTGAATTGACTCGTATTTGCTCTCAGGGTCGTAGGGACGAATCCAGGGTTCGTCTCCGGTAACGACGCGATCGAAACACTGGTAGGATTTTCATGATAGAGCTCCAAAAACTCTCAATACGCGCTTGTCTCTGCGGTGGTGTGAGCATTCGTGGCAAAATCTTGCACTCGAAGCACGATTGTAAAAAAACTAATATAGTGAAAAATTTTGTAATTGCCACCTTGGATAATGTCATAAGAGAACCACGGATAAAAACTACCCTCATTAAGTACCTACTAACAAAAAAGTTCCGATACCGAGAATACTTTGAACGCCCCTCGTACTTCTCAAGTTATCTCCACAGTAATAATGCTTCTCTTTTACAGAAACGCACGATATGAAATTCATTCAACTTTCTAAAAGCAAACGTCTTCTTATGGTTGACAAATATACATTCTCACCAGTTAAACCAGGACATTACTATTGTTCAAAGAGAAGCAAGGGGTGTCAGGCCAATATTCGTCTTACCAGAGATGAAGCTATGATTAGGTATGCGAGAACTGACCACGATCACTATCCACCAACTTATGCGGTGTCGGGAAACGGGTATTATATAAGAATTGACTAATATTGTTATCAACGGGATAATTACCATGATTATTGAGTTTTCTTGCTTCCCGAAGTTCCCGATATTTCGACGCAGTTGCATGCACCGTGATCACGGGATAGCTAATCACCTCAATAATTAGTTATCCCAAACTCAATAATCATGGTAATTATCCCGTTGATAATCATGTTCATAACCTTGATAGTTTCAAAAGTTATATTTTGCTATGTTAAGGGTTTTGTGTTTTCTGTGTCAAATAAACGATTCGTGTGTGTATTGATGTAAATGTTTGCGAATGTCACTATTCAGGCGGAAGAGCCACCATTGAACTTATTTCGGCGTGACGAAATGAAACAAAAAAATTAATTACTTATGCAAATGTTTGTCACGTCTGTCATTCAAACAAAACACAAAATTTTTGTAAAAAAAAATTGTTGTTATTTTATACAGAAATCTACTCAGAAATTTCAGCGTGAAAAAGTTACAAACGTACGTACAGACTTAGAAATTTTTTGAAACAGAAAATCCATTGATGCCAGGATTCGAACCCACGACCTTCGAATCGAAAGTTGAGGTACTAATTCCCTCGGCCAACACCGCTCTAATTAAAGGAAGTTATATATTATGCGAGGGGCGTTCAAAGTATTCTCGGTATGGATATGAAGGAAAAGGCAAAATTATTTTATTTTTCTATATAGTCCTCTGCAATCTTAATACATCGCGTTACAACGCGAAATCAACTTCTCAATACCCACAAAAATATAATTTTCATCCTTCTTTGAAAAATGATCGTTTATGGCCGCCTTGAGCTCTTCATCGTCAGAAAATCGTTTTCAGCGAATCTCTTTTTTCAACTTTGGGAACAAAAACTAATCACTAGATGCCAGGTCTAGACTGTAAGGTGGATGATTGATCTCTTGGAAACCAGACTCCTGGAAAATCGACGAAATTTTGTAATTGCCACCTTGGATAATGTCATAAGAGAACCACTGATAAAAACTACCCTCATTACTAACAAAAAAGTTCCAATACCAAGAATAGTTTGAACGCCCCTCGAACTTCTCAAGTTATCTCCACAATAATAATGCTTCTCTTTTACAGAAACGCACGATATGAAATTCATTCAACTTTCTAAAAGCAAACGTCTTCTTATGGTTGACAAATATACATTCTCACCAGTTAAACCAGGACATTACTATTGTTCAAAGAGAAGCAAGGGGTGTCAGGCCAATATTCGTCTTACCAGAGATGAAGCTATGATTAGGTTTGCGAGAACTGACCACGATCACTATCCACCAACTTATGCGGTGTCGGGAAACGGGTATTATATAAGAATTGACTAATATTGTTATCAATGGGATAATTACCATGATAATTGAGTTTTCTTGCTTCCCGAATTTCCCGATATTTCGACGCAGTTGCATGCACCGTGATCACGGGATAGCTAATTACCTCAATAATTAGTTATCCCAAACTCAATAATCACGGTAATTATCCCGTTGATATTCATGTTCATAACCTTGATAGTTTCAAAAGTTATATTTTTGCTATGTTAAGGGTTTTGTGTTTTCTGTGTCAAATAAACGATTCGTGTGTGTATTGATGTAAATGTTTGCGAATGTCACTATTCAGGCGGAAGAGCCACCGTTGAACTTATTTCGGCGTGACGAAATGAAACAAAAAAATTAATAACTTATGCAAATGTTTGTCACGTCTGTCATTCAAAAGAAACAAAATTTTTGTAAAAAAAATATGTTGTTTTTTAACCGACTTCCAAAAAGGAGGAGGTTCTCAAGTCGACTGTATGGTTTTTTTTTTTTTTTGTATGTGTGTTACGCGATTTCTCCGTCAATTGTGGACCGATTTTGAAAATTCTTTTTTTGTTACAAAGGGTATACTCCCGAGGTGGTCCCATCGTCACCATATCAGGATCTGATGAAGGAATTCCATGGAAATCGAGGGAAACCCTCAAATTTTATGGTTTTTATTGTGTTTGTAGAACTATCGGGCTGAAATTTTGCACACTTATAGATTCTCGGTGACAATGAAATATTATGGTATCAACAAGCTGATCTGATGATGGAGTCAAGAGCTGTTCAACAGAACTCCTCAGTAAATAGGCCGATTGAGTTGAAACTCGGCATATTTGTCAAGTTCCGACTACAATGTAATAATATGGTGACAGCGAACTGATCTGATGATGGAGTCAAGAGCTGCTCATCAGAACTCCTCAATAAATTGGCCGATTGAGTTGAAACTCGAAACTCAGCATATCTGTGAAGTTCCGACTACAATGTAATAATATGGTAATAATATGGTCACAGGGAGCTGATCTGACCTGTCAGTCAGGACCTGTTCCATGGAACTTTTTAGTGACATGGGTATCAAATGAAAGGGCTTGATGAGCGAAACACAATAAGTAAGGTGACGTCATTCTAAATAAAAAAATAAACACTAAAAATTGAAAAATAAAAAAATTTAAAAAAAAAATACTCAACCGACTTCAAAACATCTTGCACTGAAAAGCAAAAAATAAGAATATAAACAGATTTTTTTCATTACTAATTAAATTATTCATGTTATAATGTTGAAGTCGGTGTAAATAAAACAATGACTAAGAATATTAAATTTTATGCACACCGATTTCAACATTATAAAATAAATAATATAATTAGTAATGAAACAAATCTGTTTATATTCTTATTTTTTGCTTTTCAGTGCAAGATGTTTTGAAGTCGGTTGAGTATTTTTTTTTGAAAATTTTTTATTTAAATCCATGTCCAGTACATGCCAGATTTCTGTTAAATCTGCTCAGAAATTTCAGCGTGAAAAAGTTACAAACGGACGTTGACTGACTCGTACGTTGCCTCAGAAATTTTTCGAAACGAAAAATCCATTGAGCCTAGGATTCGAACCCACGACATTCCAATCGAAAGTCGAAGTACTAAACCCGCTCTAATCAAAGAAAGTTATATCAATATACTCTTCTCAAGTCACTGTTGTATTAAGAGGGAATCACAATAACAATGCTTCTCTTTTACAGAAACGCACGATATGAAGTTCATTCAACTTTCTAAAAGCAAACGTCTTCTTATGGTTGACAAATATACATTCTCACGAGTTAAACCAGGACATTACTATTGTTCAAAGAGAAGCAAGGGGTGTCACGCCAATATTCGTCTTACCAGTGATGAAACTACAATTAGTTATGCGAGAACTGACCATAATCACAATCCACCAACTTACGCAGTATCAGGAAACGGGTATTATAAAAGAATTGACGTATAATAATAATAGCCTTTTATTTCCAAATCTCCTATAAAAGTTTACACAGTAGGGACCTATCAGACAGAGAGCGGTCACGCGGTCAAGCGTTCAAGCGGTCAGTTTTGCGGTCTTTGTATTCTATTACGTTACATAGGGACCTATCAGACAGAGAGCGGTCTCGCGGTCAAGCGTTCTGCGTTCGCGTTCTGCGTTTGAGCGTGCAATTGCTCACGAACCCCGTTGTTCTTGACCGCCGCGGTCAGAATGCCTCCTGTGTGAGTATATAACGTGAGTATGTAACGCAATAGAATACAAAGAACGCAAAACTGACCGCTTGAACGCTTGACCGCGTGACCGCTCTCTGTCTGATAGGTCCCTAAGTATAAAATTAACTGTATCTGTTAGTGGTATCTTAAAACTAGTTTCTATTCCTAATTGTTAGTATTTCATTGAAAGAAATGGATTCCTGTTTGGGTAAAGAATTGACTAAAGGATCTACTAAATAATTCGTTTCTTGATTGAAAAGTTAGTTATTTAGGACATATTATTAGGCACGATATGAAAATGAAAAATGAAAAAATGTTTATTCAGCAAAAACAGGTTTTGGCGTGAACATACATGGTGTACTCGTAGTAGCTTATCAACTAAGTATTACATTTTGTACCAGATCTAATTTACCAACGGCTTCGGTCAGTTGAGCCACTTATAGATCGTTTCCAACGATCTCTAGGTGGGTCATCTTGTTCTTATTGTAAATTATAGGTAATGTTATGTAAATTATGTAGTAGTTTAGTTTCTATCAATAAATACAATTTTCAACTTTATCAAACAGTTCATGATTGCTGATGTAAATCCCAAACTTAATTACCTATGATACCTACACTAGATGAAAATCTGTATCGTGGGCATCGACGCGTTTTACCTTTTATTTAGGGCTTCGGTTAGGGTTAGTTGGTGAGATTGATTAATAAATATTATTTGTATGTATATCGATTAAAATATAATAATAATAAATAGGTAGTTAATAATGTACACATTAATAATAATAATACTAAAAACATATCAATATATAATTATAAGTACCTATATGTAGGTATATAAATATAGTTATATTTAATTACCTTTAAAATTTTTTATATGTATAATCGTGTGATTTAACTAAGGATTGTGAAACTAGTAGATTTTCGTTGAGGTCATAAGTCAGAGTTGATAACCATTTAGTTAAGATATGCTTAGCCTTAGTAGTTGAATATAGGTTTATATCGCACTTTTTGACGACCGTATTGTACGTCGAGGTTAAAATAAACGGACTAAACCGTTGAGCAAATCTAGTGTTTACAGACTCTGTCTCTGACTGACTCTGTCATTTTAAAAACTCTACGTTTTAACATTTCGCTATAGTTGTCTTTATTAATAACTACTTCGTGGGCCGCTAAAGCTGTTTTCAAAATGAAAAGTTGTCGGATGGAAAGATATGACCGACTACAACTGATTATGATGGGGAAAAGTTGCCAGCTAGAGGCGTGTTGGTCGGAGGAAGAAATATTGATTGCGGAACATCAGAGAGCGGACGGAGATAGCGAGCGCTGCCGAACTATTTCTACTCACTAAAGATCGGGAACAATATGCCATAATATTTACTGCCAACCACGCTAGACGGAGCGACATCCTTATAAGAAGTTTCTTGATTCAACAGTGAAATTTAATGATCTCCTTCTTAGTTAATCAGAATCACTTGACCTCACTTTTAAAAATCACCTTTTACCTTGAGGGTTACCTTTCATTACAGCAACAGCAGCATAGAAAGTTACATTAGGATATATGAATATGCTTATTGGTAAGAAAGCGCTACAAAAGTAACACTCATTTCAGACATGAATATAAAATTTATTAAGATATCGGAAAAGAAGAAGCTGCTAATGGTCGACCAGTTTACCTTCGCACCAATGGGTCTGAAACACTTCTATTGCTCGAAGAAGCAGAAAGGCTGCAAGGCGAGAATATACCTGAATAGCGATAGAACTCAGGTCACATTCGCTGACAATGAGCATAACCACGAGCCACCGAAGTACGCTGTATGTTCTGGATTTTATGTAAAACTTTAAAATTTCCTCTGAATCTTAGCAGCTTAATACTTGTAAAGATTATAAGATAAAGGTTTTTAGCTTCTAAATATTCGAAGTTATATGAGCCAATTATTTTTTAATTTTCTCGATAGTATACTAAACTAACCATGATACACCTTACTACTTTGTAGCATTCATTAATAAAATTAAAAGAGATGGCCGATTCCTTGAATAAATTTGCCCCACAGATGCCAACAGGAAAGAATGCTTGCGTCATGACCAAATTGGGATTTTTGGGTTTGTTTTTTTATTTTATAATGAGAGTCCATTCATCTTCTTCCTCTAAAAAGTGGGATTTAAAAGTTATTCTAATATAAAGCAGCAGGCTATGACGCCCAGCATGAACGGAGAACCTAGGAAACTATATTTTTAAGGTTCCTATAGTAAAAGCTTTGCTTACGTTGGGGATAGATGGCGCTGTGTGAACATTTACTTTTTCATTATTATTAGGACTAGCAGAATTTTAAGTGAAGTAGGTATAGAAAATAAATAAATGACGCACACAGGTGCTCCCAGTACCTACAATTTCAAGTAAAAAAGAAAATTACTTAGGAAAAATTGGGAATTTCATCAATAAAATTATCTACACTCGTGTGCAGTGATTCTGTACTAACCGCCTAAAATAAAATATGATATCTATAAATAAATAAAACAAAAAGCCTTTTATTTCTCTATAATTAACATTTTTTTCTTATCACTAATGCTTATAATCTAAGTAGGTACTAGAGAACCCCTAAGGTGAAGGCCTCCTCCAAAGCCAGCCATCTGTCCCTGTCTTGTGCTACTCGGAGCCAGTTTGGTCCAGCAGTTTTCTTGATGTCGTCGTCCCAGCGAGCGTATGGTCTTCCTATGCAGCGTCGACCTCTTGGACCCTCCCAATTTGTCACTCTCCTAGTCCATCTTCCATCTTGTAGACGGGCTACATGTCCAGCCCACTTCCATTTTAGTCTGTATGCATATCCCAAGGCGTCAGTACTTTTTGTAATTTTAAATAAAATATGATAAATCCTCATAAATCACTCATCACAACACAATCACACAACTGAAACTCAACGAAATTCCTTTTACATCTGTCAAATTTTTGTCCGTCTGTTTTGTTTACTATTTGAGTGTCATGTCAACCGCGAAAAAGAAGGTAGGTCTATCTGATAAAAATATTCTCTGTGATACCTAATAGCCCCTCCAGACTCTCGGCAAGAAACCCCGACAACACCCGAGAAGCGTGAATGTGAGGAGTTTCTCGCCTTCTTGTTCTCGCGCTTCGGTGTCGGTACCTATTTTTGGCCGAGACAAAGGATTTCAAACAGATCACGAGTGAGAAAATTGAGAGTGTGGATAATTTGTTTGTTCTTCGAGAAGTCTCGGTGAAACTTCTCGCCGTGAGTCTGGAGAGGCATTACGGACTGTAGTACCGGAAGTGACTAAAGTTACTAATAAAATAACATAATTATATTCCCACAGGGCACGAGATATCTAAGTATTCTGTATGTACCAGTTAATTTTGTGATATTTTATTTAAATAATATTATTCAGACGCATAGTCTAATTCGATATTCGGCTCTGGGGCAGGATCCGGCCAAATTCTTTAATAAATATGTGTAAAAAAAATTTAACTTTTGCTTCTATTGGTCGCCGCTTGTCCTATATTCCAGAGGTCAACAACACAAAGGATCTGTATGTATGGCATCAAAATTAAATAATGTTGTAAGTTTCCTATCTTTATTTGTCATACCAACACAAGGATCTCTGTAGCATCGAATGTCTAAGTTCTATTTCTTTAATTGAATACTCCTTCATCTCCTCTTTCGCTGCCCTCCTCTGCGGTGCTTTCCGAAAGAGGGGCCTCAGTAGCGCCCGCTGCCTTTTCACCTTAAGCGTTACCTTGTGTTACAGCTGTAGCAGCATAGACAGTTACATTAGGATAAATGATTAAGCATATTGGTAAGAAAGTTTTAAAATGGTAACACTCATTTCAGACATCAAGATAAAATTCATTAAGATATCGGAAAACAAAAAGCTGCTAATGGTCAACGAGTTTACCTTCGCACCAATGGGTCTGAAACACTTCTATTGCTCGAAGATGAAGAAAGGCTGCAAGGCGAGAATACGCCTGAATAGTGATAGAAGTCAGGTCACATTCGCTGACACTAAGCATAACCACGAACCACCGAAGTACATTGTATGTTCTGGACTTTATATAAAACTTTAAAATTTTACACAGAGGTGGATACTGAACTGAGCGAACACGTTGCCGGAACTGTGACTTCACTGATATGAGTGTGAATCGACCTTTAATTGTTGGTATCGGCTTTTAAGTCGTTAAGCCATGAAAGAGGCTTTCAGGAGGTCTAAAATATCCGTCACCAGGGTTGACCACTGACTTATACGAACTGCAGCCTGTACAGCGACTTGTGTGAAGGTGATTCTTAACGTGTAACACTTAAAGATCTTAAAATTATATAGACACGGGAATTTTTAACTTTATTAACATGCCCGTGTCTATGTGATTCTAAATATTGTGAAAATATTGTGATCGTGAAAATTCAAGAAAGACTTCTTGAAGATTTGTTGTGTCAAAATAACGCATTATGTCAGTTGTTAATCTGCAAAGTAACTTAACATTATTTTGTTAAAAATACATGTGAAATACTGATTTACATTTAAAGTACTTTGTAATAGATAAATAGCTTCTAAATATTCGAAGTTATAATGAGCCAATTATTTTTTAATTATGATATACCTTACTACTTTGTAGCATTCAATAATAAATATGTGTGAAAAAAATTTACTTTTGCTTTTATTATAAATATTATAATACAAAATTAAATAATGTTTTAAGTTTCATATTTTTAGGTGCCATATGGTGCTCCCGCACTGCTGTTAAAAAGGTTTACAAATAATATTAAACATTTTCCTATCAAACATTTCGCCGTCCCCGGGGAACAAATTGATAACTGCCATTATCTTAGTTTTAGTGTTATGCCATATTTATAATCTTTGGGTGCTAATACATCTGCTCAATTTTTTTCGTAACTTTCATACAGTTATTCGCAAAGTTACAAAATATTACAATACTATTCCACGATTCGACCCATGCCTGAAGTTACAAGAATAAAGTTGTACTATAATCTTATCAAATTGTATTTACACCTGTTAATATGACAAACAATCATTATTATTATGTTCTCGTGAAAAATATTCGTCTAGATAATGATAACCGCATGTTATCATTTTATTCTCGTCAAAACTCGTCCTTGCATTTCGTATAATACACTATTATCATAATCGCTTCCACCCTGGTAAAGCGTTGAATAACATGATAGAATAGTGGTACAATATTAGGTTTTGCCTAGAAAATACGAGGAATAAAATGATAATCGACATTATAGAACTTAGACGGTGATTGATTTTGACTAACTTTTTATTTTTTAAATATCTCTATTTTGGCATTTCTTACGCGTGTGTCATTAAAACATTCCAAATGCATAAAAAAATCAGCATTGCTTAAAGCTAATAATCATCTGTCTACGTCCAGTATTTGTGAAGTTATTAACGAAAACATGTTTTTTGCTCCTCCTGAAAAGTTACGTTTTTGTAGTTATCATTTTGTTCTCCGGGGACGGCGATTTGATCACAATGTTAAGAAAATGTTTTTAGTTAATGTTCATAAAAACTTCTAAAGGAGCTTTCTAGCAGCCCTCAAAAAATCTAACAATCCCTAATAGAATGTAACAATTCCTAACTAAGAACGCTGGAATAAAGTGGAGGGGGAGGGTTTTGTCTCATGTTTGCGAATAGGTCACCCATGCGCAAACATGAGACAAAATACACCCCTCCACTTTCTTACAGCGTTCTTTTAAAGAATAGGTAACCCACGCGCAAACATGAGACAAAACACACCCCCTCCACTTTCTTCTAGTGTTCTTTTTACGTGACGCGACTTCTACCTAAACTTATTAGTGTTACAAGTCTCTCTCTGTAGCATCGAATGTCTAAGTTGTAGCTATCTCTTTTATAGAATACTCCTTCATCCCCGGACCTCAAAAGAACAGGCTTCTTCTCTACGGTGGATACACCTTTGCTCGTCAGCACACCGATCGTTACTGGTACTGTTCCAAGAAGAAAACCGGCTGCAAAGCCAGGATCCGCATGTTTGAAGGCACCATTATTCTCGCAGTCACTGATCATACTCATGGGCCTACTCATAAGTAAAGGAGTCCACTTGTGGAACATCCAGCAGTAGGTGGTGAGAACTGGTATGTGTGAAAAGCTTGTTTTACAATAATTTTACATTTAAAATAGATTAAAAAAAACTTTTACATTTATAAGATATTTCGGGTTAAATAATAATGATGGTTGAATGGTTTTCTGTGTTTGGATGTTTTCACTTGTGTTAATTAGGGTTAACTATTCGTGGTTTGTAATTATCGGCTAATAAATTGTAAATATCAATCATTTTTTTATTGATCAGATGTATGAAAAGAAATTCACGAAATAAAAAAAATTAAACCTATTTATATTGTATCAATGTTATCCTCCCTTTTAAGATTGTCAACATACAATAATATTTTATATGAACATATTTAGACAACACAACAAAATTTCAGAATACGACTTCATAGACGTTGGTTCTAAGAACGACATTCTTCTGTACAAAGGATATACATTCGCCCGGATGAACTCTGACAAATCCTTCTACTGCTCGAAGAAGAAGACTGGTTGCAAGGCCAGGGTGAAGATGGAATCTGGCATCATCATTTACGCAGATACAGCGCATACGCACGAACCGCCACAGTACAAGCGAACGACTAGCGGAAAATACGTACGAATGTAGCTTCTGAAAATGATAATTTGATCCTGAATGTAACTTCGGGCAATGAGCAGTAAGTTAGTTTAGTTATCCTGTAGATGGCGCTCATCGATGCTTTTATGATATGGTCCTATCATGATTTTCAACCCTGACGACTAATGATTACTACTAGTGTAGATAACGACTAGTGTTTGTGAGTCTATAATATAAATACTTGTCGCATTGTCCGAAAATTTTTATCCCTAAACCAATAACGATTTATCGTTTGGCCAAAAGCCCGCGAAAGTCGTAAAATCCTTGTCTTAAGATGAGAGACTAGAAATGAAAAAACTGAAATAATAATAATAATACACTCTACACACAAGCTTGCAGAACCTTGATATACACAAACTCACTTACATACAACTTCAAAAAGCAGTGATATTAAACACTTGTCGCATTGTCCGGAAATTTTTGTCTCTAAACCATTAAATAATATTAAAAAAAAAAAAAAAAAAAAACGATTTTTCGTTTGGCCAAAAGCCCGCGAAGAACGTAAGCCCCTCGCCTACAGGCGAGAGATAACAAACAAAAAACCATAAATAATAATAATAATAATAATAATAATAATGCTGGACATTTCAATAATAAAACTACCTTTATGTAATTTAATTATGTGTTTAATTATATTCTAAATTATAAACATGAATTTACACACAAACTACACTTTACATCAAACACACATAGACATTCAATTGACTATCTCGAACGTGCCGCGTCAGTCAGTCACGAGAGCCGCGTGGGCGAGAGTGGATGTGTAAATAGTGCGTGCCGAGCCAGTTAGATATATAACACTATACAAGCGTATTATACAATAGACATTGGTTCTAAGAAAGACATTCTTCTGTACAAAGGATATACCATCGCCCGGATGAACTCTGATAAATCCTTCTACTGCTCGAAGAAGAAGACTGGTTGCAAGGCCAGGGTGAAGATGGAATCTGGCATCATCATATACGCAGATGCAGCGCATACGCACGAACCGCCACAGTACAAGCGAACGACTAGCGGAAAATACGTACGAATGTAGCTTCTGAAACTGATAATTTGATCCTGAATGTAGCTTCGGGCAATGAGCAGTAAGTTAGCTTAGTTATCCTGTAGATGGCGCTCATCGATGCTTTAATTGATAGATATGGTCCTATCATGATTTTCAACCCTAACGACTAATGATTCCGTGGCTGAATTGGTAAAGGCACTCAGGCTAAAGGAGGATCGTTTGTGTCATTGCGGGTTCGAATCCCGTCGGAATTGAAAATTTTGATAAGATTTTTCATTTTCAAATGTAAATACCTAAGTGTGGTTTAACGCTATAAAAATTAAAAAAAATCTAGAATGTAGCTTCGCTCTTTCTAAGTGCTGAGATGTAATTTACCTACTTTGGATATTGAGGTCATGGGATCGAAACGTGATCGCGTATGTTTACAGAAAACCATTTTCATAATTATTCAATTTAGTTTTAATAGATTTCTTTGTCTCAAGCGATTTACGTGTCGTCTCGTCACTGAAAAATCATACCTACGCAAAAAGAAACAAAAGAAGGGCATGCGTTGACTGTTATAAAAAATTACGTACTGCCACAGAATACTACCTTGTCTAGTCGTGAAGCAAAAAAAAAGTCAAAAAGATTATTTCATTTTGCATTGAATGTAATAAACATTTCTGTTTGAAATGTTTTTATAACGCCCACATGTAACATTAAATAAACAATAACATCGAAAATAAATTTAATTCGATATCGATAATTTTGTTTCATTGTACGCATCACTAGCTAGGAACTAAACTGCACTATGAAATAGGTAAATTACACTAATATAAATGCGAAAGTTTGAGTGTTTGGATGGATGCATGTCTATTTGTTCCTCTATAACTCGACAACCACTAAACCGATTTGGCTGAAATTTCAAATATAGATAGATAATGACCGGGAATAGTACATAAGCTACTTTTTATCCGGATACCACGCTAGCGAAGCCGCGGACGGAAGCTAGTTTTTAATAGATTCCTTTGTCTCAGGCAATTTACGTGTCGTCTCGTCACCGAAGAAACATACGTACGAAAAGAAAAGCAATAAAAGAAGGGCATGCGTCGGCTGCTATAAAAAATTACGTACTACCTTGCGTAGTCGTGAAGCAGATAAAAAAGTTAAAAAGATTAATTCATTTTGCATTGAATGTAATAAACATTTCTGTTTGAAATGTTTTTTTGACTCCCACATGTAACACTAAATAAACAATAACATCGAAAATAAAATTTAATTCGATATCGATAATTTCGTTTCATTGTACGCACATCACTAGCTAGGACCTAAACCGTAATAGGTAAATCCGTACCCATATTATAAATGTGAAAGTGTGTTTATTTGTCCTGCTTTCACGTCAAAACAGAGCGACGGATTGACGTGATTTTTTGTGTGGAGATAGTTGGAGGGCTAGAGAGTGACATAGGCTACTTTTTATCCGGGTACCATGCGAGCGAAGCCGCGTGCAGCAGCTAGTAATATATAAATAGGTGGCTCATATTAAACTTAATAGTAGAGTAAAAGTGATTTAAAATAAAAGTTGAATTAAAAATTTTGTAATTGTTATTAGGTACTATAAGTTGTGCCGACCCCACCTAGTGGGATAAGGGCAAGGAGATGATGATTAGGTACTATAAGTATAATTTTTTAATTGCACAATTGAAATTACCTACTTGCATTACGTGTAATTAGATTTAGAATTAGATTTTATTCATAAAACATTTTTTTGAAAACTTCAAAATATCTAGTACTCCTCGGCTAATCTATACCAAAAAAGATTTGTCAAAATTTTTTACGCTAAAGCCACTCAACCACCCACTTTGCACGTACAGCCTAACCTTACTATGCTAGGCTAGTCAGGGCAAATCCGGGAACAGCACCAGCGCGAAAACAAAAACAAAAACTTGATGGTCCGAATATGGACTTCCGCAAAGTCACGCCTGAATCAATTAACTATCATAAAAACATGTTTTGCTTTATAGGTACGATGGAGACCATATATTTAGTCAACGGCAAATCTCTGATTATGTACCAAGGGTTCACATTCTCATATAGTGATTCCCGGAAGAAGTACCTGCGTTGTTCAAGCAGGTGCAAGCGAGGTTGTCAAGCACGACTGAAAGTGTTTGAAGGGGAGATTCAAATCGTCAATATTGAGCACAATCACGGTCTGCCAAGGTTGATCAAGACTAGCAAAGGGTATATTAACACGTAGTATCCTGCGAATGAGTTTCTTCAATAACACCGTTTACTTTGTTCTATAAATGTTTTAATTTGTAAATTTTCAGATACACAATATTTGTTGATCATACTACTCAGTATTTTACTCACAACTAAAATTACTTGCATTACGTGTAATTAGATTTAGAATAAGATTTTATTTATTAAAACATATTTTACTTTATAGGTACGATGGAAACCATATATTTGGTCAACGGCAAATCTCTGATTATGTACCAAGGGTTCACATTCTCATATAGTGATGCCCGGAAGAAGTACCTGCGTTGTTCAAGCAGGTGCCAGCTAGGTTGTCAAGCACGACTGAAGGTGTTTGAAGGGGAGATTCAAATCGTCAATATTGAGCACAATCACGGTCCACCAAGGTTGATCAAGACTAGCAAAGGGTACATGAAGGATCCTGCGAATGAGTTTCTTCAATAACACAGTTTACTTTGTTCTATAAATGTTTTAATTTGTAAATTTTCAGATACAATCTTTGTTGATCTTACTACTCAGTATTTTATTTATAACTAACTGTGCTCAACGGTTTTTGTTTTAACACGTTCCCTGTCCAGGTGCCCCCAATGTCGGGCCAAGCATGCGTGCGTGCGTGAAGCTTTTTTTAGGAGTCCGTGCTTCCACTATAGGTTCACAACTTCAATGGCCAATGAACCAATGAACCACAGTTGGACATATGAAGTTGTCAAATCATCTTGTATGGGGACAGGGATCGTGTTAATTTATAGCTTATGGGTTATGGGGCTTATGTTATGGGAAAGAACCACATGACTAATATACTACTTATATACTTTTTTGTAAATACATATTTTACATAGAAAACACCTAGACCCGAGACGAATATTTGAAGATCATACAAACATTTGTCCCGCGGCGGGGATCGAACCCGCAACCTCCTGCGTCACAAGCGGGCCTTCACCCACTGCGCCACAGAGGTCGTCAATTGTTATTGCTATATAGATTTTTTTTAATTGCACAACTAAAATTACTTGCATTACGTGTAATTAGATTTAGAATTAGATTTTATTTATAAAAACATATTTTACTATATAGGTACGATGGAAACCATATATTTAGTCAGCGGCAAATCTCTGATTATGTACCAAGGGTTCACATTCTCATATAGTGATTCCCGGAAGAAGTACCTGCGTTGTTCAAGCAGGCTCAAGCGACGTTGTCAAGCACGACTGAAGGTGTTTGGAAGGGAGATTCAAATCGTCAATATTGAGCACAATCACGGCCCACCAAGGTTGATCAAGACTAGCAAAGGGTACGAGTATATTAACACGTAGTATCCTGCGAATGAGTTTCTTCAATAACACCGTTAACTTTGTTCTATAAATGTTTTAATTTGTAAATTTTCAGATACAATATTTTTTGATCTTACTACTCAGTATTTTATTTATAACTAGCTGTGCTCAACGGTTTTTGTTTTAATTTATAGCTTATGGGGCTTATGTTATGGGAAGGAACCACATGACTAATATACTACTTATATACTTTTTTTGTAAATACATATTATACATAGAAAACACCTAGACCCGAGTCAAATATTTAAGGATCATACAAACATTTGTCCCGCGCCGGGGATCGAACCCGCAACCTCCTGCGTCACAAGCGGGCCTTCACCCACTGCGCCACAGAGGTCGTCAATAGGCAATATGCGTCTGATTCAAAAGCGGGTTAAACGTATTTTTCTATGAACATTATGGCTTTAGAATTATGTGTGTGTAATTATTTTTTAATATTATTTCATTTTCGCTTAGAAATTAATAATTAAAAAGTGCAAAAATATAGTGGGAAT
This sequence comes from Camptogramma bilineatum, assembly GCA_958496255.1. Classification (NCBI taxonomy): domain Eukaryota; kingdom Metazoa; phylum Arthropoda; class Insecta; order Lepidoptera; family Geometridae; genus Camptogramma; species Camptogramma bilineatum. Next base: position 13,550,164 of record OY292460.1, on the reverse strand, counting down.
TTCATAAGACTTGAAACGCAACGCTATTTGTCACGTATGCTGTGACGTCACACTCCTTCAAACTCGACAGAAAGTTTTTTTTTCTACCTACAAGCGCGTGTAATTTTGGTGACTTGTGACGTCACGTCCGTTTCAAGTGCATGAAAATGTTGATAAATTTTAAAAATTATTTTTGTTATAAAATTTTAGTTTTTCGGCGCTGGAATTTTTGTTACGGTTATTTAACGATATAACCTATCGTTTAAAACCATAAAAAAAATTGATGCATATTGCCTATTGTTATTACTATATAGATTTTTTTAATTGCACCACTAAAATTACTTGCATTACGTGTAATTAGATTTAGAATTAGATTTTATTTATAAAAACATGTTTTGCTTTATAGATACGATGGAGACCATTTATTTAGTTAGCGGCAAATCTCTGATTATGTACCAAGGGTTCACATTCTCATATAGTGATTCCCGAAAGAAGTACCTGCGCTGTTCAAGCAGGCTCAAGCGAGGTTGTCAAGCTCGACTGAGGGTGTTTGAAGGGGAGATTCAAATCGTCAATATTGAGCACAATCACGGTCCGCCAAGGTTGATCAAGACTAGCAAAGGGTATATTAACATGAAGTATCCTGCGAATGAGTTTCTTCAATAACACCGTTTACTTTGTTCTATAAATGTTTTAATTTGTAAATTTTCAGATACAATCTTTGTTGATTTACTACTCAGTATTTTATTTATAACTAGCTATGCTCAACGGTTTTTTTTTTTAATTTAATGTTTATGGGGTAAGGGGCTTATATGTTATGGGAAGGAACCACATGACTAATATAGTTATTGTATACTTTTTTTGTAAATACATTATACATAGAAAACACCTAGACCCGAGGCAAATATTTGAAGATCATACAAACATTTTTCTCGCGGGGGATTCAAACCCGCAACCTCCTGCGTCTAGAATAGATGTCCACAGGCGGGCCTACACCTACTGCCACAGAGGTCGTCAAAATTAGTAGAAAGAATATACATTGCCATTACTTGAATACCGCTGTGTCACCGTGGATCATGGAATCGTAAAATTACATTTACTCTTTGTTTTGAATAACCCTAAAATTATTGAACCATTTTAGATATAAAAATGAAATATTATCGCGACTGTATTCCCAAGGTGCGGTAGACAATATTCTTTCAGACCTTTTTTATAAGCATTTTTAGATCATTTGAAGATATCTAGTCAGAGGTATGACATACATTACCTACATTTACCACATTTGGTACATTCCTACATTTTGCAGAAGTTAAAATTACATACGTGACAGGTCGCAAACCCAACGACGCTATTAGAACTGGTTTCCTCACGATGTTTTCCTTCACCGTTTAGAGCTCGTGTTAAAAGCGCATATTAATTTTTCAAAACGAAAAATCCATTGCTGCACGGGAGTTTGAACCAACGACCTTCGGAGTGAAAGTCGAGGCACTAACCCACTCGGCCAACACTGCTCAGCATATATAATTGATAATTACTATGTTTTCAGCTAGACGACTTGCTAAACAAGCGGCACGACAAAGGCGTTACGTAGAGCGTTTGAAAAAACAGAATCCAGAGAAATTCGAAGCGAGGCGATTGGCGAGAAATGAAAGGAATAAGATGTATTATTACGCTAAAACAATAGGGAATAGAAATAAGATGTAACAATGTAATAATAAATAAACATACGCGGATAACTATTACTTATTTAATGAAGTACCTAATAGGTTAATAAGGTAAAATTTTAGTTAAACAAATTATTATACAATATTCTATAGTTTTTACCTATTATATTAACTTTATCTTTATTTTACAGAGCCATACTACATACCTTCCGGATTCAAAAACAAGCTGCTAGTACTAAATGGATATACATTCTCACAAAATAGACAAAAATATAAAAGACTTTGGTATTGCTCTCAAAGAAAAAACGGATGCAAAGCTAAAGTCATAATGGATAACAAAGGAGAATTCATATTGGCGATGGAGGGAGAGCATTACCATAGTGTTCCTATCAAAAAAAATATAAGAGTTTAACAAAACATAGTGGGTATAAAGGCTGCCAAGTTGAAATGGGATTGGGCGGGTCATGTCACCCGTATGCACCCAGACCACACAGACACAGAGAGATAGATGGGCCAGATTGGTGACTAGTTGGATCCAGACGGATGGCAGGCGACTCCGAGGTAGACCTAGAAAACGCTGGCGTGATGACCTGGGTGGCAACTCTACTACCAAACTTTTAGTTTAAAAAGTTATTCCGAGTTAGAACATTATTTTACCCATTCTAAGGTTATTAAGAGTGTAACACGTTCTACATTCATTTGTAGAATAGACTTAAGATGTCGATAAACACATTCAAGTTTTAAAATAACTGTATGACAGGTTGTATTTTGGTGCTTGATTAGACAACTTATGTCCGAATGCTGAAACGCTACTTAAATATTTGAGACGTAGGTACTTATCTATTTGAGATGTTCCTACTCTTCAGAATCGGATACAAAAATGACAGATAATGACAGTTAATGTCAATGATAAGCACTACTTAAACTTAGTAGCGTTTAGCGATTAAGTACTTGTTCCCGTAAAAGTAATTATAAACTCATAGAAATGACAGCAGCAAGCCAAGTGACTAAATTTCTCGACTCGTTTTCTCGTGTAAAATCGAGTTATCTCGTAATGTCAACCTGCACTGACAATTCAGCATAAAGAACTGACTTTTGTCAAATGTAGACATAACGTATACTCAATTTTGCACAAGAAAATGAGTCGAGAACAAATCAAGAAAATTTGTTACGTTGCGTTTGCTAGGCCTACTGTTTAGTGCTACTCAGCGGTTTAAAAAGCTGCGTGCTGCTCACTTTAACTGGCAACTAACTTACTTGGGATCTTACTTGGAAGTGGTGAATTAAGTACTTTTTTACGCTTTATACTTTTTTACATTTTTACGCAGCTGTCAGCTTGAACTATTTCGTTATAAACGGCTTGGCACTTATATTTACTTCGATTGACCAAATCAAGTTCAACGAAATAAAATTTAAGAGATTTACTTTTACTGAAATGTATAAAGACTTTCATCATTAAGTTGTAAATAAATATTTTAATTATAAAACCTATTACCTTTTCAAAGTTCTTCCTCAAAACAGGGTTAAGGAGCTTAAGTTCAATGTATAATAATTTGACGTTACTTTGATTTGTAAGAGCAATAAATCATATTTTGTTCTAATATGTTTATTCTATCATTACCCAGTTGCCTCCTATTGCTTGTAAATGTTTTTTGATTTCTGTGTTTTTTCTTCTTTTAAGTTAAGAATTTGACTTTTGTCGTATTGCCTTTTGCATCCTTTTCCACATAGTTCACTTCAGGGCAGCATCCAAAGAGGTTATTCCGTTTACGATATGACATCGACCTTCTCCTTCACTTGGCTCATAAAGCTAATTCTCTCGGTCTTCCTCATCCTCTCCTTCCCACTTTTCCTTCTGTTTTTTCCTTGTTACGTATATAAAACTAAAATAACAAAAACAATCTCACAGGTTTTCTAGAATTTGTACCGACAAGGCGTGGTAAGGATCTGCTCTTCTATAAAGGAAACACGTACACCCTAATGCATGGAGCGACAAGATGGTATTGCTCTAAGAGAGCATTCTACAAATGCGAGGCCAGAGTAGTTACCACTCCTGATAGGCTGTTTCTTAAAGAAATCGGCACACATAATCATCCTTTGCCCAATATCATCAGGACATCAAGTGGGGCTTTAGTGAGAATTTAAACTTCACTCTATTCGATTTAAGTATTTAAATATTTGAACCAAGATTTATTGTTATTAATAATAACGAATACTTGAGTTTTAGATTGCTTCTTAATGTTAATTTAGACTTTCAAAATCTGTAGATATTTAAGTAGTTCGTAAAAGTACATCAATTACACAAGATATGGAATTGGTGTACCTACTGTTCGAAGTACCCTTAAAAATTAAGAAAAATGTGTAGTACTTACTATTATTATACATATATGAGTTCAGTGATGTCAAACATTGTGTCCCAAATAGACGTCCAACTCAGCATTTCTTGTTTTGGACATAACAAGACAGCAAAAATTTCCACGGTACAGTCTCTCTTCGCAGTCTCACACATAGACCCTGAATTTCCTGTTGATATATATATAACTTAAATGATGGTACGAAAATACTTTATTGTAAGGAAATAAAAGAATTTGTAAAAGTAGTAATATTGATATTGTTTTGGAGTTTTCTAATTAAATATTTGTTTAAGTTATAAATTTAATAAAGTTTATCAAATGTGAGATGAATTATGAATGGGATTTTATTTTCTCAAATCTAGTCTACTATTATATAAAAAAAAAAATATCTAGAACTCTACTATGAATTAGAGTATTAAGATACTTAGATAACTTAGATAAGTCTAAGTTAAGTTCAGTTACCTAGGTCTGGTCTAAGCGACGCGTGATCCAAGGTCTGGCACGTTGGCTCAACGGATCAGCATTGCCATACAGCGTGGTAATACTGCCAGTGTCTTCAACTCTTCATGCTTCCAACTGGCAGTGGCTTGGATCAGTTGAGCTACCTATAGATCGTTTACAACGACTCTTAGATGGCTCAACTGGTTCTTATTGTGTTTTATGAAGTTTTGTAAACATGTAGTAGTTTAGCTTCTGTAAATAAATGTATAGTACCTACTAACTTATAAATATATGAATATATACATTTCAGGAGGGATAGATGGCTATAGACAATTAATTTTAAACCAGTACCACATAGAAGAAAATAAACCATCGAAAAAAACTCCAAAGAAGACGCAGGAAAAACAAAACATTGTAGAAGACACAAAACACGTGCTAGAAACAAAGGAAGGAACAGAGGCAGGTGCAATGAAGTATTGTAACCGATGTTTTAAAGCTAATTTGAAGAAAGGTGGCATTGATTTGGCGCAAGTAAAAACTGAGCAGATAAACACCATCTGCAATCTTTGCCCTAACAAACCATACATGTGCTCAAACTGTTTTGATGAAGTTCACAGCCCTGCGACAATTGTTATCAATTAGATTTCATTTGTTTTGAATTTCATGATAATTTAAAAAAAAATTTCGTTGTTCGTCTGTGCTCCATCAGCACTTTCCGAATCAAAATAGCGGACGGTTCTCGTGCTAGGAACTAACTTGAAATGTAACATTCAAAGGGCCAAAAAACCGACAGCCGGGTGGAGCGCGCTCGTGTGCTCGGCGATCGTCATCGAGCGGCTCGCTGTACTGACATGCCGAATGTTTGACTTGTAACGTGCTCACATCAAGTAAATATTCATGTCAGTCGCCACCTCCAAATTAAAAAAAAAAAAACAAAATAAATAAAATAGATGTTTTTGATAATTTGTTGAAGTTAAGCAACTTTCAATATATCTGAAATGTTATATTTCATTTTATGAACGTAACTGTAATGATAAGGGCTGATGGTGATGATGAACGGAAGTAAATGAACACTGTTGACATAAATAGTCATATTGGCGCAGCTAGTGAGTACCTTGACTTAATATATGAAGGCTGTGGGTTCAATTCTCGGTCGCCCCCAAAGTCCTTTTTCTTATTACAAAATTTATAAGTGTACAATGTTTATCAATCGGTTTGTGTTTGTAGTTGAATTTTTCATCTAGATCTGAATGCCTAAAATTTGAGCGAATGTCCTTGGGGACACAGTCACTTTACACTTAAAGTTGACATTTTTAGGCTTGGTTTATTCTTTATGGCTTCTTAAAAAACTCGTATTAACTTCTGTCAAAGTTGCGCCACGGATTTAACTATTGCCATCCTTTTTTGTTAGACAGTGACAAATAAGGATGGCAATAGTTAAATCCGTGGTGCAACTTTGACAGAAGTTAATACGAGTTTATTAATAGAGGCCTATAGGTATAAGCACATCTTTGTATTATCAAAAGTTATTGTTTGATTATGATTTTTGTATGTTTCTTTTTTAATTATTATGGAAATATTGTTTAAAAATAAAGGCCAAACTAAAAAAAGTTAAATTTTTGAGTACCTAGATAGAGTAAAAATAAAAGACATGGGATGCCATATTAGCATAAGTTAATTTTGTTGGAACATGGCAATAAAATATCTTCGATAAGATATCTTCGATAGTTTAGTTTGTTTTAATTTAAAAACCCTTTTGTCTCTACGAGTTGCATGCGTCAAGCATGTCAGTACCATCTACTTTCTGATCAATGAAAAACTGCATAAAAAGTATTATCTTCTTCACAGTCGGTTTAAATAATCTACTATGACTTGACCTTACTTATTTCTTCTACATTTCATTATTAAACTAATGTTCAATCATTGAACATGAATGTTCATACACAAGTACGAACATTTACCTCATCCATTTCACACTTAAAATTATTACTCCATTAAACTAAATTCTTACGTGCCTTTGACGAGTTTAGCATTGCAGCGTCAGCTCGACATAGTTACAAAGCAAGAGATGCTGCGTCGAGCTCTTACACCGACGACACACAAATACAAATTTGTATTAGTGTTAATCAGATAAATCTGTATTTAAACTCAAGATAAATCTGAATAAAGTTAATTACCAACAAGTCGTCGAGTTACTATCATCTCCGAAGTACCTCCGCTGAGGAGAGGCCCTGACGTCCTGAGAGGCCCCAGAATGTTCAAACATTGAACATGATCCAGAAACGCCCAGCACCTGCTGAAGGATTGGCCCGGTCATATTCAGCACCCGCTGGACGACCGCTCTACTAGCCTACAAGCCTGCGCCTAGCAGGCAACCCCGATGTCCCGTGGTCTACAAGCCTGCATACAGCAGGCTACCCCGGTGTCCTGTGGTTCAACAACAACCCCGATGTCCCGTGGTCTACAAGCCTGCATACGGCAGGCGACCCCGGTGTCCAGTGGTTCAACAACAACCCCGATGTCCCGTGGTCTACAAGCCTGCATACGGCAGGCGACCCCGGTGTCCTGTGGTTCAACAACAACCCCGATGTCCCGTGGTCTACAAGCCTGCATACGGCAGGCGACCCCGGTGTCCTGTGGTTCAACAACAACCCCGATGTCCCGTGGTCTACAAGCCTGCATACGGCAGGCGACCCCGGTGTCCTGTGGTTCAACAACAACCCCGGTGTCCCGTGGTCTACAAGCCTGCATACAGCAGGCGACCCCGGTGTCCTGTGGTCTACCAACAACAACCCCGGTGTCCTGTGGTCTACAAGCCTGCGTCCAGCTGGCGTCCCCGGTGTCCCGTGGTCTACAAGCCTGCGCCCAGCAGGCAACCCTGATGTCCCGTGGTCTACAAGCCTGCGTCCAGCAGGCGACCCCGGTGTCCTGTGGTTTACCAACAACAACAACAACAACCAACAAACATCTAATCAGCGTCTACAGTATTCCAACTAAGAAAACATGTAAACCTGACCTGCAATGCTAAATGAATCAGTCGAACTATACCAACTAGAGTCTCTACCCTGAGAGCCCCCAGAATGTTCAATCATTGAACATGAATGTTCATACACAAGTACGAACATTTACCTCATCCATTTCACACTTAAAATTATTACTCCATTAAACTAAATTCTTACGTGCCTTTGACGAGTTTAGCATTGCAGCGTCAGCTCGACATAGTTACAAAGCAAGAGATGCTGCGTCGAGCTCTTACACCGACGACACACAAATACAAATTTGTATTAGTGTTAATCAGATAAATCTGTATTTAAACTCAAGATAAATCTGAATAAAGTTAATTACCAACAAGTCATCGAGTTTCACTCATCTCCACGAAGACCTACCTAGAAGACCCGGGGAACCTCTGCAAGAAGTACCTAGCAACCGCTAGAGGAGCCAACCAGGAGCGCCCAGCACCCGCTGGAGGATTGGCCCACGGACGTGCCCAGCAACCGCTGGAGGAGCCGCCCCTTTCACAGCTTCCTCTCACTGCGGCCAAGACACCTTTAGCCGTCAGTAGATCGGTCTTGTGAGTCTGCTCGACCGGCAGTGAGAAAATCCTTCCTGTGTACATTGCACGCCGTACACTACCCTTATTTCCTACCCACCTTCCGTCTGTCACCTTAGGTCTCCTGGTGACAGATATCCCGCACTTATCTATATATACATTATATATTTATATGGATAGGTTAGGACACACACACGTTAGGTTCCGTACGTAGATACTCTATCTACGTCACGTGATTAGGTAGGTAGGATTCATTAGGTAGGTAGTTGCAGTAGGGTAGATTAGGGTAAATTGAGACACTGGGTGTTTGTAAGTACACCCGTGTGCTCACTCATACCGACACACGTCGGGTCAAGTACCAAACACTAGGTGTCTCTTAGGTAGGAATTCATCCTGTAACTCACCTACTAGTCACACACCCATACGTCTACCTTAGGACGCATGTAGGGTTAAGTGCCGAGTAGTAGGGGATTTTACAACTAATATGTTTACAGAGAACGTCCCAGAATTTCTCCGGTACTACAGACAGTATAGAAACGAAAACCCAGAGAGGTTCATAGTCACCTCACCGGAACCAGAGCAAGAGCCAGAGGTCCATGTTGATCCGGCGGAAAGAGTTAGTGATATTTTAAACAGAATTCTCAAAGGAAATAATTAACAACATAAAGGATGACTCACGCTAGCCCGTGCAGGGTCCGAGCCGAGTGTTGGCCGTGGCACGGTCAACTAATTAATCTAATTATTACATTATATTTTGTATGAAACCACTCACGCTATAGCGTGAGTATACCGAGCGGTAACTGACGACTGAACAAATGACAACGCCGGTGGTCAAAGGACTGTGGCACTGCCGAGGCTCGGTTCGAACCCGGCACGGTCTAGCGTGAGTCATCCTTAACACCTAAAAGTTACACTTGTGTACGACGAGTATGGTACTCGTCGTACATTCTTGACTCGTTGTTTTGTGGTAACCACAATGAGATCTTGGTGTAATACCACAGCCAGACAAATATGGAAAACTGTGTCGTGTTTCCTTCATTACCGAGAGGGAACCAGTTTGCTTTCTAATAGCGCCGATAGGCTTCCTGTCATGGGCATGGTACCCAATATATATTTGGCCATACCTGTGACTTCCTCTTTAGACAACAAAGGATCTTATGTCTAAAGATCTGAGAGAATGTCTACCATGCCTTGGGGATACTATGATCACTTTAGGATTTACATAGTTTTAGAATTAATGTTTATAATTATGTCATCTATTATCTTGATTTGATTTAGATTGGGCTATGTTCACACACCTAGTGTGTGGACTTACCTCGTTTTCGAATTAATGATAATAACTATTATGTCATCTGTTATCGTTATAAGTTGCTTGAAAAATTATATAGTATGCATTGCAACACGTGTCTCATTTTCTTTACTCTTAAATAATAATTTTCTTATAAATAATCCAGTTTCACTCTGTATAAACTGATATGTACTGGATGAACTGTATGAACTGAAAAAACTGTAAAATACAGGGGATCACTTTCGCTTTTAGTGTTTTAGAGTTTATTTACTCTACATTAGAGTCACACAATTTCTACAGTATATTTTTACCGGCAGATACATACATCGAAATACTGCAGACATCCCCTACCACAACCATCCTAGCGTACAAAAACTATACATTTTCATACCTTGATAGAACGAAGAAGTATCTCCGATGTTCAAGACGAATGAGGGGGAAGTGCCAAGCGAAGCTACGGATCGATCCGTCGACAGGTAGAGTGATCTATGCTGATGTTAATCATAATCATCCACCGCCGCCGTATTTACAAGTTGTTAAACAATATTGTTAAGACCTGGCTAATGATGGTGATAGTATCGAATGTTCAATGTAAGATCTCAAACTAACTATTGATCTCTTTGGAATTATATTCCTATAATAAGTATTTATATTAGCGGTTAATAAAAACCCGACTGCGGTGTTTCTACCAAGCTTATGATTTGTCACTCCAAACTGTTTTCAAACATATGGATTGTATATATTTTCAAACTCGCTTTTTAAAAGGCCTTCAAAAGGCGAGCCTGGATATTTTTTAAGCAGCGCATAAAATACGCTATTTTTTTTTATTTATGTACCGCGCCATCAAGACGAATACAATGACGTATCATTCGGTTGAGTTGTTGAGTAGTTACGACACTTAATAGTTAGTTGAGTTGTTGAGTAGGGAGGACATATAACACACGCACACATACATACATACAGGTCAAACACATAACCTTATGGTCTACTCCGCAGTCGGGTAAAAAATTAAAATATTCTTGTAGATTTATGTAGAGGCATTGATTGAAACAGAGATTGTGTCTTAGCTGGTTTGTTTATGTTTGTTGCATAAACTTTCGGATGAATTGTGAAAATTGTGGTTGATCTCATTTTTGTGAGTTAAAAAAACTAAAATTAAAAATGTCATCGAAACCATAAATGATGCTAGTCTAATTAGTTAAAATACATGAACTCCTATTTTGGGGCTACTACTGATCATAGCTGAAACTATTGTAATAAGTGAGGCGTGTGTCAGACGCGCATTTTTTGGTACAAAATCGAACAAAATTTCACATTGTACCTCTGTCAATGTTTTGCCAATGTCCTGACAACTTCTACGCGCAGTTTAAAAGATAAAATGTTGAAATTATGTTCTGGGAGTTTGGGTTCTTCGCTTGTGGCTCATTTGGTAAGGCCCGCCCACCGTGGCTTAGTTTGCGTTTAGCTTTTTGCGTAGAGTGATTGTAAATGTTGAAATAGTTCTAGTGTATTGTAGATCTCATTACCTTAGTAAGATTTAAGTAATACTCAATAAACTATTTGAACTATTACTTCTTTACTTATGTCTATCTTGGAGATCCCATCTTACAGAGATTGTCCAGAGACTTTACCAAAACACGTGTCAATGGTAGAAGAAGATTAGGTATAAATAAACGATACAAACAGTAAAGTAATAAAAAAAGTCTTAATATTTGTATCACAAGGTTTTATGTAACTTGCAATGTTTGTATGTATGTATTGTAAGTATACAATGTTTAATTCTCAATGTTACCTCATTATTACATTGTCACCGAGAATCTATAAGTGTGTCAAAAACTGGGTCAAACTTATATACATACAAACATTATTTATTTAGAAATGTTGTGAATGCTTAGATAAAACTTATTAGAGTTAGAACACAAAGAAATTATTACTTTGATATTGAACTAAGCTTCCATATCTAACGTTAAGTACTTAAAACTTTTTACAGTTAAAAAATCTTTAAGTACTATAAGAGTGCGTGCATACAGAGCTAGGCTCAAAGAAGACCCACATTATAAATATAAACCAAAGAAGATTAAAGACATGACGCCTGAAGAAGCAGAGGCACAAAGGCAGAGATGGAGGGAGATTCAACGGAAATGCCGAATTAGGAAAAAGATTGTATCAGAATTGGCAAATTAAGAACACTTATGACCAGTGATCGGAATTAGGCGGGCTTAAATACCTAAAGTTCGAAGAACAGAGGCAAAAAAGGGGAGACTTCCTTACTACAAGAATTTTATTCTTGTAGTAAGTAAGAATTTTATTGAAAGTTGGCACAATTTTCACAGTGAGTAAGTACATTTAAAATTAATGTTAATAATATTGTGAACTAATTCAAATAATTTTTCTATTTGAACGACGGAAAAAAGTTTTTTATCCTTATAACTTACATTTTAGTTTTTGTTATTAACTCAGGTAAAAAATTGATTCACCTTAATGTTAGATGTTCTTTATTAATGTCCCGGAAACGGAAATAATTGGGTCGAAAAACATTTAGTCCTAAGGCGTCTCCATTTGTCTCTGTTATTTTTCGAACTTTAGGTATTTTAGCCCGCCTCATTCCGATCACTGCTTATGACTTGTTTTGTTTCACTAACTCTTACATTAAAGTGGGAGTACCTAATTGTTATGTCATTTATTATAGTATTGTTGCTTGAAAAATAATATAATATTCATAACTGCACACGTGTTTCATTTTCTTAACACTAAAATAATCAACTTAACCGTGAGCTATATTTTTATTACTTTCGCTTTAAATGTTTATTTTAATGATTTATTTTCGTTTATGATAATATATTCACAAAGTTTATGATATCGGCAGATACGTACATCGAAATTCTGAAAACAACTCCATACACTTCCATCGTAGCGTATGAAAACTATACGTTTGCGTTCCAAGGTAGATCGAAGCAATACCTCCGATGTACAAGACAATACAAGACGAGAGGGCACTGTCAAGCGAAACTACAGATCGATCCTACAGGTAGAGTGATATCTGCTGATGCGAATCACAATCATCCACCACCGACGAACTTGCAAGTTATTAAGAAATTATTTAAACCATTAAAGTCTTAAAAGTTGTCTTGACTCTTAAAATGTAAAAAGCGTGGTTTATTACTTTTTTGTGAACAATAACAAATCTGTACCTAATTAAATAGGCTATTGAGGCCTTCGACTAAGTCGATGCTAATTACTATATTATTTTGCCCAAATTTTGGGTCCTAAACTATGCCCTTCTTAGAAATAGAGTAGTAACTAATTGTTGAAATGACTACTCTAGCTGATGGAATTTGGGTTCACTATTCCTTGTCCTTTCTCTCGTCCTCGTTTAATAGTGTTACTAACTGTTATGTAATTTCTTATCGAGTTAGTTGCTTGAAAAATAATATGATTTTAAAAACTACACACGTGCTTCATTTTCTTAACCCTTAAATAATCATCTTCTTAAACAGGCCGGGGCAAACTATTTTCGAAAATCTAAAAAGCAATTATTTTTCCGCCAAAATAAACCAATAGTTTTTTAAAAACAAAACTTTCTAACTACAAAAGAAAAGTTAACTACCATTAAAGAGCCAATATTTAGCCCCACCCGGATACAATCTATTTCTGTTGCGAGCTATTTCTTTATCACTTTCGCTTTTAATGTTTATTTCTATGATTTACTTTCGTTTATGATTTACTTTACGTAAAAGTTAACATACTGTATAATGCTCTCTACAGATACATACATCGAAATTCTGGAAACATCTCCAACCACGTCCATCATAGCGTATAAAAACTATACGTTTTCATACGTTGGTAGCACAAAGAAATACCTCCGATGTTCAAGACGAGTGAAAGAGAAATGTCAGGCTAAACTACGGATCGATTCGTCGACAGGTAGAGTGATCTCTAATGATGTGAATCATAACCATCCACCACTGGCGAATTGGCAAGATCTTAAGCAATTTTTGAGACCAAGTCATTGAAGTTATCCTAACTCTTGAATTAAAAAGGCTATTGAAACATTTAGCTTCCTCCTCCTCCTTAGTCGATCCCTCATTGTTGAGGATCGTGACTCTTTCCCATGATCTTGTGGATGGTTAATCTCCATTTGGAGCAATCTGTGGCTTGATGCAGTGCTTTGTTCACCGGCATTTCAAGTTGCTCCGATACCTGGTGGTCATACCAGCGCTTAGGGCTGCGTCCTCTCGATATTTTACCCTCTATCTTGCCTGTCACAATAAGTCTCTCGATATTATCGAAACATTTAGCTTAGTTGATGCTAATTGAAATGAAATGAAATGAAATTTATTATACTGGCCTAAGTTTTGGGTCTTAAACTATGCCAATGTCCTCGTTTATAGAAATAGAGTTACCAATAGTTGAAATAACTACGTTACGTTATGTATATTTGGTTTCGCTATTCGTTGTCCTTTTATTCGTCCACGTTTCTATAAACGTGACGGATAAAAAGACAAGAAATAGTAATAGCAATAGCAATAGTAGTACTAATTGTTATGACAATTATCGTTTTAAGTTGTTCGAAAATAAATACAATATTCATAACTACGCACACGTGTTTCAATTTCTTAACACTAAAATAATTATCTTACAATCAATCAATTTCCACATATTTTTCCATATTTTTATCACTTTCGCTTTTAATGTTTATTTCTATGATTCACTTTATATTAGAGTTAACGTACTGTGTAATGCTCTCTGCAGATACATACATTGAAATTCTGAAAACATCTCCAGACAAATCCATTATAGTAGCGTATAAAAACTATACGTTTTCATACATTGATAGCACGAAGCAATATCTCCGATGTTCAAGACGATTCCAGATGGGAGGGTTCTGTCAAGCGAAACTAGAGGTCGATCCGTCGACAGGTAGAGTGATCTCTGCTGATATGAATCATAATCATCAACCAATGAATTTTCAAATTGTTAAGAAATATTTTGGACCATTTATAACTTAAAAGTTGTGTTGACTCTTAAAATGTAAAAAGCGTCGTTTATGACTTTTTGTGAACGGTTACAAATCTGTACCTAATTAAAGAGGCTATTAAAGCCTTTGACTTAGTCGATGCTAAATAGGTATTCACTATATTTATATATATATATATATATTTGCCTACATTTTCGGTCTTAGACTATGCCCCTCTTAGAAATGACTACGCTAGCTGATGGAATTTGGGTTCACTATTCCTTGTCCTTTCTCTCGTTCTCGGTTATAATTACTAATTGTTATGTAATTTCTTATCGTTTTAAGTTGCTTGAAAAATAATATGATTTTAAAAACTGCACACACACATGTTTCATTTTCTTAACACTTAAATAATAATCATCTTCTTAAAAAGGGTGGGGCAACATTTTCGCTACTTAAGGATTTTTTGACAATTAAGTTATTTTTATAATAACTGGGCGTCGATTCTCGTACCGAACTTTTTATCAACCTCAACCAAAACCTCAAATAAAGCGACTGTTTCCATGACTACTAATAACAAACGACTCAGTTGTGGTGAGGTTTTGAACTTTGGCAGAACAAATTTTTGAAAAGCTATTCTACTATTTCACCAAATGGCTGACATTTAAGAGATCGAACCAAATCAAAGCGGTTGTCATCTAGTAGAATACAGGCCCTGAACTTTTTTCAAAAATCTCATTATGCAATTATTTTTCTCTTCAAAATAAACTAGGTAATTGTTTCTTAAAAACAAAATTTCTAACTACAAAAGAAAAGTTAACTACCATTAAGGAGGCAAAATTTAGCCCCACGTACAATCAATTTCCACCACAAACTATCTCTTTATCACTTTCTCTTTTAATAGATAGAAGATAGAAAATACTTTATTGCACACCACATAATAAAAGAAAACAATATAACAAATTAAACTAACTTAATAATGATAGGTATACAATCGGCGGTCTTATCGCTAAAAAGCGATCTCTACCAGACAACCTGTGGATGGATAATGGACAATTTAAAAATAATATGGGGCATAACTATATAAAATATACTAATATTAAACACACATTTAATAATTATTTATTTCTATGATTTACTTTCGTTTATGATTCACTTTACATTAGAGTTAACATACTGTATAACGCTCTCTGCAGGTACATATATCGACATTCTAAAAACATCTCCAACCTCATCCATCATAGCGTATAAAAACTATACGTTCTCATTCATCGGTAGCACAAAGAAATATCTCCGATGTTCAAGACAATTTAGAGGGAAATGTCAAGCGAAACTACGCATCGATCCGTCGACAGGTAGAGTGATCTTTAGTAATTTGAATCATAATCATCCACCACCGCCGAAAAAGAAATATTTTTTTAATTTTTAGATGAATTGTGAAAAGGTTTATCTCTTTTTTGTTAACAATTACAAATCTATATTAATGAAAAGGCTATTGAGATCTTTAGCTTAGTCAATGCTATATATTTGTAATCTGCAATAATTAGCCTCGAGACTGGGTATTTTTATGTATACTTTATATGAATTTACAAAAAAAAGTATACAAGTAGTACCTACAGTCAGTCATGTAGTTCCTAAAACACAAGCTCAACTCTTACTTCTTGGGTAGATGATTCCGTGTGCAACGTCCAATAAAAAACTTTCACAGCGGAACTTTGTCAATAGTTTGCCTTTATATAGGTAATATTTTTATGGAAGTAAATAAATAAGTAAGTAACTTACTGATACCCCCCGCCCACCGTGGTTTAGTTTGCGTTCAGTGATCGTAATGTGTTAAATTACTCCTAGTGTATTGTAGACCTCATTGCCTTAGTAAATATGTTAGTAAGTGATATTAAACCATTCGAAAATACTACCTTTTTATTTATTGCATCTTGCAGATCTCATCTTAAGAACACCTATTTTCAGTATAAAATACTGAATTTTTGGATTGGTTGGATTTGAGTATAAAATACGATTAAAGAATATTCTCTATAATTTTGTTCGTCTGTTTTCAGAGTCAGATGTTTTGAAAACTATAACTATCAACGGTAGAAACTTAGTTCTGTATAAGAAATACACGTTTAGTTTTGTTGGCCCCAAGGATTGCCGACGGTACCTCGGCTGTTCCAAGAAACAGAGTGCAAAATGTCCTACAAGGCTGACACTCGACGATAAAGGGAATTTAGTGAAAGTTGTCGAAGGACAACATAACCATCCACCTCCAAACATTATTAGAACTTCTTATAACAATTATATAAGAATAAATTAACGGAAGTATAAACTGGTGGTAACGGCGGAGACATTCTTCCAGATGTGGAACAATATTGTGTTAAAAATAATACAAAAAAATTAAATGAAATGATGACGTTGCCCTTATTGGCTATATAGAAGAAGAAGGCTTAAGAAGATTAAACGAAAAAGAAGAAGATAGTACCGAAATAACCGTACGATTTGGTATAAAAGTAAAACAATTCTGTAGAATATAATATTATTTTTAGGGTTATCAGTATTCATTAATGATAGGTACCTTTATGAATATAAAATATATAGATAAACACAAAAGTAGCCTAATTTATAATTACAGACTGTATAACTTTTTTTCAATTGATTATTATTTAATAATAACTAAAATTATGTTAAATGTAATCTATCTCTAATATTAAATAATTCTGCTAAGGTCAAACCAGTATAATATAAAACACTTTTTTTCTTTTTTTTCATAACAAGGTTCCATTATCTTTATTTATTAAAATTAATTTTATAGCTTTAATATATGTTTTCGATGTGTGTGTTATTTCAGTTCTTGCAGTTTTCAAACGTCTGCTCGCATCTCTAGCGACTGCGTCTACATCAACCGACACCCAATCTGAGAAAGAATTTCTTAATCTTGGGTCCATAAAACAAGCAATTGAGAATATTCCCACTGAAACAGCAAATTATGAAGTTATAGATAGCTTATATACTGACATTAAAAAGTTGAATTTAAACGAACAAACTACAGCTGATATTAACCTGCCAATTGTTCATCAAAAGACATTGACAAATAAAGTAAAAGAACACTTTCCAACACAGTATCAGGCAGTTCTAAACAATAAGATAACGAAGTTGAGTCGCAAAACTTTGAATAGTTCAGAATTAATGAAAGTGACATATGAAACGATTATCTTAATAATAATGTCGTTAAAGCGCAAAGAAACTTCAACAACAGATAATTTGTAAAACTAGTAATAAGGTAGTAGTTTCAAGTGATGAACAAAGTAATACGAGTATATTAGTGTTAAAGTAAGAAAACAAATATCTGCTTAGTATCTAACTAAATGGTGTAAGGCTTAATGCAAAATAAATAGATAATAATGGTTATCATTAATAATAATAAAATAAATATTAAAATATAAACATAATAAAGATACGTATATAATAAAGACGTATAGTATAGATATTTTGAAAGTAGTATTTTGGGAAGGTTTGACTAGTATTCATAAATTGTATACTTATTTTATACATCTTTCTATTTTTTATATCTTTATTTAATAAACATATAGGTATGCAACCATGTTCTCAGTGTATATTCCAGTGCTAATACAAAAGTCTCTGTTTTCGTGCAAATCACATGTCCGTTAATAAGAAATGAATCTTAACTAATGTTTTAATTTTACGACTTTCGATTGTTTTCGATTTGTTTTAGTCGTTATTATATTCTGTTTTATCGATTTTTGCTGTTGACTCTGAAGGATTTATATTCCAGTGTTTCGTGCAGCACTTGTTAACACTTATATTCTAATTAGGCGCTCCGCATAGATTATTATAAAAGGATTTTTGTATTCATAATTTTGTATGTTATTTTCAGGAACAAGCATACATAAAAGAACTAGAGAAGAAAAGCTAGCTCAAGCGAGGCTTGATAAAAAAAAGATATATGAAGAAATTAAGAAGGATCCTAAAAAATACGCTCTGCAAAAAGAAAGAGAAAGATTGTACTTAAAACGCAGAGAACAAAAGAAACTAAAGAGTAATACGCGACATGACACCTAGAGAAAAGAAGCTTCAAACAATACCTCCAACAAGATACCATTTAACCCACGAACGAAAAGAGGGATGTACTAAGTTTTTAGTGTGTATCTGTGTCTGTCTGTGACATCGTAGCTCCTGAACCGATTTTGATGCGGTTCTTTTTGTTGGAAAACTGACGAGATTGCTACCATTTGTGAAGATTTTAGATTATCAGCTCTTTTTCTAGTTAATTGAAGGGATATATTGGGCGTTTTTACAAAAAATAATTTAATTGTTAATAGGTATACTCGTATAACTGTTTTCTGTGTCATTGTCAACTTGTCTGGTCCTAATGTATTATGTAAATACGTAGAAAATTAATGTAGGCAGTAGTTTAGTTTCTGTAAATTAATGTTTTGCCATTGATATTGATGTATAACTTACACAGAATATTTCACTAGGGAACTGTGTTTTGTATTTGTAAAAGCTACATAGTTTCGTTAATTAAGTAGGTATATAAAGTGCAAATCTACCTAACACAGAGTTTTCTTTACGAAACGCGCAACTGATTCCTTCAATAAATTCACTTTACTGAAGTTACGGATGATATTAACATTGTATTATTTTCAGATGAAGATGCCTTCAAGATGATTGAAATGAGCGGTCGCAAAATAATTTTATACAAGAAAAACACGTTTTCAAAATCCGGACCAACGAATATGAACTATTACTTTTGCTCAAAAAGATCAAAGCTTATGTGCAAAGCTAAGCTCAAGTTCGATAAAGATTGGAATGTCAAACAAATAGAAGATGAGCATAACCACCCTCCACCACGATTGTTTACTACTCCTGATGGAAAATATCATGCAATGCGATAACTGGGTATCAGAAAAAAAAAATATGATCACAACTGTATCCCCATGCTGCGGTAGACATTATCTCAGATCTTATCAGGCATTCTAGATCCTTTGAAGATGTCTAAGTGGGTAGGAGTGATTATCGTGCATCAATTAAAAAGAAGGAAGGGGAAGACCTAGGCGAACACACCTGGATCAGATTGGTGATATTTTGTAGAAAGGCTAGGTCAAAAACCGACGAGCTTGTATGAAAAATGTGATGAGAGTGAAGAGGCGAAAGAGGTGTGTCAGGATCGTAGCAAGTGGATATCCGTGGTATATATCCGCTACCCCTGTGAAAAAGAGGCGTGATTTATGTATGTATGTATGATATTTTGGATTTTTCGTTTAGTTAGAAAAAGGGCACGAGCTGAGAATTAACAGAAGATTAAACGGCGAAAGAAAACGAACGTCCGAAAACCATTTCGCCTTCAAATCGGTCTTGCTACCTGTCAAGTATGGAACGCTAAAATGTGGGCATGTACCAAATGTGTATTATGTCTCTTACTACCCCCGTAGACATCGTGGAAGGTTTTTGAATGCCTAAAAGATTTGAGAGAAACATTACCACGCTTTGGGTATTAGTATAGTTGTGATCATGTTACTTTTTATTGTTTCTTTGTTTTTCATTACATATCATAAAATTGATTTTGCCAATGTAAATTACATTTATTTTTGTATAGGTATTATTATAGTTAAACTATTTTCCCTCTTATTATACTTTTTATCAGTTCTTATTGCGAAATGCTTCAATATTTCCGCCGAGTTGATCAAATTCATTGCTTTTTTTTTTGCGTTGATTAAATTGCATTTATATATTTGGGTATTGTTTTACTTTGTTAATAGAATTTTTTTATAAATTATACACGTATATTTAAGCTAAGCTTTTTATTGTATTTGTGTTTTTGGTGTTGGTTAATCTAAGGTGTTAATGGTTTTTTTTAGTTAATTATTGGGTAGCTTTATTTTAAAAAATGTTTGTATTTAAGTAGTCCGAAGTACCGAACATGCTAAAACTCTTACAGGGTGCCAATTCTACTAACAAACTAACTAAATTAACCACAAGCAAAATGTTAACTACTTAAACCTCATTTCCACTAAGGGCGTCTTGCTCCATAATTCTTAATTGTATTTAGCTAAGCTAAACGCATTTAACGCCTACAAAAATTGCGTTTAGGCTAGCTTAAATACAATAAGGATGTGGTGCAAGCCGCCATATGCGTCTGAATCACAGAACTATATCGAGATAGAAGCAAAAAGTTCGTTGATTTGTATGGAAACCGACCGTGTAACATTTTGCGTAGGTACTTGACGAACGCAGTTGACATTGGATTCCATTGCTGGTTTTCAATGCTCGCCAAGTCTGGCGCGGCAAATTAAACCCGCAATAAAATGAATTCGGAATGAACTTCGCGGCGAGCAAAGAAGTCCTCAGCCCATCTTTTCGGCACGCGAGGTACATACACTCTTTGCCTCTATCTCGATATAATTCTGTGGTCTGAATTGTTTCGCTTACAAATAGACATTTTATTTTTTTCAAATCTGGACGCTAAAAATGAAAACTATTATGCTGCTCAAAAAAAAAATTACCGATGTGTAAAGCCAGGCTCAACTTGATTGGGATTAGATAACTTTTTTGTTAAACATAATTGAAATTAAATTAAATGAAATTAATTTTTTAATCACCCTCCATCGTAATTAATTGTTAAGAGAATGGGGACCAAACAATATAGGTATAATGTAAATGAAGAGGCTAAAAATATTAGGCATTTATGTTTTTTTTTCTATTGCTTCGAATAAATGTTTGATTTTATGCACGCTGTATTTATTTATTTTGGTATTAATATTAACAAATATCACCGGCAATAAAGTGTTTTCTATTCTATTCTACTTCTTCTAGTTCTCGGGTCTGGGTGTTTTTCTATGTAAAATATAATTATGTAGGTAATATTATGTATTTATAAAAAAAAATGTATTTATGTAGGTATATCGGTAATGTAGTTCCCATAACACAAGTTCTGCTTACTACTTTGGGGCTAGATGATCCTGCATTCAGCATTATTTTATTAACTTATGCATTATCTGACTACATTTTAATATTATTTTTGTTTATTATTAGTAATTAAATATCAAGATTATACGTAAATAAATTTTAAGATTAAATGAAAAAACCTATTTGATAAACATTCTTAAGAGGCCTGCGACTGGCGAATTTCCATAAAAATGTAATACCGAAATCATTTAAAATTTAAGCATATTTTTATCAGTTTATGTTGTTAGATTAGGAGAGTAGGTATTTATCTAGGTTCCTGTTAAACTTTTGTTCCGAAAAACTTACCTAAAAAGAAATGTAAGCAAATTGAATTGAAATTTTTGTAGGTACACCAAAAATGCCATTTTTTCTTTTCATTTGTTCCATAGTAAGTTTTTTGGAACAAAAGTGTAACAGGAACCTAGATAAATACTGCCTTTATCCAAATAATAACATAAAGTGATAAAAATATGCTCAAATTTTAAATTATTTCGGTATTACGTTCTTAGGTACGTAGGTACGTTCGCCGGTCCCTTAAGACCACATTTTGGAAAAGCTCGAAGGTAAAAATCTGTTTCTCTCACTACCATCATTAATTCTTTTATTTTTCTTGCAGATGAAACTTATAAAATGATTGAGCTGAATGGCCGGAACGTGATTTTGTATAAAAACTATACTTTTTCCAAAATTGGGTCTGCTAACTTCAATTACTACGGTTGTTCGAAGAAGTCTATGTTAACGTGTAAAGCTAGAATTAGCTTTGACAAAAATTGGAAAATAAAACAAGTTGTGAACGAGCACAACCATCCCCCTCCAAACATATTTGTAACACCCACTGGACAATATTATTTAGTTCGATAAGTGTTTTAATTATCATAACCTTTTGTTCATCCCGTCTATTCGAAAACAGTCGTTTTGTTCGCCTTTATGTGCGAATAAAGCGGGCATTTTCTCCAAAGGTTTAAGTGAGTTGAAGAGTTTTTTATTCCCCAGAGGGATCAACAATACTTTCTCTTCCTAGGGAACAAAGTGCTTTTGAATTTGGAACATAGTATTTTTTCAAGATTAAAAAATAAGAATGTTTCCGAATCTGTTTGAATAAAGTTACTGACTACATTTACATGGCCAACACCCGAATACTGAAATGCCCCTTAGTTTAAGTCGGGTTATACAAAAATGACAGTTAATGTCAACCATTAACTATCGTTTTTGTATATGATTCTTTAGAGTAGATATGTCTCAAAGAGAAAAGTACGTCTTAAATATTTAAGTAGCTTTTCAGTGCCTAAGTAAACGCTTGAACATGTTAAAGTTTCATCTAATCTTCAAATTTCAGCATTATCATCACGCCCGTCTTCGTTTGTGCAACGTGAATCATCAGCTCGTTTTCAATGCGAGAATATTTCAAATCAGCCTGATGCAGAGACTACAAACACACAAACTTTAAATAAATCAACAACAATCTCTGTTCCTAATAAAACAATTACACTAAATTTTCATAACTGTGCCAATGTATCAAATGTACATATTAGTTTGTAATTACTTTTGATTCTAATAAATGTGTGTTTTATCTAAAAGTCTCTTATTTATTTTTCTTAAAAAAGGGGTATGAAAGTAGAGTGTATCACTCGAAGCAAGATTATTTTATACCTTGAGTGACGTATTTTGAATCCCTAACTGCGCTCAGGATAGCATCGGATTGCACCCTAACCGAAAAAAATATTATTTTAGATAGATAAAAAATAAAAAAACCTTTTTATCCTATCCTATCCTATACTATTAAAACGAGCAATATAGAAGCAGATTCAAGGCTGTACATATTTTCTACCTGTAATCTGTTTTTTTTTACCCTTGTTTCGTATACTTACTTAATAATTGATTGATTTATTGTATATTTATTTATTTATATTCACGTTCTTGAAAACGGCTCTAATGATTTCGATGAAATTTGTGGTACGGGGGCTTATTATGTTCATGTTCAGTTCTGACGTTTTTACTTATAAAAACTTTTTTTTTTTTTTAATTTCTATAAAAAGTTTCAATACCAATCTAATCGAGTCAAGTTTTGTTGCGTTTCAGGTGTTACGTGGAAAAAGATAAACGTACGTGGACGAAACTTGATTTTGTTCAACAAGTACACATTCTCAAAGGTCGGTGCGCCTCTACAAAGATTGTACTACTGTTCAAAGAAACAGTCGAAGCAGTGTAAAAGTCGGATCAGTTTTGACAAGGATTGGAAGGTCAAGAAGTTTGTTGAGGGTCATAATCATCCACCACCGGAGTTGTATCACACTGGAAACGGACGCTATGAAAAATTTCAATCTGGAAAAAATGACAATGTTATTTAAATCTTGAACTCACTTTCAGTGGACTTAAGAATAGATTTCGATTCACAATATCAGTGAAGTCACAGTTCCGACACAGTAGGTACCGACACAGTGTGAAATATTCTTTCATACAATAGCGGCATTTACACGGTAGAGTTTTTACCACGGATCTGGACTGTAAAGATATCTGTACAGATATCCGTAGAGATATCTTTACAGATAACCGCGGATGAAACTGTCAAAGGTTGGAAAGGCGCGTGCTATTTCCCGCGGCATCTGGACTGTACAGATATCTGTAAAGATATCTTTACAGATAACCGCGGATAAAACTGTCAAAGGTTGGAATGGCAGAGATCGGCCCGCGGGAAATCCCGCAGGCCGATCTCTGCGTATAAATGCTGCTATTCTCTATAAAAGCATCTCCACTTGTTAGTAACAGTGACGACACAGTGCTCTGAGTGTCAGTGACGACAACGGCAATCACGGAAGCTCCGTGAACTGAGTACTGACATGTGTGAATTAAACCACTGACGCAACACTAGCAATGATACTGAACTCAGCGGACACTGTGTCGGAACTGTGGCTTCACTGATATGTGTGAATCGACCTTAATTTTAACATTACACGGGACAAAAAAATCTCATAAATATGTCTGACTTCTGCAAACTGTCAGCATGTACCAAATGTGCATTTGGACATACCTGAGGGTAGTCACCGGTTTGTCCAAACTTTCCTAAGAATCTTTTAAAGCCTAAAAATCTGAGAGAACGTCTATCGCGCCTTGGGGAATATATACAATCGTAAAAAAGTTCGTATGAGCAAATGGCCAATAGTGGTCACGAAGTTTTTAGTTTTTATGTTTTTTAGTTTTTTAAATACAATTGTGATCATATTTCATGCTTTATTTCTGAAATGGTTGGTAGGAACACTTTTTTTTAAATATAAGAAATTTATTTTAAAGAATCTTATCGTAGAATAAAAGCTATTAAGTGTGATGCTAATAAGTGTGTGTTTTATTCTTAATATCTGGCCGACCGAGCTCTGCTCGGGTGGAAATAGAGAAAACGAATTTTCCCAGATATATTATGAGACCTAGCTATATCGATTTTTCACCCCCGTAATCCCCAATACTGCAAATTTCATTGAAGCAGTTTTCGAGAACGTGAATACCTACAAACAAACAAATATATTATTTATACAAATATTGCTAGTTTAATAGTATAAGATTTGTTTTAATTGATACAATTTTATGAAAAATTTACACGAGATTAAATCTTCGATTTCAGATTTTTCCTACAGCATGATTGGACCAACCAAAATTTTATTCCGTAACAATACATTTCTTAAAAGTGGAGGATATAACAATTTTTACTGCTCGAAGAAACACCTTAATTTGTGTACTGCTAAGCTGAATTTTGACAAGAAAATGGTATTAAAACAAGTGTCAGACAAACATAACCACCCACCCCTTTTATGAAAAACTTACACAAGATTAAATCAACGATTTCAGATTTTTCCTACACTTAATTTTAAAGAATATTTTACATAAAATAAAAACTTAAAAGTGCAATGCTAATAAGTATGTGTTTTATTCTTAATATCTGGCCGTCCGAGCTCTGCTCGGGTGGAAATAGAGAAAACGAATTTTCCCAGATATATTATGAGACCTAGCTAGATCGATTTTTCGCCCCCGTAATCCCCAATACTGCAAATTTCATTGAAGCCGTTTTCGAGAACGTGAATACAAACAAATATATTATTTATACAAATATTGCTAGTTTAATAGTATAAGATTTGTTTTAATTGACACAATTTTATGAAAAATTTACACGAGATTAAATCTTCGATTTCAGATTTTTCCTACAGCATGATTGGACCAACCAAAATTTTATTCCGTAACAATACATTTCTTAAAAGTGGAGGATATAACAATTTTTACTGCTCGAAGAAACACCTTAATTTGTGTACTGCTAAGCTGAATTTTGACAAGAAAATGTTTTTAAAACAAGTGTCAGACAAACATAACCACCCACCCCTTTTATGAAAAACTTATACAAGATTAAATCAACGATTTCAGATTTTTCCTACACCATGATTGTATAAAACATAATTTTATTCCTTAATTTTAAAGATTTTTTTACATAAAATAAAAACTTAAAAGTGCAATGCTAATAAGTGTGTGTTTTTTTCTTAATATCTGGCCGTCCGAGCTCTGCTAGGGTGGAAATAGAAAAAAAATAATTTTCCCAGATATATTATGAGACCTAGCTAGATCGATTTTTCGCCCCCGTAATCCCTAATACAGCAAATTTCATTGAAGCCGTTTTCGAGAACGTGAATACCTACAAACAAGGAAATATATTATTTATACAAATATTGCTAGTTTAATAGTATAAGATTTGTTTTAATTGACACAATTTTATGAAAAATTTACACGAGGTTAAATCTTCGATTTCAGATTTTTCCTACAGCATGATTGGACCAAACAAAATTTTATTCCGTAAGAATACATTTGTTAAAAAAGGAGGATATAACAATTTTTACTGCTCGAAGAAATACCTTAATTTGTGTACTGCTAAGCTGAATTTTGACAAGAAAATGGTATTAAAACAAGTGTCCGACAAACATAACCACCCACCCCTTTTATGAAAAACTTACACAAGATTAAATCAACGATTTCTGATTTTTCCTAAACCATAATTGGACGAAACAAAATTTTATTCCTTAATTTTAAAGAATTTTTTATAGTACATAAAATAAAAACTTAAAAGTGTGATGCTAATAAGTGTGTGTTTTGAGAAAATTAATTTTCCCCGAAATAAGAATTTTCCCAGATATGAGACCTATCTAGATCGATTTTTCGTCCCCGTAAACCCAAGCATTGCAAATCTCATCAAAATTGTTAAAGCCGTTTTCGAGAACGTGAATACGATCAAACAAAATATATAAATATACTTACAAATATTGCTCGTTTAATTAATTGTACTGGATTTGTTCTATTGATGCTATTTTTATAAAAAAATTACACGAGATCAACGATTTCAGATTTTTCCTACAGCATGATTGGACCAACCAAAATTTTATTCCGTAACAATACATTTGTTAAAAGTGGAGGATATAACAATTTTTACTGCTCGAAGAAACTAAGAAATTTGTGTACTGCTAAGCTGAATTTTGACAAGAAAATGGTATTAAAACAAGTGTCCGATAAACATAACCACCCACCCCTTTTATGAAAAACTTACACAAGATTAAATCAACGATTTCAGATTTTTCCTACACCATGATTGGATAAAACAAAATTTTATTCCTTAATTTTTAAAGAATGTTTTAGTAGGTACCTAAAATAAAAACTTAGAAGTGCAATGCTAATAAGTGTGTGTTTTATTCTTAATTTCTAGATCGCGCTTACGATGTTTTTGGACGCTTTAGGGTTATATGGATCAAAAACTGACTTCACTTAATTGAATACTTATAAGTTTGTGCTTAGACTTCATTCTTCATTCTTATTATATAAGTTCTTAATATCTGGCCGACCGAGCTCTGCTCGGGTGGAAATAGAGAAAACGAATTTTCCCAGATATAATAAGAGACCTAGCTAGATCGATTTTTCGCCCCCGTAAACCCCCATATTGCAAATTTCATCGAAGCCGTTTTCGAGAACGTGAATACTTACAAACAAACAAATATATTATTTACAAATATTGCTAGTTTAATAGTAGAAGATTTGTTTTAAATGACACAATTTTATGAAAAATTTACACGAGATTAAATCTTCGATTTCAGATTTTTCCTACAGCATGATGGGACCAAACAAAATTTTATTCCGTAAAAATACATTTGTTAAAAGGGGAGGTTATAACAATTTTTACTGCTCGAAGAAACTAAGCAATTTGTGTACTGCTAAGCTGAATTTTGACAAAGACATGGTATTAAAACAAGTGTACGATGAACATAACCACCCACCCCTTAATATGCATAAAACGCCTTCAGGGAAATATATAATAATCAAGGAATAACTATGTTGTTACCTATGTCTTTTATAAAATTATACATTCGATAGGTATTATTTAATTTTAGTTGTACTCGTTGGTGGTAAAGTTGGACAGATAAGCGGAGGCCTTTGCCCAGCAGTGGAACACAATAGGCTAATTCTAATTTTTTTTTTTTTTTTTTTTATTAACGGTTAAATAATAAAATATGGCTTAGGCCCGTGCCCGTCATTATTTTAACGAAACAATGAGTCGATAATAATAATAATAATAAGGTAAGTATACTTAAGTAAAAAATAAAATCCATTCACAGGTAGGTAAGTATATGGTTTTTTTTTTACCCGGCTGTCTCATATATTAGACAGATATATGAGTAAAATCTCGGGTAAAAAGAAAATGAGCTGTATTGTAGGTACCACAACTACTAATGTTAGTCTAGCATTTGAGAAGCATTAGTTTACCTGAAAATATTTTTTTTTTTTTTGGTTTGTCAATTAGTTTATTGCAGTTTGTTAAGTTTTTAATAAAATTTAAAATCAATTAAAACTAAGTTGATATAATGGAAAATAATACTGTTTTGTTACAGGAAGTGTTAAATGTATTTTATGAATAAAGTTGTATTTTTATTAAAAAAAAGATTTTACTTCATTTACTATAATATACTAAATAGATAGAAATTAGAAGAACGCCAATTAATGTACCTGAATTATTTTGGTCACGTACCTATGTATAAACCCTAGGCCCATCAATCTTTACTGAATAATTTATGGTGTCAGGAGGCAATCTTGGCCTACACTTAATGGGACAATGTAGAGCCTGGGACATTGTTAAGATGGAGTAGGCTTGCCCAGCACCTAAACCATCTTCTCAGCTTAACCGGCTATATCCACAGGAAGACATGGTCAATACGTGTGGGGCTGACTAAGCCGCGGGTTTCCTCACGATGTATTCCTTCACCGTTTAGAGCTCGTGTAATGCGCGTGTAAATTTTTCGAAACGAAAAATCCATTGATGCAAGCCGGGATTCAAACCCACGACCGTCGGATCGAAAGTCGAGGTACCCCACTCAACCCACATGGCTAATAATAAGTGTATAAGGTGCTTCATAATAGCATTGAACCAACTTTTTGAATTCAGAACGCCGCGGCGTCGGCGCCGTTACAACTTTTTCTGATTTCAAAGTTTGACGTCATCCGTACCCATATTATAAATGTGAAAGTGTGTTTATTTGTTTGTTTATTTGTCCTGCTTTCACGTCAAAACAGAGCGAAGGATTGACGTGATTTTTTGTGTGGAGATAGTTGGAGGGCTGGAGAGTAACTTAGGCTACTTTTTATCCGGGTACGATGCGAGCGAAGTCGCGGGCAGCAGCTAGTTGTTTATAAATATATATTTCGATATTACTTTATGGAAAACTTACAACTTGATTAAATCAACATTTTCAGATTATTCCTACACCATGATTGATATGAATAAACGAAACGTAATTTTATTCCGAGACCATACATTCTCTAAGCAGGGAGGTGCAAATAATTACTACTGCTCGAAGAAACAAGTCACTTCGTGTACTGCTAAGCTGAATTTTGACAAGGATATGGTATTAAGACAAGTGACCAGTGAACATAACCACCCACCCCCTATTTTATATCAAACTCCTTCAGGAAAATATATTAAACTATAAAATAAACTGAACTGTGAATGACAAATTAAATTATTAATTACTGTTATAAATTATTGTATTGAATTGTAATTTATGCGATTAATACCCGGGTACAATGTATTTATAATGTGTTCTGATCGCGAAAGTTTAAAAAATTCCAATTCTTCTTATTTAATAGTTTTATATTTTGTATTTGTATTTTATAGTTTTAGTATTTTTATGACAGTAATTTGAAAACGTCACCACAACAGAGTCGTTGGTCATTGTTAGAGAAACAAAACGAACGATATAATCTATGGTCAAACGTTTGGTCAAACGTTTTGCTTTGGTTAATAAAAAGTTTGTTAGAAGAATTGGGGCCCTGAGCTCTTTTTTTCATTATATATTTTATATCAAATTACACCTCAAATAACTAATTGTAGTAAAGGTTGCGTATAAATATGTTTTTTTTAATGTGGGTCCGGGTGAAAATATAAATGAGTTGTACCATAAATACAAATGTTAGTCTAGCATTTTAGAAATATTACTTTACCTGAAAATTATGATATATGGATAATTTGCGGTTTTTAAATTGTTTTATTGCAGGTTGTTGCTGAGTTTTCAAGAAAAACGAAAGTCAAATAAAACTAAGTTGAGACAATAGAAAAAGAATACTGTTTTATTACATGAAGTGTCAAAATATGTATTTTTATAAATAAAGTTTAACTTTTTTATGATCAATAAAATAAAATACAAATTAATAAAAAGATTTTAATTCATTTAGATGGCGCTGTGTGAAATGTCCAGCAATATTTATTTATTTATTTATTATTTATTTAATATACATTTCAGGTGAGAAGTTCGAAAAGATTAAAATTGGTAAAGCGAACCTAATTTTATATCAACGTCACACCTTCACTAAAACCAATAATAACTACTACTGTTCTCAAAAAGCAAAAATGTGCAAAGCTAAGCTGTTGTTTGACAAGGACATGAAATTGAGAGAAGTGAACAGTGAACATAATCATCCACCTCCTAAACTATTTAAAACACCTGAGGGAAAATATATTAGAGTAACTGAATTTGTTAAATCTGTACTAGTATTATAAAGAGGTAAAGTTAGTTTGTATGTAGGAGGTAATCTCCGAAACTGCTTATCTGATTGCAAAAATCCTTTCACCAGTATTTAGAATGAACTTTCAGGATGAACATAGGCTATATTATGTTATGTAAGGTACGGTTGTTGCATTTGTTAAACGTTATTATAATTTGGTGGCTATATTTTAAACGTAATAAAAGTACCTAAAAGCTAAGCTGATGTTTGACAAGGACATGAAATTGAGAGAAGTGAACAGTGAACATAATCATCCACCTCCTAAACTATTTAAAACACCTGAGGGAAAATATATTAGAGTAACTGAATTTGTTAAATCTGTACTAGTATTATAAAGAGGTAAAGTTAGTTTGTATGTAATTTCCGAAACTGCTTATCTGATTGCATAAATTCTTTCAACAGTATTTAGAATGAACTTTCAGGATGAACATATATTATGTTATTTAGATACATGCACAAAATTATAATAACGTTTAACATAGGTATGTTAAACGTTATTATAATTTTGTGGCTTATATAAAACGTAATAAAAGTACCTATAAAATGTTTTAGTGTTTTGTTCAGTTGTTACAGTAATATCTACCTTTACTGCTTCGAAATTAATAGCAGCTCATATAAACATATTATACTTCTATTCACTGATTGTTCATTGTTTTTTGATTTTTTGAAGAACTTTCACAAGATTAAATCAACTATTTTAGATTATTCCTACACCACGATTGAAATGAATGGACGAAACCTAATTTTATTCCGTAACCATACATTTTCTAAAAGGGGATCTGCAAATAATTACTACTGCTCGAAGAAACAAGTCACTTCGTGTGCTGCTAAGCTGAATTTTGACAAGGATATGGTATTAAGACAAGTGGCCAGTGAACATAACCACCCACCCCCTAATTTATATCAAACGCCTTCAGGGAAATATATTAAACTATAAAACGTGATTCTAAGTCTGGCACTTACCTATCAGCATTGCCATCCAGCGAGGTAATTCTGCCAGTGTCTTGGGCACGCTTCCGACTGGCAGTGGCTTGGATCAGTTGAGCTACCTATAGACCGTTTTCAACGATCCTTAGGTGGCTCAACTGGTTCTTATTGTATGTTATAAAGTTATGTAAATTATGTATTAATAGTTAGTGTTATATAATTTGAAATATAAAATAAATTGAACGTCTTTAGGTATGTATACAAAGCGACATTAATCGGTAACCCCCCTGGTAAAAAGTCGGTTCGCAAGCCGTTGATCTCAACTTTTTGTAAAAAGATTATATTGTCATCCTTGATAACTAACGGATATCTAATTTTACTCGGAATACTGTAAGTCCCGATAGAACAGCGGTTACCACACCCGAATTATATTCAAGGGGCCGGGTTCAATTCCCATAACGTAAACGCATATTTATGTTTATTTTATTTTTATTTTTGCATAAACAACAAACTACGCTGTGAGTACGTAGTAAGTTACCTAATTACCAATTTTAATATTAGTAAACTTTTAATAAATGCAAAAACAATAACTACTATAATACTGTTCTGGAAAAGAAAGAAGGTGTAAGTAAAGCTAAGTTAAATTTTGACAAGAAAATCAACCTTATGAGTACCTATATTAACACGCAAAATCATGTTCATCCATATACCAAATTGCTCCTGGGCATTATGGTAGGTATGATTAATGTGAATAAACGAAACATTATTTTATTTAAAAACTGATTTAATTGATATGGACGATATTTTAGGTACATTAATTTCGTCAGTTTCTCCTTTGCATGGAGTACTTCAGGAATAGCATTGAACCAATTTTTGAATTTAGAAAGCCGTTACTTGTTTCTGATTTCAAAGTTTGTAATTTGTATTTTCGATATTATTTTTTGAAGAACTTTCACAAGATTAAATCAACAATTTCAGATCATTCCTACACCACGATTGAAATGAATGGACGAAACATAATTTTATTCCGAAACTATACATTTTCTAAAAAGGGATCTTCAAATAATTTCTACTGCTCGAAGAAACAAGTCACTTCGTGTACTGCTAAGCTGAATTTTGACAAGAATATGGTAATGAAACAAGTGACCAGTGAACATAACCACCCACCGCCTAAGTTATATAAAACGCCTTCAGGGAAATATATAAAGCGTAAATGTAAAAAAATGACGTGATTGAAGAGATGTGTTGACGAAGTGGGTTGGTGCCTCGACTTCCGATCAGAAGGTCCCAGGTTCAAACCCGG
Organism: Camptogramma bilineatum; assembly: GCA_958496255.1. Classification (NCBI taxonomy): domain Eukaryota; kingdom Metazoa; phylum Arthropoda; class Insecta; order Lepidoptera; family Geometridae; genus Camptogramma; species Camptogramma bilineatum. Next base: position 13,517,669 of record OY292460.1, on the reverse strand, counting down.
GCGTGCATCAATGGATTTTTCGTTTCGAACAATTTATATGCGCATTCACACGAGCTCTAAACGGCGAAGGATAACATTGTGAGGAAACCAGTTAGCTTTATAATAGCGTCCATGGGCTTGCAACCTGTCACGTATGGAATGCTAACTTTTGCAAAATGTGGGCATGTACCAAATATGTATTTGGGCATACCTCTGACTACCCCTTAGACATCTTCAAAGGATCTTAAAAATGTCTAAAAATAAGATCTGAGAGAATGTGTACCGCGCCTGAGGATACTGTCGTGATCATAATTCATTTTTTTTTAATTTTATAAAATTGAACTGTTTATTATAAAATTTGATATTAGATACTTAGCTAATTGTAAGAAATGTGTGTATAAAACCAATATAAAACATAAATAAAACCCTTGTTGTATGACAGTCAGCCGTTTAAAGCCCATCACACACATAGCAGATAATATATCTTATGAAAGATATATTTTCCGATCGCTCCCATAAAAATTCTATGGAGCGTCACACACAGCGCCTATAATATATATTTCAACAGATAAAATTCCGATTGAGAAATATATCTGTCAACCTATCAAAATATAAACTACAGGATGTTCTCGTAACTCACAAGAAAAAATTTAAAAACTGCAGTTCATCATATTATATTTTACTTATATATTGTCACTTCAAATGACGATCTTGGTCATAGCTTTCGTTTGAACTGAGAACGGGGAGTCTAGGACGAGTAGTTTCCAAGATATGGCCATTTGAAGTTTGACAGCTGTCACTTCAAATGAAGATCTTGGTCATAGCTTTCGTTTGAACTGAGAACGGGGAGTCTAGGACGAGTAGTTTCCGAGATATGGCCATTTGAAGTTTGACAGCTGTCACTTCAAATGAAGATCTTGGTCATAGCTTTCGTTTGAACTGAGAACGGGGAGTCTAGGACGAGTAGTTTCCGAGATATGGCCATTTGAAGTTTGACAGCTGTCACTTCAAATGAAGATCTTGGTCATAGCTTTCATTTGAACTGAGAACGGGGAGTCTAGAACGAGTAGTTCCCGAGATATGGCGGTTTGAAGTTTGACAGCTGTCACTTCAAAGATTCAAGATTCAAGATTTCAGATTCAAGGTTCAAGAATCAAGGATCGAAATCCAGGATCGAAATCCAAGATCGAAACCAAGGATCGAAATCAAGGATCGAAATCAATTTCAAGGATCAAAATTAAGGATCGAAACCAAGGATTGAAATCAAGGATCGAAATCAAGGATCGAATTCAAGGATCGAAACCATGGATCGAAATCAAGCGCTGATTTTGTCGAGCGCGATAAGGTAAAAATATCCTGAAATTTAAATGACATGGGCACACTACTAATCCAACAACGAGTGTGAAAGAGACAAAGCTACCAAGAAAGCCTTTCAACAAGACCAACAATCCTTATAACCAAGATTAAATTATAATCAGTGATCGGAATTAGGCGGGCTAAAATACCTAAAGTTCAAAGAACAGAGGCAAAAAAGGGGAGATTTCATTACTACAATAATTTTATATGGCCCAATTGGGCCGAAAGTTGGCACAATTTTCACAGTGAGTAAGTACATTTAAAATTAATGTTAATAATATTGTGAACTAATTCAAATAATTTTTCTATTTGACCGATGGAAAAAAGTTTTTTATCCTTATAACTTACATTTTAGTTTTTGTTATTAACTCAGGTAAAAAATGGATTAACCTTGATGTTAGATGTTCTTTATTAATGTCCCGAAAACGGAAATAATTGGGCCGAAAAATATTTAGTCCTAAGGCGTCTCCATTTGTCTCTGTTATTTTTCGAACTTTAGGTATTTTAGCCCGCCTCATTCCGATCACTGATTATAATAGATCGTTGTGTAGTCGTGTTATGGTTCAAAATCCTTTGTACATTAAATGTCAGTAAGCATTCCTGTATGCCTTTACCCATATGCGTCTGATTCACAAGCGGGGATTTTTTTTTATTAACATTATTGCTTCAGAATTAAATAAATAAATATTGCTGGAAATTTGACACAGCGCCATCTAGCCCGAACTAAGGCAAGCTTGTAGTATGGGAACCAGATAGAATACTTATATATTTGTAAATACATTCTTATAATACTTTATAATACTCAGACACAGACAAATGTCTATATTCAAAACTGTTTGTCCTGCGTGGGAACCAAACCCACGACCTACAGCGCAGAAGGCATAGCTACTCCCAACTGAGCTAAGAGGCCAGTCAAGAATTATGTGTGTGTAATTTTTTTTTAAATATTATTTCATTATTATTTCGTAGCTAGCAAGTTAGCAAGTTTTCTACGCGCTTCATTGCAAAAACTGAACACTCTGTATATGAACAAAACTCTACGTCAAAACTACTCGCAAGACGGGTTCCTGTAATCCATACCCGAAGATCTATACCCGCTGTAAACGGCTACCAAATTTATTAGTTAATGTAAATAATAGGTACCCGTTTTCTATGACCTTTAAGTTATTTTAAATTGGTACAGTGATACGTGTCAGGCTGGTTATGGAATGAAACACAGACCTGGCAGTATACAAATTTATTAAATACGGTTCTATAATGGCCCTGGTCACTGATTGAACGGTTGCACTCGTAAAGGCGGAGGTAGGGTAGGTACTCCCCTCGGATAGTCCAGGCTGATGTGGAGCCGATGAGAGTCTCGCAAGGTGTCCGATGTCAGAAGAACGCGGAGGAACGCCAATGAACACGCCAGTAGTAGAATTGGCGGCAAAACTTCTTGGTCTTCTCAGTCGTAACCTTGGACCCTGGAATTCCATATAAAAATTCCGTCAGGACACGTCTAACGTTCTCTCCCTCTGATTGTGACCATCGTAGCCAAGCGAGATGAAGATGCTGGTAACTATGTGAGGAGAGTACTGAGGTGATGTATGTAGTGTCACAATCAGAGCGGAGTGTACATGAGAAAATGATAGTGAAATGATAGAATGAAAGAGTAAAAGTGCAGTAGGATATCTAGTGTATTGTGTAGATACCTAGTTGATGAAAGCATTGTGAGAAAAAGGCTGAAATTAACTTAAATTAACACAAACTAAAATAAATGACCGTTAAAATACGTTACAAAGTCTACCTACAGTTTTGCGGAAATAATTGTTCAACACTTACCGAATACGGGATTTTACACTGAATTTATAGTTAATTATGGCCTTCGACTGCAATGAGTTTTAGGATTAAAAATCAGTAAAAAAAAGAGTTAGGCAAAATGTTGAATATTCAACTTTCGTAGCTAGCGCGCGCAAACAGGTAATGTGGCCGTACTCTGAGACGGTTTGCGGCGACTGAACTCCGAGCTCGCAAAATGGCGGTTAGAAAACGCTTACGCAGATGCCGATGCCGGCCCCATAGACAGCGTAAACAGTACAGTTCACAGCATGAGGAAGTATTCCGCGCATCGCTTGTGACTTTAGGCATGGTAAAAGAATGTGAAATAGCGAATAGATTGTATTTTCTTTCATTCGATACCTACGTATTTATTTTAAATATAATAAAACTAGATAATTTGTTTTTCTTTTGTTTTATTATTTATTATTAAGTTCCTAAAACTATTGTATCTACGTAAAATAACGTGTATACGTTACAACAGTCAACTAGAAACTATCGTATGAAATTCTGACAGCTTTAACAAGAGCAAACAGTGTGATTTATTAGGACGAGTAGTTTCTGAGAAATGGCCATTTGAAGTTTTAGTGCAGTCATTGAAAATGTAGATCTTGGTAATAGCTTTCATTTGAGCTTAGAAAGAAGAGTCTAGGATGAGTAGTATTAGAGATATGGCCGACAATAAAATAATGTAAATCTCTCAAAATGACATAATCTCTCATCTTGACTTAATCTGTCAATGTGGTATAATCTATCAACTCGACATTATCTCTCATTTTGACATACTCTGCTATAATTCATCAGTAACCTTTATACTTTTATTTTTTTCCGTTGGTGTCCGTGTAGTCACGGGACCTCATGGGAGTATCCAGCATTAGCTGAGACTGTGCCTTTTTAGCACCACTTGTATGTGAACCTTTTTAGTGTGTGTTTTTATGTTTATAACTTGCTCTGTGTATCTTTTTCTGTTCTGTATCCTCTGTGTGTGATCATGCCTATTTTATTGGAAATCGTTGTTGATTTCTTATGTTATTTTCATGTGAAATATAGATTTGACCTATTTTATTCGTTTATTTGCCTGACTGTACTTCACCTTAATAATGAGAAAAGGTAGCCATTTTAGTCATCGTTTACTGGAGTTTGGAATGCGGGTACAGATTACAGATAAATTCGGTACTGGATTATCGGGGACAGTTTACAGGAACCCCGCAAGACGGCTTCGATGATTGATGACGTAGTTGGGATATAACTTATATTATCTGCTGTGTGTGTGATAGCAAAAATATAAAATATTTACATTAAGACCTTATAACTTATATTATCTGCTGTGTGTGTGATACGCTTAAAAAAAGAAATGAGCTGTACCATAAAAACAAATGTTTGTTTTTATTTGAGAAAGCGTTTTTTTTAACTTGTAATTATAGTAAATAGTCATATTTAGTTACAGAAAGTGCCTACCACTTGTGCTGTTTTATATTTTTGTATTATTGAATTTTTAATACAATAAATACTTACGTCTTAAAAATAAAAAAAATTTCTTAAATTGTTCTGTTCTGTAGTAGTACGATAACCTTTAAAGATTTCTGCTTATTTATTATATATTATATAGATTATAAGAAACATAAGACGACGGTATACTATTTACTGACTTGATTATTTTTTAGGTAACGCATGGTACGAAATGATTAATTTAAACGGGCGTGAAATACTACTCTTCCAAAATTACACATTCAATAAATGCCAAAACAACTACTACTGTTCTAGAAAAGGAAAAATGTGTAAAGCTAAGTTAAATTTTGACAAGAAAATGAACCTTAAGAATATATATAACACCCATAATCATTCACCTCCATTAATATATCAAATTGGTCCTGGCCGTTATTGCAGGATGTCAAAAAAAGAAATTAAAAATAACTCAATTCCTTCATGTTACTTGTGAATTATTCTTATTAATTGTTATATTTTTTTTTAACCTATAAAGTGTCCCACTGCTGGGCAAAGGTATTATTGTTATATTATTAACTTAAAATATTTAAGAATTACTTGAAAGCTCTGAATTTTAGTAGAAGAAATAGTTAAACTTTAGTGAGCCGTGGCGATTTAATTTCGCAAAAAATTACAAAAAAAAGAGGTCTAACGGTAAAAGAAAACATGGTGATGAAACCTACGGTTTAGTCAACTATGGAGTTGACTACGTATTTACGATGTCTTTCCTGTGGATAAGCCTGATTAAGCAGCACCCACAGAATAGTAAAGTATGTTGTATTAGTTCAGTCAAGCTACCGCTAGAGGCGCTGCACTGAATTCCATACAATTGAGATACTTTACTATAGTCACGGATAGAATAGTAAACTCGCGATACCCCCCTGAGGACGGTTTAACTTTAGATGCTGGGCAAGCCTACTTGATCTCAACAATTTCCTAGGGAGCATCCTGTTAAATGTAGGTATAATCTCTGATGTTGGTTTATCATCTAATAAAGAAAAGGCTTAAATTGAGTAGAAGAATTTACGCTTTGAAATAAATATATTGCCTAAAAGTAAATTTTTTGCCCTTTTTCATGCATATTTGAGTAGAATTATCCTTTGAAAAATTTAATAAAAATCTGTTGAAATGCAACTTTTTCATTTCACTTTTTCACACATACACCATATGAATGGTAAGTATATATTTATAACACTTTTATTTCAGATGAAACATACAAAATTATTGATTTAAATGGGCGAAACACGCTTCTATATAAAAACTACACGTACATCAAACGTGGCTCAGCAACGACTAATAATTATTATTGCTCGTCACTCAATTCTTGTAAAGCGAAGATACATTTCGGCGAAGGCGGCAAATTAAAGAAGGTTCACAACCATCACAACCATCCTCCTGCGAGAATAGTGCCAAATACGTTTTGGACAATATTATAGACATTGATATTTTCAATTTCATTAAAATTGTATTTTGTAAATACTGCGCTGGTCAATATTTTTTGCAGTATAGTCTATAAGTTAGTTTCTCATGGTGAATTTAAAATTATAATATTGGTAGGTAGAGTGCGCCGCAAACTTAATGGCGGCTGAAGTGCGCGGCAGATTCAACTTTGCGCAGGTACAGTCAACGCAATAGAATAGAGTAAGCTTTATCTACATAGCCCGCCTAGCCCCGCCCCTCACCGCCTTCACCTCCCCGCAATAGGCAATATGCGTCTGATTCAAAAGCGGGTTAAATGTATTTTTCATTCCATCTATTCGAAAAGGACGACTTTGTTCGCCTTTAAGTGCGCCCAAAGTAGATGATTCCTCTTCAAGGAACTTTTAGCGGGCAGTAATGAGTTTTTAATCCTCTTTATAAGTTTAGCGGGCAGTAATGAGTTTTTAATCCCCTTTAAGTGCGCCGGAATTATCTTTGAATTATCTTTGCCGCGCACTTTTGAGGTACAACTACTTTCCACATTCATCTCAAATCTACCAAGAAGAATGAGGGAGGACTCTTCCAAAAACACCACAGTTGTAATCACATTTAGAGATTTATTACTCTGCAGTTTTCTATCCATACATAATTGTAATTCCAACCTGATAAAATCCTGTGCGTTTTCGTCAGCGCGATCTAGAGCGACGGTCTACTGGCGCCATCTAGTTTGTTTTCGTGGAACTATTGAGCAATTCTAGCGGAAGAGATTTTTTGTTTGAACGCGCTAATCTCACAAAACAGGTTTTTATAATAGCTACCTACAACGTTTTTAATATTCATTATTCTGTATATTTATTTAGCTATTTATTTATATTTATATTGTTTGTGAGAGAAATAAATAAATGAAATGAAATCTCAGGAACTACCAGTCGGATTTGAAAAATTATTTCTGTATTTGATAGCTAAACTCTTGAGGAAGGTTAGAGGCTACTTTTCATCATCATCATCATCATCACCATAAACCATCACTACGGGGGCAACGCCGCGAGGGCGCTGCTAGTATCGGATAAACATACCGCCCACCATTCAGCCGGCGCGCGGCCACCGTCTGAATAAAAAAAATTTAATCCCCGATTACCTACTCTTCTCAAGTGGAACTTCGTTGATTTAACACATTCCTTTCTCCTCCCTTTTATTTTCTCATAGATTGTAATGAAAAGTAGAGTGTATCATTCGGGCGCAAAATATATTTTTGGCTCGGGCGACGTACAGTCAGCGTCATCAATCGGTATCCCCCTATTGATTTTAACAAGGACCCTTTTCATTTCAACTTTGGATTTCAGTCGGATTTACTAGTATAGGAACTCGAGCGAAATTAGATATTCATAAGTATACTAACAAATCCGACTGAAATCCAAAGTTGAAATGAAAAGGGTCCTTGTTAAAATCAATAGGGGGATACCGATTGATGACGCTGACTGTACTTTAAATCCCTCGCTTCGTTCAGGATTCTACTAAAGAATCCCTCGCTACGCTCGGGATTCTACTCTAGAATCCTTCACTTCGCTCTGGATTCAAAAAAGCGCCCTCGCCGTAAAAATATTATTTTCCCCCCATATAATACAATCTACTATTATTATGAACATTGTTGCTTTAGAGGTATGTGTGTGTAATTATTTTTTAATATTAAACCATTTTCAATTAGAAAATAAATTTTAAAAATTGCAAAAAATAGTAGGAATTTCAAAATACTTGAAAAGGATGTGAAAGGATGTGACGACACGAGTTCATAAGAAAAGTCAAGGACGAGTCAGATATGACGATCCATAGATAAGTTTTTTTTTTAATTTTCACAATTCCTATACTCGAACTTATTGTTGTCACAGATTACTGTTGTACTTAGTATCAATTTGACGTCACACGTCAAAGTTCACAAATTGTTACTACAACAGTAATCTGTGACAACAATAATAATCGTGTTTCAGATGCGTGAAAATGTTGGTAAATTTCAAAAATTATTTTTGTTATAAAATTTTAGTATTTCGGCGCTGGAATTTTTATGACGGTTATTTGACGATATAACCTATCGTATAAAATCATAAAAAAAAATTGTGGGAGTTCCCTATTGCGTTGACTGTAGGTACCTGCGCAAAGTCGAATCTGCCGCGCAATTCAGCCGCCATAAAGTTTGCGGCGCACTCTACCTAAATGTTGGAAATAAATTTTAAATTCTGATACTTTTTCAAGTAAGGTACCTAAGGTAAGGTACGTTCACACTTGCTATGAGATAAACTTGCAAGGTAAAATAGCAGCTTGATATACATATCAGGCAATTCTTGTCACCTTTCTTATTGAATGATGTGTATAATTGTATTGTGTACTTATGAGATAAATATTACGTATTTCGTATTGCATTTATTTTTGTAATTAGTTAAAATGTGTGATTTGTGTGTAAAATAAATGATGGATTTTTTCACAATTTAATTCTTTTATTTTTCCATATTCCTTCTTCTAAGTTCCATGTCTATGAAATGTTATTATTTTATTAAACTTTTAAGCTTTTAATTTTTTATTAAAAATAAACTTAATTAACCCTTTTTTTCTTATACTTAATTTTGTAGGTCTAAAAACCCTTAATTTTTGATAAACCCTTTTTCTTTGTGTATAACGAAAGTAACTAATTTCTTTGTTTCTTTTGTGTTACTGTACAATTTTTTTTAAAACGACTCATAATGGCTCTTTTCACCCAAGCTTTTGACATCGCTGTCAGTAATCCCTGGCTGCTTCATTCAAAAGATCTTCCGGAAAAAGAAGATCGTATGACCCCGAAGGCATCTCGTCTCGGCGTAGAGCTACGAAAAAGCAGAACCCTTAGAGCTAGATCGGATAAGACTAAAGCATTTATAAAAATAAAAAAACCTGTTGCACCTAGACCACCTGACATGTTGCGCTATGACAACGTGGGGCATTTACCCGTATATGTATCTCGGGGGAGGTGCAAATCTTGCAAACATGGGTATACAAGTTTGTCTTGCAGTAAGTGTGACTTGAGGTTGTGCTTGCTCGAAAAGAGAAATTGTTTCTATGATTATCATGACAATGTGAAAGTTTAATTATTAGTAGACAAAGAAGTTACATAAAAGTAGATAACTATGATGATTAGTTAGGTAATTGTTTTGTAATATTTTTTTCTGTACTTACACGAGATTTTTAAATAAATTTTGTATTATTTCGTTGTAGTTTTTGAGTTCACTGTTAGCCGTAGTGTTGCTTACGTACAACATAAAATATGTTACATACAACGCTGTCTATTGCGCAGTGTTGTACCTGAGCAACATGTTTTCTCGGAGACTATAATAGCAAGATTTTATAGTAAAAAGCCGTAATAATATTTAAACCCTATGTTATGGCCCCAGACCAGAATAATATATTTTTTTCATACTTTTTTTTCGGTTGCGAACTAAATGGTTAAACCGACGATGGACATTATTTTCAGATGGCTTATACAGAATGATAGAACTGGACCGCCGAAAGGTAATGCTGTTCCAAAACTATACTTTTTCGCAACACACTCAAAAAAGTAATATATTCTACTGCTCCAGACGAACGTCATCTTTTTGTAAAGCCAAGATCAATTTTGACAAGAACTGGAGAATAAGATTATTGGTTAGTGATCACAACCATCCACCTCCGGAACTTTGTCAGATATCCTCAGGAAGATATATGAAGACCTAGTTTTGAACACTGGTATAAAAAATATTATCCTTATACTAGCGGTTTATATAAAAAAAAAAACACAAAATAAGAGCTTAAATTGTCAAACCATTGTTTTTTTTCTTTTTTGGCCATATTTCTACAGCCGTAAAAGATATTTTTCTTAAATATTTCTAAGACAATTGTGTCTTGCAACAAGAGCAAGGAGTCCTAGACAATAAAATTTCAAAAGTTATAATGTCACTAAATTCAGATAACGTATTCGTAAGACAAAAACCAATTCTTTAGTAAGATTCCTACCACTACACCTACAACAGCTCGGGCCAGCTTTACTGCGCAACGTGTGACCGGGTGTTCAAGACAAAGTTCGCATTTGCCAGCCACGGACGAGCATATACCAGAAGATAGCCAGGGTCGCCATTGTCGGATACGACGCGGACGACATCATAAATCATCTATGTAGTAACGTATGTTTGCTGATGTAGGTAGGTATACCTATTTTTATACATTCTCGCTGCTTTTTTTTCTCATTTTTGTTGCTAATGTGAAACATGAAGGCTCGCATCACTTACCTTACTTAATACAAAATTATTGCCCATCCCTCAGGTGTGCCCTACCAATTTATAGAATCTCGCCGAGGTAAACAGCTGATACTCCTCGAAGGGTACACGTTCTGGCGGCACTCGACGAACAGATGGAAGTGTAGTTCGTCACTCAGTATGAAATGTCCAGCGAAGATATTCATGAAAGATGGAGTAATTCTTAACGTCCAACTGACGCATGTGCATGATCCGCCGATTTTAAGCCCGGCCACGCTGCACGACTTTTACGGGTCAAGATATCAGTTAAGTCTGTAGTTCTAAGACAATACTAAGAATAAAATATTATCTAGTGTGTGCCTTATTATATTAATAAGTAGGTACCTACCTAGGTAATATCTGGGCGACCGCGCTCTGCTCGGGTGCTTATAAAAAAAAATTTATAGGTAAGTAGATACCCGAAAAAAGATAAAAAAAAAACTATCAGTGACTGAGATTCGAACTCGCAGCCTTCGGCGTTAAAGGCAGATGGGTATCAGCCACTTAGCTGCTCTGATCACAACAACCTCCGCGAAATTAGAACCACATTGCACTGGTTAAGTAATCTTTTTGCGTGAAAATGCCGAGAAAACGAACTTTCCCAGATACGAGACATAGTTAGATCTATTCTTCGCCCCTGTAAACCCCCGAACCGCATATTTCATCGAAATCGTTAGAGCCGATTCAAGAACGTGAATACCTATACTTACAAATAGATAGGTAGATACTTAAACAAATATTGCTTGTTTAATAGTAGGTACGGTACCTATAGAATATATCGCACACCCAGATCAACACTGCACTAAGTCAAAACAGCACTCCTCTCAGAATCGACGAAAAACTCCTCTTGTACCTATCAAAGTTATTACCAAAATCTTTAATAATTCACATGTAACACACTATAAACTAGGTACATGAATTATTAAAAACCTTGGCTTTAATAATTCATGATGATGATGAATTCATTCAAAATAACTTTGATACTTAGGTACAAGAGGAGTTTTTCGTCGATTCTGAGAGGAGTGCTGTTTTGACTTAGTGCAGTGTTGATCTGGGTGTGCGATATGTACCTAGGTAGGTAGGTACCTACATAATGCAGAATTTAATAGAATCATTTTTTATAGATAAGTAGGTAGGTAGGTACGTATTGTTTATCCATACCTAGGTATTAGGTATTTCATTGAAAATGAAAAGTCTTATCAAAGTTTTCGATTCCGATGGGATTCGAAGCCGGCATCCTATAGGTATACAAGCGATATAGGTCCTCAAGCCGGAGTGCCTTATCCAACTCGACCGAGAATCCCTAGTCGTTCGTTGGATCGAAAATCTTGATAAGCTCATTTGTCGGTCACACAGAATTAATAATAGTACTACTTATACATATGTACAGTTATAAGTTAACATAGCACCTATTAGCGCCATCTACAGGGACACTAAGTGAAACCCTGCTCATAAAATGCCTCATACATTTTTATGAAGGTTTGCGGTCATTCTTAGTATTTTGGAATGAACAGCCATCGTAGTAAAATAGTTCGTATTTATTGTGGTTGCTAAGTAGAAACTCTATTGTAATTAAACAACTTGTAAAAATATTTAGGTGACTTACGTCTAACGGAACGTAAAAATACCTTGATGACATTGACATTTGACGTTTGTTGCAAAGAATTTGTCAAATGAAATGACAGCTGATTGTTTTCGTGTTGTTACTATCAACAAAACCTAAAATTGTGTAAAATAATGATAGTTTTGAATCCATTTTTCATTACATTATGTAACAAAAATATGTTTAAATGTATTTACGGTTTAATTTAAGTGATAAGTAGGCCAAACTGTGTGAAAGTGTTATTATAACCTCTATGTGTTTACAAACAGTGTAAGGATATTTATTTCAAATCAACTTGTCCAAAGAAGTGGTGTTCTATTTTATTGTTGGCTCTTGATCATATTTGTTTAAAACGTAAAACTATCTCGGATGAAATCGGTAAGTTTTTAATTCTATTCTTAAAAAAAAAAATCTACTTAGGTTAGGTTTTTGTATATTAAATACACAGACTTATGAGATAATTTGGAGGTCAAAGATTACTCACTTACTTGTGAGTTGTATTTTAGAAACTCGTAATTTACATAGGCAAGCACCTCTATGCTTATTGCAGATTTGACGGTTACAATGCAATGCCTTTTGTTTCAAACTACCATACATTTACAACCTGTGATTTTGAGGTCTTATTTGTATTAGGCACCTATCATAATTTTCTTCCCTCCGGGCGGAAAGTGGCAACTCCTGCTACGCTAAACGAAGTTGCCGCTTTCTAACTCCGTCGAGGAGAAAAATATTACTTAAACTTACCATGGGCAGGAAATAAGAAAACCTCAGATCACATCTTGCCTCAGATCACAATTACATGTGGTCTGAGACATTTCTTACTTTCCTGCCCTAGGTGAGTAATGTACTATTAAAGTTAAATGACAGAAATAATAGCAGTACCTACTCCGTTGACATCATTTCTGTCGAATAATTGTAGATATTGCTGACTTTCAGCTTAGTATTGTATTTGTGTGTTAGTTTTATTTAATTTAACCTTGAAGAAGTAGATAAATTATTATAATTATTAAACCATTTATTTAATCAAAACAATTTTACATACAATCATAAAGGTACACTTGTTTAATCTAATATTTCAGTTAATTTACCCAGCTGACTGTTTTTTTGTTACCTAAGGATCGCTAATATTGTTATCGCTAACAAATTGTTATGCATAACTTGATGAGGAATAAAGAATTGATTTGAAAATGTTCCTTGTGGTTTATTTAAATATTTTATTAGTGGAAACTATTAGTAAGAAAAAGTACCTACCTAAATATTTTTCAAAAGTGTACCTATTTTGCATAAAGCACTAATTCAAAGTCTGGTTTACTGAGACTTTTATTTTTCTAGACAAAACAAGCATTTCTTGATCAATTGGTAATGTCAAACCATAGCTTCCCTTATGTAATTATAATAAGTAAATAGTAATAGAGTCTGCCTTACTGATCCCATGATCAGATTTCATTCACCACCGATCACAATCAGTTGTAGTATCCGATCCCATGATCCGTTGCTACAGAAATTTATTGATTAATTTTGTCTTTTCTGATCTCATCAGTAGAGACAGTTACCTAGTATACTTTAAAATACAGTTCCAGATTACAAATGGCTTGAAGAAGAAGTTGTTGCACCAATGAAAAAAGAATTTAATAACAAATTAAACATTCTCATAAAACGCAAAAAGAACAACAGCATAAACCTTATCAACAAAGAAAGATATCAAGACTTTATCCGTGAACTGCAAGTCATAAATTTAAAAACGGACAAAAATTTTGATGATTACAAAATGCTAGCTAGCTATGATATCATTCAGGTACTTGGTAAAGATCGTCTGATTCAAAGAACAGAGTCAAGAGATCATATCAGATTTTTTGTTCATACGGATGAGTTGTTTGGTGTAATTCATACAATTCATTTGTTGTATGACCATCCGGGGAAAGATAAAATGGAGGAAGAAATTAGAAACAAATATTGTAATGTATCTAAAGAAGTGATCAGGATTTATATGACTTGTTGTCATGTGTGTAAGGACAGATTGCCAAATGTATAGGTATCTTTGTCACTACTAAAAGGCGGATCCAGGATTTTTTTGGGGGGGGGGGGGGGGGGGGGGGCAAAAGGGGCTGACGGCTAAACAATTGTCGTCTTAAAGATTTTTCTGAGAGTATCTACAAACCCAGAAACAAACATAATATTTTTTTAATATTAGCGAGATATTTTATATTTTCTAATCTACTGTAGATATATCTTCTAAACCAAACTGTATATAAAATTATTTTTTTGACAAAAAGAGAGTAGGTAGGTTTAAATAAATTATGACAGCAAACTCTTGTTTTGTTATTAAGCCTAGATACTTTGATGCAAGAATGTTAAATACTATCACAGTGTTTTGTGTGTAGGTAATTGTATTTTATGGAAATTTGTTAGCAGGTGGACCAAAAAATTTAGGGGGGGGGGGGGGTAAAGAAATGCAGCGGTGAAAAGTAGGTATTATTTTCTGTCTTACTACTGAATTTGGCATCGAGTAATAAACATTCCATTCTGTTTTCAGTGAAATTCATGACGTCACAAGGTGGTGATCGCCTTATCAAACTTGGAGACTTTACTTTTACACGGTCACAATACACCGGAGAAGCTTGCTACTGGTCCTGTTATACCCACAACGGGCATGGATGTCCAGCCAAAGTGTATACTGAGTCTAATAAATTGGTATATGCGAAGAATGTGCATAATCACCCCCCAACAGAGTTTTTTGTGTAGGATTTGGCTATTATAAATGTATGGGTTTGGATTGTATGCTTACGTCGACTTTTTGCGGCGATGCAGTTACGATACAGTCACGTTGAAGAGTCGATGCAGTTTTATGACTCTTCTCCCGAAACAGACGCTCTTTAGATTATACTATCAGTAATCGTGGCAAATCAGTCAAGATTCAATAGCAAAAAGGTGAGCGTTGTGTCGTGTCATAATAAGTATAGTGCAATTTATATCGTGAACGCTCTAGAGAAGGAAAAAATAGAGCTAGGCGACTGGGAAGATTTTGTAAAAAGTCGTCATTTTTTTTTAAATATCCACCTGAGACCTCAGGATTTCAGATTAACCAACCACCGTTGTAGATACGAACTTGCAAACCAGTAGTAAAATTAGAGACTCGCCTTTTTCATTCAGGTGGTATTTGGCCCCCTCTGCCCCCACTTTCGCGGTCTCTGTTCAATATAATTCAATTTTGCGTCGTAAAACAATTTCAGATTTTAAAACTGAACATCTATGATCATTTCAATCAAGATATGAAGTCGCCTTACTCTAAGGTAAGTAGTAGTAAGTACCTACCTAGTAGGTACCTACCTACCCATTTGAGAACTTAAAATACAAATGTAATCAGCGGTGCTAAAAAGGCCGCTATAGCAAAATCACAATAGGAATTGAAATAAATCCGGTTCTGTCACTCTCAGTCTATGAAAAGAGACGGCATATAGTTCAATTCCTATTGTGTGGTGTCAATTGCTAATGAACTCCTATAATATTTTGTTTTCTCACTAAAATGTTAATGAGAGAAATGTCAAATTCAGACGATTGTTTTAGAATTGTGATATGTCTTGGGAACTAGGTGACTCTACCTTACGACTTAGGTTTGTTTCACTCTTCAGCGTGTCACCGGTCGCGTCCGCGAGTTGACCATTCACAGCATAGAGAAATGTACTGTGAATGGTCAACTCGCGAACGCGACCGGTGACACGCTGAAGAGTGAAGCAAGCCTTAGCCCAAAGGAACCGGGCAACAATGCCTTGCCTAGTTTTTTCATTTTATTTTTAAACTTATCTTGCAACAACGTGACATTCATGTTGTGGAAAAGAGAGGCTAAGAGTTAGCGTTTTAAAGTTGGCGTTATTCTTCCTTTGGACTTCAATATGTTTATCACTACCTACTTAAATCGTAGCCATATAATTGAGTTGTGGAGTGATCTATTTGCCGCGGTTTTCCCCAGTGACTACTGTATGGGGTTCTTCAAAAAGGGTGTTTTGCAATTTTTTAAAGGCAAGTTGGCTGGTTTTACTGTCACGCGTAGCGTCGGCGCTGATAGGCGAGTGACCTTTATTACAATGAAATAAGGATACTGATTGTTCAGCACTGACGAGAGCAATCAGCGTAGCCATTTCTGCTAAACAATCAATAGGTATCCTTATTTCATTGAAGTATAGATCACTCGCCTATCAGCGCCGACGGTACGCGTGACACTAAAACCAGCCTAAAACTTGCGGCGATAAAAAAATCTCGCAAAGCATTTTCATTGCTTATTAATTGATTAAGTAGCTGAAAGTTCTTTGAAGTGTTTCTACTTAAACAGGAAATAGGTTTCGTCTTTGGATTTACTTTCTGAATATTCCTTCTGAAATTAATTCATGTTTGAAAACTAAATTGTAAACCTGATATTTTATGAAAACAGTCGATCTTTTGTTCAAAAGTTGCTTCTCTATGTTGAACTCTATCTGTATGTATTTGTCTTTTTTGTATTTTAGTAATCATAGGTGCTGATAAATGTGATAATAACTAACGTTGTGATCTCTACTTAATATTCTTGCCAATACTTGTGTATTTTATAAGTACAAATAGTAGCATATTTTCAGTATTATGCACTTGTGTTCCAATGCTCTCTATTTTTTAGTAAAATATATTGAATTTTACATTTGAAATAGTTTTATTTATAAATCCCATATAATTTCTTATGTTAAATATCAACAATTTTATATCTTAGGTATATGTAAATTCAAATTAATTTCCAAAATTAATTTAAATTTGAATTTACCTGATGCAACCTAGTAAGGTTTGAACTTGCTTTTAGATGTAGTAGAAGTAAGTAGAAACATTACAACATTGAAATAAAATTCCTGTAGTAGGTTCTCTAACCTATCATATAATTACAGGAAGAATGAAGAAAGAAAAGATGAAATGCGTAAAAGGGCTAGACGGAGCGTTCTTCACTCAATCTCTCAGAGGAAAGCCCCTGATCGTGTACAATCACTACTCTTACTGCAAACACTCAGTCAGAAATGGCATTTCAAGATGGACCTGTTCTACCCACTCGTACAAATGCTGCAAAGCTGTGGTGAAGACAAAAGGATCTCATATTATAGAGGTGAAAGGTAACCATAACCATGATGCCTCAGACCTTCTCATCAATAGAGGAAAGCCATTATACTACAGTTCATTGTCTGAAATCATTTTGGACAAGACTTGTGGAGAAATACTGCCATTTTAATTTTACTTGTAGAAATGCAATGTAGAAGCAAGAGTCCTTTGGTCACATCAATCATTTGTCTTCCTATTAGCTTCTTTAACGCGTTGTTCATTGTCACTGTCACGTAAGTGACAACAGAATAGCTTGGTGAAGTCAATGTAGGTATCTATAGAGTTAATACCCTCTTATAGTGATTGTATTAGGTTAAGCGTATTCACATTTAAGATACACTTATCTAAATATAATAAATAATAGTGTGTAGCTACAAATTTCTTGCCATGTAGTTTAGAAGTTATAGGCTGATCTCACATTGTGGGCGTGCAAATTGCAAAAATGGTATAGGTTTTGTAAACGTATCACAAATTATTTCGTAAAAAAAATAAGGAACCTAGTCTATTATATAAGTCACGTTTTGATCTATTTAAATTATAATTTCTCTAAAATGCAATAATATGTCTCATTTAAATACATTTGTAAGGTAATAATTGGGGTTTTTCGATTGTATTGTAATGCTTTGTACAAACAGCATTTTTTAGAAACATAGAGTTGTCATGGAAACTTACTTTGTTCGTTATAAAAGCAATTCTCAAGACAAATTTTCGTCTTAATAGCTTATTTGGTTTTGCTTCTTGTCAGAATCATCACTTAATTTTCTTATAAACAAATACATATTTTGAATATTTTTTTTTTGAAACTTATATTTGTTTAGCTTTGCTAAATTGTTAATTCGATTACCTTTCTAGTTAATCTTTCGATGTATGTACCAATTAAAAACGTTTACTTATGTAATTCTATTTGAGACTGTTGTATCATATCATTTTGTGGTTAGTGTCTTTTCTCATCTTAATACTTTGACAAATTACAATTTTAGTTTTCAACGTGAACTGTAAACGTAAAGTAAGTAGGTAATTCTAAAAATTCTCTTATGAATATTATAATTATAGCGAAATGTGTGAAAGGATAATTTTACTTACCTTTAGAATCTTAGATCTTGGATGTGTTTGTGTGTTGTTCGAAGTAGTAATTACCTAGTCGCGTATGTTTCTAGTCTGAGTTATTTAGTAAGCTATTTTTATACGCAATAATTAGGTACTTATCTAAGTTCTTAGTGTTAGGTTTTTTTTCAAGTAAAATATTCAATTTATGAAAATTACGATAAAATTATCTATCATACTTGCTTTGTGAGATTATGTAGTATTTTAATGTAATAAATCCACGTTGCATTTATTAAGGTAGCTAAATTTGTAGTGTTGAATATTTCAATAAAATAATTTAGAATCATCTGTCTTTTTATTCGTTAAGAAAACGTCTATTTTAGCAAAATGTTTAATTCTAAATAATGGAACAAAAATGATCAAAGTAATGATTTTATCAAATATACCTACACATAAAATAAATACTAGTAGATAGTAAGTATAGATATAATTAAGTATTCAAAAAATCTAAATTGGATTATAATGTTATTCTTTTAGTTCTCAGAAATATATTCAAGCCAAAAAAGAAGCCAAAGAAGTCACGGAAAAAATCGAAACTAAAACAAACAAATTTTCTAGAGGGTGTAGATAATTTGGATAATATATTAAAAAAAGAACTGTTGAAAACAGATGGACCAAAACATAAAATCAATCATAAGAAAAGGAGTTTAGCAGAGTGGAGAGAGGTTCAGAAATTGCGAAAGAAGGAAAAGAAAGAAAGAAAGAACATTAACAGACAGAAGATAGAAACTGGTCCAGAAATTCTACCTCCCCCTCCATTTCTAACGTCCAATGCTAAAATTGGGGTGATATATGTGTGATTAACACAATTTTGAGGTAAATCTTTCAAGATGTGTAAATTGAAATTGTACATCATCATCCTATGGTTCATATATTAATTTTAGCTTGTTTTATGTAGGAAAATATAAAATATTGTGCCTTAATATTTCTTTAAAGTATTAGGTAAATATTTTTTTAAAGTTTTATGGTTAGCAGAACACGGCTGTGAGGTTATATCAGCGAGCTTAAAAAGGTCGCTATAGCAGATTCACAATAGGAATTGAACTATATGCCGTCTCTTTTCACTAACTGAGAGTGAGGTATATAGTTCAATTCCTGTTGTGATTCAAATAAATGTTATACTTTTTTAATAATGTCATATTTAGTAAAGCCTTTACCCATATTGGTTATATAATAATATTTTAATTTACGTTTTTGAAACGTTCGACTTATTATTTCCAGACTATTGTGACATTATTTACTATAAGTACCTACCTACCTACTTACGATATACTCGTACCTTAGTGTGGTTTCAAAGACTACTATCTACTAGCCGCTAAACTGTATGGTTTGTTTTACTTTTCTTTTAAATAATAAAAAGTTTTCTCAGTTAAATGCGTGTTTAATTCAGTCTTATTGTAAGCTCTATTTAGGAAGCAACTCCAAAAAAACTCACCACCACATATATAGTTTAATGATAGGTATGATGCATATTAAAATTAATATATTTTACTATACAGGGTGTGGCAAATTCTTGGTCACTGAAGGGTAGCTACCTTTTCTCTTGTAGTTAGAAAGTTTTGTTCTTAGGAAACTTCAGTTTTATTTTGAAGAAAAAAATAATTGCATTTTTAGATTTTTGAAAAAAAGTACAGTTAGCCTAAAAAAATACATTTGTCAAAAAAAACAAGTTGGTCTTAATCGACTCTATTTCCCACCAGGAACACTTCTCCCAAAGTAACTTATCAAATCAAATCGTAAGTTTTTGCAATAATTCAAAAAAACACATCCCATACATTTTCTATGAAATTAGTAGTTGTAAACATTATAGTGCCACTTATTCGATCGTTCTTAATTTAATTTCATAACTGCTCCGGCAAGCTGGGAGGCTATTGTAAAGCGCGTATTTAAATTTAGAACAAAGTGCTTCACTGCAGATGTACTAATGGTATGCTCCATGTATACCATTCTCTCTTGCGGCTCTGTCTTAGGCGCCCAAGGCTTTACAATAGTATCCCAGCATGCGGAAGCAGTTACGAATTTAAATTAATAACCATCGAATAAGTGGCACTATAATGTTTACAATTACTAATTTCATAGAAAATGTATGGGATGTGTTTTTTTTAATTATTGCTAAAACTTACGATTTGATTTGATAAGTTACTTTGGGAGAAGTGTTCCTGGTGGGAAATAGAGTCGATTAAGACCAACTTGTTTTTTTTGACAAATGTAATTTTTTAGGCTAACTGTACTTTTTTTCAAAAGTCTAAAAATGCAATTATTTTTTTCTTCAAAATAAAACTGAAGTTTCTTAAGAACAAAACTTTCTAACTACAAGAGAAAAGGTAGCTACCCTTCAGTGACCAAGAATTTGCCACACCCTGTATAGCTTATTGGTTTAACCCACCCTATACATTTCTAATAAGTATGTTATATTCCGACACGTGTAGCACGAGTCTATCCATCTCTTCTTTCTTAAAATGATAACAATTTTTAAAATCTGTGTAACATTATTTTAGTAACTTACACACTGTCGAAGAATAATCGAACGATGATAGTGATAAATGGGTACAAATTCTCATGGCACTACACTCGGAATATGAAACAGAGATGGCAGTGCAGTCGTCGGAGTGCCTTCGCGTGTAAAGCAGCTTTTTACGTCGCTGAAGGACATGTCATATTTGGAAAGAATATGCAACACAACCACGAGCCATGATTATTCTTAAGGCTGGGCGCGCACCTATACGCGCTGAATTCTCGAAGTACCTACACTTGGGCCAACTGATCTCGGCATTCGTGAAGTTGGCCTTTTCGATGCGCAGTGCAACTTTTTCATACAAAATTTTCTACTGCGCAGCGAAAAGCCTAACTTCACGAATGCCTAGATCCGTTGGCCCTACTGTACTGCCAGATTCGGTCGAATCGGACGATTGCGGCAGGTGTGCGAGTTCATATGATTTCATTTAGAGAATTTTAAAATTCGTTTCGGTCGCGTTCGGCGCGGATAGGTTTGCGGCCACCTTAATAATGTATTCGATCAGTAAAGAAATCTGTATATTTTACTACTCTTGTTTTTATTTCCTACTCTCATCATCCCATATGCCACTTTGTAAAGAAATCTGTATTATTTTATAAGCTAGATACTATTTTGTTGTTTACTTACCTACTCTCGTCACTTACCTACTCTCGTCATCCCAGACCACTTTATTTTGAGCCGGTGTGTTTTTGCCTTCCATTCCACACTGTTTTACTTAGTCTATACTTTTCACTTCAAAAAGACCTAAATAACTTACAACAGTGATAAATATATATCAGAGTAGGTCCCTGGGTAATAGTTTGACTTCGATTCGACTATTTAAGCATATTTTGTTAAATCATAAATACTAGTAGTTCGCCCCGAACTGAGATCTCGCGCACCGTTGTATTGGTAGCCTAGATTTGGGCTTGTTTCTGACTACCCCTATACCTATGTTAAGTGCTCCTTCTAGTGTTTACCACAGAATGACATCTAATGCGCTACCTCAGTATAGTAAAGATTATAGGCATGCATGCAATACATTAAGTCGTGTCGTGTTTATATTCAATAGTTGACCCCGCGAACTTCGTACCGCGCCTCAGGGAAGGCCTCTTAGTTCGAGAAATTATTAAAATAGCAGTTCAATACGAAATGTATGAGAAAATCAATTCCCTCCCCCTCCCCTCCCTCCCCCCCTCCCCTCCCCTCCCCCTCCCCCTCCCCCCCTCTCCCCTTCCCCTCCCCTCCCCCTCCCCCTACCCTCCCCCTCCCTCTATAATTTTGGTACATGCCCAGCCCACTATTTGCAGGAGTTAGCATTTGCATACGTGACAGGTTGCAAGCCCATCGCCGCTTCGCCGCTATTAGAACGTTAACTGGTTTCCTCACGATGTTTTCTTTCACCGTTTAGAGCTCGTGTTAATGCGCATTTAAATTTTTCTAATCGAAAAATCCATTGATGAGCACGGCCAGGGTTCGAACTTACGACCTATGAATCTAAAGTCGAGCACTCTTCCAATCGGCCAACACGGCTTTTATTTTCAATCTCAAGAAAAAATATCAAGTACTTAGCAACTAAAATCATTGCAAACCAAACCACAACGATGCCACACTCCTTGTCCGTTAACCAGACCTACGAATACATCGAAACTCTATGAAACGGGAGCTCTCTCCATACTTCCGTTAATTGGTTTGGATAATTTTTCTTTTTGACTGTATTTCAAAAACTATAGAACCTAGAAGAAAACTAAAAACCATTTTGGAATGTATAAGTTGAGTACTTTCATATGACACCCCACTCAATATATTTGGGTAACTTTGAAAAAAATTTACCCCCTTGGGAACCCCATATCTTTACAACCCCTTCATCGATTACGCTCATACGCTCCACAGCAAATTTCCATAGCACAACCTATTGACCTATCAAGTTTCATACAGATTGGATAAGCGGTTCGATAGTTATGCGAGAACATAAAAATGAAACATACAAACATACAAACATACAAACATACAAACATACAAACATACAAACATACAAACATACAAACATACAAACATACAAAGCAAAATCGCCTAACTTGCCACTAAGATCTTCGCTCGCTTCGCTCGCTCGATCGATTATTAATTTAAACGGTAGGTATGTGTTTAGAGTGCATTTATTAGTACTTACAAGTAGTCAAGTCAGCCCCACACGTAGGTATTGATTGACCATGTCTGTGGATATGGCCGGTTAAGCTGAGAGGATGGTTTATGTGCTGGCAAGCCAACAATCTCAACATTGTCCCAGGCACTATAGTCTTCCGTTAAGTGTAGGCAAAGATTGCCTCTTGACACTGTATAAATCATTTAGAAGGTAAAGATGGCCTAAGTTTTTATAAGAATATATTGTTAAACACGTATAATTTTATCAGGTTATGCCTAAATTGAACTGTCAAGTTAAAACCCTGTAACAAAGGCCTAGAATACTATTAGGTACTACTAAAATATGACCAACAATCCGATATGAGTATAATTTACCGAATGGCGTTTTCTTTTCAGGATTAACAGGTCTAACCCCACAATACAGTTGGTCCCGGCTTGGTAACGCAATAATAACACTAGGAGAGCATAGGTTTAAGAAGCGATCAAGCCGCTTAAACCAGAAGCAGGAGGCACACTGGGTTTGCAACAAATGCGATAAAGGATGCAAAGCCAAACTTACGACCGTCAACGACGCGATTGTCAAAATTTTTAATGTTCATGATCATGACAGTTACTCGAAGAAACTAAAATGATATACATTGTCCACTATGTCATGCGCATTAAACTCTAAACGGTGAAGGAAAACATCGTGAGGAAACCTTGAGCTTTCTAATAGCGTAGATAAGCAAAACATCGTCAGGATACCAGCTTTCTAACAGCGTAGATGGGCTTGCAACCTGTCACGTATGGAATGCTAACTTCTGCAAAAGCGTGTACCAAATATGTATTTGGACATACCTCTGACTACCCTTAGACATCTTCAAAGGATCTTAAAGATTCCTAAAAAGATCTGAGAGAATATCTACCGCTCCTTGGCGATACGGTGTTGATAATATTTCATTTTTTTTTTCATTTGTCCACAATTTTATTTATAAGTAGTTATTCAATTAATTTAAAATACTTTTGTTCTTTTTATGACCTGCATGCTAGGCCTACGCCTTGCATGCGCAACGTGACTTTCTCGATTATATCTCGAGCAAAATCGAGCTATCTCTCGAGTACATAAAAAATAATAATTTAATGGTTAAAGTAATTTTATGGCTGCTGTACCTTCTAGGATAAGTATACATTTTTTTATATTGTCATAGTAAACCGCATTTACCCATGTCGGTTACATATTTATTTTAATAATTTACGTTTTTGAAATTTTCAACTTATTATGTCCAGAATACTGTTACCTACATTATTTACTAAATTGTATGTTTTGTTATATTTTCTTTTTAAATAATAAAAATTTTGCTCATATAAATGCGTGTTTGACTTATTCATCACCACCATCGCCACCATTATCTGCATTTATAACGAAATGTACCTACACATGCTAAGCTAAAATTATTGGTTACTAGCTTCTGCCCGCGGCTATAGTAGCGTGGTACATAACCGGATAAAAAGTAGGTAGGTAAGTACCTAATAAATAAATATAGGATGAGTTCAATCATATCCTGTCGAGATGATATAGCTGATCAAGATCGGTGATCATGATGATCATTGTCCGGAAGTAGGACAAGCCTTAATTAAACCCACTTTCTACTATCCTACTTTCTAGAATCACACTAATATTATAAATGCGAAAGTTTTAGTGAGTGTACCTACCTATGTTTGTTCCTCTATAACTCGACAACCAATGAATCGATTTGCCTGAAATTTAAAACAAAGATAATGACCGGGAATAGGACATAAAGCTACTTTTATCCCGGAAAAATGCACGGTTCCCGTGGGATAAAAAAATAGTAGTCCACGCGGGCGAAGCAGCGGGCGTCTGCTAGTGAAAAATATATCAGAGTTCGTAATACTTTGACTTCGATTCGAATTTGATATAGTGTAAGTACCTAGAATATTTCGTTGGTATCGTTATATCCTACTAATTATTATAAAGGCGAAAGTCCGTGTGGTGTGCGTGTGCGTGTGAATGTTTGTTACCACATATCCCCATATCTATGTGTTAGTAGTTACTGAACCGATTTTGATGAAATTTGGAATGTAGAGTTACAATCTTATTAATATAGATAATCTTATTTTAGAAAACCAACCATGTTGACTTTTTAACTGCGGGTAACACTGGCATTTTAATTTATAATATAACTAGCTGCCTAGTTATATTATAAATTAAAATGCTAAATTTATTTATAGTGCATTTATATGTATAGATTGTTAAACACGTATATTTTATCAGGTTCTACTGAAATTCGCCTTTGCCCCGTCTGTGGCGACGTCTCAAGCGGTCTTCACTATGGGTGCTACACCTGTGAGTCTTGCAAGTCTTTCTTCAAGAGATCCATCATGCTGAAGAAGAGCCAAGACTACAGTTGCATCAGAGGCGGTGGTGACTGTGTAGTTAATGTTAAGAGGCGGACTGAGTGTAGATACTGTCGATTTATGAAATGTTTGGAAGTTGGCATGTATAAAGTTAAAAATGATTAGATTATAAAAAAATTGCTAGAGGAATGTCTTTTCAAAAGAGCTTATTTCAATTTTTGACGTTTTAGCGTCTTGTAAATCGATGAACGCCGGCTGCACGCACGAAATAGTGTCACGTTCCGCTTGAGCCGAGCGTGCAAGCGAGATCGCGGAACAAGCGATAGAGAGGCATGATCGGCAATTCATATAATTATGCAATTTTTCATCTATGTTTTCTTATTACCTACGTTATCACGAAAAATTATCGTCCGTAAAGCGACTTTTCAGGCAACCATTTTTATTAAATCAGTTTTTTAATGCAATTTGGTCCTAAAACTCTATTTTTATGCTATGATTTTTAACGATATCCGGTTCCAAACAGTTTAATTCCTGTAGAAAATCGTCTTCAAAAAGAGCCTGCGATTCAAACAGACTTATACTAAGTAAAAGCATATTCTCCCTTTATTTTTATTATAATTTTGATTTGGTTTTTCAAATACCTATTTAGTTTTCCATTTTCTAAATTTGTTAGTGATAAAATAAGCCTTTTCGAAAGACACTCCTCATTTATCAATCGATATTTTTTAATATTGTTTTAGTTAGGCTGTGTCCCCAGTAGGCAAAATGTGAGCGGCCGACTCACTGGAGTGTCCACAGTTTGCTAGTTTTGCGGCTGCAAACTGCGTATAGTGAGCGCAAAACTAGCAAACTGTGGACACTCCATTTCAAATATATGGAAGAGCGTACTAAACCGATACGCCGCAAACTCAGTCGGCCGCTCACATTTTGCCTACTGGGGACACAGCCTTATTATAACAAATTTTATATCTTGAGAGTTGAGACAGCTAATTGTGTAATGTATTGATAAATGAGAAAAACTTTGAGAACATATTTGATGCCGTATTGAATAGATAATAATCAAGACTTTGTACTGCCAATGATTTCGATCATTATAATTTTATTGTGTTTCAAATATGGGTAGCTCCACACTCAAATACATACAGTCATACTATACATTTAGGTAATTCAAACGTCAACGGACGGAGTCGCGTGCTACTAGTGTGACGTCATGATGATGATGATGATGACCGAACACTCACAGATCATTCTATGTGATAAGAAAATAAAAAAAAACTAAAAACTCCGACAGAGTTGGCCACTTGTTCATACGAAACTTCCTTAGGTACCTACTTGTTGGTACTAACTACGTTTTGCTTTTCAATATTTTGTATTTTCATTCAGTTTTTACTAAGATCTTTAGATCCTAAACAAATTAAAAAACTATCACTCTGTACCGTGCCTCACTCCTATTCTTATTTTTTTTTTTAAGATATGACTATAAGATTTTTCATAGATTTTATACTTAGGGTGCAGATTAGACGAACAGTGAGCGGATGACTGTCAGCTGACGTCTCTGAGTATGAGCGGCTTATCGGCCGCTAACTCAATGTCGAATGAAATTCAAAATCAGAAGGAAATGGGAATTAGCTGATCACTGAATGAGTCGGCAAGCGAAAAGCAGCAAACTGCGTACAGTATGCGCTGTATGGACACTCCATTTAAAAAATATAGAGAAGTAAACTGGAAGCAAACATTCAGCCGCTCACTGTTCGCCTTATCGAGACGCGCCCTTAATGTTATAATAAAAACATTTATTTATGTATTCATAATGAAATAAATTTTTTACAATTAAAAACTTACTCTAGCTTCTTTAATAGCTAAACTGTTCAAGTTCAAACCGTAACAAACGCCTTAAAATATGACCAACAATTTTAAAATGTCAGTGATAATTTACCAAATTACGTTTTTTCAGGTTTAACAGGTGGTGTAACACCACAATACAGTTGGTCCCGGCTTGGCAACGCAATAATAATATTAGGAGAGCATAGGTTTAAGAAGCGATCAAGCCGTTTAAACCAGAAGCAGGAGGTACACTGGGTTTGCAACAAATGCGATAAAGGATGCAAAGCCAAACTTACGACCGTAAACGACGCGATTGTCAAAATTTTTAATGTTCATGATCATGACGGTTACTTGAAGAAACTAAAATGATATTCATTGTCTACTATTTATAAGCTGTTATTTAATTGATTTAAAAATGTTTGTCCTTTTTGGAACCCTTTAGGAATGAAAAATTGAAAATTTTGAAATTTTTTCGACTCTTTCTCGTGCAAAATCGAGTTATATCATTAATCAACCTGCGCTAACGCGTTGTTTTCAATAAACATAACGAGACGAGTTTTTTATGCTCCCATGATTGACATTAAATCGATTTTGCAAGTGAATATGAGTCTAGAAAATTATGTCACGTTGCGCAGATAGGCCTGCTGGCATGTGACAAAATTTTCCAAATTCCATGGAAAATCCTTATCAGAATTTTCAATTCCGACGGGATTCAAACCTGCATTGATACAAGCGATCCTTCTTAAGATAAGGCTTTTCATTTTGAATGAAATATTACCAAGTGTGGATTAACACTATAAAAAGTTAAAACATTCCCAAATTGTATAATGACAGGTCTGTTAGGCATATTTTCTCTAGGTACTATAAATTATATCGTCAATGTTGTACGCTTTCGTGCGGGAGAAGACACAGGCCGGAGACTGTCAGGCTGAGACTCCACCAAAGCGGAGACGAGAGGAGATGTGTTTAAACAACCAATAGAACTTCGGTATTCACACATCTCATTATACAGACGTGTGCATAACGAAATTCTATTAGTTGTTTAAACACATCTCCTCTCCTCTCCGCTTTGGTGGAGTCTCAGCCTCATCATAGAGGAGGCCTTAGTACAGTAGGAGCAGTGGGTAAGAATTTAGTAGTTGTAATTAATATGTTAAGAATCAATAATGTTTTGTTTGTGTAGTTTGTTATATCATCAATGGGTTATAATTTAACATTCCACGTTAATTTACTCTCTTTCTCTCTATATAGTAGTGTTATGGGATCAAGAAGGTGGATTTCTACTGTTCTAGAATTAAAATAATATGTTATATTATATTTTTTATTCAATAACATTCAAAACAGTATGAGTAGGTATAGGCACATGCAGACAACAATTTCAATTAAATGACAGTAGATATTACATTACTATAAGAACTTACATTACTAAGAGATCACTAACTTAGTTTTAACATAACTGATGTACCTAATGACTTACCTACTAAAAACTCTTTAAAAGTTTAAATACTCCTTAAAGTTACCCCTGTTAATATTTATAACAAAAAATTATATTTACGATTTCTTTCAATTCAAAAATTGTAAAAGAGAACAAATATTGTTATATATTATGAACTAAATAAAATGTTATACTTACTCAATAAACATTGCTGTGTAAACAAGTTTTTTTATTTATTTTGTAGTGGCAAGTTTTATATTTTTACTGGACTTGTTTGTTTTTAGAACAATCAAAAAGAGACATATTGATAGGAAAAATACTATACTTAAGTAGGGTGGGTGCACCAGTGCCAAACCAGGAACCAGTAGTACACCATTTTAATCTTCAAACCGAAATATTAACGTTCCGTTGAATTTCCCGGTTCTATTTTTCGTTTGGCTACCGTGGCGTACAACCATGTAATCATAGTTATAGTAATCATAGTTATAAGCGACGTAAACGCCATCTAGATACATCAGTAAAAAACGCATAATCCGAAACGACAATCGTTTACTTTGTTCGTTCCGGGCGGCCATTCCAGTTCCAGTTATTGACCATCTACACTTTTTCTTCAGACAAAATGCCGCCGAAAAGAACATTTTTCAAATATAAGGAGGAAGATGTCCTAACAGCTATAAACGAGATAAGCAAAGGAGCAAAAATTAGAGAAACGTGCCGAAAATATAATATTCCCCACACAACAATCATAAATAAAATAAAACTGAAGTACCCTGTACAAAGAAAAATGGGACCTCCCACTATATTGACCAATCAAGAAGAATCCTTGCTTAAAAATTGGATAATAGCGATGGCAAAAAAAGGATTTCCAGTCAATAAAGAAATGGTAGTCGACACAGTTAAGACAATTATAACTGAAGATAACCGACCAAATCCCTTTAAAGATAATACACCTGGTAGAAAATGGTTTTCCAGTTTTTTAAAACGACACCCAGATATAGCTGCACGTCATGCAGAATATATCAACGTTTCTAGAAGTCTGGTAACAGAAACTGCTCTGAAAAAGTGGCATGCAAATTTAAAAGAATACCTAGTCGCTGAAGGCGTAGCTGACATTTTAGAAGATCCCGAAAGGATCATTAATGCAGATGAATCCGGATTTCAAACAAGCCCCTCCTCTGGTTTAGTGTTGGGTCCACGAGGATTTAATCATTTTTATGAAATAAAAGAAAAAGAGAAGGAGAACATAACCGTTCTAGGAACCTTTGCAGCATCTGGAACCATATTACCACCTTTGATTATATATCCATATGCACGAATTCCATCTGATATCGTTAGACAAATTAATGAAGAATGGAGCATTGGTAAGTCAGAAAAGGGACGGATGACATCAAAAGTTTTTTACGGCTATATAGAAAATACTCTCGTCCCAAAATTAAAAGAAAAAAATACAAAATTTCCTGTTTTGCTGCTAATAGATGGCCACAAGACACACATAAATCAAGAAGTGTCTCAATTGTGTACAGATAATGGCATTATTTTATATTCGCTCTGTCCAAATGCCACACACATCATTCAACCTGCTGACGTGTCTGTTTTCCGACCACTGAAGAATTCTTGGAGGAAGATTGTTAATGATTGGAAATTAAAGACTGGTAATAATTGCGTTACCAAAGCTCTATTTGCATCCCTTTTGGAGAACACATTCAATGACATTTCAAAAGAAGTAATCTGCAATGGCTTTAGAAAATGTGGACTGTATCCGTTCGATGCAAATGCAATCAGCTACGAAAAATGTATGACTGATACTTCTCGACATGACATTTCAAAGTAACCGCTTTTCTTGGCACTGAACATTTATTGTTTTCTGAATAATTGATGGAAGACATCAAAAGAAGAATAACAAAAAAGAAACAGATTCAGAAGAAAGACCAGCATCTCCGAGAGAGATGAGATGGCAAATTGACTCTATGATGTGCCATTGATTGTACTTAAATCTTTGGAAGTCACTCTAAAACCAAAGAAAGGCGAATGGATCTTACTGGTGCACCCACCCTCCCTATTTTAAAATAAACATTGTGTTACAATTCC
This sequence comes from Camptogramma bilineatum, assembly GCA_958496255.1. Lineage (NCBI taxonomy): Eukaryota > Metazoa > Arthropoda > Insecta > Lepidoptera > Geometridae > Camptogramma > Camptogramma bilineatum. The sequence goes on along the minus strand of OY292460.1, from coordinate 13,487,169 downwards.
TAGTAGGTACTTAATTCTCTAGAGTATGTTTTAATTTAATATTAACAGGACTTAATCGCGTAATGAAATTATTTTATTTACCTCGACGTTTCGGCAACATTACAGTTGCCGTGGTCACGAGTAGACCACGCGATTAAGTCCCGTTAATAATAAATTAAAAATGTGTTCAAGTCGCGAAAGTTTAAAATATGTAGTATGTTTTAACTACTGTATTATTCATATACCTATATTATATACATTAATAACATTTCAAATACCTACTTTAATATATATCTGGGATTTGATCTTATATTTTAAATTCAAAATAAATGAATAAACGTTTTTTTTTTTTCATTTACACATCCAGTAACTTTTTATTGTTTAAGTTACTTTATACTTTGTTTACAAAAAAAACGAAAAATTTGCATAATTACATAATTATTTACATACCTACCTGAAGGACGGCAGTATAATATTTTGAGCAGACACAGTTTACTTTACTTAGTTAATAGGAACCTTAGTAACTACAGGTATACATTTTTACATTTAATTGTGAATAATTTATAAGTAGAGTATTTTACAAACTGAGAAGTCGTAGGTTTAATTTTGGACAGTTTGTCTATGTTCAATTTATATTTTCTTCTTTTCATTTTAATACTTTATTATAAGTCTAAGTAGGAACATTAACGGTTGGATATTGTAAAGTGTGAATCGGCTCTGCAGTTGACATGTTTTATACCTACTCAGTTGCATAAACATTTTTTTCATTCGTCATTATAATGACATCTAATTGTATTTATTTAATGATGAACATATTCCTGAATATATTATTACGTTTTATTTTAAATGTGTTTGTTTCATTTTAAACACTTAGTATCTAGATACCCTTATTTTACTAGCATAAGGTCGGTTGTATAATCGCCGGCCCGCTACCGGGACGTCAACGAAAACGAGATTATTTCTGGCTGAGATCCAGATGACGTCGACGTGATAGGCGCCTATATATGTATATAGCATATATATTGAATATAGCAGCCTGTCTACCGCAAGCCCGTCGACGTCATCTTGATCTCAGCAAGAAATCTCGTTCTCGTTGACGTCCCGTCGACCGAATGTTTGTCATCTTTTTAAGCTGACTGTACGATGCAAATTAAACCACGGGCGGAAGCAAGTTGAAACATTGTTTGTCGAGTAGATTTTATGGTAACCTATCAATCTTTCGAAAAACGATACACCGAATTTTGAAATCCATAAAACGTTTGATAGAAACTCGAAATCCAGATGCTATGTTTTACATAATTTTATTACTCCGATAAAACGTTTCACAGAAGTCTCATTTGACAGAAACACTAATGCCAGATTATCAGTTCGTTTTTTTTCATTTGACAACAATATCCTTATACCTTATTTTAAAAGACAGAAGTAACGCTTACCAGAAAATTTCCAGCCATATAAAACCTTTTCCATCTTACTCAATTATATTATTTACCTACGTAATTTGTGTTGTTTTTCATGTTGCGTCTGTCTTACCGTAAAACGAAACGTTTTTAGGTTATTATCGGTCTCAGAACCGAATCTGCCCACCCCGATTTCCACGTAGTCTTGTCTGTCCTACCCTAGAGTGTTTTTATGAATTCGGAGGCGCGAAGGGAGATGCAGCCCCCGCCCGCTGTGACGAAGCTGCGAAAGCTCGTGCTGATGCCGCGTTTTGTTACGCAAGGGCGGAGGGGCTGCACTTCCCGAAGCGCCGGAGCCGTCACAAATTCGAAATATATGGAAGATTTAGGTTAAATTTTGATAAGCCAAAAGTGTTTGGTGAGGTTACTTAACCATCTAGCACGAAATTAGTTAGGAAATGTTAAAGGTAGGTAATAAAAAAAAGTAACTAGGTACATTATTTATTAGATATCTACCTACAGTACTTCAAGCTACATAATGGACATCGGTCATTTAATTTTATGGTACCTAGTATTAATAACGCTCTGAATTATTACTAGATGGCGCTACTAGTAGGCGTTTAGAAAGATTGATACATAATTTTGTAATAGGTCTTTCCTGAACCATGATTTTTCGGCATCACAAAATATATGGAAAACAAATTATATGGAAAACAAACATGCGGTAAAGTGAATTATCTGGATGTTAAAATTTCTGGAAAATGTTTAGATGGATTTTGTATTTCTGTCTTGTAAAAAAAAACAAATGAAAATCTGGCTTAAGAATTTATGGAATTCGAATTCCTGTTTTATGAAAAAAAAGAAATCAAAAATCTGTCAAACGTTCCTATGGATTTCAAAAATCTGTCTTGTATTTTTCGTGACATCAATACGTAACCAGATTTTATACATTATACCTTGAATAAAGCGACAAAAAGCCATACATTTTTGATAAAACTACACTTGCTAGGCCGTAACTGAAATACAGAAATCATTAAAGTTCTTCAGAACAATATTCAGTCAACGCTTTTCAACAATAGGAGGATGATTATGTCTATTCTGCTTGTGAACCGTGGTTCTTCCAATGGTCACGACCATGGCGTGGCAATCCATGACTCTGCTGTCAGCGCAAAGCCACTTCACTTTCGATGCGCAGACCGAGTGGCGGGTATACCAGTAGCCTTTGAGTTTCATAACTCGAGCTCCTATCTTGGACGTGCAGAAGATGGGAAGATCTGTGGAAGAAAAACACTTTTAAATACCGTAGGTACCTACCCAGATTATTTTACTACAAGCGTAAGTATAATGTGTAACACACTTCCTCGCCCCGTATCTGTGGTGCTGATACCGCAGGCCGCTTGGAAAAGGTCAGTTAAAGTTCCTTGGTTAACTTTCAATATTAATAGAGACTTAAGCCTCTATACACCACAGTATTTACCTACAGTAAAGCGGGGAATTCACTAGACGGACTTGCCCGCGGGTAAGTCTTCAAATAATGCCCGCCGGACCTCGTTACTATAGGTCTGTGCAATGACTGCGACTGACATTAGCAAACATTTCACAGACCTATGTTAGCGAGGTTCGGCGGGCATATCTGCAGACTTGCCCGCGGGCATGTCCGTCTAGTGAATTCCCCGCTTAATATGGAGTAGGTATATAATACTCCATATTAGAAAAAATATCCTGCGGTGTTTCGTTTCTTACCCTTAGTTATAATTGGGCACTTAGGCAGTTTGATAATGTCAGGTGACGAATTTTGACAGACTTTTAAGGTAAGCGTCCACATGTCGGTATCGTACGCTTCGGACGCATCGCACGCAACGGATCGTAGTATTATTTGTATAGAAACTCATGTAAGTGCGTCCACCTGTCCGCATCGTACGCATCGCATTACACAGATAATCCGCTTGACGCGATCCGTCCGCTGCGTGCGATGCGGGCCTGTTTACGCTTACCATTAAACTCCACGTACAGTGAAATCAATTTTGATCACATAGCTAACCTGAGCAAGGGTTCCTAAAATCATTGCTTTAATTGGTTTTGAAAGCTCTCAAGATTACACTGAGATTTGATAACAATACTCTACAGAACAACAATGACAATATTTACTGCATAATATTTTATTAAAACTACAATTTCGATAACATTACACTCAATTCCGTGAATCTTTTTTACAAAGCAACTTGAAAAAACTTATGCAATAAAATTAAAAATAACACTTCATTGCTCAAACGACTAGGGAGGGATCTAGGAAACCAGCCTACTATCTTACCTTAAACTTATTTATTTTATAAAAGCATTTAAAAGTGGACAAAAAAAATATTATTTCTCAAAAGGTATTATTAAAAAGACAGCGAACCGAAAGCGTGGCTGGCGAAGGGTTTTTATTTTGTAATGTATGGTATCGTTTCAATCTAGTAGTCTAGTTACATAGAAAAGCGAAAGCGAACCGATACGTGCCAATACTGCGGCAAACTAAATGGCGTGTAACGCCATAACAAACCAAAGGAGAGCGAGTGAAGCGAGGCCTGAGCAACATAGCTGTATTATTCCTAGTTTACACGAGGCCATCGCTGGCTGCCAGTTTCACTAACAGCCGTGTAAACAGTTTTTCAAGCGGAAGCGGAGGTCACTGGCTTAAAAAATAGACGGGCGCTCTATTCTCGCCAGCGCAGCGCTGGCCTGGTGTAAACTATACTTTACGGCTTTGTATGCACTACGTCAAACAGTAGGCGAATACGAGACGGTTGTTTTATTTACAAATTTTGTATCGTGTACTCAAATTCTTCGTCTTTCTAGCCTTTTTAGTCTAAAGCAGTAAATTATCGTCTTCAGATTCTGTTTCACTCCACATTTCTATTGACACGAGTTTTTCAGTCCACGCCAGAGTGGCGTCCCGCAATGACACTTCGCTTTCTACAAGATTCCGGTCCACTGCACCTAGTATAACATCTGCGCTTCGGTTCTCATTCTCCACGTTTTCGCCACGCTATCGGTTTGCTGTTTATTTGACAAGGCCTTCAATGCAAAAAACTATTCTTATACATTTTAAAAACTAGACTAGAATAAGATAGGACTATTACAAACCACTTTACAATTAGTCTTTCGTTTTGCTGCGAGATGGGTCATAAATCGTGTTTTGGGTAGGTAAGTGCTATCAAGTTCGCGCTATTGATGACATGACTCACGCTCACACGTTTACTTATTGCACTAACAAATGGCTCTTGTAAAGCGCGTAGTGCAACTGTTATCTTCAAAATCTCTCTGAGAGAGAGCGAGAGTGACTTGATTTGCTCACACGATTTATGACTGCGACGAGAAAATAGTGTTAAGTAAAAAAACAAATGCATTTATGTCAACACCTGACTTTATGCTACTAGGCCAACAAACTACAATAAAAAATCGCAAAATTTGCAACTCTGGCATGTTACAGTCATAGATTATATTTCTTATATGAGAAGGCTATTATTATTAATGAATTATTATTAACTAATGTGTTTACTGTAGAGAATGATGATGAAAAACAGCTACATACTCATACCGTAGCAGACTGAATTACTGAAGATTTGAATGATATGGACTTTATGTCCCTTCCACATCTAGATAGGAGTATCCGTTCTCTAAATCTGGTAGCACCACCACACAGAGTCCTGAAAATTAGAATAGGTACCTTGTAAATTTGTTAAATTAAATTACGTTTGAAAACTGCGTCACTAAATTAGGTTACAGGAGATAATTGGTTGCGATACTGCACAGTATAAAGTATAAGTGATGGTATAGAGGAATAAGATATTTTTAATCCATCAGTGGCTGTTGCCGGGCTGAAAAAATGATGATGATGATGAGTGTAGATTTGGGCCGGTAATAGGTAGGTAAATGAGTACTTCATTTAAGTTAAAATTTATTTTTCATCAGCCATGTAGTTCCCATAACACAAGATCTGATTACTTTGGGGCTTAATGATGCTGTGTGAAATGTCCAGCATTATTTATTTATTTAAATAGCATTGATAAACTATAAACCCGTTATCTTTGCCTGCTTTCTCGTTCTTCATAAATCCGTTTTGAAATCCTGGTATCTGAAACAAAAACTCATATTACCTACCAAATATTGCAATAACATATAAAATGTATAAAATTATGTCTTTGATTAGGTGTGCTCATTACATAAAGCTTTACAAAAACTTTAAATATAGGCAACTAGTAGTTTGTCCGGAACTAAGATCTCGCGATGCCTGCCGCTTATACTTAGTAGAAGATAGAAGACATCTTGAATAGGTGTAGGTATGTTTGTTGATGAACAAACATTTATTGATCAGTCTGCCTTAATTCGTGGTGATGATTCTTTCGTTATATATCTGAAAATACTAATACGTTTTAGTACTTATAAATTCTAGCTTAACATTTAAACATTAAGACAACGAAGTGACATTGAGTACACAAAAATCTAAAATTATTCCAATTAAGGACACATAAAAACCAGAGATATAATATGGAATGGACTGGACATGCAATATTTCTTACAAGTTTTTAAAACTTTTATTTCTAAGCAATTTTCAACACTAGATACTTATTTGGAGCATACGCACCCCTAGATGAAAACCCCGGTAACTCAAAATGTAAGTATCCAAGTTACTTAATCTATAGAATAGTATGTAGGGTACCTACACTATTAATTACGTTAAATAAACCTAAAACTTTAGGCCTTTACATCTTTTTACTAGATGATTTATACCTACAGTTTTAGGAGGCAATCTTTATCTACACTTAACGGGACACTGTAGTGTCTGGAACAATGTTGAGATGAAGTAGGCTTGCTCAGCACCTAAACCATCCTATCAGCTTGGCTTGACCGGCCACAGGCAAGACATGGTCACTATGGGGCTGAAGTGGTGGCTTTCCTCACGATTCTTTCCTTCACCGATTAGAGCTCGTGTTAATGAGCATCTAAATTTTTCGAAATATTACATTTTACGTTTAATAATTCTAGTGCCAAAAAGCTAAAAATACTTTTGTTTTCTGTACGCGATTTCACGTAGTTTAACACAGCTAACGCCATCTATCGATTTAAGATAAAACTGTTTTGCAAAAGGTGACTCATCTGGCTGCTTTTTTAACTGGCTGTTAATAGATGTCGCTACTATGCACCATAGGTTCTAGAAAATATGACAGAACAAATAAAACCAGACAGCGGCTTTTTGGCGGGAATTTGAGAAGTCAAGTTTCACTTTTGTTTTATTTTCCAAAACTTGTGTTTCTTCGAATGTTAATGTGTAATAATGGTGGATTATTAACCGTTAAGTGTTCGTGAACGTGCATAAGTGTGGGGAAGTGAAGCAAAATTGGTTAACATTGCTTTTCAAGTTCTTCCAAAAAGTCCGTGTTGATGTTTCAATAAAGGCCCACATCTTTACTGAGGCACAAGGGGAGGGGGTGGGATATTATATTTAAGTATTGTAATATGTATTTATTTATCATAATTATCTGTAAACTTGAAGAATAATAATTACTTGACACTGGCTGAATGCACAACCGTGCGAAGCCAAAAAAAAAAAAAAAAAAAAAAAAAAAAAAAAACCAGACAGCTCTTAAATGGAAAATAAAATACTTATTTCGATTTATCATTTTTTAATTTTGATTTAAGATTTTTTTTTGGAAAACTTACAGCTACTTACATTACATTTACAATTTATGGGTTTACTGTCTATGTACATGCGAAACATTATTTCTATAAGTACCTACCTACTATTAAAGTTCTAGTAATGGTAATGAGATAAAAAAACCAGTTAGGTATTTATAATTAACAATTTGTAATTTGGTTGTTTTTTTAAATATCACGATCATGACCCCCCAGGAACGGTAATCCCCTCAGATCTTAAGTGTTCCTCTAGTTAGAGGCAAGTCCTAACAATCAAATAATCACCTGCATGTGCAAAGACTTCCGTAAAGCCTCCTTCATGGCTTAATGATTTTATAACCGGGACGCCATGAGAAGCACAGAAGCGCTCAGTTGTTAATTGCCACTAGCATATCCAAATACTCAAAATTTTAGTAAAAGTTCAGCATGAAGGCAGCAAATTATCACCTGCTTATGCAGTCAATGGTCACCGCAAAGTTTATTCTTTTTTTTCCTTTTGGTGTAATCTTCTATTTTATCAGGACTATCTATATTCTTAGTTTGGTAATGTTTATGATGTGCACTGACTAAGCTCTTATTATCATCACCAATAAGTTCTTGTGGTGACGTCACTAGTCGGTAGTCAGTGGTTATGCACATCCTTTATACTAGAAATAGCATCATTGACGGTGTACATGCACGCTCTGCACCCAGTGCTGTGCTTAACGCACTGCCATCTTGTCTTGACACAACTATCCAAGAGCGACTTCTGATACTGTCTGTTGAAGCGGTTTCCAGCAAAGTATATCATTCGAAACCCTCGACTGTTGGTTATAAATTTGGGATCTGAAATTCAATGATTTATAAGAGACTGCGCGACAAGCTCGACGACTTAGACGCGAAGACAGGCTGTGGTCGACAATTTTCATACATTTTGCTCAAAGCTCCGCAAACTGTGCGTCATACCGCCGTGACTAGACGCGACAACTAGACGCACACAGTTTGCTAGGTCGCTTATGGTATTTAATATAAAAATTATGTCTTTCTATAATTTTTTGTTTTAATTATCTGTTTGTAAAATGTGAGAATGGTTTACGACAACATCATGAACGGTGTGTCATCATTCTACACATTAATTTTTAATTAGTTTTTACTGTGCCTTCCAAGTTCGTCGAAGTTGGTTAAAAAAGATATGAAAATACGTTATAAAATAACAAACGTTTTTGGCATTACCTATATAGTTTTATTGAACAATACACTTTAAAGTAAAACAATGAGATGAGTGTGAAGTGAAATTATGAGCTACTACAAAAATGTGAATTATGTTTTAAGTTGGCAAATATTGACATTTTTCATTCAAGAATTCACAACATAGGTAACGAAAGAAAACATTTTACAATTACTAATTACATTGATAGGTAATTAAAGAAAATGCATATTTAAACAAAAAAACTAATTTTGTTGACTTTTTATTAAAAAATATCACAAAGTAAGTAAAAAAAAAACATTGCAAACATTGGCTTACCATAAAAAATAGCCATATCAGTATCTGTGGTTCAAGTCCAATCGTTTGAAGAATTTTCACGCTTTTTCTTTCTTTCTCTATATATCATTTGCTTCAAGTTATGAGGTGTAGGTAAATATGGTAAAATTTCAGCAGATGATTTAAAGTCTTCTTCTATACAATCTTTTATTATTTCGCTTAGATTTTTATGCATATCCATTGTAGCAATATCCTTAACTTTAAATACGAACTCTGCGACTAAATTTCTCATATTATCTGGTTCATGATTATGCTCATGAGTTTTACAATCAATTTTCAAGTGCATGCCCTTTTCCTCTACAAATCTTGTTATTGCTCTTGTACGACATTGAGTTTTTCTTCTCATCTCGCAAGTCCAGTAGTATTTGCCATTGTGATATCGGTTTCTTTCGAAAGAAAAACCACCAACATTTAATTTCATACCTCCTTTCGCAGTTTCGAATACTTTATAATATATTTCTGTAAACACACAATTTATATAAATAATAATAAATGTTAATATAGTTAAATATACTTTAAATCCATATTACACAAAACAATACAAACAGTCGTACAATACAATTAGTAATAATAGACACAAATTAATGAGATTAATAACACATAAAAAGAAAGAATGGTGGAGTCTCAGAATAGCATTCAGAAATTACTTTCCGAACAAACTGAACCCACATAGGGGAAGTACAGAGCCTCGCTACGATTTTTAGGTTGCTATTGGTACTGGCCCGTACTCTGCTTATCAGAGATGTTTCTTTCTTTCGAATGATGGCATGGAAACCATCAGTTAGACACTGTGCTAGCATCTCTGCAACAAAAAGAGGCAGTCCCAGCAAACATCATATTGGTATTTTTATATACTGCACACGCAGGGTATCCAGCGATTTTTTGGTACAGCTGCCCCAAAGGTTGCCCGTGTAAAAGCTCTGACAGTACATCTTGAACAGCGGTATCTTAACTTCGTCAGTACTTGGAGCAAACCTGCAGGCAGCAACATTTACGAGTATTATAAAGTCGCGGAATCAGCGTGGTACCGTTCCACTCTCTAACGGGCTCTCTCTGCAGACAGTGGAGCCGACTACCCAGATCTACATTTCCCGCCTAGACCCGACCACTACCGGGGAAAGTATACTCCGATACGTGAACGAGAGGGGCCGATGCCGGATCAGGGAGCCGCCCGTAGGACTCGTGCATGGCTTGAAGCGGTTGGAGTCGAACAGGGAGACCAACTTCAAGTCGTATGTGCTGCGAGTGGCTGCCAAGCATAATGATGTATTCTTCGCTCCGGACTTCTGGATTGCAGGAGTAGTTTACAGACGGTATAGGGAAGCACCGCCTACGAAGAAAGCGCCCTAACTAGTTTTATTTTATAATTTTATATGTATGTTAGTCTGTAAGGTATTTACTCTGACTCCCGCGATACAGGCTTGTCCTAGTGCAGGGTCTTTGTAAAATATTTGCCCTATTTATTTAAACTATTTGTGTCCTATGTGTGTATGTTATAATGTTTTTTTTATGAAATAAATTATTATTACTTAAAAACGTTCAGACAAAATTCTGCCATACTTAATTTTTTTATTGGTATTTAAATACAACAGTTATTAAAACAGTACAACTTGTTTTGTTGGCTTTTTTATTAAAAAATCACACAGCAAAACAAAAAATTGCAATCATCGGCTTACCATCAAAAAAATAGCCATTTACGATCAGTATTAGTGGTTCAAGTTCAATCTTTTAAAGAATTTAAACGCTTTTTCTTTCTTTCTCTATATATCACTTGCTTCAAGTTATTAGGTGTAGGTAAAAATGGTAAAACTTCAGCAGATGATTTAAAGACTTCTTCTATACAGTCTTTTATTATTTCACTAGGATTTTTATGCATATCCATTGTAGCAATATCCTTAACTTTAAATACGAACTCTGCGACTAAATTTCTCATAGCATCTGGTTCATGATTATGCTCATGAGATTTATAATCAACTTTTAAGTGCATGCCCTTCTCTTCTACAAATCTTGTAATTGCTCTTGTAGGACATTGAGTTTTTCTTCTCATCTCGCAAGTCCAGTAGTATTTGCCATTGTGATATCGGTTTCTTTCGAAAGCAAAACCATCAACATTTAATTTCATACCTCCTTTCGCAGTTTCGAATACTTCGCAATACATTTCTGTAAATACACAATTCATATGAATAATAATAAATGTTCTTTATTCAGATAATTTAAATCCGTTTTACAAAAAACAATAGAAGCATTACAATAGAATTAGTAATAATAATAGACACAAATGTATAATAACACGAAAAGAAGGATGCGACAAGCTCAAAACCGTGGTGTTTAAAATCAATCATAATATTTTTTTTAAAACCACCATGGTTTTGTACATCAATCTTACTACCTAACCTACCTCTACCTTAACTTAGATGAATGACAATAACTCAAGGTTGACACAAAATGATGTAGCCCAATCGTCTTCATGAAAAGACTCCGGTTACGTTTTGTATTTTTTATAGATACCTACGGATTTTCGTTCACTCTCCCTGTTACTACATAAAAAAGAGAATTCAGGGAAAGAACATATATTATATTTAAACAAAATATCATTGTATTTAAAGAAAATGGACATTAAAACAGAATAACTTATCAAGTTGACTTTTTATTGAAAAAAAAACACTAAATAAGTACAAATGAAACATTACAAACATTGGCTTACCATCGAATAATAATAATCTATTAAGTTCGATTTCAATCGTTTGAAGTATTTTCACGCTTTTTCCTTCTTTCTCTGTATATAACTTGCCTTAAGCAATTAGGTGCAGGTAAAAATGGTAAAATTTCAGCAGATAATTTGAAGACTTCTTCTATACAGTCTTTTATTATTTCACTAGGAGATATATGCATATTTAATGTAGCTTTATCCTTAACTTTAAATATGAACTCTGCGATTAATTTCCTCGTTTCATCTGGTTCATGATTATGATCAAGAGATTTATCATCAGTTCTCAAGTGCATGCCTTTTTCCTCTACAAATCTTGTTTTTACTCGTGCACAACATTGAGTTTTTCTTTTCATCTCACACATCCAGTAATATGTACCATTGCGATATTGGTTCCTCTCGAAAGCAAACCCATCAATATTTAATTTCATACCTCCTTTCGCAGTTTCGAATACTTCGCAATACCTTTCTGTAAACACACAACTCATATAAATAATAATAATAATAAATTTTCTTTATTCAGATAATTTAAATCCGTATTAAAAAAAAGAATACAAGCATTACAATAGAATTAGTAATACTAGACACAAAAAATTATTAAATTTATAATAACACAAAAAGAAGGATGCGACAAGCTCAAAACCGTGGTGTTTAAAATCAATCATAATATATATTTTTTTAAAACTACCATGGTTTTGAACATCAATCTTACACCTAACCTACCTTAACTACTACTACCTTAACTTAGATGAATGACAATAATTCAAGGTTGACAAAATTAAAAAAGAAAAGACTCCGGATACGTTTTGTATTATACTTTTTATAGATACGGATTATCGTTCACTGTCCCTGTTACTATAAAATAAGAAGAATTAAGGGAAAGAACATTAATTATATTTAAATGAAATATCATTGTATTTAAAGAAAATGGACATTAAAACAGAATAACTTATCAAGTTGACTTTTTATTGAAAAAAACACAAAATAAGTACCTACAAAAGTAATATTACAAACATTGGCTTACCATCGAACATTAGCTATATCTACTAAGCTCGATTTCAATCGTTTGAAGTATTTTCACGCTTTTTCTTTCTTTCTCTGTATATAACTTGCCTTAAGCTATTAGGTGCAGGTAAAAATGGTAAAATTTCAGCAGATAATTTAAAGACTTCTTTTATACAGTCTTTTATTATTCCACTAGGAGATATATGCATATTCAATGTGGCTTTATCCTTAACTTTAAATATGAACTCTGCGATTAATTTCCTCGTTTCATCTGGTTCATGATTATGGTCAAGAGATCTATCATCGGTTCTCAAGTGCATGCCTTTTTCCTCTACAAATCTTGTTTTTACTCGTGCACAACATTGAGTTTTTCTTTTCATCTCACAATTCCAGTAGTGTGTACCATTGTGATATCGGTTTCTCTCGAAAGCAAACCCATCAATATTTAATTTCATACCTCTTTTTGCAGATTCGAAAACATCGCAATACATTTCTGTAATCAAACAATTCATATTAGTATTTAACACATTGAAAAACAAATTTAAATCTATTATTCCTGTTACTAAACAAATAAATATAAATTAGGGAAAAGAAAAAAATGAAAAGAAAACAATTTAAGAAGAAAAAAATATTTAAATAAAAAACATTGATATTTAAATAAAATGTAATTTAAAACTGAATAACCTAGTTTATACGTATCCTTAGGTGACTTGAGTTGGTTTTCATGTATTATTTATGTTCCTATTGTATCTCACAATTATTTGCAACCCTTGCTAGATGTTTTCTAACGCTAGACCTTTTTTTAATTTTCTTAATTTGTTATAAACTACAGTTTTACTTGGCTCGTCCAAACCTGCATTTCTCATCTCGCCTGTAACTGTTTTATGTAAAGTAGCCACACATACATTTCTTGGATCAATATCTGCGAAGCATCGTTTGAATATTTTCATCTTTTCGATTTCAAAATGGTTTGGTACACATGTGTGCATTGTTACTTGAAGTACTATATTGTTATACGTGTTCATATATGATTTACAAGATTTAGTGGCGCAAGCCCACAGGATTGAGTAATTTTTTAACATTTTTTTAAACCAGTAGCGGTATCCTTTGTAAAGAGCACAGTCCGCTCCTTTTCTGGTTTTCATTATTTCAATTTCATTGTCGTCTGCCTTCAAAGCTAGATTATATAAATCTGAAAACAATAATACGTAAACATTATTAATAATATGGAAATGTACACTCGGTAAATCAACAAATATTTAAGTCTGAACGAAAATATTTCAGTAAAGTATTTATGTTTTTAAATGGTACGTTCGTTCCTTTGTTCCATCATTATAGTGAGGAATCTTAATCCTTACCTACTTATGAATGTGACTTTGGTATGCTTGTTAAGCTTTCACGCCCTAACTACTCAACCGATGACAATAAAATTTTGCGTTCAGGGGCACAGAACTTCTTCTTACCTTACATTTTTGTTCAAATATATCCTGGCATTTTCTGAATAAAAGAAAATATGAATTATATTTTAAACTTTCGAAAAACCAGGCAAGTGTTGAAAAACAAATTAAATACTGCCACTATTAAATAGCTTATTTTATTAATAAAATTTTAAATATTAAAATTTTGATTATATTGGCAGGTATACAAAGTACTACAATAAAAAAAGTTACACTACATTAGCAGAATAGAAATGGCATAGAAAGCGGTGCAACCTTTGTAGACTATCCTGTTATGTTACTGTCCCAATCTAATATCGTAGCTCTCTTATGACAATTAGATAACATCATAACCACTTGTCTCTTAGAAGGTACTTCACGAATATGTGACTTCTTAAACTCAGTAACTAATTGATCATAAACTTTAACTACTTCGGCATTTGGGTCTGCTTTCTCGATGCAGTTATGATAAATTTCTAGTTTTTTATTTTTAGTGTAATTTCGTTCATTATATGATCATTGAAAACATTGATCGTTCCTTCATCATTTGTAAGTATAAAGGCGGGACATGCTATTTGTTTTCGATGGGCGCATTCCCATAATAAAGTTTTATCTTTATACAATTGTTTGAAGAAATATCGGTAGCCACAATGTAAAGCGGCTTCTGTTCCAAGGCGTGTTGCTATAACCGTTAATTTACTTCTTTCGCCTTCATCGCCCTGGCCTTTATTGTCTTCGGCTCCCTGGCCCTTATCTTCTATGGATGAATCAAATTGAACTCCTGTGAAAAGTATTAAAAGTATAGTACATTTTATTTTATTTTTTTCTCTAAAAATAGCGACGAAACTATGCCTAGTTGTAAAATATGGGTTCATGACGAATTCTGAAATTAAATTGTAGGTACTCAAAATTTTTAATTGTGGAACTGAAAGTATTGTAATAATGTGAAAATAGTTTTAATTGTGAAAAGTAATATATACCTAACTAAAAATAAAATAGATGATTCGAGTTTTTATTAAAACATAATTTTTTTTTACTTTTTCTATTTTCAATTACATACAAAATCATCAATTTTAGTCAGGTGTAGATTAATGAGTTCAGCCCTTATTTTATCACGTTACTTTTTACAATCTTATGCTAGACGAATCACTTCCCTGCCACTTTTACAAATCTGACTGGTCTGCCTGGCGTTCTGTGAAACGTTACGTTTCTATGTTACACATCCTTGGTCCATTTACCGTCTTCTCGCCTTGCCTGTGTCCTGCCCATCTTCACTTCAACTGGTTTATCTACGTTCACGACTTCAGACCTTCAATCTTCGACGTCTTAATGATGAGGTAGATGTGTATGTTCGGTATGAGCTTTAATTATTTGATTTTTATACGTCCATATAGCTGCTTTGCATCGCCTGGTGCCTTGTGAAGTACAGACCCATCGCGTCGTTTGGTTCACAGTATGGAAACGTTTAGAGTATCTGTACTTTGATAGTATCAGTATAGTATTTCCGTTTTTTGTAGTGCAGAATTCTGGAACTAAAAAAGAAACGTCAGAATTTGGATTAAGGAAATATTGTTGCGGGTGACGGAATGTAAGACATTTTTCAACAATGAGTCAGAATTAACACGAGATGTAGTAATCACAGTTTTTATCATTGTAATTTTATTTCAATTCTGAGAAAGAACAAAACTCACGAAAAGTGTTATGAACATCACATTATAATTTTATCTTGTATCGGACCCTACACAATTAAGTTATACCATTATAGCGACACAGTTGTACAAGTAGGTAGTAGTACCTACTACGGTAGTACTACTACCGTAAGTAAGTAGTACTAGGTAGTAGTTACTACCTAGTACTACTTACTTACTCTTATCTACTTAAATAGGCACTATTGTAATAATTGTAACGTAATTTAATATAAGGTTATTTGCACACCGGACATGTAGGTATATTGAAATCACACGTTCCAGAACTGTATTCTTTAATTTATCATCCACCAAAGAACGGACAGGAACGTTTAATTAATTAAAAGTGATTCACGTTTTACAGTTTTGATCTTATGTAAATGAAAAATTGACTTGGTATCTGAATACGCTTAACCACCAATATTATTTTTTATTATAATTATTTAAATTAAACATCTAAACAGCAATTAGTTTTCTTCTTGGTAATCAGTTGACTAAAATAATAATAAAACACAATCCTACAAAAGAACCATGTTTTTCCATGATCTAGTAGAAGGAAGATGTGAGTGTAAAGTGTAAGCTTCTATGATTACATTATTTTCTGTATAAATAACCGCTTTGCACTTCTTCCCGCCTTGCGAAGTGCATACCCAACGAGCTCTTTCACCTTCAGCATAGAAATATTGTCTTGTGTATCGATATTGCTCGAATATCAGCATCGGGTTCCCACGGCTCGATAGACAAAATTGAGGTTGTTCTTTTCTTTCACAAATATTACTTGTATTTATGTTTTGTATATTGTTCTTGTTCTTCTTTAAATTGTTGATTTTCCAATTTTTCGTCTTTTTGATCTTCTGTTTGTTTTTTTTCTCGGCTTTTTTCCTCCCCAACTGCTTCTGTCGTGTAATTTTTTCTGTTTTTACCGCTCTTGACTCTGGTTCTTGTGAATTTATTGTGACTGCTGGTGAAACCACCAGTGCGGTGAAAGGATTGAGTGTGTTACGTAAATTGTATTTGATTGTTGGTGCAATAGATTCTGGTGGTTCTATTTGAACTTCATAACAGATTGTTTCTTCACGAATAGGTGTCAGTAAAGCTGCAGATGGATTGTACCCTAAAAGAGAAAATATCAAATTAACACCACCACCCTAATTATCATGTTTAGCTCTCGTGGTACTGAAATTTAAAATAAAGTAGATATATTATTCTACTTCTGGTCACATTCTTCATGTTTCATTCAAATCGGTCCAGCGAATGAGGCTTGAATTGAATTGAAGAATTTAATCTTACTGATTGTGGATAAATCAAGTACATTCTCACAAGGGATCTAGCTAGGCATTCGTGAAGTTAGCCGTCATTAGAAAATTTTGTATGAAAAAGCTGTACCTACTACGCATCGAAATGGCTAACTTTATGAATGCCTAGATTCATTGTGAGAGTTGTAGTAAAGTAGACAAAACATTATTCTGCACATAATTCAAATAAGTAAAAAGAATCGGTCGAAGTTTACGATTTACCAAGATTTAAAACCAAATTCAAAGGCCAATTTATATTGATACAGTAGCTGTGCCCAGTTTTGCTGGATTAGAGAGTTGGATGGCATCACTGTGAATCAACATAAACACTTTTCAATTCTGCGGGTTAAAATGACCGCTATAGCAGAATCTGAATTGGAATTGCAATATATGCCGTTTTTATCACTCTCAGTCTATGAAAAGAGACGGCATAGTTCAATTCCTATTGTGATTCTGCTCTAACGGCCTTTTTAAGCCTGCAGTAGGTACAGTTCACGAATTGAACGCACTCTTCCGTACCCGTGCGTTTTGTTTTGTTTACAAGCAATAATTCAACAATAAAATAATTAATAATTTTAATTTGATTTTTAAAGCAAGCAAATTCCCATATAAAAAACAATAAATTAAAGTTAATTTAATTCTGAACTTTGGTTTAGTTGAAAAATAATAATTATTGTATTTATCTAGGTACCCATAAATCAACTGCATTTTAGTACATTCATCAATCAACGGCCACTTTATTTTTTTTGCCCCGGGCCCAATTCTTCTAATTTACAACGTCAACCATTCTGATATCATCACCAACGCGATTTGTTTCGTTCTTCAAAATGACAGTACAGTAGGGCCAACGGATCTCGGCGTACGTGAAGTTGGCCGTTTCGATGCGCAGTGCAACTTTTTCATACAAAATTTTCTACTGCGCAGCGAAGAGCCTGACTTCACGTACGCCTAGATCCGTCGGCCGAACTGTATAGTCCGGCAAAAACGCGTAGACACGGCAACTAAAATTTCAGTACTTTGGAAACCCTTTCTCTACTAATCTATGGTAAAGTACAGGTTTCTTGTCTATGGTATAGGTACCGAAGACGTCAGTCAGAAGTAATCATTTACTTCTAAAAGAGAATTTATCCATTTCGCGTATTTAGCTTGCACAGTGGCGCCCCCATTTATTTCTATTATTTTGTGTCGGACTATACCTAAGTAATTTGTTTGAAAACGTCACCACCTCCACATTAGACTATGAAACAAAAGTTAACGTTGACGTTAAAGTAGACGTTTTGCTTTACTAACTGAAATAAACATTTTGTATTTTGTATTTGTATTTGAATTAGCTTTGGTTGATAAAAAGTTTGTTAGAATCGGTCAGATCTCGCCATTGTTCTTTACAAAAAAGCCAATGCTTAAGGTCGCACACCTATCCGCGCCGAAATAATCGACCGAAACGATATTTAGAATCCTTTATATGAAATCGTATGAAACCTCGCACAACCCACGTCGAATCGATTAAACCGAATCTGGCAGTACTTCGAGAATTCGGATAGCTGTGCGCTCAGCCTTACATTTACCCTCAATCGTACATGAATGAGGTATGAGGAGGCATATGATTATGCGAGTAACCCAGTTTAATAATAGAATTGTGGAATGTTATGATGTGAGCTTTACAATGCTTTCTGCTTTGTGCAGAGCAGACCCATCGTCTTCTAACACCGTCTCTGAACCTATGGTTGATACAATATCGGTAATTCCCGTATAATAGTATAGCTGTGCCCCGCGATGATCTAACGAACGTCGGACCTGGAACAAGCAACAATAAAATAAAAAGTAAGTTCGTATCAGTAAGGCTTGTTTCACTCTTCAGCATGTCACCGGTCGCGTCCGCGAGTTGACCATTCACAGCACAGAGAAATTAATTTCAACTCGCGGACGCAACCGGCGACACGCTGAAGAGTGAAACAAGCCTAAGTAGCCAACTCTGGTGACGGAATTTTTAGGCCTAAAGGCCTCCGTCATGGTTTAACGACTTAAAAGCCGGGACCGACAATTTAACGTGCCCTCCGAAGCACGGAAGCGCTCAGCTCGTAATACCACTTGCGGTCACCCATCCTAAGAGTGGCCGCGCCCAACGCTGCTTAACTTCAACGATCAATCAAGAACGTCTAAGCAAGCTACGCTACGAGCGCTTGAAATTGGAGCGACCAAATGACTTTTTACCATTTACCAAGCTGATAACAGAGTTTGTAGGCCTTCGTCATGTCTTAACGACTTAAAGCCGGGACCGACGGGCCCTCCAAAACACAGAAGCGGTCGGCTGTTAATTTCACTAGCGGACACCCATACAAATTGTGATTGAAACGTCGCTTAACTTCAATGATCTATTAGGAACGTTTAAACTAGTAGTTCGCCCCGAACTGAGATCTCGCGCACCGTAGATGGCTTACATTTGGACTTTCTTCTGACTACCCCTATACTTTCAAGTGCTATTACTGCCCAGTATGCCTATTGCGCTAGCTCGTCATGGTAAAAAATACTGGCATGCATGCCATACATAATGTCGTGTCTAATTTTTCATTCATTTAATATGTAGGTACCTATAATATAATTCTCGTCGTATTTCAAAAAGTTCCTAGGTACCTATACGTCCTAGAATAAAAATAATAACTATTTTGGAGTGTACAACTAAGACCTTTCATTTGACACCCCACTCAATATATTTGTTTTATTTTTTTTTACCCCCTTCGGAACCCAATATCTTGACAACCCCTTTATTGATTAAGCTCATTATGCTCCACCTTAAATTTTCATAGCACAACCTATTGACCTACCAAGTTTAGCCTACCTAACGTAACCTACGTACGTAATTTATTTTCAGGTTCCCGGACAATTATTTTCATTCATTACCAAGATTTTTTTTTTTCAAGAAAATAAATCAAGTAGCAACTAAAATCATTGCAAACCAAACCGCAACGATGCCACTCTCTTTCTAAGACCGACCAGTCAATGAGCTACGAAGACATGGAAACTCTATGAAACGGGAGCTCTTGCAGCTCTGGTTTCGTAGTTTTTGTTCGTTGGTCGTATTTCAAAAACTATACATCCTAGAGTAAAAATAAAAACCATTTTGGAATGTACAAAATAAGCCCTTTCATATGACACCCCACTCAATATATTTGTATAACTTTAAAAAAAAAATACCCCCTTGGGAACCTAATATCTTCACAACCCCTTCATCGATTAAGCTCATATGCTCCACCGTAAATTTCCTTACCACAACCTGTTGACCTACCAAGTTTCATGCAGATTAGATGAACGGTTCGACAGTTATGCGCGAACAACAATTCGTGAAACATACAAACATACAAAGCAAAATCGCCCAACTTACCACTAAGATCTTCGCTCGCTTCGCTCGCTCGATCGACAAGCTCAGTTTGTTTCAACGTTCTGAACGATGTGAACTAGAAAAAAAAGTAAAAAAAAAATAATATTTGAGCGCGGCCATTTTTATTGTCCTTATAATTGCATTAGTTTATTAGAAATGAAAAATGTTATCAAAATTTTCAATTCCGACGGGATTCGAACCCGCAATGATACAAGCGATCCTCCTTAAGCCGGAGTGCCTTACCAATTCGGCCACGGAATCCTTATTACCAAAGTAAAAATTATAGAATATAAAAAATAAAAATTATAGAATATGCATTAGTTTATGTTGAGTTTGCCTACTATAATTTACCCGTATGTCTAAGAAAAGCACTATTCAAGCTTTGGCCACAACTGAGCATTACCGGACTCGGCTCCGCCTCGGCCCGCATACTCACGATCGTCCGGCAATGATGCAATTGTGGACTTCGGCAGTAATGAACTATAGTGCTCATAACTTGGATAACGTGCACTTAAGAGTTAAACAAGATTTAAAAGATAAATACGTATATTATTCAGAAAAACATATAATACCAAAAGTTCACATTGAGCGAGTTATTCATGATTTGAACCGATAGTTCAATTAATATATTAATGAAAATAATAACTCATATATGAGCAACTAGCTGCTGCCCACGGCTTCGCTCGCGTGGTACCCGGATAAAAAGTAGCTTATGTCACTCTTCAGCCCTCCAACTATCTCCACACAAAAAATCACGTCAATCCGTCGCTCTGTTTTGACGTGAAAGCAAGACAAATAAAAACACTTTCAAATAATATGGGTACCTATGGATTATTGTCACAAAATTCACACTATTTTTTTTCGAAGTGATAGCACTCCAAGTGTCTAATCTTGAAATGAACAATGGATTCGGGGAATTGGTGGGTGTGTATGATCCAGGTTGCTTCTGATGATTTCGCCGTTGTACGTAAATAAAGCCGCCCTGCACTGTTTACTGCTGTGGCTCGTGCAGACCCAGCGGATCTTGGGTCCCTTCACCCTCTGCTTGGTGAAGCGGTGGTTTAAGAACAGCAGCATCTGCTTTCCGAGTCTTGATGTCACGATCTCTGGAACTGATTAGTTTTAGGTTAGGTTTTCTGAAGTGCTTTTAACAGACAGAGATGATTCTCGACTTCTATTGATATAATGTACCTACATAATAGGATATTACATCCTTTTTCAAATGGTGTTTTAAATGAATCCTAGAGTGTTAGAAAACCGCTACCATTTTTATATTATTTTTATTTTTTTAAACTGGTTAGTGCCATAAGAATTACTTTTAATCTATCGTGTTACATTTTCGCGCGAAACCGCTAGCCGCCATGCTGCTCAGCTCGTGACGTCAACTTGAAAAAGTTGCTGCGCCTGTAAACTTGAAAAAGTTTACCTAGAATATGAAAATAAAATCCTGGAGTGTTAAAAAACTTAAAAAAAATCGAAATTACACACAACACGGTTGGGAATCACGACGGAATTAATATGACGAACAGCGTTTTGGATTTTGAGACACAGACCAAAAAAACACATTCTTGAAATTGAATAAAACTTTTTATAAGAGAACATTTTTCGTTTCATTTTTACAAAACCTATCATAAATACGATATTGTTTTATTTCTTTTTTACTTGGTGTAAAATAAAAAGAAAATTAATTCGCTTGTTTGTAAAGTGTCATCTTTGGAACCACTCGCTGAAAATTACTTGACTATAAATTAGGAAAGAAAAATACTCGAAAGATTTTTATATGAAAATCAACTTTATACTTAATTTAAATAATAAACAAAATAAAAATGGAAATACATAATGATAAAATTACAAATATTAAAATCAAATAAATAAAAATCACAGAAAAAATATAAATAGCAAATTGAAATTTTCCTTTCTTATTCTTTAAGGCTTCTCGGCCAAACCTAATTTGCGCTTCTCCTCACCATCATCGATAAATAAAAACTCGTTTCGAACAGCTTCATTCGAAATCCTGCATTCTAGCGAAACTGCTGGCCTTATTCACTTTACGGATTTTATTGCGACTCCGATACAGCTTGCTCTTTACTTGCGCGAACGCTGGGATTTCGTCAATAAATTCATCTGTTGTCAGTTTACAGACCTCAGTTTTGTAAATGCTACGAATCGGATTTGGATCTGTTTGAACGAGCTTCCTACATTTATCAACGACAATACTCACCAGTTCGCCTTTGAAGTCGGGTAAACAGGAATGAACGGTCTCGCGCAAAACTTTTCTGCGGTCGCGATCGATTGTTACTGCTGCCTTGCAAATACAGCTTGCGCAATACCAGATAGTAGAACCGTTTTTGTTTTTCCTGTTAAACCGATATCTATGGCCAGCTCTTAAAAGAATTTGTCCGCCTTTGTTGCTCTCAATAAAGTTTAATATCGGCACGGAGCTGCAGGATTGAGTATTGCCATGGTCTTGTGTGGTCAGCGAAGCAGAAGTTGACGAAGAAATTCCAGTCGATGAACTTGCAATTGATGTCGACGAGTTCAGATCGCCAACATCCATCGTTCCAATATTACCTTAGAATAGAAACATAGAATGGAATAACACAACAAATACATTTCTTTCGACGGATCTTGACATTCGTGAAGTTAGCCGTTTCGATGCGCAGTGAAACTTTCTCATACAAAATTTTCTACTGCGCAGCGAAAAGCCTAACTTCACGAATCCATTGTGACAACTGTAGGTAGGTATTTATTTAGAAAAACTCTTATAATAAATTAGGTACCTACCTATTATAAGAAGATTAAATTATGATGATGATAGATTATTACGTAGGTAATGGATTTAAACCCCATTTTTATAGGAATTAAACTACAGCCGCGACGGGCCGCAGCGCAATGGTTTTCTAGGATGTAGGAAGATTTTTGTTATGCGGTGCGGCCCGCCATAATGTGCGCGAGCCTTTAGAAAACTACATCATCCCTGCCATGGGCTATTAGTGAAAACAAAACTAAACATGGTTACGGCTACCCAAGGTGCAGTAGACATTTTCTCTAATTAAAGCATAACCTCGCATCCACACGTTGGGGCCAACGTTGGCCCCAATGCCTCTCACCAACGCGTGGAGCTGACAAAATTGCATTGGCCCCAACGTTGGGGCCAACGTTGGGGCTGATTTTGCTAGATCCACACGTTGGCGAGTGACATTGGGACCAACGTTAGCCCCAACGTGTGGATGCGAGGTAATGTAGTATTCTCGCAAATCATTATTTTCAGTACCTAGCTAAAAAAAAAAGTTAAAAAGCATTATAGGTTTTATTAAATATATTTGTTTGGGTAAAATTAATTATTTATTTCAATTAATATTAGTTAAAAATGTTGAAATAAATAATTTCATCGAAAATAAAAATATAATGTAAGGTTTAACAATTTAAAATTAAAACTATACTTAGAAATAAAAGAATGTTTCGTAAACGTAAAAATTTGCTATAGGTAAGTACCTAATCAATTTTTATGGAAGTTGAGCAGAGTTTATAAATAGAGCTTTAAACAATGCTCAAGGTTCGCCCTGTCTCAATTTGACACTATCTAACAAAAAAGGATGGCAATTGTTTAAACGGTGTTTCAATTTTGAGAGGCGTTCATAAGTAAGGCCCTAAGCGCTTATGCAAGCTGTCGCCGCAAGAGTCGCTGTTTATATAATTTATTTCGCGAGGTGAGCCTTCTGTACGTAGTACTATTATTATGTGCTAGGTGGCTCAGCCAGTTACAATTTAATAAGGTCTATTTCTTACAAAGAGAGTTAATAAGACATTAAAAAAGTATGTACTTTTTTAATGTCTTATTCGTAAATGTTCTCATGTGTACAATAAAGAATTACATAATTACAGAAAAGTGGTCAGCAGCACACAAGCGTGGATCATATTTGCATAAACACCGAGGCTCGTGGTTGTGTTTGTTGGTGACTTTCACCACCTTCTGATCGATCATGAACACGGCAGCTCCACAATTCTGACTCCTCTGAGAAGTGCAGGCCCATCTGGAAGAAACGAAAAACTTTTTTAATTCACATATGTTTACAGAAACTTACAGTAGCACGGTTACAGTGATTTAGATCAGTTGAGCTATCTATACAGGGTGTGGCAAATTCTTGGTCACTGAAGGGTAGCTACCTTTTCTCTTGTAGTTAGAAAGTTTTGTTCTTAGGAAACTTCAGTTTTATTTTGAAGAAAAAAATAATTGCATTTTTAGATTTTTGAAAAAAAGTACAGTTAGCCTAAAAAATTGCATTTGTCAAAAAAAACAAGTTGGTCTTAATCGACTCTATTTCCTACCAGGAACACTTCTCCCAAAGTAACTTATCAAATCAAATCGTAAGTTTTTGCAAGAATTCATAAAAACACATCCCATACATTTTCTATGAAATTAGGAGTTGTAAACATTACAGTGCCACTTATTCGATCGTTCGTAATTTAATTTCATAACTGTTTCGGCAAGCTGGGAGGCTATTGTAAAGCGCATATTTAAATTTAGAACAAAGTGCTTCCCTGCAGATGTACAAATGGTATGCTCCATGCATACCATTCTCTCTCGCGGCTCTGTCTGAGGCGCCTAAGGCTTTACAATAGCCTCCTAGCATGCCGAAGCAGTTACGAATTTAAATTAATGACCATCGAATAAGTGGCACTATAATGTTTACAACTACTAATTTCATAGAAAATGTATGGGATGTGTTTTTTTGAATTATTGCAAAAACTTACGATTTGATTTGATAAGTTACTTTGGGAGAAGTGTTCCTGGTGGGAAATAGAGTCGATTAAGACCAACTTGTTTTTTTTGACAAATGTAATTTTTTAGGCTAACTGTACTTTTTTTCAAAAATCTAAAAATGCAATTATTTTTTTCTTCAAAATAAAACCGAAGTTTCCTAAGAACAAAACTTTCTAACTACAAGAGAAAAGGTAGCTACCCTTTAGTGACCAAGAATTTGCCACACCCTGTAGATTGCTGTAAATGATCTTTAGATGGCTCAGTAAAAGCTTACCGCGCGCTTTCTCATTAGCTTTTAGTTTTTTAAAGTTAGTTTATTTTTACGATAAGTTTATTTAAAATCTTACTATAGTATTTTGACCTTATTTTGCAAAGGCCTCCAATTCCTTTTGCAAAACTAAGTAGTTGTTCGCCTGTGATTATTTTAAAAGGGTATAAATTAAAAAATCTTGGACGTCTATACGTCATGACAGCTTCATAAGAAACACCATAGAAGGAAAAGTAGAAGGAAGACGAGGAAGGGGAAGGCATTAACAAATTACATGAGTCAGATTAAGAAGGTCGCCGTCATGTCGTATATAATAATAAAAGAAATCGCATTGGAAAGAGATAGATGGAGAAAGTTTATGATACTAGCATGACACGGACACTGGCAGAATTGTGACAACCCTAGTCACAGTAGCCAAAAAGAAGAAGTTGAAGTTGAGATAGATGGAGAGAATTACATCGTTGCACCTACAAGAGCTGAGCTCATTTTAAATAAAATTATAAAGTATTTCTATATACCTGACTTTCACGCCACGGACTCTATGTCGTGAGTACTTGTAACCAGCAATTACAGCTAAGGGTTTACCGATCGGCGACACGATATAACCTGAAACTAAAAATATATCATAAGTGACAATTTAGGATAATTTAGGGAAAAGGGCGTTTGGAATTTTTAAAGGGTCAGCAGCGTGAGTGTGACTAAGGTGTACCTAAGGTGTAAGCGTCTATAGGCTAAGGTAATCGCATACCATCAGATGGGCCGTATGCTTATCTGCCACCTTACAACCGGCATACACGTTCCAATGGGCATGATCTATTCGGCATGATCATGCCAAAAGTATTGAGATTTGATTTTTCATCCAATCTAACGGTCATGCCGACCCACGTCCACACTGTCCATTCGGCGTGATCAAATTGGCTGTATCCAATTGATTGGACGATAGAATTGATCGTGTGTGGCCGCCATTAGTAGGATAAAAAAGGAGCTAGTCTAAAGCAGTTAAGAGTAAATGTTATTCTCAACTGATTAAGCTGAAATTTGACACACTTATCAATTCTCGGTGACCATGCAATATTATGTTGCGAGTTTACCTGATGATAGAGTCAGGAGCTGTTCAACGGATTTATTCAGTGGATAACTGTAAAATATCCGTTTTGCTATATGAAACCTTAAACTTTTATCTTGGGTTTGTATGGTTTAATTTCACAATTTATATACTAATTTTTAGAAAAATATTTTACCCTATAACCCTTAGGAACAGCCCAATATTTCTGATGGAAATATTTGTAGCCACAAGTTCCGCTACGACTTTGCTACGACCGTAGCAGCGTAGCAATGTTTGATACAGTCACAGTCACAGGGGATACAGTCTTGACCATATTTCATTTCATTTTTCATTTCATTTGATAAATAAAACAATGTTTGAGTTCCCAAAGATTACACCACTTTATTGATGGATGGCAATGGAATAAGTCCAGCTTATTCAAGAAAATATTTTGAAATAAGCAGCATAAGACCTATTCTAATAAACTTATAAGTATACAAAAATACTATCAATACAAAAAAGGCAATCACTACTTTTCTACAATTTATAAAAGATTTTTCAATTTAATAGAAAAATGTGAAAAAAGTTTTAAATTACGTTAGCTTAAATATATAATTTTGGAATGTTTGACACAATAACATATTCTTATAAAAGGAATTATCAAAGGAAGAAAAAAAAGGAAGAAAAAAATATCACTAGAACCTCCGTTAGACCAAACTATCTTAAGTATACATAGGTACCTGTATATAAATAAACAAAAACCGTTTTCTTATAGAGATGACTTAATACGTCTAACAATAAGACTAAAAATAAGTATAAGGTTTCAGTCAAGCATATTTTCAACATTTAATTTATAAAAAATGGCAACATTATCACAAACTCGACAACCTAAAAAAACTACGAATAATATCCCTGTTTCCATTAATGAACTTAGTGTATTCCAAGAGCTTAGATGAATGCGTCTCTTTTCGTTAACATAAGTGTGACAAATAAAAAAAACGTTCTTATTATTTTTTTCAAACTATGGTTTTAACAAAAAAGTATATTATGGATTCTAAAAAGCAATGAAATTGAGCACCTTACTATGGTATTTTTTAAATATGCACTTATTTAAACAACACCCCCTTTACTTATAAAACTTTGTTAAAATTGAGACACCGTTTAAACAATTACCATCCTTTTTTGTTAGATAAAGACAGGGCGAATCTTGAGCATTATTTAACCAGTCTTCAAGTTTATAAGTAAGGCCTTACGAGTACCTACGATAAATACTTACTAATTTTGATAAACTCTAGGTATTATATGATTTCAACTAGGAACTACTTAAGATTAATTTCGGTAAGTTATAATCCTAAAAATTTAAAGCTGTCATTGTTAGAAGGCGGAGGAAAAATATATTTGGTCTTAAGTACCATGGCTATCGAGATCGATTCTTAAAAATAAATGGGCTTTACTTACAAAAGCTTTAAACAACGTCCTGTCTCTATTTGTTAGATAGTTTTAACCAGTGTTCAAAGTTGAGAGGCTTTTGTAAAGCCCAATGTTTCTAACTTACCTATTGTTATTTTATATGTGTACTTTTATGAGATCATTATTTAAACAATTTTTTTGGCATACTTTATTATACATTTCCTCGAAATGATAGGTATAGGTAAAGTGGCTATCGAGATTCTAATTTATTACCTTGAGGTTTAATTTATTAATAGTATTTAAATAATTTTTGATAGTTTTATGCTGATCTACGTAAAATTTCTTACTTCACTTACTTTTAGTATAATGCAAAACTTGAACTATTTTGATGTATATTTTGGTTAAGACCCTCGGTGCAAAAAGTAACTCTTTGGTCTAGTTTATTAAGTATAAAATTTTCAGAACTTTTTAGGCATCAAATTTCAATATCTCATCATTTTGCAGGTTAATCATCTTTTTTTTGTGTTAAATTTCTTACCTGATGTTTTTTTTTAATTTAGGAAAGACAAACACTTAAGGCCTTACTTAGAAAATCCTTTCAACTTTGAACGCTGGTTAAACAAGGTCCTGTCTCTATTTGTTAAATAGTGACAAATAAAGACAGGACTTTATTTAGCCAGTGTTCAAAGTTGAGAGGCTTTTGTAAGTAAGACACTTACTTGCTGTATTTTTCCTAATTGCACTCCAAACAGGTGCCTTACAACGTAGTTCTTTTATCTCTTTATTTTACCATTCTCCCAACTTTTTTAAAATTTAGGCCAAAAATTGAGTATTCTCATTATATATAGAGTAGTATCAGTCATTCGATTAAGTCTTTACTTTTCATCTCCACTATATCGAGATCACAATCGAGTTGTTCACAACTTCAGTCTTATAAATAAGTAGTATCAAATATAGATCACATTCTTTAGCTACGTTTTAAGCTCATCTTAATTAAAAGTATTTAGGTATTCTATCAGTTATCCGGTTCCCATAGTACAACCTTTGCTTAGTTTGGGACTAGATGGCGCTGTGTGGAATGTCCAGCGATATTTATTTATTATTTATTTATTATCATGACGTTTTGTTTACTTTAAGAGGTACACAAAAGCGTACTTTCTTCATTTCATATGTTTCTGATTGTGAACGAGATCTCTTTTTATTATCAGTGTTATCTGCAGCAATTTTGACTTCGAAATCAGCTTTTTTCTTTGAATCTTTCATGTTAGATTTAGAGCAAGACTTTTTGATTTTGGAATGAGCTCGGCAAGCATCTAATTGTTTCATTGTTTCTTCTAATGTAAGGTTTGATTCTATTTCTGTGTTCTCTGGTTTTTGGAGATTCCCTTGAATAACATTCGATTTGAGCTGCTGTTTCTTGATATTTGCTTCTGTTAGATACGTTTTATGTGATACGTTTATAAGCGATATAGATTCTGGAGTTTTGATTTTTTGTGTGTCTTTTTGTTTGATATTGTTAATTTTAGAACCTGTTGGAACATCAACGGATAAACTGCAAGATGCGCGACGGCGGTGGATTTTTTTGGCTTTTGGTGGGACATCGGCTAAGTGGGAGTGCGTGACATCTCCTCGAAAGAATTGGTTCGATTCTGTTCTCGTTTTCACCCATGCCTTGCAGCCCACAGCGCACTTCCAGTGAGTGAAGATTTTTGAGTAGTGCTCCCTTACGTAACTATACCCTTCGAAAAGCATAGACCGCTTACCATAAGGTAACCGAACGATTTGTGGTCCTAAAACAATTTTTTTTATATTAGTGATAATTACTTTTAACTCCTGTAAATTCAAACTAAACAACTAAACTAAACTAAACAACTAAGCGTAGTGTTTTACTATAGTGTCTGCCCCCTAAAGTCGTATTGCTCATTATACGGACTAAAAACATATGAAAAATGAAGGAAAAATGTCATTTTTTCCTTCAATTTTAGTCCGTATAATGAGCAATCCGACTATACATAACATCATCATAATAATATAGAAGATTGATTTTGAAGAAATACTTAAAGAATGGTAGGATATATTAGATAAAAATAAATTAATATCTTAGTTTTTGATATTCCGTATGATCTCGTATCTAATAAATAAATAATTGATAGGAGTTTTGATGATTGATTGATTTTTTATTTACAGAAACTAAACTACTACATAAATTGACTTAGCACATTCAATTTACTTATCCTTTACCTTATGGGCACATATTTACTTAAAATATATTTCATTATGATCATTTAGGTAACAGCTGTTAGTACTATTTAGTACATACACAACTATTTTCATTTCCTATCTTATTTTCATTCTGAATGTTGTATTGTACCTAGTTATCCCTTTGTATTAGCTACTAAATAAATAAATTTCATTTTATTTTATTGTAGTCATGTTCGATTTGTGTATGTTACAAAGAATAACTAAAAAATAAAGTAAATCACAAGTAAGTAAAGCTGTGTATCACAGGCGCTGCCCGCTTGCGCACTGGCGTCACGGAAGACCAGCGTGGTAGAAGCATAATAATGCTGCTGCGAAGTTTTTGCTGAATGACGGCCAGTTGCCTCCGCACCCGAACCTCACCGCATCGCCTCGTTATTCTTTGTATGGAATTCTATGGACCAACGCTCACTACATCAACTTCGTAGCTTCACCGGATCGCCGCTTTGTAATCAAAAAGTGAAGGAACAAGTGAACGCCGAAAAGGCGATGCGATGCGGAGGCGACTGGTCAGAACCTTTAATGTTGTGTAATTCTTTTGTGACTCAAAAAAAAAAGATTTATACTTAGGGCCTTACTTATGAAAGATGTTTAAAGTTGAACACTGGTTAAACAACGTCCTGTTTTTATTTGTGGATAGTGACGAATAGAGACAGGACGTTGTTTAACCAGTGTTCAACTTTAGACATCTTTCATAAGTAAGGGGGTTAGTATTTAAATATTAGTAGGATATTTATCAGGGTGGCTGTGGTTAGTACAATATTTGACCATTTTATCATCAATAGTGACGATGAAAGCTCTGCATAGTTTGGCCTTTTTGGAACAAATCCAGCGAGTTCTACAACCGATTGTTTTTTGTTTCGAAAATGTGTTATTAGAATAAAAAATCATTAGCTTTCCACGCTGTGATGTGATATATTCTACACCTAGAAAAAAAATACACAATATGTAAATACAATTACGTTGTAAATGGAGATAATCTCGGTGGATGTATTCATGCAGATATTTTGTTACATTTCCGTTCTACTAAAAAACTCCACTCAACATCTGTCAAAATTGAAACACCGTTTAAACTATTGCCATCCTTGTTTGTTGGATGGTGACAAATAGTGACAGGACGAATTTTTAAAATTGTCGAATCAGTATTCAAGTTGAGAGGCGTTTATATGTAAGGCCTATTGCATTTTCCATACGATTAGGTAACTTTATGTAAATTTTCACTATCTACTTATTTTCATCATCATTCTCATCAATACTAATATTAACGGGATAAATATTTTCATGATTATTGAGTTTTTTTCTTTCCAATTTGACGGCATACGGCATCTCTATATGTCTGCTATTTTCGCACCTTATTTTTAGGGTTGCTGATTATGCAAAAACAACAATGAATCTAATAGAGAGTATAGAAAAAGACTATAATATTTAATTTTAAAATACCTTTATTTTAATAATTTAAAGATATCCACACATTCACACACGTCTATACAACCAATCAACACATGAGTATAACCGAAACCAGCAAAAGATGCTTCTAAAATATACCTTGTTTGGCAGTTTAAGGCTGGAGCGGAGAGAAGGGGAACGGAGCTGAGCCCGCGTTTTTTGTTTGAAAGGGTATACTTTCCAATTGGTGCCACAAAAATTTGGTGAGGATCTGTCGAGGACATTCGGAGTTATGAACAGAAATGCCCGAAAATTGCTCAGCTTTATAACATTAAAGTCGGTTTTTTTTTAAATTTTTAATTTAGCCACTTGTTGATAAATTGTCAGCTGCAACTGCTATGAGGTAGCTTTCTCCTTCTGTAAACTATATTATAACCCGGTTCATTAAAGAAAGGTATCTAAAATGGCGGCGCTTATCATGTTCTCTCGCTCCGTGAGTATAGACGGAACTAGTGTGCAAGCGAGAGAACATGATAAGCGCCTCGTTCGATTAGATTCGTTTCTTTAATGAACCGAGTTATACTATTTAATTATTGTTTTAAGGGTGGTGTGGTACGTGATTGTGTTCCAAAGAACACCTTACAAGTTGGTTATCACAGATCAGCAAATAGGCTTTGCATTTCGTCGCTGTCTTCCTGGAGCATATCCAACGTTCTTTGCTTCCATAATTTCTTTCCCTCGAATACGTATACCGTGCGAAGAGAATCATCGGATTTCCCCGCGATGAAAGAATGTAATTTATACCTGAAAAATACTTTTTTATTAGATTACATACATACATACATAAAAATCACGCCTCTTTCCCACAGGGGTAGGCAGAGACCACGGACTTTCACTTGCTACGATCCTGAAAAAACTCTTTCGCCTCATTCACTCTTATCACATTTTTCATACAAGCTCGCTGGTTTAGGGTACTTTTGACCTGGCCTTTCTCTAAAATTAATTTTAATTTTATTTCATTACATAAAATTCTAAAATCTCCTATAGGTCTTTATAAGAAGTTTAACGCAAGTTAAACAATAAAAACAAAGTAAAACGCATATTAGGGCCAGACTTCCACTGAAATCTTTAGGCGTTAATATAACGAGGTCTAATACGAGTAGAATAGTCAGAGAGTACATCCAAATGCGCGTATATGACCATTTTTATAATTTTACTACAACATCGGAGAAAAATGAAAATAACAATAAAACTACGACAGAATAATTCAAATATAAAATATTTTATTTTATACCCTCTACCTAAAACAGAAACGAACAATTTCAATTCTAAAATACTTCATTATTTTACGGGTTTTTTCTTATATTCAAGATGGATTCCACTTAAAAGTCAAAGTCAAAATATTTTTTTCATTAGCACATCGGGATCACATTAAAAAGTCTTAAAATCTAGGATTCTACTCCTTTTCTTTCGCGACCAACATCGTGAAGAATCAGGGCAACAAACACGGTTTGGGGCCTAGCTTTCTTTTTATCCACCCTCTTATATCTAAATAGTCAAGCTCCAGTGGTGAAGTAAGTAGCTAATCAAACAAAGTGAGGCTCATCAAAGTAAGGGAAAGTTCTTGTGGAATTTAGATAAACAAATTGTCTAGACAAGTGGCCGTTGATATTGTCACCATAGTTGGATCATGAAAGAGATGTTTATTTACTCATTACTACTTTTATTATATTTTTTCAATCATTACTATTACTTTTGTTATATTTTTCAAAATGTTAGTTTGCACATTAAGTAAACTTAGTTTTACATTTTAGCTTCACTTGCTTTGCCCTAGTTATAACTTTTTTCGATTGTGTCAAAAGCAATAACACAAAGTACTCAACGGGTTTGGTTGTAATAATCTCTTCGGAATCCACACCCTCGTCAGCTACCCTAAATTAGCTTGTTTGGTCCAGACTCCAACATCCACAACTAAAAGATGGCGGATGTTTGTGAACCCCGACACACTTCACAACCACATCTTCTATAGTCACGACGTGAGCTTTACATCTTTTGCTGGTCTTCTGGGAACAGACCCAAAGAGTCTTAGTGTCGTTGCTGTTTTTACTGTCCTTTGAATACTTGAAGTTTGACACTACCAACATCCGATTCCCTTTTTTTGACGTGATATAGGCACACTTACCTTAAAATGATAAAATAGTTAATATTTGTACTAAAAATAGATTATGAGACGGTCAAGTGTCTTTGAATAATGCACGTAGATTTAAGCTTGATTAAAGCCACTGTCGAACTTTCTGTTAACGTCACGTCTTCTTTATTAGACTCGCTATAACATTAATTAGAACTTTTGACTATAAACTAGTGACTTAAAAACAGTTAAAGTTTAATGATCGTGTCATAAAGAAACATATAAACCAACATTTATGCACAGAAACAAATTACCTACAACAGAACCTGATTACATAGATTTATAATACAGAAATATTAGTCTGTTATCAAATGACGAACTACTCCTAGACGTCTCGGAATTGTCCTCACGTTTCGTTATAAATATAATATATTTTAGGAGATAAAAAAGTATGTTTTAGGAGATAATGTGTACAGAAAAAAGACAGAATATTTAGACCGTACTGTATATTATTTTATAATCTGTGCTTACACTAAGACTAATACTAGCATCTACCAGTACAATAAATTTACTCTGCATCATGAATTCATGATTATAAATCCCATTACACCTACTACTTTCGCCCAGTTTAATCGTAATCTTATCTAAAATTTCTGGTTGATATCCATATCTCTATCACTATATGTAATTGTTATAAAGATAATCTAATCCATTTTCTATTTTCTAATGATATAATTAGTTCTGAAAGATAAATTGACACGTTAATCTAATTCCAAAAACGAAAAAAAATCACGACTGTATCCCAAGGCGTGGTAGATGTCTCAATCTAAGGGCATTTGTAATCCTTTGAAGATGTCTAAAGGTGGCGACTGCAATGAGCATTTTCTAGATTTGTTTGTTGTGAGCAAATGCTCATGATTGACTGTGCTCCATCTTCAGTAGTCAGAATGTCTCGGTGCTCGCGCCCTAGCGACTGATTTGTAATTATGATTGTAATGTATGATGATGATTCGCCAAAAAACCGACAGCCGGGTGAAGCGCGTTCGGGTGCTCGGCGCTCGTCATCGAGCTGCTCGGCTCGCTGTACTGACATGCCAATATTCGACTTGTACGTGCTCACATCGAGCAAATATTCATGTCAGTCACCACCTTGGATGTAGAAGCAAGTCCAAATAAAAATTACTATTGTAGGAAACTGTAATAATTTCCCGGGTGCGTATGGTTATCGACAAGCTTAATAATACGATCTTCCATAGTAATGGCGTAGGCTCTGCATCGCTTCATTGTCTTATTGGAGCAAGACCATCTTGTTGTGATACCATTTTTTTTGCAAACTGCATACTTATAGTTTGCTATAACAATCAGCGGGTTTCCATACTTTGATTTTATATAGTGAAAACCTAGAAAAAAAGATTTGTTAGAACAGTAATAAAAATCAGTATTTTGTATCACTTTCATGCAATTTTGAATGTTTATAGGTAACTTTTATAAGTAACTTTGTGAGCCGTGTTGGCCGAGTTGGTTAGTACCTCGACTTTCTATCCGAAGGTCATGGGTTCGAATCCTGGCCGTGCATCAATGGATTTTTCATTTCGAAAAATTTATATTTTATTAACACGAGTTCTAAGCGGTGAAGGAAAACATCGTGAGGAAACCCGCGGCTTAGTCAACCCCACACATATTGACCATGTCTTTATGGATATGGCCATATCTTTATTGGATATGGCTGGTTAAGCTGAGAGGATGGTGTACGTGCTGGGCAAGCCTACTCCATCTCAAACAATGTCCCAGGCACTACAGTGTCCCGTTAAGTGCAGGCAAAAAGATTGCCTCCTGACACTATAAA
Source organism: Camptogramma bilineatum (assembly GCA_958496255.1). Classification (NCBI taxonomy): domain Eukaryota; kingdom Metazoa; phylum Arthropoda; class Insecta; order Lepidoptera; family Geometridae; genus Camptogramma; species Camptogramma bilineatum. The sequence goes on along the minus strand of OY292460.1, from coordinate 13,451,984 downwards.
TCTGTAATATAAACTGTAAAGATGTAAAGGCCTAAGTCACCATAGTAACTTTTGAAACTATTATATAAATATTTTTATCAACGGGATAATTACCCCGTGATCATGGCGCATGCAACTGCGTCAAAATATCGGGAAGCAAGAAAACTCAATAATCATGGTAATTACCCCGTTGATAATAGTATTTATCTTTATAAGTACCTACACTATGACAAAACTTTAATGAAAGGAAAACGTTGATAAGAATTTCAGAAAATAGTGTCAAGTGGAAATTCAGCAACCTTGGAGGCGAATTTTGTGATTTTTATAATAGGTACCTACTTATGTTATATAATTATTATGTTATAGACTGACTTTTGTCATTTTGACAAGATACTCCGATAAACTGTTCAGCTGGAGTATAGAAAATTTTATAAAAAAGCATCAGTATTATTCCAATTTTGTATCTAGAGAAAATTTTTATTTTTTGCACTTTAAATTCGACATTATTACAAATATTCAAAAATTTCCAAAACGGTCCAGCCGTTAATAATACAGGGTTTATAATACCTTTCCTTTTGTAGTTAGAAAGTTTTGTTCTTAGGAAACTTAAGGTTAATTTTGAAAATAGTTTAAAAATGTCAACCTATATCTTTTTCTTTAAATAATCTAATAGTTTCTTATGAACAAAACTAGCTATCTACAAAAGAAAAGGAGCTATAGTTTTGCCAAACCATGTAGATACATGATCATAAATGCGTGATAATTAGATGAATAGTGAACTAAGCGGATGTTTAAATTATTTTAAGACATTGTATGTACTATTCATGTACCTAAGTGAATTAAATAAGTGACTTCGTATACCACATATGAACAAGAAAAATTGATATATTTTTAAATTAAAGTCAAGATTAAGAAATATCTTTAGACATCCGCTTAAAAAAAATTACAAAAGAATTAATAAAAAACTAAAAACTAATAAAAAAAACCTATTTAAACAATAATAATTGACAAGTGCCTAAATCAACAGAAAAAGATGGGATCGGCGTTGCATTAGTGTACAAAATTGTGATAAGTGTACGAGTACATCTTAAAAGAGCCATGTAACCAACTTAGAACAAATTAGATATTGTAAATAGGCTAGTTGAATAGAAATCAAGTAGCCTATTATGACGACACTATCCATTATAAAATTCAACTTTTTTAAAACTATCTGCGCCCTCACGGCGTTGGTGATGATGGTGATGATGATGAAAAGTAGCCTTATGTAACCTTCCTCAAGTATTAAAAAAAAAAACCAAAAGTATGCAGAAAAAAAAATCCGGCTGGTAGTTTCAGATTAGCGCGTTCATACAAACAAAACGACAAACTATTGTACCAATTGAATAAAGCGTATTATTATATTATTAATTTTAGCGCGTTTTTTTGTTCGTTTGAACGCGCTAATCTTAGGAACAAAGGAAGGAGTTGGATCAGAAAAAGTATTTCTACATTTGATAGCTTAATTGTTTAGGAAGGTAGGCTGCTTTTCATCATCATCATCACTACGTGGTTGACGCCGCGCGGGTGAAACAAGTAATAAAAATTATAAGGGTGGTGGATGGTTGTGACGATAACACATTTTGACAACGTGGTTTTCAAAAGTGATGATATAAGCTTTACACTGTCTACGTTTACGGCTAGAATATATCCAACGCTTCGTATTATCTAAGCTCATTTGGTTAAAATACTTATAGTTCGAGAATATTAGTATATGGTTACCCCGTTTAGATGTAACATATTTTACATCTGAAAATATAAAGAAATTGAATCTTAAAATATTAATAATTTATTAAGAATCGCAGCAAATTTAGAAATTTTCGCCTAATGTATGTATGTTTACATAAATGTATCTAAGCGAAAAATAGACGACTATTTCTACTAGATTCTAATCATAATCTAATAAATTACATATTTGTCGAAAAGACTAATATGTCATTTATTAGATTATGCACACGTTTCGTTTCAGTCACTTATAACAAGGAATTCCTGTGAAAGAAAGAGGCAACGCGTAGAACTTTTTAACTTTTTAGCGCGTGCCTTTTTCTTTGGCTAGAATAACAATGTTTTGAACTAAGTATTCGTACCACGAAACTGTGGATTCATTTAATATGTTGTCCCTTTCGGCGGCTTGCTAGCTAACAGTATATGTGTGCTAAACTAAGTCTATGCTACAAATGAAAACAATAAGACTTATATAAATATTATTATCAACGGGATAATTACCATGATTATTGAGTTTTCTTATATAATATTGTTTATGTTCGTAACCATGATAGTTTCAAAAGTTACTTATAGTTAAATAAGCATGGCACCAAATAACATATAGATTTACCACTGGAGTCACTTTTTTAAAAAGTGCAGTTGAGGAGCTGTCTTTAGCATCATTGTAATCAGAAAATTTTATAAACGTAATATAACGTTACTCTTCAATATACAATGTATAGATAGAAGAAGCTTATATTATTACATTTAATAACTTATATTTTAAAATAAATAAACAACTGATTTTGCTAGTATAGTTTTAATAACTAGAACTCCCGATAGCTAAAGTCTATAAAAACGCAATAGTAAATAACAGATACTATAAATATTGCTGGACATTTCACACAGCGTCATCTAGTCCCAAACTAAGCAAAGCTTGTACTATTAGAACCAGATAGCTGATAGAATACTTATATTTTTTTTGTAAATACATACATAGACACCCAGACACAGAACAAACATCTATGTTCATCACACAAATGTTTGTCCTGGGTGGGAATTGAACCCACGACTTATAGTGCAGAAGGCAGAGCTACTACCACTGGCTAGCTGGGCTAAGAGACCAGGCAAAAATATTCATGTTGTTTTCTTTTTTAGGTGTGTCTTTATTTTTCTTGTAGTTTGCTGGATGGTTGTGAAGGTGAGCACGATTACTATTTATAATATCACCTTTCTCTGTCGTCGTTACTGTAGCTTTACAATTAAATCGTTTTCTTTGAGAGCAATCCCAACGAATCGCTTCTGCACTTGATGAGTGTTTGATGTATTTGAAATCGGACATGACCAGTAATCTGTTACCACGGCGCGAACGTGTAAATTCATACTCGATGTCTGAAAATAAAACAAATATTTACTGTCATCAAATTGTTACTTGTAAATCTGTAAGTTATTCTGAATAAATGTTTTTATTATTATCATTATTTTTATTATTATTATTTTTTATAATATTAAAAAGTAAAATACTGCTATTGTGGCGCAGGTGAGCTTACTTGCATGTCATTGATGTTTTGTGAAATCGGAGTATTTTTAAGCCTACATTAGGTTTGTATAATTAGTCATGGTATGTCAAAGAAAATATTGAAATTTAAAAATATACATTTCTCAAACACAATTTTAATATCTTTTAAAAATGAAACATTAACTGAATTTGCACATTTTTTATAAAATAAAACAATAGTTCTAGTCAATTCTGAAGTTTTATTAATAAACTCCCTCCCTCCCTTAGTGATGGTATATTGGTGATGATGATGATGAAGAGTAGCCTCAAAACAAGTACCTTTCTCAAGAATTAAGCTATCAAATGCAGAGATAATTTTTCACAACCGACTGGTAGTTTCTGAGATTAGCGCGTTCAAACAAACAAACAAACAATCTCTTCAGCTTTATTATATTATGTATAGATGTATAATGTATATGTTACGGGCAATTTGATAAATCCGGTAATTATGAATAATGACTGGTTCGTATACATAATGACCGTGTCAAGTGGGCAATGTAATTAAAACTGCATGATTAATCATTTTGCCCAGTCATTATGAATAATGACCACCACATCTTGGGCAATTTAATAAATTAGATGAATTGTAGTGTTTTAGTTGATTTACTACATTGCCCGGCTAGAAGTAGGTCAGTATTCATACTGCCTTGTCTAAGTGATAAATTCAAGCCTTGATTTATTAAATGGACCATGGGCCATCGGGCATTATGAGTATGGACCGGTCAAAGTAATAAATTTATCAAATTGACCGATGCTCTGGGTCATTATTCATTATGACCGGTCCATAATCAAGTTGCTCGTGACATATATATCTATAACAGTATCAGTCTCTTTCTTTACTATCACATCCGCATTCTCGTTCATGGCACTCTTTGCACATAAAAATGGCATGTTCCATACAGATTGGGTTTTCACAAGTGATACAGCGATGCTTGGTCTTCCTGTCTTTAGATCTTGTACAGTAAGTACATCGTTTATTTTTCCCAGCCTTCTTAGGAGTTGGAAAAGTTCTTCTTAGCTCTTAGGATCTGATTTTTATTTGCTTTGTTTTAAAAGGCATTAACCATTTCTGTTGGTGGAGTAGATCGGAATCCAACCCTGGATTTAAAATGAAATATTTTTATACATGACGTTTTCTTTGTATGTATTTCTTGAGTTATTTTATGTGTAGTTATTTTACATTATAAATGAAAATAATCAAAAAATAATGCCTAAAAGTGCCCCTTCATACATTCATTTTTCTTCTCAGTTCTTTCGATCTGATTTTTATAGGCTTTACGCATTAACCATTTTTTCGGTGGAATAGACCAAAATTCAATAAATATACTTAATAATAATAATAATAACATTTTTTTTAACTAGCCTAAACTGTCAAACTGCTGGACAAAGGCCCAATAATGACATAATAATGAAATATTTTTATAACTAACTTCCGCCCGCGGCGTTGCCCGCGAGGTACCTACAAAACATAATAGCCTAAGTTAATCCTGAAAGCTCATTCTAAATTATACTGGTAAAATAATTTTTGAAATCTGATGAGTAGTTTCGGAGTTTACCTCCTACATACAAACAAACTTTACCTCTTTATAATATTAACCCTTAATCAAATGGAAATACTTTTTAAGAGATAAATAAAAACTCAGATCGGTTCTTAGGTGAATTTGGTGAGTAGATTTCAAATTTTATGATAAAAACTTGTAAAAGTGGGGGGGAAAGGGGGTTTTGCGGTGGGAAATAATTTCCCCTTGTTCATAACGGCATTGCAAAATATCATCAAGTGGGAAATTATATCCCATTATTCGGTAAAGGTTACGAATTTTTCAAGAATTTTAGTACTGTTTTTATACTAGTTCCTCACCCTGCTTTGCTTATTTTTTATGAATACTAAATATAAAACTGAAAAATTCTAACACGCAATTCAAAAATTAAACAATAATATTAGGGTTACAATGGGTTTAATGAGAAAAATACAATTATTTGTATTTTTAAACAATAAAATACTATGCTATAATAAAAAACTAGATTATGAAAATCTCTATGACGAAAATTAGACGATCTCTAGCGCCGACGACGACGTAGCGAGTGAAGGTCCGCCTACGACCCAGGTGGTTGCGGATTCAATTCCTGCTGATTTTCAATAATTTTAGTACCCATTTCAATTATTGAGATGAACTCTTGTGAAATTCTTTGAAACAATTATTCTTAGCACACAAAGCTACTTTGCACGTAGTGCATTGTATTTTGCTTCTTTGTTCCTTCTTCTTCGTACTACAGAATCTACACCTTTTGTAAGTGTTGATTTCATCTGGCAAGTGTATTCCCACATTCAATAAACGAATTTCATCCGGAACACCGAAGACACCGCCTTTCTTGTTTTTAAAAACTACTCCTCGTGCTTGTTTTTGGCATTCATTTTTCAAAGATGTTAAGGATAAAAAATAATATAAATCAGAAAAAGTAACTAAAATTGTTTAAAAACCTACATATTCTGTTCAATGAACTGACGCACATATATATATATTTCGATTTTTTTTGAAGACAGGGACAAACAAGGGGAAATTATTTCCCACTAATTCAAGATGAAAATTCTCCAAGAAATCGAATTGTTTTCAAGGTTCTTTTTCAGCTAAACGTTCAGAAAATAAGTTTAGTTTACTTTAGTATAACGTGTACTCACTTATCAGATTTTTTTTTCACAAACTTTCAAAAATGCTGATAAAGCGAGTATTTTTTGGAGAAAAATCACAACTTGTGAGTTTGACTTTCACGTACGACGTCAGGTTAACAACTTCTTGACAAATGTTGCCATTAATCAGTAAAAAATATATCCAAGATTATTTTTCTCTATGGTTGGCACTGCTAAGTGTTGTCATTAAAAAAAAACGAATTTGCTCAGCCGGACTAAGTGGGAAATAATTTCCCCTTATTTGATTAAGGGTAGAAATGTTTTGTTTCTATATTTTTCTTGACTTCATCAAAGGATGTTATTTTTTAATTTAACGACAATAAAAAAAAGTGAGCGGAAATGATAATACCAGAGACATTAATAAATTTAATTACAATGAAAGCTCGATATCTCTACAGAGGTTAAATATGCCTAAAGTTTAATATGCCGGAGCTAATGTTAAAAGTTGAGTTGGGATCATGTCAATTTCATTTTGCAAATGGTAATAAGTGTGACAGTACTATAATTTAGATCAGTGTTCCGCAAAGGGCGTGCCGCGGCACACTGGTGTACCGTGGTCATTAGTTGGTGTGCCTCGGTAAAATAAGGTTCCCTATCTCAGTTAAGTAACTATAAATTTGGACGCATATCCTCAACTAAACAAGCTCATGTTTCGCATTAAAAAAAAAATGATTTTTCATTTATGGTGTACCTACCTAGAAAACTTTCCGATTTCCTCGATGTACCTTGAACACAAAAAATTTTCGGAACACTGATTTAGATAATAGTATTGATTTTCATTCAATTTGGAAAAATAACTCTATTTGAGCTATTTGTAAAATAAAAAAAACAAATGTTGTTGCCGCGGGTTTCAACATTAGCTCCAATGCTTTTAACATTGGACGATAACGTAGAAGATGTAAATTGCTCATTATATAATTTATCATTATGTTTTACGAACCTTAGCGTAACATTGAGTACCTACATGAAATATAATATTATATCTTAAGTCTTTTCGTACAAGTTTTTTTTTTTTCATTTTTGAATTTTGATTACATCAAATACTTATTTATATACCAAATACTTATATATATTTTAAATTAGTATTGGTTACAGCTAAATATAATAATATTTAACATATTATTTGCACAAAAATAAAAAATAAAAATTCTTAATTGAAATCACGTCTTAAAAATCAATATACGAAATATGATAATACATAGGTAGTATTGGATACTTTGGTTGGACTCTTTAAAAAAAATACGATAATACAATTAGATTTTTGGAATTTCCTATCCTAAATGACTAGAACATTAAAATGATACAACATCTTAGGACTATAACACCAATAGTGACAATTATTGTCTTAGAAAGCTAATATAAGATCAAAAACCTACAACACTGTAAATAAAGAAATAAAGAAGAATAAAGTAGAAAGAATATTAATTAAATACCTACTAAGAATAGAATACAATTTTACTACAACCTTTTAAGTTATGACTAGATCACGAGTATTTAATTAATGGGTTCAGTATTTATATTATTTAAATACTTACATTAAATGTTTGTAAAAGTTACATTCCAAAATATTTATAAATGCTACTACTAAACTTGAAATTATGTTGACTAGAGTATCATTACAACCATCATACAGACTAAACAAAAATACATCAAGTCTTTTAGAGTTACATCGGAATATAAATGCTATTACAACACTGACCTAGGTATTGAATATATTTAATAAAAGCTTATAGTTACAGAAAGCTTGCCAACATGGAAACATCGGAATGTAAATGCGTTTTCGCATAATTAATATTCTATGATAAAACTTCCCTCTTTTTCATGTCAATTGACAGCTATGCATATACGTACGTGTATTAGTATGAACTCTATTTAACTTGACAACTAAAGAGCTGTTGCATTCTGGAAATTGTTGTGACACATTTTATTTAAGTTATCTATTCTTTAAAGTGATCGCGATAGAAAAAGAATGGCGGTTTTTGCTCCTGTGTGACAGGAGTTTCAGTTATATCAGATTCAGACACAAACTCAGTGGATTGAGGTAGTGGTATTTTTGTTATTTCGAGCTGAACTTGAGTTTTTTCCGAAGGGGAGAGCAGCTGAGTTGATGGATTCTCTACTTTATTATTGTTAGACATAATGTCCTTGAGAGTTGATGGTAAGTCAATATTGGCCAGTCGGGCATGATGGGAGATATCTAGGAGTGCTGGTGGGGTGTCATTTGTTCTACGATAAGCTACCCGACTAATGTTTGGGTCAGTGATGGCGTGTGGTGAAAACCCTGATTTTTGCTCAATTGAAAATTTTACGTCTGGACGGTTATTGATGGTTATCAAATTAAATCGCTTAGGTCGATATTCTTCCATTGCTGTCTCACTTGGTTTTGCCAAATTAAGAGGAAAAGTATACGACTGGTATGCTGAAGGTATAGGTGGGACATCTTGCTGAACCATAGTAATAGAATCAAATTGGCCATAACCTGCCTGTGATTGTGGAGTATTTTGGCAGTGTAATAAATCAAACTTTGAATGTGGGATTCTAGATCGTACAGATTGAGTATAAGGGTATGTGATGTCTTTTATATCAACTTGTACATGAGGTTCAGGTTGAGTATATTCTCGGTATTTTTTCTTCATTGACAGTGGGTTGCGTGACTGGTCACTCTTTACAGCTTGAGCTTGAGTATCTCGATAGATTTCAACTGGACTACGCAATCGTTTTTCTTCTATTACAGACTGAGCTGCATTACCAGGTTGGTAGCTAGTTTTAACTGGATGCGTGTGGCCAGCAGTCTCCATTGAGTGTTGTGCAATATGAGTTTCCTGTTGGCATGCTTTGTAATTTACGGTTTCGCCCAGTGTAGATGTTGTATATTGTTTTTCGACTCCTTGCTGCAGATAGTCTATCGGAAATTCTAATTGGTATGGTTGGCTGCTCCGCTGCTCGAAGCTACGAGATTGCCCCAGTATTTGAGACTGTAGCGGATCCATTTCTTCTGTCTGTCGTACATTTGTCGTCTGGTAACTCATTCCTTCAATAGGGTTATGCAACTGTTTTTCGTTCTCTACACGTGAATGAATCACATTACCGTGTGGTACGTTCAACTCCTGTTTTTTGATTGATGTTTCTGCACCAGGTCTATACAGTATGTTTTTAGTGATAGAATCACATTCGATGCGCTTCTTGTAAGGAATTCCAACGTGCTTAGGGTAATTCATTTGACTTTCTTGTTTGATTATGGTTTGAAAGTCGATTGAACGTTGTTGTTCCTGTTTGTTAGTCAAGTCTTCGGAAGCTTGGGCCTGATTACCAACAAGTTTAGTGCCCAATTTATTCAAATTGCTTATTATGGTATTGACATCAACTGAGGGATGACAGATGCACGCATGTTGAGGTTGCTCTACATTTTGTTGGATTTCTTGTCGGATCTTTGCGCCTGGTGTGCGTTGTTGATCTATATCTGTTTTCATATTATCTTGCCGATATTTGTTTATCTTATCAACTGGATTCAGCGTTAGGTGGGCTTCTTCTACTTCTGTAAATGATGGGTTCTTTGTTTTTCGCTGTCGTCCCCTTTTTCGCTTTTTGAATTGTAGATCATACTTTGGATCGGACGGGTGATTGTGCTGAGAATCTTCTCTAATAATGGCATCAGTATCAATTCCTGTGTTCACGCTGGCATTGCACCCATGTTTTGTGCACAGCCAGCTGATGCTATACTTAGATGTGTATTTTTTCATATACCTGTACTTGCGATATAAAAGTACGCGGTTACCATGAGGCGAAAGGGTAAAAACTGGTTTCGACGGATCTGAAAAAAACTAATTTGTTAGTGCCAAGTTATGTACTAATACTAATATTTACTACAAATTATTTTCTAGTTTACAATGGCTCTACTACAGAGCTCTAAAAGGATTAAAAATAAATGAAAATTCATCGATTTGATCCCCCAACTAGCTAAGTCGTTGAACGTATATTTAAAGTATATTTTTTGATCGTAGGTTTGTTGATTTGTTAGTTTATTTTTGAGCATCAAACTTTTATTTTTTTCTGTACTCTTTTGTATTTTTTTTTCTATTATTGTATCACAAGTTTTATGGTATAAGTTTATTGGTATTGTTGCTCTTGTGATAACACTACTTTCAAAATATTGTTGTAGCAAATTATAACTTTACTAGCTTCCGCCCGCGGCTTCGCTCGCGTGGTACCCGGATAAAAAGTAGCCTTATGTCCTATTTCCGGTAGTTGTCGAGTTAGAGAGGAACAAACATACATCCAAACTTTCGCATTTAGAGTATTAGTGTGAATCTGTATTCATTTTATTTTATTACTGAATATTTCTTCTTCCTTAGGCTACAATATACAGGGTGTGGCAAATTCTTGGTCACTGAAGGGTAGCTACCTTTTCTCTTGTAGTTAGAAAGTTTTGTTCTTAGAAAGCTTCAGTTTTATTTAGATCATAGATTCTCAACCTTATTTTCCCCACCGCCCACTTTGAAAATATTTTTTTTTCTAGAGCCCCCCCCCCCCCTTTCTTACCTACTTTTTATTTTTCTTACTGTCGCGAATTTTAAAAACCTTTTTGGAGCACAGTGGCTATTACTTCTTTAACTGCTGATAATTAGTGATAGTGATTAGGGCATGGTCGTCACACTTTTCTGGTTAAGGGCCGCATAGGACATTGTGAGGTATCACTGCGGGCCGCACATTCTTGAATTATTTAGTTGACGATTTTTCGAAATCCCTGAAGGGGTTAAAATCCTAGTAGGCACCAACGAACTTGAAACTTATCATAAGTTTACGGGGCTCGAAGACTCGCTGCTTATCAGTTCCGATTCTGCGGTCTGACAAAACTCACTTTGCTCGCAATATAACTACTCCTGAAGTTAAAATGCGAGTGAATTGAGCTTCAAACCAAGCGAGCGAAGCGAGGCGATTTTTTGTAAGTCAAATACAATACCTACGTGACATTTGATTTTTTTTGCAGGTTTCTAAGAAAAGCTAGCTTATCGGTTCATATTCTGTGGTTAGACTTTACTCACTTTACTCGCGATATACCTTAGTTATGCAGAAAATGCGAGCGAAGCGAGCCCAATTTTTTAACACAAATGCAACATTGTGACACTTGATTTTGTTTGCGGTGATCAAAGAAAAAAATCGCTGCTTATTGGTTCCTAGTCTGTGGTTAGACTTTACGCTCTTTACTCGCAATATACTTTACTTACTCATGAAGTTAAATGCGAGCGAAGCGAGCTGAATTTTTAAGACAAATGCAACATGTAATACTTGATTTTGTTTGCGGTGTTCAAAGGAAAAACTGGCTGCCTATCGGTTCATATTCTGTGGTTAGACTCACTTTATTCACAATATAACTTTATAAATAAGGATTTATAAAGTTAAATGTGAGCGCAGCGAGCCAAATTTTTTAAGACAAATGTAACATGTGACACTTGATTTTGTTTGCGGTGCTTATAGAAAGGCTCGCTTGTCGGTTTCTATTCTGTGGTCAGACATAACTCACTTTGCTCGTATGATACCTACTCATGAAGCTAGATGCGAGAAAAGCGAGCTCCAAACCAAGCAAACAAAGCGACCTTCCCTATCTCGAATTTTTATAATCAATTATAATTATTATTGTAGCAACGTAGGTAGTATCATTCATCATCATCATTTCCTTGCCCTTTTCCAACTAGGTTGGGTCGGCACAACATTTTCTCTAACGTGGCATCATTATCTATCATCATTATCTATTATCTATCAAAATTGTTTGCTTGGCCGCGGGCTGCACCAATACCGTCCGCGGGCCACACTTTGACGACCACTGGATTAGGGTGTTTTATTTGCCTATTTTAGATTACATTATCGCCCCCCTGCTTCATCTCAACGCCCCCCAATTTTCTCTAGGTCTTCTACTGCCCCCCTGAAAGTCTCAAACGCCCACAGGGGGGCGTTATCGCCCACGTTGAGAACCTATGATTTAGATGAAAAAAATAATTGCATTTTTAGATTTTTGAAAAAAAGTACAGTTAGCCTAAAAAATTACATTTGTCAAAAAAAACAAGTTGGTCGTAATCGACTCTATTTCCTACCAGGAACACTTCTCCCAAAGTAACCTGTCAAATCAAATCGTAAGTTTTTGCAATAATTCAAAAAAACACATCCCATACATTTTATATGAAATTAGTAGTTGTAAACATTATAGTGCCACTTATTCGATCGTTCTTAATTTAATTTCATAACTGCTCCGGCAAGCTGGGAGGCTATTGTAAAGCGCGTATTTAAATTTAGAACAAAGTGCTTCCCTGCAGATGTACTAATGGAATGCTCCATGCATACCATTCTCTCTTGCGGCTCTGTCTTAGGCGCCTAAGGCTTTACAATAGCCTCCCAACATGCCGAAGCAGTTACAAATTTAAATTAATAACCATCGAATAAGTGGCACTATAATGTTTACACCTACTAATTTCATAGGAAATGTATGGGACGTGTTTTTTTGAATTATTGCGAAAACTTACGATTTGATTTGATAAGTTACTTTGGGAGAAGTGTTCCTGGTGGGAAATAGAGTCGATTAAGACCAACTTGTTTTTTTTGACAAATGTAATTTTTTAGGCTAACTGTACTTTTTTTCAAAAATCTAAAAATTCAATTATTTTTTTCTTCAAAATAAAACTGAAGTTTCCTAAGAACAAAACTTTCTAACTACAAGAGAAAAGGTAGCTACCCTTCAGTGACCAAGAATTTGCCACACCCTGTATAAACAAAAATTAGAGAAAGTAAATACGTTTTTATCTATTGCTGAATGAATGAAATGTCACGTTCAAGTAAGTATTTTTAGACATTGTTTTATATATTATTTATATATTTAAATAATAATATTTATAAAAATGTATATTAGAGCTAGTGGCATGCATACTGGAGATAAATGTAGTGTACAATTTCTAAAGCTTAAAGATAACTCTAAAACTATCATGATCCTTATAAGGAGGATAAGAATGGAATAGACTTTCCGACAAAACTTATTTTCTTTTTCTCTTTGGGAGGTGTATGATTATGCTCATTTATATACTTGACTATTATATCTTCAATAGTAAGGAGTCTCGCTTTGCATCCTTTGTGTCTATGTGAACTACAAAACCATCGAGTTCTGTCACCTGGAATTTTTATGTTTATACTGTATCTATATCCATTTACTGTCAGAATCCTTCCACCTCTTTGGGATTTGCTGAAGACAGGTGTATCTGTAAAAAAGTACTTAAATTCTTTAGTCAAATAAATGATATTCAATCTATATGTAGCTTGGTAAGATTTATTAGATCTCTTTCTTTAGTGTTGTCCTATAAATAGACCACTGTAATAGCCATGGACGTACATAAGAGGGGGAGGGGGGAGGGTGGGGGGGCCGCCTTAGAAAGTATTTGTCGAGTTGATTTTTTTAAGTTCGGGGGAAAACTAGTCAATCTTTGTATTTTGGAACCGATGGACCCCCCATAACAAAGCTGTAGCATTTCTAAAGTGCATTTTGAGCATAGTGAGTTTATATTAATGTAATAGTAAAACAATAAGTACCTACCATTAATGTCAATCTTCACACTTTTTACCCGACTGCGCAAAGCAAAGGAAGGGTAATGTGTTTATCAGTCTATGTTTGTATGTTTGTTTGTATGTATGTTTGGATGTTTCTATGTGGCACTCTAGAGGCCAAACGCGTGGACCGATTTTGATAATTCTTACGTCAATCGATTCGTCTCAACCTTGGGAGTGCTACTAAAGACATGACAGTAAACAAAATTCACCAGTGCCACAACCAGACGCCATATTGTCAAAATTAAAAAAACCAAAATCGTCACACTATATCAAGTGGGGTATCGTTGAATAGGTATTTCAAAATCAACTTTAGGTTTCTTTTACCATTTTTCATTTTAAGTAATAGTTTAGGAAAAATAACGGTTTAAAGTTGATTAATAATAATTCTCGCTATGGATGTTTCTATGTGGCACTCTAGAGGCCAAACGCGTGGACCGATTTTGATGATTCTTACGTCAATCGATTTGTCTCAACCTTGGGAGTGTCACTAAAGATATGACAGTAATCAAAATTCACCAGGGCTACAACCAGACGCCATATTGTCAAAATTAAAAGAATCAAAATCGTCACACTATATCAAGTGGGGTATCGTTGAATAGGTATTTTAAAATCAACTTTATCATAACTAAAAAGTGTTAAATAAAAAAATATTTTAAAAAAACAAAACCCGACTGCGTCAAAACTAAAAAGAAAAAAACAAGCCTGCAAAGAATTACTCACAGTCGGGACCCATAACATTGGGAAGATTTGATTGGTAATAAAATGAATGGGTACCGACTGTGAGTAATTCTTTGCAGGCTTGTTTTTTTCTTTTTAGTTTTGACGCAGTCGGGTTTTTGTTTTTTTAAAATATTTTTTTATTTCTTTTTAGTTTTGACGCAGTCGGGTTTTTGTTTTTTTAAAATATTTTGGTTTTATTTTTTAGTGTCGAATTCAAACTTTTGTTGGCATTATTTAAAGGTTCATTTTAGATCTTAGGTATTCATTTTTAAACAACTAGTTAAGAAATGAGGTTTGTAAGGAACATTTATTTATTGATCTTGTTACACGTGTGAGTGTTGTGTTATTCAGATTGTTGTTGTCTTATCCGTACTTTCAAAAACCTACCTACAATACAAGGAATCCTAGTGTGCCATTGAAACTAACAGTTTTAGAGTCAATAGGTTCCTTCTAGGTAAGCGTGCTCCATCTTAGACCACACTGTCGCTTTACATCAGGCAGGGAGTGGTCAAACGCGAACCTATTTTCGTTAAAAAAAAAATTGTTACAAAAGCATTACATCAATGATTTATCTTCTTCGTATTTTCAATAAAATTGGGAAATAATCGAACTACATTGAGCAGGGTGATGGAAATGAGTGTTCCTGCTTCCCACAACAACATCATCAAGTGTATATACGCTCGCCTTGCATCCTTTAGGGCGGTGAATACAGTACCATAACGTCTTGTGACCAGCTTTGGGTAGATAGCCCACGGAATACCTTTGGCCTGCTAGTTTCAACAATGGATTACCTCTTTTTGACAACACGAAGACTGGCTGATCTGAAAATAGTAATTACTTTGTGAAAATGCAAGTTGGCAAGGAGGTGTGGGTTGGGTGCCAGGTTGATACAATGAACTTTAACCCTTACGATGTAGAGCGAATAGATATAAAGTATGTTTTAATTTAATATTATTTTTGATTTTAAATTAAAAATAAGTTAAAAGTAGTAGAGATCATTTTATTAATACAATAATTAGTATATTCAACGACTAGTATAAAGTAAACATAATAAGTAAGCAATGTAAGTTACATGAAAAGAGTTACATAATATTTGTTAAGTTGTAATAATTTGACCTCTTATTACATTGAAATTAGAGCTGGTGACTAACGATCTCAATCTTCTATATACTATACAGGGTGATTTTTTGAGACGGGGCAGTAAGGGCAGCTACCTTAACCGTTGTAGCTACAGGAAACCGTTCTATCCTTAACTATTGAAGATTATTTTGACCTGCATTCACAGATTTTGAAAAAAATGTACAGTCAGTGAGAAAATAAATAATTTACTTACACATAAACTTTTTTTAATATCAATCGATCCTGTTTCGTCTAAGGATTAAAAGGCTTTATATGACCAACTGAGGTTAGAGTATTAGAAAAGTCAGAAAACCCTAAAATGTATTTTTGAGACAAGGCAGTAAGGGCTTCGTATTATCAATAAAGTTGGGAAATAATCGAACCACGTTGAGCAGGGTGATGGAAATGAGTGTTTCTGCTTCCTACGACAACATCATTAAGTGTATATACGCTTGCCTTGCATCCTCTATCGCGTCGTATACAGTACCATAACGTCTTTTGACCAGCTTTGGGGTGATAGCTCAAGGAATACCTTTGGCCTGCTAGTTTCAACAATGGATTACCCCTCTTCGACAACACGAAGACTGGCTGATCTGAAAATAGTAATTACTTTGTGAAAATGCAAGTTGGCAAGGCGGTGTGGGTTGGGTGCCGGGTTGATAACTTTAACCTTTACGATGTATCTGATCGAATGATAGACAGAAAGTCTGTTTTAATTTAATATTATTTAATATTATAGGTATGTATTTAATTTAAAATAAAAAATAAGTTAAAAGTAGTAGAGATCATTTTATTAATACTATAATTATATATTCAACGACTAGTTTAAAGTTAACATTAGCAATGTAAATGGAATTACAAGAAATAAGCTACATACTATTTGTTAAATTGTAATCATTCATGTGTCCTCTTATTACAGTGAAATTACAGTTGGCGGCTAACGAACTCAGAATTATAGTATATGCCATATCTGGGTGTCAGTTCTAGTGCCAAACTTTTTATCAACCTCAAGCAAAACCTCAACTAAACCTTAGATTTTCGACTGTTTCCTATTCTACTAATGACAAACGACTCAGTTGTTGTGAGGTTTTAGCTAAGGTTTGGACTTTGGCAGAACAAATTTTTAAAAAGCTATTCTACAGGCCCTGATCGACGGGCGAGTAAAACCGCGGTCTTATGGCTCGTCGGTAAAGCTCGCCGGTGTATCATTGCAATACCACGGTTTTGTGAGTTGGCGAGCCTGGCTCACGGCTCGTCATGTTTGCTTTATTTTTTACTCAGCTCCATCAAATTCAAAATTAAAAACCTCAATTCGACTACGATACGACGGTTTTACTCGCTAGTCGATCAGCACCAACGAGCCGCGAGTAAAACCGACGTTCTTTAAAACCGAGGTATAGGCTCGTACGTCGATCACCCACTTACTATTTACCAAATAGCTGACATTTAAGAGATCGAAACAAACTGTGTATAGTAGAATTGCTGCTGCATGCCTCTTTATTAAGCACCAACTGGTCTTTACATAAATGTATTCCACTCTGGATGTGCATGGTAATTTCTACGATATAAAATAGTATCATCGATGGTTTGAACGCTTGCTTTGCATCCTTTGTCTCGTTTTGTGCAGTACCAAGTAATCTTATTGTACACTTTACGCTGAACGTAAAATCGAAACCCATCCAATACCAATATTTTACCACCTCGAGATGATGAAGTATACATTGGTGTAGCTGAAAAGAATGAAATGACAATATTAATAATTGTGCCAAGTCAATGTAAAAATGTCGTGGTTCAGAACCAACACAATCATATTATTTTTGGTTATGACAATGTTACGACCATTCCAAATGAGGTCAATAATGCTTGTGTTGTCCCAAAAGCGTCATCAAACCATACGTTGCAAGAAAAATATGGTATCACAGTTATTATCTAAGTTTAGGTAATAAAACAAAAATGATAGATTTCAGTTATTTTATTGAAATTATTATAATAACCCAAACGCTTAGTTTTGTTTTTAATAGAAAATAGATCTTTGTTTGGCCACCAACTCATCTGATGTTAAGCGACGGTGTGGACGAGGATGGATCAAATCGATCTAATAAAATAAAAATATTCTTTCTATTAGTTACTGCTCCTTAATGGTTATTTCAAAATAATTACCCACCAAAAAATAATTGATTATACTATGCATACATACGTAACATTAGCTTAACCGAGAAACACTTTCAATTTAAAAACAAAAATGTAAAAGTAATCAATCAAAATCATTAAAACTAAACTAATGCTGAAAAGTAGTCAAGGAAGAATGTGTAATTAAATTCGTGCATGTTCTTTGAACACGCAAATGATAATATATGGTGTGCTTCCTTATCGCTGTTATCAAATGCGTGGTATATTAACATGTTTCCCCATTCTTCTCCGTCTCTAGTTTGGCTTCAGCTCTAAGTTTTTACCATAATATAAATCTAATCAGAGAAATAAAGATAATCAGTATTATCATCAGCGTCATCAGCTGTACTTTGACTTTGAGTATCAGTCAAAGATTTATCATCGTTGATTTCATTGACGATGCCAAAGTTAAACGGATACAAGCCCGATACTTTAAATCCCTGGATTAGGTCAACTACATTGATATGGGAGTCTATGATGGTTTGTAAGAACGGAGCGAAAGTTAACTTGTTGACTGTGGCTGCGCATTTTTTTTCGTCTCTCATCTCTTTCTTCCAGGCCGATTTCACAGGACGAAGCAGCGACGCACCGTAAGGTGACAAAATATTATTATAGTTCCTGTACATAGCGATCAAATGGATCTGCAAACTATTACACAGCTCAAGCACCTCAAGTGTGACGTGAGTCTTAAAGCCATCTACAAACAAAATTACAGGAAATTGAATGTCATCTTCCTTTACCTTCGTGATAAAAACATTAATGATATACTCGTAAAGGATCTGAGATGTCATAAGTCCAGTTTCATTTCTGCCAAAGCCCCAACCAACAGGTATGCTCTCAGCAATTTTACCAGGGACTTTTTTACATGGATAAATAATCATTGGATTGCAGTAAGAACCATTTGCAGCAAATGAAAATGAAACAGTAATCTTCTCTTTCGCCTTTTCGACGTCAGTCTTACATGATTCTTCGACGTAAACGTTTCCTGTTTTAGCACAAATGTTGAAGATAGTCTCATCAAGAATAAAAACTCTGTTAGAATCCTCGATGACGTCTGAAAGGTTTTCCAGCATAATATGATCACCGATTTTCTTAAACCATATTTCAGTATTATCTCCGTCTTCAAAGTCTTCGACGTTTTTAAGAGCGTTGCGATAGCGTTGTATAAATTTGAAGTACCAACCGTCCCCAGGGCGGTTGTTATCAAATGGGTTCTTATGATCACGAGGTTGCTTTTTTAAATAATCTTGGACGCTGGTTTTGATGTCCTCTTTCTTTTGAGGGAAACCACGTCTGGAGAGCTCAATAACAAATTCAACTAAAGCAGCTTCTAATTCTTCCGGCAGATAAGGTATATGCCCCGATCCTAATTTAGAATCAGGGTTCTTTAGTTTAAAATGGATACTACTTCTAGGGATCTTAAAAAGTCTGGATGCCATCCGAACGGAACCCTCTTTTTTGTAGACAAACTGTATAGCACGTCCAAGGTCTTTCATTCTTCTTAATTTCTTGGCTGAAATTCAGAGAAAAGTTAGCACAAACAGTAGGTTAGATAATTTAATAGATATATAGATTTTTAAGATTTTTTTTATTGTAAGGTTGTTGTTGTCAATTATAATTTTGATAAAAAATATACCGTAGTACTATTATTCTGTACTAATAAGGAATAATAATACGTTTATAAGGAAATGTGACGTATTATGTTTTCTTTATTCCAAAATTGTAATTTAAAGCTGTTAAATAATAAAACACGTCAATTATTTACAATGGTATGTACTAGTATCTATATTTAAATAGTAAATGATTGTCAGGGGCGCCGGGTTTTTAAAATTCCCGTGGGTGCTCCAGCTTTTTTAATGACATACTACGTAGCTACTTATATTTTTATTATTTATATCAGTACTAGCTAACCTGGGGAACTTCGCACTCGATTCAAAATAAATAAAATTGCGCGTCATTTATCTCATTAAAAGTCTTTAACTTTGATAAATTACAATTAACGGTAATGAATAAAATCTATGAATCACAGACCTATGTAACAAAACAAAACAAAAGTGAAATTCGTTCTGCGCTTCGCAAAGACACCTGCGTCTAACTTCAGGTTTAAAGCTAGAGTCGGATTCAGCACTGAAGTCCGATAGAAGCAGCGCTGCTATCGCAGAACTAGGTTGTGTAAAAAATTACTAATCGTCCAAAGAATGCTTGAACAATAATTATTATGCTACTCGTAGTTGGTACGTTAGCTCTACACACCAGAACAATTGCACGACCTTGATTTAAAGAGCATAACAAAGTAAATAAAATAATTAGTTCCCGCTTTTTCCGTAGGACTTGAGTGCTGAATCCTACTCTAGCTTGCCTTCGTAAATACAGATTAAAAATTCAAACATTCATTAGAATTAGGTATATTATTGAGATCGCGTTAAAAGATGAGAATGAGAATTATTTTAGATATTCATAGTCGTGGGTGCTGAAGCACCCGAGCACACACGGCGTGGGCGCCCCTGATGATTGTGGATATTGTAACACTTAATAATAGTATTGTCAGGTAAAGTGTGGATTTTAGCTCGACAGCCCCTGTGCGCAGAGCACTGCCAGTATGTCTTAATTCCTTTGTCTATGTGCTTGCAGAATGTATATCCTCCTATTATTATTCGAGGCTGGTTTTTAGACGAGTAGGTGAAAACTGCATCTGTATATAAATATATATAAAACTTTTATTAATATTTTTTTGTTATTGTTTTTACTCACAGTTCACTCGTAGTTCTGCCTTTTGCGTGTCTGAAGATTTGACTCCTTATCAGAATATACATTATGTGATAACATATTTGAAATGTGGAACATAAACATAGATTTTATTTTGCCGCTACAATTTCTGATAAGTAGGTGTTAAAGACAGGAGACATAGTAAAAGCACCTAAAACTAATCCAAAATGACCAATTACATCATATTGCTTCTTTGCTCTCTGGTTTTTATTTTTTGTGTTCTCGTGGTTTCCTGAAGTTTGATGTCTGGGAAGAGACTTTTCTACTTATTCGGCCGAGATACTTTCCGACTTCAACGTTTAATTTTTTTCTTGTGGATGCTGTAGTGTTTCTGTCCTCTGCTTTCTTCCATTTGCACTCGAGAAACAATGTGAAATAATCTGAAATTTTACTGAGGTTGTTTCCGCTCTCATCAATCAATGCTTTGGTTGGGGTCCTTATATGTTGATAGACAACGTAGGACTTCGGTTTCATCCAGAGGGACTATGCCTGCTTTTCTGAAGCCAGATTTTAGCTTCTCCCCGCCGTTTACTAATATTTTCACCCACAATTGGTACAACAGAGATGGAAAAACAGTCTTTGGAACTGTGGGCATACGTTTACCATCGGGAGTCGTCTTCCACTCATCAAGAATTGCCCGCCAGTGTAACTTTATTGGCTCAAAGAAAGCTATATCCAACGGCTGAGTCATGTGGGTTGAATTTGGTGGCAATGCTATAAAC
The DNA here is from genome assembly GCA_958496255.1 of Camptogramma bilineatum. Taxonomy (NCBI): domain Eukaryota; kingdom Metazoa; phylum Arthropoda; class Insecta; order Lepidoptera; family Geometridae; genus Camptogramma; species Camptogramma bilineatum. The sequence continues at coordinate 13,430,938 of OY292460.1, read as the reverse complement.
GTAATGTTTTCTTCTTTGCATGCATTCAGCACTCTCAAATTGACATGGGAGCTCAGGTTATCGCCGATCAAAACTTTTTTACCATCGATTTTTTTCAAAATTGGCAGCATGGTTGAAAAGAACCAATCTTCGAATACGTAGCCGTCGAACCATCCTGACTTGGTTCTATTGTATCGAGTATTGGGCGGACCACCTTCCAGCCAAGTGTCCCATAGCTTGTCAGCCCTGTAATTTACATAAGGCGGGCAGATCGTGGTTCCCGTGGCGTTGCCACAGATCATTATGCTTACAGAAGCTTTAGTCACATTATTTATTGCTTCTGGGAACTTGAATCTACGCTTAGTTAATATTGTCTTTTTGCCCGGGTGATCAATTAAGTTGATTTCGTCGTAACTGTATATATTATCAGGGCTTACGTCACTCAGCTCCATGAACAAATTGATGAAGTATTTCTTCAGTTCTTCTTCGTCGAAAGCAGCTCTGGCCCTCTTTATATTGCTCCTAAACCTCTGGGAAAGGTCCTTATAGCGCCTCAAAAAGTTCTTCATCCAGTACCTTCCCGGGTAGTTATCGGTGAATTGCTTAATCTGACGACCAGTTCCATCGACATAAGTTTTAACGATATATTGTAGGTCATGATCCGTGATCAAGAACCCGAAGTCGCATAGTTGTATGATGTGATCGAAGAACGCTCTTTCCTCCTCATCAGTAAATATGCATTTACGGCCCGGTTTGTTGTAAGTTTTACCAGAACTTAACAACTTTCTTCGGAGTACAATAGAGCTGCGTGGTATATTATACTTCTTTGCAGCTTCTCTTTGGGTGAGGACTTTGTCATCAATGGCTCGGAGGCAGCTCTTCATTTTATCTTCCGAGTACCCTTTATAGGTTCGCTTCACTTTCCTTCTCTGACGACCCATTATTTGTTGATCTGTAAAAAAAAAACATTACCCTCCTGCCCTTATCCCACACTAAGTGTGGTCGGCACAACATGTTTTCCTCTTCCACTTACCTGTATCATTCGTCAACTCTGAATCCACTCCTCCCCACATTCTTATCACATGTTAAAAAAATTACAACATAATAAGGAATCAGTCAACAAAAAACATACAATATGGCTAGATAAAGTAAAGAGCAAGATCTTCAACAGGGAAATACATAATTCAATCGAAATTATCAAAATAGGTAATGGATTTGATTTACTCAATCAACCTACGTAAATTAATTTTAACATAAAGTCACATTTTAAAGTGGGTGATCGACGTACGAGCCTATACCGCGGTTTTAAAGAACGTCGGTTTTACTCGCGGCTCGTTAGTGCTGATCGACTAGCGAGTGAAACAGTCGTATCGTAGTCGAATTGAGGGTTTGAATTTTGAATTTGATCGAGCTGAGTAAAAAATGAAGCAAACATGACGAGCCGCGAGCCAGGCTCGTCAACTCACAAAACCACGGTATTGCAATGATACACCGGCGAGCTTTACCGACGAGCCATAAGACCGCTGTTTTACTCGCTCGTCGATCAGGGCTCGTCGATTAGGGTTACTTTGAAGGATTTGGTAGAATGAGGGCGACTTGCACAATGATCCCTAATTATTGTATTTAGCTAAATTAAATGCATTTAAACCATACAAAAGGCATTTAGGACAGCTTAAATACAATTAAGAACGTTGTGCATGTCACCATAAGGCACAAATAAATTGAGATGACTTATCTCTCTGCATATCAAAATACATTTATTGCATAAAGCACCAAATTCTTTGTTTTTATATGAAATCAAATGTTCATGTATTCAAGCTAATGATTGTGTACATTCATGCATTTTATAATAGTGTTGTCTTCCAATGTATGTATTTTCGCTTTGCAGCCATGATTCTTATGAGTTGAGCACCTCCAATGAGTTTTACAGCCAGCTACTTGGTGCTTGCAGAATCTGTACCCCGACATGAGAATCATAGGTTGACCTTGAGCTGAATGTATAAAAATAGCTTCTGAAAAATAAGTAAAGTTTGATCAAAACCACATTTCTCCGTAGCATTTCATTGACAGTCAATCAACGCAGTCTATGATGAGACTGTTAAAACTGACTATAAATAGAATCATTAGATTATTAGGTTAACATGTCTTCTTGTTGATGTCTCGTTCATGTTTATCGTCGTCATTTCTGGGTCCAGGCGTAGAGGAAGACCAAAAAAGAAATGGACAGACGTGATCAAAAAAGATCTACAGGACTGCAATGTTTCCCAAGACGACGCGTTAGACAGAGCGAAGTGGAAGACGATGACGAGGAAAGCAGACCTGACCATCAGATGGGAATAACGCTTAGGAGAGAGAGATGTCTTGAAAAGCTGTTTAATCTGTTACGACCTTTTTATTTATATAAGATGACAAATAATAAGAATAAAAAGCTTGCTAAATTGGAAGGTTTTTTTAACTACACTGGCATATTCTGACCATAATTCAAATACAAGTACACATGTTTATTTGGATCAATTGGCCAACATTCATTCATTCAGCGTGATAGTGCTGCCAGTGCCTTGATCGCGGATCCGACTGGCAGGATAAGTTGAGCTATCTATAGATCATTTGCCAATATACTTAAATGACTCAACCTGTTCTTATGTGTTTTGTAATGTTTCGTAAATATGTACTTAATAGATTAATGTATTTATGTATTGAAAACTAAGTCTTATGTTAGGTTTGTCATTCAGGGGGCAACGCCGAGGGGGCGCTGCTAGTTTACAATATTAGAAGGATGTATCAATGATTATGAGTAGCATGTATCGAAACCACTTCCTTGCCCACAATGTGTATTATAGCCCGACATCGAGTCCTGTTCTTGAAGGAGCAACGCCAGTGAGATTTATTTCCATAAACTTGATGTTTATGATATTTGTATCCTCCATACAAAACAAAGATGTATCCTCTTGCTGAGGGCGTGAATATTACATCTGAAAAAAGTATCAAATACTTAGCATTATCATAAGTTTTTATCAAGACAGAGTCCACAAAATGTTAGTAAAAACTTAAGTTATATGGGTTAGTACTTAATAACTAAAACAGATTTCGTCGTCTGGGAGCGCTTCCACACGAGAGGACACACATAATTATTTGCAATTTCTTTTAGGTTCAAATCATTTATTAAGTATGCGAAACAAGGGTTAAAAAAACAGATGACAGGTAGAAAAATATACTTACATTGAAATTGAAGAGTCATCATATCATACCTACCACACAAATAACTATATCACACTAATATTATAAATGCGAAAGGGTGGATGTTTGGATGTATTTTGTTCCTCTATAATTCGACGACCACTGAACCGGTTTGGCTGAAATTTAAAATACTAATAGATAATGACCGGGAATAGGACATGGGCTACTTTTTATCCGGGTACCACGCGAGCGAAGGCGCGGGCAGAAGCTTGTTTATAATATTAGGATTTATCAATGATTATGAAAGCCATGCATCGCAACCACTTCCTTGCCCACAATGTGTATTATAGCCCGACATCGAGTCCTGTACTTGAAGGAGCAACGCCAGTGAGATTTCGATCCAAAAACATGATGTTTATTATATTTGTGTCCTTTATACAAAGCAAAGATGTATCCTCTTGCTGAGGGAGTGAATATTACATCTGAAAAAAAGTACAAATACAATTAGCAATTAAGTTTTTATTAAGAAAACAGAGTCCACAAAATGTTAGTAAAAACTTGAATAACTTAATAACTAAAACAGATTTCGTCCTCTGGGAGAGCTTCCACACGAGAGGACACGCATAATTATTTGCAATTTCTTTTAGGCTGGTTGGTAGTGAGGCCGTCCTTTTCCGCCAGATGGCGTCAAATGTGTCAGTGGGTAAATTCGAACATGCCTGACGCTTACAGAAGCGCGGGAGTTACAAAAGCAGCGTCCTCAAAGATTTATTAAACTGGACCCGCAGAGCATTGTCAAAATCAAATCAAATCATTTATTAAGTATGCGAAATAAGGGTTAAAAACACAGATGGCAGGTAGAAAAATATACTTATATTGAAAATGAAGAGTCATCACATCACACAATTAACTATATTACACTAATATTATAAATGCGAAAGTTTGGATGTTTGCAGGGATGGATATTTGGATGTATTTTGTTCCTCTGTAACTCGACAACCACTGAACCGATTTGATTGAAATTTAAAATGTTAATAGATAATGACCGGGAATAGGACATAGCCTACTTTTTATCCGGGTACCAGGCGAGCGAAGCCGAGGGCGGAAGCTTGTTTATAATTTTAGCAGGATTAACTGCCACGTAACTGTGATGTGGAATAAACTACCGCAAAGTGTGATTAAAGCTCCTTCAGTGAACTCTTTCAAAAAACAATAGCCGTACCATGCGCTCTTAGAGCAATGTCAAAACAAGGTGAAAACCATTCCTGCCTTAGGCTTGTTTTGTCATTGTTTTGGTCCGAAAACAATCTTAGTTTATTCCTGCCTTGGTCTTAAAGCAGGATTGCAGCAGGACATGCGCATAACACTTTCTCGACGCTCTCTCTGCGCATATCTTGCTCGATGACATCGAGCAGGACATGCGCAGTCCTGCATCTAGTCGATGTCATGTCACCAAAACATCCCTGCGTTAAGATTGTTTTGGTCCTAAGGCAGGATTAAAACAAGGTTGATTTAGGCCTGATTTAGGATGGAGTTATGCCTGCGTCAGCCTTACTTCAGTCTTATCTAAGTACGGACCAAAGTAATCTTACTTTGACATTGCTCTAAGACTTGGCAGTACGACCGCAGACTTGATAAACATTTTAAAATAGTGCACTGATAATGATATACACTCATCAGCTCTATAGCTTCTAGTGTATCAATAATAATCCTTAATACTTATAATAATAGTAGTTTTCCATATCTGTAATAGACCGGGGGCTGCCTTTAAAAGCATTTTTATAGTGTTATACAGGGTAGTCACTGGAATCTGTGTCCATCACAAAAGATCAAAGTTGTCAAAAGGGCCTCTGTGTGTTGGCTTCAGCCTCATGCATGCCTATCAAAGGTCCGAAACTCCATAGTCCCGAGATGTTAAGGGGCCTGTGACAGGCGAATTTCCATAAAAACGTAATACCGAAATCATTTAAAATTTAAGCATATTTTTATCAGTTTATGTTGTTAGATTAAGAGAGTAGGTATTTATCTAGGTTCCTGTTACAGCTTTGTTCCGAAAAACTTACCTAAATAGAAATGTAAGCAAATTGAATTGAAATCTTTGTAGGTACACCAATAATGGCCTTTTTTACCCGGCTGACTGTCAAGTCACCCGGGTTATGTAGATCGCGCGTTTCTATGTGGGTATGTATGTAATATTCTTTATTACCACGTTGCTCCTAAACGGCTGGATGGATTTTGATGAATGAGGTATCGTTAGAATCGTCTCCATCTCGATTGTGCTCTAGGATACTTTTTATTTCGATAAATCAAATAGTGCGGCTAAAAAATGCAACAATGTGTGAATTTTCAAAATGAAAATCACGCTATCATATCAAAATCCATGTCAAAATCAAGAAGTTGGTGGACTGATATCAAATATATATATTTTTTAAATCTAACATGACATCTTCGAAGACTAAATCGAGTCTCAAAATTTTTGAAAATCTATTTTTCGCCCTAAATAGAATTGCTAACCAAAACGCATACTAAAACTTTCTATTTAGTCACACGCAACGTTTAGAACAAACTGCATCGAAATTGGTTCAGCCATTTAGGAGATATCTCATGTTTAAGAAATAACTTACGCATTTAATTTAGGTACTCACAGAGCCATCTGTGTGTCAACTGTGACAACAACGTTTAGGAAAATGCGCACGGCATCGAACCCTAGATACCTACATAATAATAAAATTGTAATTTAATTTTGTTTTGTGATTGATAAGATAATGCTGTTTCCAACTTATGTTCAGCCGGGTTTTTTTATTTTTGAATAAATTGCTTGTTCTTTTCATTTGTTCTATAGTAAGTTTTTTGAAACAAAAGTGTAACAGGAACCTAGATAAGCACTGCCTTTATACAAATAATAACATAAAGTGATAAACATTGCTCAAATTTTAAATTATTTTGGTAGTACGTTCCTAGGTACGTACGTACGTTCGCCGGCCCCTTAAACCTTGACATACTAATAATAATAATAATAATAGGTTTCTATCGTCCCAATAGTTCTGTCCTCCACAGGTGTGATCCCCATACAACTATTTCAGTCCCTTGAGATGTTAGACCTCCCAAAACACACGTATGCTCTACTTCAAAAGGCGGTCATACTGAACACATGCAGAATAGTTAGGAAATTTTTACAGACTGACCTCAGTGAGGATAGTCACAACCACAACACAATAACTTTTAGGTAGATACTGAAATGCACTTGGCTTCGGCCCGTGCATTTTAGTCAACTTCCAGTTTACCTTTAAACTGAGTATGAAAAGCATAAACTAAAATAATAATAATTTATCAATGATTATGAGTGCCATGGATCGCAACCACTTCCTTGCCCACAATGTGTATTATAGCCCGACATCGAGTCCTGTTCTTATTGGAGCAACGCCAGTGAGATTTCGTTCCACAAACTTGATGTTTATGATATTTGTGTCCTTTATACATAGCAAAGATGTATCCTCTTGCTGAGGGCGTGAATATTATATCTGAAAAAAAGTATCAAATACTTAGCAATAACATAAGATTTTATTAAGACAATAGAGTCCACAAAATGTTAGTAAAAACTTAAATGGGGTTAGTACTAAATAGATTTTATCCTCTAGGAGAGCTTCTACACGAGAGGACATGCATAATTGTTACCTAGCAATTTATTTAGGTACCGAGCACATCTCAAACTTTCTCTCGTACGATAGTTAGTCGGGCTCCTAGATCAGTATGATGTATGCAGGTGCGCACATTACACCGATTTGGTATCGTACGGTAGTAAGTTGGTGATGGATGGAGACAGATTTGATAACATGAAGTTTTATCTCACTGGGGCTGACGTAAATATCATCTCTAGAACATTTTTTTATACACTCATATTTTTTTTTAGAGAATTTTTTTGCTAAAAATACTTTGATGTTTATTTGCCAAGTCGATTATTTTATTTTCCAAAATTGTAATTTTGGTCGTGGAGGGCTTAACCTCTTGTTTTTGAAATATTTTTCTGTATTTATTTCGTTTAGGAACTTCAAAATTTTAGCCACCGTATTTTTCTCCGATAAAACTGTCATTTTGTAGTAAAAAAAAGTAATTTTCTAGTATCATCTGATTTTTATTTAATGAAGCCTTTTATTTAACTATGAAATATATATAATTCAAAATCTAAATTGGAATAAGAAGAGCACTACACCTCTACCTTATTTAGTTTAAAATATTAATGTGATAATAGTAAATGAATAAAGCCGCAAGCGCTTACTTAGTAGACAATGCTTAACTATAAAACACTGAAAATTTTAAATCTTATCTTAATCTTTTAATTTTAATTTTTTTAATTATGAAAAACATCAATTTTTACCCTAATTTAATTCTACATTATTATTATTTATGAGTAGTACCTAGTAGTACCACACACACACACATTTGTTTTTTTTTCTGCTTTTAACTATGGTAAAAAAACAAATGAAGCCGTGAGGCGCTTACTTCTGCAAAATTCTTAACTACGAAGTATTATTTTGAACTAATATTTATATACGAATAACGTTAAATCTTTACACTTATTTATTCTACATTTTATGAGTAATATAAGGGGAAAAAAGCCGCATTTTATGAGTAATATGAGGGAATTAAAAAAACCGTGAGGCTTCCCTTAGTTACATAAAATCCTTAATTATGAAATATTTAAAATTCAAGGTCAAAATATTAGTATTAATGTTCTTCATAATACATGAAGAACAAGATGAAGAACATTAGTTCTATACCCTAATTTATTGTTACATATTGAAGAAACTTACTTATATATGAATACCTACTGAGAATAAAAAAGATATAAAGTTAGGACTAGAGATTTTATTTGATTTTATTTTTTGTGCTACTATGGTAGCAGACAAGCATACGGCCCACCTGATGGTAAGCGGTTACCGTAGCCTATGGACGCCTGTGACACAGCTGAGTCACACTCGCGCTGCTGACCCTTTAAAAGGGGAATCCCTGCGCCAGCAACACAATGGACAAGACTGGTCCACCAGTTGTCACCGCAGCGCTTCCTCGCAGAGCTCTGTCAACCTTACTCACAGCAGGAATACAACACCATTCGAGAAAAAATATGTTATTTGGCTGCGATACTCTGTCAGGTTATACAGAGCTTTGGTTTCAGTTTCAAAGAGTTACATGATACACATATTTACGTAAGGGATTTATAAAGATTTCGAGAGTATGATTTGGTGGTTCCTGTAAGTTTTATTTGGTTTCAATGATTATGTGTACCACGCATGAAAACTTCACGTGACACTGAGAAAATTTTTGCAGGACATTTTTTCTTTTTGTAAGCGCAGTTCCAGTATTGCTTATTGCCATCTTGGCTCTCCCTAAATGTATGTCCTTCATATACCAGCATAGGGTCTCCTTCGGCTGTTAGAGCAAATATCAGTTCTGAAAATAAATGTTTAATTAGTAACGTCCTTGTACTATAAAAGTTATCACACTAATCACACTAATTACTATAGTTTCTGAAAATAAATAAATTAAAGGATTATTTTTCATAAACATTTTATTAATTTCAAGGTCAATATTAACACACCATGGATGCCAGAAGGAAGGTGAAGGAAGGAGTGTGACTGGTGGGAGGAGGGATAGATATAAATTGAGGGAATCGGGGGAGAACTTTGTCCAGCAGTGGGTTGAGATAGGTTTAATAAAAGAACTTTTATTCATATATAAGAAAGTCCTCAATGATTATGTATAGGTTGAATTGTATATATTACTTGCCCTTTAGTGTGTATGATTGCGCGACACTTAAGACTACGTTTGTAGGCACAATGCCAATGGACCTTTGGGCCAACTGTTTGGTGTCGATTAAATTTGTAACCTCTGAATATAACAACACGTTGGCCCCGGGATGAGTCCACAAAGATTGATTCTGAAAAAAGTAAAATATTTCAAAATATTGAAGAATAGTTATAGTCCAACACAAAATAATAGAAATAAATGGGGGCGCTACTGTGCAAGCTAAATACGCGAAATAGATAAATTCTGTTTTAGAAGTAAATTATTACTTCTGACTGACGTCTTCGGCACCTGTACCATAGACAAGAAACCTGTACTTTACCATAGATTAGTAGAGAAAGGGTTTCCAAAGTACTGAAATTTTAGTTGCCGTGTCTACCCGTATTTGCCGGACTATAATACTAGTGGCTCTGTGATCTATAGCATAGCTTAGAACTGAATAAATGTTTACAATTCTCTAGTTTTGTGATGAGAAGGTGCTCCCAGGTGCTTCATCAATCCCTACCTAGTGGTTAAAGGGTTCACTGGTAGAGACTAAACGTGAGTACCTTTACTTCATTTTTAAGAACTATTCTGCTCATCACGCTGAAGATCCTCATTCAATCTTCACCAATTTTTTATGAGACCAACGTAAAAACCTTTCAAACAAAAAAACATTGAAATCGGATGTCATAAGGCAGAGATATCGTCTCTTTTTAGCCCCTTTTGGAGGAAGTACCCCTCCAATCAAAAATCCCCGACGGCAAAAAAAATCTATAAAGTTGTTGAACCTGTTTACCAAGTTTCGTTCAGATCGGTTGTAAACTACGACCTGTAGAGGAGAACCAAAATACATACAGACGAAAGCAATATTGGCGAGTTGAAGCAATAGAGCTTCTCGCTTCGCTCGCTCGGTCAATTAATAAAGCGAAAGATGTGTGTCAGGACCGTAGCAAATGGAGATGGTCTCTGCCTGCCCCTTTGATGGGAAAAAGGGGTGATTTTAGGTACATCCACAAAATAAATGTAATGTTCGTTTTTCACTTTTTTATTACTAAAACGTAATAGTACCTTAGAAAAATTTAAATGAGCTTTTTAACCCCATTAAAATATTTGGCTAAAACGACGTTTCTAGAATATACAGCAAATATTTAATAATAAATAAATAACTAACATTTATCTAGATTTGTAGCTGTGAGATAAGTAACACTATAATTGATTGACAATAGTTTTAATTTATTGTATAAAATGTGAAATAAAATCAAAATTTATATGGCTATATTTAATGATTATAAATTACATAGGTATCCAGGTATTTATTACGTAAACTACCTTTTTATTTAGCCCGACGTTTCGACTGGATTGCACCAGCCGTGGTCGCGGGAAGTTTGAAGTGTTGAGGCACCGCAGCAAAGCGAAGGCGTTTGTTGAACTACTCTCACTTGATCCTCAGAAATGACTATAGATTGTATTTAATGATTATGTACATTATAGCATTTGATGATGGTATCATCATCAATTGTGTGTAATTTAGCGCGACAGCCTTTGTGTTTGTGCGATGCACATTGCCAATACGTTTTTTGACTCGTAACTTTGTTTTTGCAGAATTTGTATCCAGAAAGCAAAATAATTTGTTGACCACGTGACGACTTTTTAAATGTCGCTTCTGAAATGTGAAAATACATTTTAATTTCTAAATGCATTCGAGATGTGGTATTGGCGACGCCTTTTGAGAATCCCATGGACAGCCTACAGGACTAATGTTTCAATTTAAAAAACATTGAAGCTGGATCACCAAAACCGTCTGTCAACCACTTACCTGCACAGAATTTTAAAATACTTTGGCCACATTGCCCGCAGAAGCACCGATAATATCGAGACTTATGACAAAGGGCAAAAGACCGAAAGGACGCAGCCCCAAGCGCTGGTGTGCACTACTTGTAGTGCACTATATTTTTAGCTGAGGAGTCCACGCACTAAATATAGTGCACACAAAAAACCTAAAAATATAGAGTCAGAAACAGGTTTTTATTTATTTTTTATTTATTTGATGACCTGATTCTAAAAACATATGAAGATATCAGTATGGAAGGAGTGTGGTAACTATATAATATCATCGACCTCGCCGCAGAGGTTGGAGGAGAGCCTAGCAAGAACATGTTTTAATCGACGGTATAATAACACAGAATTGTAAACACGTGTATCGACATTGCCTAGCGAGGCATGGGGCATGCCTCGCTAGGCAGCCTCTTGCTGCGTGGAGATGCGTTTGACTCGCGAGCCAATTTGAGTGTGCCATGAAACGAGCTGCCTCACCAGCAGCCTCGCGAGGCAGCCTCATAATGCCGATACGCCTACACGTGATGAGAGATTAATGGTTATGTTTATTATCACATTTTATAATAGTATTTTCACCTGTTAATGTCTGAATTTTGGCACGGCAACCAGCGGGCTTATGCGTAGAACAATGCCAGTGGATTTTTGATTGTGTAGTCTTATTTATAACAAATCTATAACCGGACAATAAAATCAAAGGTTGATTTCTTGTGGAAACAGTAAACACTGCACCTGAAAAAATAAAACAAATAGCATATTACTATAAAGTCCACTGTGATGAGTATAAGGCAAGTTTGTCTTTTCATCGTCGACGTCTATCGCGTAGTCGTTTCCCGTGGAATGAACTTTCTGAGGTCCATGTCCGTAACACATTCAGGACTCGAGTCTCAAGCCTATTACAGGGTGAACTTTTGAGATGCGTCAGTAAGGGTTGACCTTAACCGTTGTAGCTACAGGAAAACGTTCTTTGGAGTCTATCCTTAACTTTTGACGATATTTCGACCAGCATTCACAGATTTAAAAAAATGTACAGTCAGCGAGAAAAGGGCAATTTAAACAAAAAAACAATTTACAACTAAAAAACTAACAAAAGTGATGAGAGATTAATGGTTATGTTTATTATCACATTTTATAATAGTATTTTCACCAGTTAATGTATGAATTTTGGCACGGCAACCAAGGTACTTATGTGTCGAACAATGCCAGTGGATTTTTGATTTCATAGTATTACTTATTCGAAATCTATAACCGGACAATAAAATCATAGGTTGATTTTTTGTGGAAACAGTAAACACTGCACCTGAAAAAATTAAACAAATAGCATATTACTATAAATTCCACTGTGATGAGTATGAGGCAAGTTTGTCTTTTCATCATCGCCGTCGCCACGGTCTATTGCGTGGTCGTTTCTGTCGATTAAAAAAAATGTACAGTCAGCGAGAAAATGGGCAATTTAAACAAAACCAACAAGTTACAACTAAAAAAATTATAAAAGTGATGAGGGATTAATGGTTATGTTTATTATCACATTTTATAATAGTATTTTCACCAGTTAATGTATGAATTTTGGCACGGCAACCAAGGTGCTTATGTGTCGAACAATGCCAGTGGATTTTTGATTTCATAGTCTTATTTATTCGAAATCTATAACCGGACAATAAAATCATAGGTTGATTTTTTGTGGAAACAGTAAACACTGCACCTGAAAAAATTAAACAAATAGCATATTACTATAAATTCCACTGTGATGACTATAAGGCAAGTTTGTCTTTTCATCATCGCCGTCGCCGTGGTCTATCGCGTAGTCGTTTCCCGTGGGATCCACTTTTTGATGGTCCATGCCCGTAACACATTCAGGACTCGAGTACCAAGACTATAAAGGGTGAACTTTTGAGACGGGTCAGTAAGGGTTGACCTTAACCGTTGTAGCTACAGAAAAACGTTCTTTGGAGTCTATCCTTAACTTTTGACGATATTTCGACCAGCATTCACAGATTAAAAAAAAATGTACAGTCAGCGAGAAAATGGGCAATTTAAACAATAAAACAATTTACAACTAAAAAACTAACAAAAGTGATGAGAGATTAATGGTTATGTTTATTATCACATTTTATAATAGTTTTTTCACCAGTTATTGTATGAATTTTGGCACGGCATCCAGAGTGCTTATGCGTCGAACAATGCCAGTGGGTTTTTGATTTCATAATCGTATTTATAACAAATCTATAACCGGACAATAAAATCAAAGGTTGATTTTTTGTGGAAACAGTAAACACTGCACCTGAAAAAATTAAACAAATAGCATATTAGTATAAATTCCACTGTGATGAGCATAAGGCAAGTTTGTCTTTTCATCATCGCCGTCGCCGTGGTCTATCGCGTAGTCGTTTCCCGTGGGATCCACTTTGTGATGGTCACACATTCAGGACTCGAGTTTCAAGACTATAAAGGGTGAACTTTTGAGACGGGTCAGTAAGGGTTGACCTTAACCGTTGTAGCTACAGGAAAACGTTCTTTGGAGACTAGCCTTAACTTTTGAAGATATTTCAACCTGCATTCACAGCTTAAAAAAAATGTACAGTCAGCGAGAAAATGGGCAATTTATACAAAAACAACAAGTTACAACTAAAAAAATAGTAAAACTGATCAGAGATTAATGGTTATGTTTATTATCACATTTTATAATAGTATTTTCACCAGTTATTGTATGAATTTTGGCACGGCAACCAAGGTGCTTATGCGTCGAACAATGCCAGTGGATTTTTGATTGTGTAGTTTTATTAATAGCAAATCTATAACCGGACAATAAAATCATAGGTTGATTTCTTGTAGAAACAGTAAACACTGCACCTGAAAAAATAAAACAAATAGCACATTAGTATAAATTCCACTGTGATGAGTATAAGGCAAGTTTGTCTTTTCATCATCGCCGCGCCGCGGTCTATTGCGTGGTCGTTTCTGTCGTTTCCCGTGGGATCCACTTTGTGATGGTCCATGCCCATAATACATTCAGGACTCGATTATCAAGACTATAAAGGGTGAACTTTTGAGATGGGTCAGTAAGGGTAGCTACCTTAACCGTTGTAGCTACAGGAAAACGTTCTTTGGAGACTATCCTTAACTTTTGAAGATATTTCAACCTGCATTCACAGCTTAAAAAAAATGTACAGTCAGCGAGAAAATGGGCAATTTATACAAAAACAACAAGTTACAACTAAAAAAATAATAAAAGTGATCAGAGATTAATGGTTATAATTTTAACGAACTTACGGGACTTTATCGCGTTATTACCTTTGTTTATTATTTCCCGACGTTTCGAGTGCGTTACAGCTCTCGTGGTCACGGGTAGACTGATGTACTGGAGTCACCGTCATGAAAATGAGGAACCGTCGAGAAAATGGGCAATTTATACAAAAACAACAAGTTACAACTAAAAAAATAATAAAAGTGATGAGAAATTAATGGTTATGTTTATTATCACATTTTATAATAGTTTTTTCACCAGTTATTGTATGAATTTTGGCACGGCATCCAGAGTGCTTATGCGTCGAACAATGCCAGTGGGTTTTTGATTTCATAGTCGTATTTATTCGAAATCTATAACCGGACAATAAAATCAAAGGTTGATTTTGTTTTGAAACAGTAAACACTGCACCTGAAAAAATAAAACAAATAGTATATTACTTAAAAGTCCGCTGTGATGAGTATAAGGCAAGTTTGTCTTTTCATCATCGCCGTCGCCGTGGTCTACCGCGTAGTCGCTTCCCGTGGGATCCACTTTGCGGTGGTCCATGCCCATAACTCATTCGACTATACCTATTATAATATAGACTAGTTCACAATATATAAATGGAAGGAAGGGAGGCCTTTTCACTACAGTAGGACGGTACCAAGCTTTTAATAATTACTTAAAAAATGTCAAATATGACCTTTGTGTTTTGGGTCTAATTGGAGACATTTTGAAAAAGGGACTGATATGTCTAATAGTACTTCCAATTGACGAGCATTAACAAAATGAGGAGAATACATGACGCAAAACCACCTTGTCAACATCATAAGTGGAAATCAGTAATCCATTCTAACAACCGGTGACGAACAAAAAAAAACCATTGCTGCTTATTCTTTAGTTTATTTTCACAAATGAATAGATTAATTTATCTTATCTTCCCTCAATAAAGCCTTTATAGCATTTCAAAAGTGATTATCCGAGTATTGTTTAGGTTACCGATTTCAGTAACATTATCCATTTAACATGACAATATTTGACAAAAACTGTACCTACTATTGATTTTGACGGATTGTAGAGATGTCTGCTGAGAACCTTTTGTTCAGCATTGGGACACTAATAACTTGACATAGTTTAATCGACGATGGATTAAGCAAGCAATGTAACATACGTGATAAAAGATTAATGGTTATGTACATTATCCCATTTTGTTATAGTATTTTCACCTCTTAATGTATGAATTTTAGCACGGCAACCACTTGTCTTATGCGTCGAACAATGCCAGTGGATTTTGCTTTTCATAACATTATTTATTCGAAATCTATAACCAGATACTAAAATTAATGGTTGATTTTGATTGGAAATAGTAAACACTGCATCTGAAAAAAATAAAAAGATAAATAATTACTGAAAAGTCCACTGTAATGAGTATAAAGCATGTTTGTCTTTCTATCATCGCCGTCGCTGCGGTCTACCGCGTAGTCGTTTTCCGTGGTTCACTTTGTGGTGATGGCCATAACTAATTCTACAATATCGGCAGAAAGCGAAAATGTCGTATCTCGAAATATCCAATTTTACACCAGACCCAAAAAACTACTTCAAAAAATCATAACTTCTGATCTACAAAAACTTGGAAAAAATCAAGGGCGTATAATAATTTTTTTTCCATCGAAGAAAAACGAGACATAGACCATTCCATGCGGCTTTTTTGCTTTATCAACAATACATATTATGTCATTATACATATTATATTATTATGTCATTTAACAGATTAGTCAGATACGACATTTCCGCTTTCTAGTTCACAACAGAGGAAGGAAGAGGCATTTTCTCTACAGTTGGACATCAGAAGCTTTTAATGTTTATTACTGAAGAAGTGACAATATTGACCTCGGCGTACATTAAGTAGTTGGGGAAATTTTTAAAAAGGGTCTTTATTACTTCTTATTGACGAGCATGAAGAAAGCGATGTGAATACAAGATGCAAAAGTACCTTGTCAACATCTTAAAAAAGTGGAAATCAGTACTCGATCTTTTTGGTACAATATGTGACAAATAAAATCCATTGCAGATTATTTTTCACTTTATTTTCATTTAAAAAATTAAATCCTTCAATCAAACAGACTCTTCTTATGTATTGTACATTACCTGCGCTGCCCTTAAGACATTCCAAACTTGATCAGCCGTGTGTTATTTAGGTTCACGATGTGCCTCAGTAACATGACCAAATATTAAGACAATATTAGATAAAAAAACTGTTGGTATTGATTTTGACGGATTAGATCTTAAATCCCGTTACGAAGACCTTTGCCAGCAATGGGACGCTAATCTATACTAATATAATAAAGCGGAAGAGTTTGTTTGTTTGAACGCGCTAAGCTCAGGAACGATTTGAAAAATTCTTTCAGCATTTGATATCAAAACTCTTGAGGAAGGTTATAGGCTACTTTTCATCATCATCATCATCATTACCATTATACTATCACTACAGGGGCAACGCCGCGAGGGCGCTTCTAGTAGCTTATAAAGTCAATATTACGATGTCAATAATTCGTATAATATTTCAGAAAATGTCATTCACATTCCCATTATCATTCATTTAATGTTTTTAAGCATGTTCATTGGTTAATAGAGCTTTTGAGTTATAAAAATTATTTATTATCCAGACAAAAATTATCTGCCAAACTCAATTTTTTATTATCATCCTCGTCTATCTTTTTGACAGTTTTCTGACTACACCTAATTCGTTTATCGTTTTTTGAGTGGTATCCCAAAGATGACAGGAAAATTTTTTTACACACTTCCTTTTTGATATCGTTTTTGATTTTTAAATAGTATTTCCGGGACGGGACGGGACGGCAGGTGAAAAAACATCAATAAGGACCTTAGTGTTCTGTGATAAGGACGACGTCTCCGTCCCATCCGAGGTTTTATCCCGTTACGTATGCAGCGACCTTAAGAACTTGTTTTAATGAAGGGCATAATAACCGAGGAACGTAACTCTTCTAGGATTATGCTCGCCTTTGTACAAGTACTTTTTAATGTTTTATTTATAAGTGCTCTCATGTGTACAATAAATAATTGCAGAATTACAAAATGTAAAAACGTGATAAGAGATTAATGGTTATGTGTATCAACATATTTTATTATTGTATTTTCACCTCTTACTGTATGAATTTTGGCGCGGCATCCAGTTTTTTTCTGCATCGAACAATACCAGTGTATTTTTGTCATCAGGACGTTATGTACTCGAAATCTATAACCGGACAGTAAAATCATAGGTTGATTTTGTTTGGTCACAGTAAATACTGCATCTGAAAAAATAAACCATTATAGCCTATTACTTATAAGTCCACTGTGAAGAGTATAATGGCAAATCAGACGACCTCTGTGGCGCAGTGCGTGAAGGCCCGCTTGTGATGCAGGAGGTTAGGGGTTCGATCCCCGCCGCGGGACTAATGTTTGTATGATCTGCAAATATTTGTCTCGGGTCTGGGTGTTTTCTATGTATATTATGTATGTATTTACAAAAAAAAAATGTATTTAAGTAGTATATCAGTCATGTGGTTCCCATAACACAAGCTCTGCTTAGCTTGGGGCTACATGATTCTGTGTGAAATGTCCAGCATTATTTATTTATTTATATTTATCCTATCCTATCCTACTAATATTATAAAGGCGAAAGTCCGTGTGTGTGTGTGTGAATGTTTGTTGCCACGTATCTCCATAACTACTAAACCGATTTTGATGAAATTTGGAATGTAGATAGATAATAACCGGGAATAGGACATAGGCTACTTTTTATCCCGAAAAGTTGCACGGTTCCCGTGGGATAAAAAAAGTGGTAGTCCACGCGGGCGAAGCCGCGGGCGTCCGCTAGTCCGCTATTTATTTATTTAAATGGTGAGAGTACATGATACAAAATAACCTTGTCAACATCATATCGTCAGTGGAAAGGAAGAAACGCTAAAGCGCCAAAGTGCGATTAGTGGGAAATCAACTTTAAACTTGAAACTTTAAAGTTGATTTACCACGAATCGCACTTTGGCGCTTTAGCGTTTCTTCCTTTCCACTGACGAAAATCAAGTGGAAATCAGTAATCCATTCTGACAACAGGTGACGAATAATAAAACCATTGCAGATTAATTTTTAGTTTATTTTCATATTTGAATACATTAATTGATCTTATCTACCCTTGAAACAAAAAATCAAAATCAAATATCATTTATTCAGTAGGACCGTTATGACCACTTTGAAACGTCTTATGAGCTAGGTGATTCTACTCCTGTTCTTTCGCGACCAACACCATGAAGAATCAGGGCAACAAACACGGTATGGGGCCTAGCTTTCTATTCGGTGATCCATCCGCTTAAAATCTAAATAGTCAAGCTCCAGTGTGGAGCCAGTCGAACAATGAGAGTCTCGTCAAAGTCGTCAAAAGAAAAAAAAGAGGATTAATACCTCAACAAAAACAGACTTTATGATATTCCATAATTGATCAGCCGAGTGGTATTTAGGTTTAGGACTGAGACAACTCAGTAAAGGTCGCTGCATACGTAACGGAAGAATAAAATTTCATAATTCTTATAATATTTAACAAACGTCAGTCACATTCGGCATTATCATTCATCACTTATGTTTTTACAGTTGGGCCGACGGATCTAGGCGTTCGTGAAGTCAGGCTTTTCGCTGCGCAGTAGAAAATTTTGCATGAAAAAGTTGCACTGCGCATCGAAACGGCTAACTTCACGAACGCCGAGATCCGTTGGCCCTACTGTAAGCATATTTATTGTCTACTTTGCTTTTGAAAGGAAAAATGATTTTTTATCAAGATACAAGCTATCTTGCTAAATTCAATCTTTCATAACTTCCTCGTTTATCTTTTTATCTCACTTATGTTACTTATGTCACTTATGTAACCTACTTTTTTATTTAATCGTATGACAAAATTATAATAGGCGAATTTTTTTTTAAAGAAAACAACAAAACTAAAAAATCTTCTAACTAAATCTAAAAAACTTTTTTTTTTTTTTTTTTTTTTTTTCGTTCTTTAGTGTAAAATTAAATAGTTAATTATACCCTAATAAAATTACAATCTAGCCAAGTAGGCCAATGAGCAATTTGAATTTGACTTAGTTTTATAAAGTTGCTTATATCTAAGAATGTGCCCAACGGCACGTTTCTTACCCCGCATCCACACGTTGGGGCCAACGTTGGTCCCAATGCCTCTCACCAACGTGTGGTGCTGACAAAATAGCTTGGCGCCAACGTTGGGGCCAACGTTGGGGCTTGGCCGTGCCGTGTCGGTTTTATCAAAGGAAGTTGGCGCGCCAACGTTGGGGATCCGTCCACACGTTGGCGTTATGCTCAGTCCCGTTTCGACGCGCATCGTGAGCGCACGTGTCGACTGACGAGCGAGAATGTCATCGTATTCCTTATTTATTGTGTTTGTAGAACTATCGGGCTGCAATTTTGCACACTTATAGATTCTCGGTGACAATTAAATATTATGGTATCAACAAGCTGATCTGACGATGGAGTCAAGAGCTGTTCAACAGAACTCCTCAGTAAATAGGCCGATTGAGTTGAAACTCGGCATATTTGTCAAGTTCTGACTACAATGTAATAATATGGTAACAGCAAGCTGATCTGATGATGGAGTCTAGTATTTTTTTTTATGTTACGGGAACCGTGCAATTTTTTGAGATAAAAAGTAGTCTATGTCCTATTTCCGGTTATTATCTATCTATATTTTAAATTTCACCCATATCGGTTAAGTGGTTATCGTGTTAAAGAGGAACAAACATACATCCAAACATCCAAACTTTCGCATTTATAATATAGTGTGTTGTGTGAAGTGTGATAGTGACATGATGTGATGTGATTGTGATAAAATTGGTATTCAGTAATGTAAAATCACTTAGAGAAATTTCAATTTCTGTATCGGACGCGCAGACATCGGACGTCTGCACGTTGGCTCTGACGGAACAAGACTGGTGTATCGCCAACGTGTGGATGGTTCACGAAATCTTGGCCCCAACGTTGGGACCAACGTTGGTCCCAACGTATGGAGCCGGCGTTACTGTCTCTATTTAAGGGGAAGACACTTTGTTCTTGTGTTCTTTATATTATGTAGCACTTCACTAACACTTTCATATAATTTTACACTACACTAACTCAAATGGTTTAGTTCGTTTGAGTCTTCTCACTAGGTCTGTGTTGTCGAGGAGCTGGATGGCCTCGACGTTCACATGGTGATGAAGTCTTTTTTCGTGAGCTTCTGCGTATTTTTTTATAACTTTATCAACGAAGTCTATGTTAAGATCCCGGTGAAGGTCTTCGTTTCTTACGTACCAGGGGGCATTCACGATACCCCTAAGAACTTTATTTTGAAAACGTTGGATGATGAGGATATTACTTTTTTTGGTACAGCCCCACAGCTGTATACCATAGGTCCATACTGGCATGAGGACCTGTTTGTATAAGATAATTTTGTTGTGTACTGATAGAGCCGCTTGTCTGCCAAGCAGCCAGTACATCTGTTTGTAGCGTAGCTCCAACTCATCTTTTTTCTTTAAATCTAAAAAACTAACTAACTTAACTTAACTTAACTTAAACCTAATGAGGTTAGTAGTAGCAATGTATAACATAGAATGTAAGTACCTTGTGTTTTTAAGTAATGTATTTGTACTTTTAAATTTACAAGTGTCACTGTTATTTTATTCTATTTCATCAAGTGTTTACCACCGTCCTTATATTTTAGATTTTGTCTTGTCCATCCAAAGGTTGCCTGGAAGAGATCGCTTTCAGCGATAAGGCCGCCCATTGTTTTAAGTACCCCATATGTTTTGTATCGTTATTTTAATTGACTCTGTACTAACTTTTTGTGGGTATTTATGCCAATAAAGATATATTCTATTATATTATTTTTGATCATTTTTCTGACTGCACACGTTTAGGAAAAATGTTTTACAGACCTTCCTTCCTTTCTTCCTTCCTTCCTTTTTTGATATCATTTTTTGTTTTTAAATAGTAAGTATTTGCGAATTAATGTTCTTTTTTGTTATTATTTCGTCCAATCCGGGCCGGGAAGGGGCGGAAACAGAGAGATATATAGTCGTATTTATAATTATATGCACTAAAATTGACGGTAAAAATGACATTTTTCATATATTTTTAGTTCGCACAATGAGCAATTCGACTATACGTCATTGAACTCGCCGCCGGGGTTGGAGGAGACTCAAACAAAAACATTGTTTTAATCGAGACAGCAGAATATTCTAAGAATGTAACATAAGTAACGTATGAGCTAGTGGCCAGTAACGTAAGTGATAAGAGATTAATGCTGCCGTCCGATATCTAATACGCCGTTAAGTGACATATGGTCAAATTTCACTTTTAAATGCCAGTTTATAAAGCTCAAAATTCTCTATCGATTGGTGTTGGAACTGGGTTCATATCTTTTATAGTTTTCGAATGAGAGATAGTGAGAAAGCGGCAAGCGCGAAACAAGATAGTATAGAAGCGGCGCGTTTTTTTAGCGATATCTCAAGTGACAATTGGTCAAATTTCACTTTTAAATGCCATGTTATAAAGCTCAAAATTTTCTATCGATCTGTCTTGGAACTGGGTTCCGGAAGCAAGATAGTAAAGAAGGGGCGCGTTTTTTTTTGCGATATCTCAAAAAATATTTTTGTCACTTAACGGCGTTTTAGACATCGGACGGCAGAATGGTTATGTATATTTTCACATTTTATTATAGTATTTTCACCTCTTAATGTATGAATTTTGGCACGGCAACCAGTTCTCCTCTTCATCGTACAATGCCAGTGTATTTTTGTCATCAGGGCGTTATGTACTCGAAATTTATAACCGGACAGTAAAATCACAGGTTGATTTTGTTTGGAAACAGTAAACACTGCGTCTGAAAAAATAAACCATTATAGCCTATTACTTAAAAGTCCACTGTAAATAGTATAATAATGGCAAATGGTGAGAGTACATGATGCAAAATAACCTTTTCAACATCATAATATCGTCAGTGGAAAGGAAGAAGGTGACGAATAATAAAACCATTGCAGATTAATTTTGTAGTTTATTTTCATTTGAATACATTAATTGATCTTATCTTATACACAGAAATCCTACAATGCCCTACGAATCCAATACAACAACGGTTTCAGGATGCTGTTGAGGCTGCCGCGGCTTTGTAGCGCATCGGGGATGTTCGCGGACGCACGCACGGATGACTTTTTTGCGATCATGCGAAAAAGAGCGGCGTCCCTGGTGCGCCGGTTGCGTGGTGGTGCCTTTTAACCGTTGTTGTTGAGGATCTGTGCTCGGCTTATATGAGACACTGGCTGGCAGTGCTTCGGGCAGTAAATCGCCTAGTGTCTCAATAATATATTTTATTTTTAGGTAATGTACCTAGGTTAGTTACTAATCTAGGTTTAAGTTACTACTAACATAATATGGACACAATTGGTCTGAAATAAACGTATTTTATTTTATTTATTATTTTATTTATCTACCCTTGAAACAGACTTTATGATATTCCATAATTGATTAGCCATGTGGTATTTAGGTTCAGGATTTGCCTCAGTAAAGGTCGCTGCATACGTAACGGGATAAAACCTCGGACGGGACGGAGACGTCGTCCTTATCGCAGAACACTAAGGTCCTTATTGCTGTGTTTTCCGTTTTTCCCGTCCCGGACGGGACGGGACGGCAGATGAGAAAACATCAATAAGGACCTTAGTGTTCTGTGAAAAGGACGACGTCTCCGTCCCGTCCGAGGTTTTATCCCGGCAAAACCTCAACTAAACCTTAGATTTTCGACTGTTTCCTATACTACTAATGACAAATGACTCAGTTGTGGTGTTTTACCTTAGCTAAAGCTAAGGTTTGGACTTTGGCAGAACAAAATTTTTGAAAAGCTATTCTACTATTCACCAAATGGCTGACATTTATGAGATCGAACCAAAACGCAGCGGAATGATTGACGTTGTCATCTAATAGAATTGGGGGGCTTATCTTTTAGATTTTGTCCTGTCCATCTAAAGGTTGCCAGGAAGAGATCGCTTTCAGCGATAAGGCCGCCCATTGTTTTAAGTACCCCATATGTTTTGTATCGTTATTTTAATTGACTCTGTATTAACTTTTTGTGGGTTTTTATATCAATAAAGATATATTCTGTTCTTTTCATTTTGATCATTATTCTGACTGCACACGTTTAGGAAAATGTTTTACAGACCTTCCTCCCTTTCTTCCTTCCTTCCTTTTTTGATATCATTTTTGGTTTTCAAATAGTATTTGCGAATTAATGTTCTTTTTTGTTATTATTTCGTCCAATCCGGCCGGGAAGGGGCGGAAACAGAGAGATATATAGTCGTATTTATAATTATACGCGCTAAAATTGACGGTCAAAATGTAATTTTTCATATATTTTTAGTTCGCACAATGAGCAATTCGACTATACGTCATCGAACTCGCCGCCGGGGTTGGAGAAGAGTCAAACAAGAATATGTTTTAATAATATAGTGGCCAGTAACGTAAGTGATAAGAGATTAATGCTGCCGTCCGATATGTGACGCCGCCGTTAAGTGACATTTGGTCAAATTTCACTTTTAAATGCCAGTTTATAAAGCTCAAAATTCTCTATCGATTGGTGTTGAAACTGGGTTCATATCTTTTATAGTTTTCGAATGAGAGATAGTGAGAAAGCGGCAAGCGCGAAACAAGATAGTATAAAAGCGGCGCGTTTTTTTAGCGATATCTCAAGTGACATTTGGTCAAATTTCACTTTTAAATGCCATGTTATAAAGCTCAAAATTTTCTATTGATCGGTCTTGGAACTGGGTTCCTATCGTTTATATTTTTTGAATTAGAAATCCTAAAAAAGCTTCAAGCGCGAAGCAAGATTGTAAAGAAGGGGCGCGTTTTTTTTTGCGATATCTCAAAAAATACTTTTGTCACTTAACGGCGTTTTAGATATCGGACCTGCCGTCTGGAAATGGTTATGTATATTTTCACATTTTATTATAGTATTTTCACCTCTTACTGTATGAATTTTGGCACGGCAACCAGTTCTCCTCTTCACCGTACAATGCCAGTGTATTTTTTTTTTCCTGATGTGATTTATTGTAAATTTATAACCGGACAATAAAATCCAAGGTTGATTTTGTTTGGAAACAGTAAACACTGCATCTGAAAAAACAAAACATTCCTTAGCAGATTACCTAAAAGTTCACTGTGATGAGTACAAGGCAAGTTAGTCTTTTCATCATCGCCGTCGCCGCGGTCTGCCGCGTAGTCGTTTCCCGTGGGATCCACTTTGTGGTGGTCCATGCCCAAATTTATTCGACTGGACTATTAGAGACTAGTTCACAATATATAAATGGAAGGAAGGGAGGCCTTTTCCCTACAATTAGATGGTACAAGCTTTTAATAGATAATATTAATTACTTAAAAGTGACAATGACCTTGGCATTTTGGGTCTAGTTGGAGACATTTCTGGAAAAGGGGTCTGGTATGTTCAATAGTACTTCCAATTGACAAGCATGAAGAAAATGATGAGAATAATAATGCAAAACAACCTTGTCAACATCATCCTGGAAATCAGTAATCCATTCTGACAACAGGTGACGAACTGACGAATTGTAGGGAACTTTGGTATGGTTTAAATAATTATTTATTTATTATTATTATTTATAAGCCTGTTGTTTCCCACTGCAGGGCAAAGGCCTCCCTTCTTTAAATAATAAAATTCAATAATTTTGACGTATAAGTGTACTCTCAATTTTCATGAACAAGATGAAAGGACATTAAAAAAGTAGACGGTAGGTACGGCGGTTTCACACAAATAGGCGCGAAGATTTGAATTTCGAACACCAATACTAAAATCATTGCAGATAAATTTTTAGTGTACCTATTTTCATTTATAATTTATCTTTTCTTCCCTTAAAACAGACTTTATGATCTAGTTTTGAATTGATCAGCCGATTGTTATTTAGGTTAAGAATAAGCCTCAGTAAATTGACCAAATACTTTGATAAAAAACTAACAGAAAAAAGCTAATATCTTATAAGAATAAGATGTCAATAATTCTTATAATATTTAACAAAAGTCACTCACATTCGGCATGATCACTTATGTTCTTTAGCATGTTTATTGGCTGCGTAAAGTATTTAAGTTATAAAATGATATTTTTATTCAGATACAAGTTATCTTGCCAAACTCGATCTTTTATAACTTCCTCGTCTATCTTTTTGACCAATTATTAGTTTATTGACAACATACTTAATTCGTTTATCGTTGTTTCTGTGGTATCCCAAAGTAGTCAGAAAAAATATTTTACAGACTTCTTGTTTGATATCGTTATTGATTTTCAAATAGTATTTGTAAGTTAAAGATCTTCTACTTTTAGTTGTTTTACGAGACTGACGGATCGGCATTACTTCGATAAGACTCTTTAAAAAGATTCCCTGAGATTCGAAGTCTAGAGCGTTATACATCTCATTTATTTCATTTCTTTCTTGTGCCGTGAATTTCGCTCTACATTTTTTGACACATTTTTCTGGGCACGGATTTTTCAGTTTATGTTTCTCCTTTTTTAACTGCATTTGCTTCATTTTTCTGACCTGAAGAGGTTCGTCATCCTGTTTTCTGACACGTGGTCTGCCATCTTTAGTAAATTTTTTACTTTCTTGTACTCTTAGGGAGTATCCTGTGGATAAATAAATTAGCTTTTAGCATCTAATGTACCTTTTGTTATTTTTTTATAGATTCTAAAGAGACTTTATTAATTGTTTACTTCACTTTTAATAATACTTAGGTAAAAAGGTAGGTACCAAGCTAATTCTACGTCTGGAATTATAATGTTAATCTTTAGAAAAAAAAAACTCATTATAAAAGTTATATAATTAATATTATATAGAATCAATGAATATAAGGTAATATAATAAGCCAAATAATTGTGGGTAAAAATTGTTTGATAAAGAATAAAATCTTACACCTTGGAAGAAAGTACGAGAGAAGAATAAGAACGTCTCAAATATTTAAGTAGCGTTTCAGATTTCGGGCATATTATCTCTTAAAACTAGCCCTAGGGTTTTACAGTTTTGATGATGATGAATTTGATAATCATGTTGCCCTGTTGAATTTGATAATCAGGTACAGAACAGATAGTAATACTACGTATAGAATGGACACTGTGAGTTTGAGCTGGCGAGGAGCTGACTTTGAGCACGAAACGCGCCACACGCGCAGACGCGACGACGAGACCGAGACCACAGTGTACATTATTCATACGGTGTCACCGTATGAATAATGTTCCTTACGGTGTACAAAACTGACATTGTGTAGTGTAAATACAGGTAGTTAGACACCGCTTATGCATAGAGATTTCGTCGAGTGTCCGGGGTGTGCCTCAGCGCGCCGAATCCTCGAAGTTCTGCGGGCAGGTGTGCGAGGTTTTCATGCGATATCATAATATTAATTAATTCTGAAATTCGATTCGTTCGGCACGGATAGGTGAACGGCCACCTTTATTTCACATTACGTAGGGTTGGCACAAATTGTATTCTGTTTCCAGTTCCTTCTATCGGCCAGCAGTCATCTCAGGACTCACCTTACTTACTCATTTAGCGCCCTTACAAATTGCGTACCTACCTACCAACCTACTACCCGCGCGAGTTAACTTGAGACCAAGGTGGCAATTCTACTACAAAACTTTTTATGAACCACAAGCAAAACCTCAACTAAACCTTAGATTTTCGGCTGTTTCCTATTCTACTAATGACAAACGACTCAGTTGTGGTGACGTTTTAGCTAAGGCTTGGACTTTGGCAGAACAAATTTTTGAAAAGCCATTCTACTATTCACCAAATGGCTGACATTTATGAGATTGAACCAAAACGCAGCGGAATGATTGACGTTGTCATCTAATAGAATTGCCACCCTGGCCTTTTGAGCCAAAATACAGTGCGCGATGCATTGCGCACTGTATTTTTGTACAAACGTCAAAAAACCAGGTCTCAAGTTAATTCGTGTATAATTAAATTACCCTGCTGCTCACCACTATAATTTATATTACGAAGTTGTCAAATCTAATAAATGACGAGATCCAGAAATCAGTTAATGTGTTCTTCTTTTAATAAATATTATTCTATTCTATTCTATTCATGATGACAATACATTCATCTTTGGTTTACCTCTACTCATACATAATATTCATCCACTTTTGTACCAGGCGCTCTAAAATTCTCACAAAATAATATTAAATGTAGTATAATATAAGTATTCATATTTTAGTTTTATAAACGAATAATAGGTAACTATTTAGCTTTCTAATAGCATTCTTCTAATCTTAGCGTCGATGGGCTTGCAAACTGTTACGTATGGAATGTTAACTTCTCCAAAATGTGGGAATGTACCAAATGTGTTAGATATCTTCAAAGGATTTCAAAATGCCTAAAGATCTGAAAGAGTGTGTATAGTGTATACCGCAACCTGGGTTCACCCTACAGTCGTGATCATTTTCATTTTATGTAACTATTTTTAATACATACATACATACATAAAATCACTCCTGTGTCCCATCATAGGGTAGGCAGAGACCACAGATATCTATTTGCTACGGTTATTTATGTTAACTACGAGTATAATAATTTAGACATGTAATTATACAATAAATATACTTTGTCTTTGACTTTGACTATTATTTTTCACTTTCAAAACTTTCGTGAGTTGTACTAGACATTATTTAACACATTTTGAAGATTCTCCGGATGAATCGAAACATTGTCGGTATCTAAATCGACGATAATTTTACGTGAGTAATTCCCGTGTGTTAAATAATGTCTATTATTATGTTTTTTATGTTACTATTTATTATTATGTTGTCCATTTCGCACACCCAGATTAACACTGCACTAAGTCGAAACAGCACTCCTCTCAGAATCGACGAAAAACTCCTTTTGTATCAAAGTTATTGCCAGGGTATTTAATAATTCATGTAGTTTATTGTGTGTTACATGTGAATTATTAAAGACCTTGGCAATAACTTTGATACAAGAAGAGTTTTTCGTCGATTCTGAGAGGAGTGCTGTTTTGACTTAGTGCAGTGTTGATCTGGGTGTGCGATTTATTATGTTAATAACTATTTTTAATGGTTATGATTGTCGTCATGTTTTATAATAGTGTAATCATCCAAAGTATGTATTTTCGCTCTGCATCCACTCCTTTGTTTGGCACACTGCCAATATGTTTTTAATCCGGTCTTCTCTTTTCTATAATATTTATAACCTGACACTAATAATTGTCTCTCGTTTACTATTAGCTCCGAATTAGAGTCTGAAAAAAGGTTAATATCAATATACATTCGATATAACGATTACCATGTTTTGAAGTGAAACTTCTTTACGCACGCTTGACTTGGGGAGTAAGCTGGTGAATTTGTGACGAGAGCGTTACGAAAAGATCGGGCGAGGCGAACGGAAGTTTTACTACAGTCGTGCGGTCTAAAGCACACTCGTTTTTTATTTACAAAAAAGTAAGTAGTATACCAGTCATGTAGTTTCCTTAGCACAAGCTCTGCTTATTTTGGGGCTAGACGATGCTGTGTGAAATGTCCAGCATTATTTATTTAAATGATATAAGTAGAGCAAAGTACGCAGATATAATAAATAAATAAAAATAAAAATATTTTATTTCAAACAATTATTATTGTAGTCCATATTAACAGTTGATATTAAAAATTAGAGTTTTAGGCTCTGCACAAAGGATTTCCAAATATTTAGTAGGTAAACATACAATTCTCCGCGACAGTCTTCAGGATGCTGTTGTGGCTGTTTCGAACTCTGCTCATCAGGGATTCAGGGACAATGATGCTGCGTCAAAAGTTCAGTGTTATATATTTATTTAAGTACTGATATTAAACATTTTTTGTTTAAAGTTTACATTATAGCTTTTAATACATTTTACTATAGAGTGATTATGTTCACTGCGACACTTTATTATTTTATCATCTAATGTATGCAGCAACGCGAGACAACCTTTACTCCTATGTGTAGAACATTGCCAGTACGTTTTAAGTCCTCTTCTTTCTCGCACACAGTACCTATATCCCATATATGAAATGAAACGCTTGTTGTTTTCTGATACTGTCAATAAAGCATCTGAAATAAAAAATATTAAGTATTAAAAAAAACATACATACATACACAAACAAACAGCCGAACATAGAACCTCCTCCTTTTTGGAAGTCGGTTAAAAAACATTAAAAATTAAATAAACAATAGAAAGGATTTGTTTTCATTTATCTGAGTTATTTGTCAGTTAAAGCACAGAATTGTACAGCCTGACTTCGCGAAAACATTTATTTAAATAGCGACTCCGCGCCAGACAGTGACAGAGTTGTAGGTGAATATTGCACTAGCTAGGCACTGAGTGCTTACGCGAGCTGAATTGAACTTTGTGGCGTCACAACAAGAGTTGATATTAAAATAAACGTTTTCGAAAAGTCAGGCTTCTGTACCTGTTCTGTGGCCAAAGTGCTCTGTAAGCAGAACTAATGATGCTGTGTTAAAAGTTCAGTATTATTTATTTATTTATTTACTGATATTATACAATTTTTGTTTAAAGTTGACATTATAGTTTTCACTACATTCCACTTTAGAATGATTATGTTCACTGCGACACTTTATTATTTTATCATCCATTGTATGCAGCAACGCAAGACAACCTTTACTCTTATGTGTAGAACATTGCCAGTAAGTTTTATGTCCTCTTTTTTCTCGCACACAATATCTATATCCCATAAATAAAATGTTAGGCTTATTTTTTGCTGATACTGTCAATAAAGCATCTGAAACAAAATATTAGGTATTAGAAACATTAAAAATGAAAGAAACAATAGCAATGATTTGTTTTAATTTATCTGAGTTATTTGCTAGTTAAAGCACAGAATAAATAGGTACAGAAGCCTGACTTCGCGAAAACATGTCACTCCTTTTTTAACGACCTTTAATGACTCAACATAAAATTAAAAGATAAAGTTCGGTTAACAACAATAAGAAAACAAACAAAGATTATAGATATAAAATACCGAATCCATCAACTAAAATGGACTGGACATCTAATAAGAAGTAAGACAGAAAAATGGGCCAAAGAAGTAACAGAATGGTGTCCCAGATTTAAGAAGAGGAATAAAGGCAGACAACATCGAAGATGGGAAGATGATATAAGAAAGGTGGCGGGAACGACTTGGACGAGAAAAGCAAGAGACAGATCTTTGTGGAGAACACTTGGGGAGGCCTATGCTGAAAAGCAAGACAATCAAGAAACCGGTGTCGAATAGGAAATACAGTTTATTAAGAAATTAGATTTAGTAACATTAAGTAAAATTAAGATGCATTGTACTTTCAGATTGTTAGTAAAGGCTATCATTATCATTATCATTATCAATGGCGCAGAGGGCGATGGCCTGAAATACAGAAAATTGCAGGTTCGATTCCCACCGCTATGCAAATGTTTGTATGATCTGCAAATATTGGTCTCGGGTCTGGTTTTTTTGTACGTATGCATATGTATGTATTTAAAAAAAAACCGGTCAAGTGCGAGTAAAACTCGTACGCCGAGGGTTCCGTACCTACCCATTATACCCATTATGTTATTGTAGCCCGCTTATTTGTATGAGCGCCCATACAACTCAGAGGACAATCTTAATTGGCGTCAACTATGTATGTACGGGAACACCCTTTAATTTTCAACTTCTTTAATTTTTTGGAATTTTTCCTTTATTTGTGCTATAAGACCTTGCTTTTTGCCAAATTTCGTTATTCTAGGTCAACGGGAACTACCATTTAGGTTTTCAACCCAAAACCTCTAGGGTACTTCCGGTTGACCTAGAATTGTCAAATTTGGTTACAAGCAAGGTCTTACAGCACAAGTAAAGGAAAAATTCCAAAAAAATAAAAAAGTTGATAATTAAGGTAAGTTTTGGTACTTACAAGTTTTCACGAAAACCTAAATTTGCCTATATCTTTTTATAGTGTTGACTCAGGACCTTGATTTTTATAAATTTCAACTTGCTAGCTCCACCCGTTCCTGAGATAATCGATGGTGACACACGGACAGACAGACGGACAGACGGACAGACGGACAGACGGACAGACGGACAGACGGACAGACGGACAGACGGGGACACGGACAAGAAAGTGATCTTATAAGGGTTCCTTTTTTTACCTTTTAAGGTACGGAACCCTAAAAAGCATATAGGTAAGCAGTATATCATGTAGTTCCCATAAAATAAGCTCAGCGCCCCAAAGTAAGAAGAGGATGTGTCAAAAGTTCAGTTTTATATATTTAATTGTATACTGATATTACACAATTTTTGTTTATAGTCACATTTCACTTTAGAATGATTATGTTCACTGCGACACTTTATTATTTTATCATCCTTTGTATGCAGCAATGCAAGGCAACCTTTACTTCTATGTGTAGAACACTGCCAGTACGTTTTTAATCCTCTTTTTTCATGCACAGAATACTTATATCCCATATATAAAATGTTGGGGTTATTTCTTGATGACAATGCCAATATAGCATCTGAAATAAAAAATAAAATAAATTAAATAAACAATAGAAAGGATTTGTTTAATATATCTGAGTTATTTGTCAGTTAAAGCACAGAATATATAGGTACAGAAGCCTGACTTCGCGAAAACATTTATTTAAATAGCGACTCTTGCTGCGACGCAACAAAGTGCAATTCGGCTCGCGTAAGCGCTCATTGCTAAGCGCAATATTTACCAAAATAAATCTTCTCTTTCTAACGCATCATTCTGTCTGGGTGTTTTTCTATGTATAATTATATGTATGAATTAAAAAAAAAACATAAAGGTAAACAGTATATCATGTAGTTCCCATAACATAAGCCTAGCGCCCCAAAGTAAGAAGAGATAGTCTGCCGTCCGCTAGCTAAAGCGCTATTAAGTGACAAAACCATTTCTTGAGATATCGCTAAAAAACGAGCCGCTCCTTTACTATCTTGCTTCGCGCTTGCCGCTTTCTTAGTATCTTTAATTCGAAAACTATAAACGATAGGAACCCAGTTCCAAGACTGATCGATAGAGAATTTTGAGCTTTATAACACGGCAATTAAAATAGAACACCAAATGTCACTTAACGGTGCTTTAGCTAGCAGACGGCAGTAATGGAGCTGTGTCAAAAGTTCAGTGTTATTTATTTATTTGTATACTGATATTACACAATTTTTGTTTAAAGTCACATTTCACTTTAGAATGATTATGTTCACTGCGACACTTTATTATTTTATCATCCTTTGTATGCAGCAATGCAAGGCAACCTTTACTTCTATGTGTAGAACATTGCCAGTACGTTTTAAATCCTTTTTTTTGTCGCACAGAATACTTGTATCCCATATATAAAATGTTGGGGTTATCTTTTGATGACAATGCCAATATAGCATCTGAAATAAAAAATAAAATAAAAATGAAATAAACAATAGAATGGATTTGTTTTATTAGGGTAGGAATCGAACCCACGACCTACAGCGTAGAAGGCAGAGCTACTACCAAAGTACCAACTAAGCTGAGAGGGCAGTCAAATATAGAAATAAGTCTCAAAAATTGATTAAAAAAATAAAATATTTTAAGAATTTCTATTTTTATATTAATACGATCTACAAATACCCTTAACCTTTATTAAAATTGATTACATTGATGCCTCTTAAATATATTTGTGGTGAGTAATATTAAAAATGATTATGAACGTTAAAACATTTTGTTATAACATTATCAACTGTGTGAAGTAGTGCTCGACAGTCGCTTTTCTTATGCTTCGAGCAACGCCAATATGTTTTTATTCCTTTCACTCCTTTTATGCAAAATTTGTGACCCGACACGATTATATTGGGCTTGCCAAGGGGTGACATCATAAACATCGGTTCTGGAACAAAAATATAATACTTAAATCAGTAAGCAAAATAGTGGATACAATCTTTATTTAAGTTTGTCCCTGCTGAAAAAAAAAAAATGAATAGTATTCTTCAGTCTCATAATATTTTTTTTTTAATTAAGCATCCTTGGGTGGGGTTTTTGTATGCCCGGATACTACAATTATGCTTTCAATGATTTGATAAGGAATGAAGTTATTCATTCCTTATCAAATTATACTAAAGAAAATAGTTCTTTGAAACTATTTTTTTTTAGTAGTTATTCATTCCTTAATATAATTATTATTTGAATTTATCTATTTTTTTTTCCAAACGAAAGCCGATAAATAAAGAAAAATTTTATTGAAATACTTTTCAAGGGTACATTACATTCTTTAATAATTTTTCACCAAAACCTGAATAAATCTAAGTTTAATTTTAAAAACCCTTTTCGTCTTTCACATAAGTACATTCACAGTATTCTATTAGTTATTTGGCTTTATTGTTAATAATTTAAGTTCCCTACTTATAAACGCCGCTAAACTTGAAACTGGTTCAACAATGCTCAAAATTTGCTCTGTCACTATTTATCAAAATAGGATTATTTTGAACGGTGTTTCAATTTTGACAGAAGTTCAGAGGAGTTTATAAGTAAAGCGGAATATTTCTACTCACACACTATTTTTTGTTTTACCTACTTTGAACATTGACAAAGATTAATACAATAAAATAAAACGATGTTTAAAAAGGGGATGTAAGAGGAAGTACACAACATGTTATTTGTAAGACTTAGAGCTTGTTTGTCCAAAAATAGGTCCCAAATAAGCTAGCTATCATTGTAGGAGTTATTGGTCACTTTTACTAGCCGAGTAACGTTATTTTGGCAGTAAATAATTAACACTTTACTTGGAAACTGAAATAAGCCTTAAAAGGGTAATAGACGTACAAGCTTAAAGAACGCGGTTTTTAAGGTCTCCCCGAACTTACTCAGCTTGACGTCGCTGACACACGTGAAGTTTTCTCACATTATCACGATGTCGTCGACAGAAGAAGCTTGACATTTTTAAAACCAATCAAATAGGACGAAAGCAAAACAACATGGCTCGCGGGTTGCAGCGATGACAGACGTACGAGTCAAGGCGAGCAAAATCAAACCTGTTGGATCGCCGACGAACTTACTCGGCGGTTTTAAAGTTTGCATACTTAGGCGCAGGCCAGATAGAAGAGACGGGGCGCAGACATTTGTCTCTTCCGCGTCCCTTTCATACAAAATGTGACGGCGGCGCCCCGACTCTTCTGTATGTTTTGCTGCTTCTATACATTTTCTATGAAAGGGACGCGGAAGAGACATATGTCTGCGACGCGTCCTCGTCTTACGTCTTTTCTGTATGACCCGCGCCTTAGGCTGATGCATGGGCGAGGGCTCGTCGAGCCATAAGTACGCGTATTTACTCGCACGTCTATCACCCTTTTTAAGGATATACATTCACGTACTTATACTAATTCTGTAAATATACTACTCATAAAATAAGAGCTATTTTTCGATCAAAATCAGCCCATACGTCTGTTCTAATGCTGGGGCTACATTAGCGGGCGAAGATTGGTGTCGCGTTGGCGCGACAAAAACATCGTGTTCGGGCATAGGCGATGTTCTTGTCTACATTAGGCGGGCGAAGATTCGTGTCGAGTTGACGCGATGCATCTTGCCTGATTGTGTTGTTCAGTTTCCAGCTGTGCGGCCGAGACGTAAGCGGTAATTTAAAAATGGAGGAAATAGTGGCTTATAGGTGTATCCACCCAAGCGAATATTGTTGCGACAAATCCCTTTGATCCGCGCTAGTTTACCGAAAGCTCCCCGATACTACATCGTCTTCGCCCGAATACTACGCGATGACACGATGTACCCGGCCACATTTATCGCGTTAACACGAATATTCGCCGTAGCCCGCTAATGTAGCCCCAGCATAAGCATAACTGTGGGTTACTTAATTGAATGCGTGATAGCATGGTTATGTTTATTGAAACACTTGACTATTGTCAGATCGTCTAAAGTATGGATCAAGGCACGGCAACCTCGGTAGTGCATAGAACAGCTCCAATGAGTCTTCTTGCCGTTTACTTGTTTTTTATAAAATTTATAGCCCGATACAAAGATAATTGGCTTCCCATATTTTGATAAGGAGTAAACGACTTCTGAAATAAAAATTACATGTTTTAATAGACTGTTGTTAAAGCGCATTATACATTTTTCGAAACGAAAAATCCATTGATGCACGGCCGGGTTTAGAACCCACGACCTTCGGATGTCAAGGCACTAACCCACTCGGTCAACACTGCTTATAGAAAAAATAAATTATAGTAAAAGCTGAAAGATAAAAGTGAAATATATATTTATAATTAGCAGGTTCGCCAAAAACAGATGTACTGCGATCGCATAAATAATTATTGAGTTGGGTTTAAGTTGGCAATTTCACTCCTTCCATCTTTAATTTTAATTTTTAAGTGTTGATTCTCACTTAGATAACATTTCCTTCCATCTTGCTAAGAGCCGTTAGAATTGCTTTTGGTTTGAAACGCAGATCAAATGGTATATTGATTTCTGTTTTAGTTTTGTCGTGTACACCAAGTATAATAATTATGCCGATCGCTGATAATGTCATGGTTATGTTCTAAGTCTGTTAGATAAGCAATGACTTTACATCCATCATTTACGTACAACAAATATAGCTCTGCGTCGCACTGCGGCCCTCTCTTTTTGACTTTATTGCACCTATAAAACTTTTTTATACCATCTTCACACGTACGTGCGAATGTGCGCGACCAAGTATTTTCTAACTTAACAAAATCTTCAGCTTCTTCTGCGTTCGTAAACTGTTTTAAAACAATCCAATTTTTTCCTCTTCTTTGCTTCGTTGACGCTTGAATTTCTACTTCACTCTCAGATTCACTCGATTGGGACACTGGAATTGCGTTTGAATTGTTAGTACTAGGCCCAGCGGGCTTAAAAAGGTCGCTATTAGAGAATCGCAATAGGGAATTGAACTATAATAATATGCCATCTCTTTTCATTGACTGAGAGTGAAAAGAGACGGCATTATAGTTCAATTCCCTTAGCTGATTCTCTAATAGCGACCTTTTTAAGCCCGCTGGTAAACTAGAATCCACCATATTAACACCGAATTACATTTGAACCTAGTACAAATAAAAAAACAATTAAATTGAAAATTTAATAAAAAACCCCCGACATATTCTTCATCTATACTAGTGGTTCTTAACCTATGGTCCGCGGACCACTGGTGGTCCCTGGAACCACTTGAAGTGGTCCGCGAAGCTATCCAAAAAAATTAAACAAGCGACAAAGGATCAAAGTTGAAAGAGAAAACTTACTGTTGGTGGTCCGCGGCAAGTCAGAAAGTTTATCAAATGGTCCCTCATCACTAAAAGGTTAAGAACCACTGATTTATACCTACCATAGTTTCTCAACCTTATTTTGCCCATCGCCCACTTTGAAAATATTTTTTTTTCTAGAGAGAGAGAGGTAAAAAAATAAAAGTATGTAGATGGGGGGGCCATCTACATACTTTTATTTTTTTACCACCTATCGCGAAATTAAAACAGATTTTTGAGCACAGTGGTATATGGTTTTCTTCAATTTCCCCAATAGTATGTGGTTTTCCTGTTTTAATTGTAACTTTCTTTTACTATGTGATTAACGGTGTATTTTTTTGCCTTTTTCGACTACATTTTCGCCCCCTCTGCTTCACGCGATCGATATGTAACGTCAATTTGCGCGCGCGCTGTTATTGCAGTTGCACGTATTTTGTAGTAATAGGCTCTTCCACGACCATTTCCTAGACTCCATCGGAACAGACTGACAAGCACACACTATGTAAGTGTTTTATTGTTAATGGTTATGTATATTATAACATTTTATCACCATGCCATCATCGACTGTATGTAGTAAGGCGCGACATCCTTGACTCCAGTGTGTACATTGCCAGTGCGTTTTGACTCCAGCGACTCGTTTCGCTCCAAACTTGTACCCTGATACAAAAATAATCGGCCTTCCTTGTTTTGACGTTGCATAGGTTACTGAAAAATAACGTAGGTCAATAACCTTAACCCGATTATTAATAACCAGATGACATTTTACCAAAGACTGAGGTACAAGTTCGTAACCGACTGCAGACAACAGAAGCAGACGACGTGTCGCCGGTGACACTACTGGTTTCTATGTATTTCTATGAAATACCTTTCGTGGCTAACGACACGTCGGCGACGCCGGGTCGATTGGTAGACGAAACTGTCGCTGGGCGACACGTCATCTACTGCTGCTGTCTGCAGCCGGCTACGAATTTGTACCTTTATATAAGTGTTTTTTTTTCTTGTCACACACATATCATTGAAGAGACGACAACAGATTTAGCAGCCGCTTGAGATCTAACAAGCTTAAAATTTATTATTTATTACATAAACATACCTACTACATATTTACTTTAACATTAATAAGCCATGATGGAGGTCTTTAGGCGGCTTAAAAACGCCATCACCAGAGTTGACTTGCTTTTACCAGAGTTGGCCACTTGCTCATACGAACTTACTTACCCAGATCACATGTGGTACGTCATGGGAACTGAACGCATTAAGAAAATTACACCACGAGCTTCAAACTGTGAAAGATATACAATGATTCTGTACACTGTAACATTTAATCATATCCTCTAAAGTGTGTACGATAGCTCGACACCCGCGATGGGCCTGAACGCATCACCAGTGGATTTTCGGTCCCGTACTGGATTTCTTGAATACAGATGTCTAATGATTGTGTACACTGTAACATTTGATAATAGTCATATCCTCTAAAGTGTGTACAATAGCTCGACACCCACGATGTGCCTGAAGGCATCGCCAGTGGATTTTCGGTCCTCGTACTTGTTTTCTTGAATACTGATACCCATATAATACTATATTAGTCTTTCCTGAAGGGGATGACGTAAACATAATGTCTGAATCTGAAATGGAATACTCCAATGAGATTTTACCACTAGAGACGTTAATCTCATTAGAAAAAGCTCTACGCGGCGAAATTTTGTTATAGCTACTTAGGTGTTATATAAGCAGCTTTGTTTAATATCAATCAAGAAAACTGAAAAAACCAGAGATTTATAGAACCCTGTTGTTAGAAAGAAATAAATGATGAGCGTGTTGCGTGTAAAGGCACGTAACAAAGGAGGAAGACAAAGTACGACTGAGTTGACTCAAGCTTATTAGCTTGAATTTTGTTTGCCACGCAGAGCGGGGTACTACTTATCTACCTCAGTTAAATAGAAGATCACTGGAATACTCACATAAACATTTCTGATTTGTGTTGTATGTATCGTATTGGCGAAAATAAAACTTTTTTCTGTTTCTATTTCTATTGCCACTTGTTCGCCTCTAAATTATTCTGATCTCTCTTAAATCTACCAACTTTTTATAATACTCTCCAAAAATAATTATAAATTGTCAAATTTTAGTAAAACGGATCAAATTTGCTAATTTAAAATGTGTTTTTGACAATGCTCGCTTCAATTTCAAGACGACATCTTACGGTCAGGTAACCTAACCTAATGGATAGGAGATAATTTTTATTACACACTACATTAAGACCAAATGACCAAAAGACCAAAAACACTTACAAATGCTTCTCAACTTAAACGATATTTAAATACTACTCAAGATTCGCTTTGCCCCCATTTGACTATCTAACATAAATAAAACCGTTTAAAAAAGGATGGCATTGTTTTAAGCGGTGATTAAACCTTAACAGAAGTTGAGAGGAGTTTATAACATAAACTTCTGTTAAATTACATATTATTTCGAGTGGAAAATGATACAAATTTTATTGAACACTGCGTGTACTAAACATAATATATTTAAATACAAAATAACAGCTATTATGTACTTCTATTGAAACGAACATCAAAATATATCATTGAAAATGAAAAGCCTTATCAAAATTTTCAATTCCGACGGGATTGGAACCCGCAATGATACAAGCGATCCTCCTTTGCTGGAGTGCCTTTACCAACTCGGCCACGGAATCCATATTCGTCGGGTTGAAAATCTTGATAAGCTCATTTATCGATTTAAGCATCAATAAATAAGATTAAATTATGATAAGACTTTTCATTTTCAATGAAATAATACCTGTGTGTTTTAATACTATAAAAATTATAAATGACACCAAAATATAATTTAGTTATAGGTACATTAAATTATCCATTCATTCGTAGCGCTGCCAGACGTCAATTGTATTATTCTTCTATTACTCGTAGATCTAGCATTGTGATTATGATTATCTTTGACTTTAACAACTGTATTATCATCCACAGTGTGTACCACAGCATTACAATACGCGTTTGGACAAGTCCAGTAAGTTTTGTTTCCAAATGTTTTTCTTTTACGATATCTGTGACCCTTTACAATAATTGCTGGAGCACCTTGTCGCGATACCGTCATTAAAAAACCTGAAACATATAAACGTGTGAGGTACATTATATAAAGTATCTTGGTCTGTTTTGTTTTTAAAGTGTAAATCTACTGTTTTTCTGTGTATTATAAAATTGTAAATGTCCCGCCGCGTCCGTAATGTCACTTATGGGCACAGACTGAAAACCAGCGCTGCCTCCTTGTAGAGGAGCCAGCATTATGCTGAGGCTGGGCCTATTTGGCACCACAAAGCGTAGTAGGTACGCACAGGCAATAGTGGTAGGTAACATTTTTTTGTCTAGTTTTTTAATTAAGTAGGAACGTTTTTTGCTGTGTATTTTGTTTATTATTCTAATGTCTATTCTTTATGCCTATGTATGCTGTGCTGTCCTGATGTACTTACTGTAACTTGTGTGTGCCAAATAAACGTTACTCTTACTCTTACTCTTACTCTTACATCTTGACACAGAAGATTACTTGATAATAGATAAATTATAATACAGATAAAAGTAAGTTCACATAAGCAAGTGGCCAACTCTGGTGACGAGGTTTTTAGGTCGTCTACAGTCCTCCGTCATGGCTTTACGACTTAAAAACCGGAACCGACAATTTAACGTGCCCTCCGAAGCACGGAAGCGCTCAGCTCGTAATGCCACTTGCGGTCACCCATCTAAATTGTGACCGCGCACAACGCTGCTTAACTTCAACGATCATTCAAGAACATCTAAGCAAGCTACGCCACGAGCGTTTAGAGTTAATACTTAGATATAGAAAGACTTAGTTATAAAGAAAAAAAACAACTACAAAACAATTTATTTAGGACAAAAAAAGTGCGTAAATTTTTTAATAAGCACGATTTTGTGTACAACAACACAAATTCTAAAACACACGAAACTTAAAAAAAACAGAATGGTAAACAAAATTACAGAATACGGTTAAGGTTGATTTAGACTTTAGACCAATGACAGAGATATACTTATTATATAAAGCGGAAGGGTTCGTTTGTTTGAACGCGCTAGTCTCAGGAACTTCCCACCACACGCCGCCGGATTTGAAAAATTATTTCTGCTTTTGATAGCTAAGCTCTTGAGGAAGGTTATAGGCTACTCTCGAGTATAAAATTAATCCATTTTAGTCGAATCCAGCCTTAGTTTAATAACATGTACCTATAGTCGTATTGCTCATTATACGGACTAAAATTGAAGGAAAAAATGTCATTTTTTCCTTCAATTTTGATTATTTTTGATATGTTTTATGTCAAAATTGAAGGAAAAATGTCATTTTTTCCTTCAATTTTAGTCCGTAGAATGAGCAATCCGACTATAATAACTTATACTTAAGTAGTTATGTTGCCGGTAATGAGCCCTATCGCTTTATAATGTGCAAGCTGGCATTCCTTGCCCGGGTTCCCGGTAGAGAGCCCTATCGCTCTATAATTTGCAAGCTGGCATTCTTTGCCCGGCCACCGGGAAGTTTATCTCCGCCGCCCACACAAGTTGTGTCGTCCGGCATTGTAAGTTAATTTTAATTCATTCGTGATTTGAATAAACTTCTTCGAACACGTCTCAGAATAATTAATTTGTTTAATTTCAAATTCAATTAAATAAATTTAATTTTTAAAAAGTAAAATTACGCTTCCACAAGCTTTACTAAGTTAACAAATAAAGTTCTTTGATTCTTGATTCTTGAATGTGGGCTGATTAGATAAATAGATACAAATATTTTTAACAAGTTTGTCACATCATGTTATATTATTCGTTGTCAATGGTTATGATAATTTTTAATTTTGATAACTGTCATATCATCTAACGTGTGAAGTAGAGCACGGCAGCCTTTGTGTTGATGAGTTGAGCACGTCCAGTGAGTTTTAATGCCGCATGTGCGTCCCTTACGGAATCTAAATCCGTTCACCAAAATCATGGGTCGACCTCTCTCAGAAGTTGTTATTTCGATATTATCTAAAATTTTAAAATACATTCATCAAAATGTACATCACATTTTAAAAATTAAAAGCGTTCTGGGTACGACTGAAAATGATCTGGATCGTTTGAGCTGATAGATCTTTTGTAATTTTTCATGATTATTTATTAATTATTGTCAATGAGTGTGGATATTTTTAATATAAACAATTGTCATATCATCTAACGTGTGAAGTTTAGCACGGCAGCCTCTGTGTTGGTGAGTTGAGCACGTCCAGTGAGTTTTACTGCCCCAGGTTCGTCCCTTTCGGAATCTATATCCATGCACCAAAAGCATGGGTCGACCTTTCACAGAAGTTGTTAATTCGATATCTAAAATTTCAAAACAGATACATTCATCAAAATTTAAATTTTATTAATTTTATTAATATATTTTATTTCATTTTAATTAATTTCATCATTTTAATTAAGAGCGTTCTGGGTACGACTGAAAAGGATCTGGATCGTTTGAGCTGTCTATAGATCGTTTGTAATTTTCCATGATTCTTTATTAATTGTTGTCAATGAGTGTGGATATTATTAATTTTAACAACTGTCATATCATCTAACGTGTGAATTAGAGCACGGCAGCCTTTGTTGTGGTGAGTTGAGCACCTCCAGTATGTTTTTTTATTGCCCCATTTGCTTCCCTTACGGAATCTATATCCGTTCAGCAAAAGCATGGGTCCACCTTTCACAGAAGTTGTTAATTCGATATCTAAAATTTTTAAACACATACATTCATCAAAATATACATCACATTTTAAAAAATAAAAACCGTTCTGGTTGGGTACGACTGAAAATGATCTGGATCGTTTGAGCTGTCTATAGATCGTTTGTAATTTTTCATGATTCTTTATTAATTGTTGTCAATGAGTGTGGATATTATTAATTTTTACAACTGTCATAATCATCTAACGCAGCGAGTCCTAACCTTTTTCAGTCCACGGACCCCTAGGACATCAAGCACAACATCAAGGACCCCCATAAAAAAAATCACTAAATTTCGGACCATTTATTTTACCACCTACTGCAAATATTAGATTTCATTTCTTAGCTCAAAATCACTCGACACTACTTTGCCACAAGACAACCAACACACTTCTATGCAAAGACTTTTAGTGGCATTTATTTATTGTTAAGTGGTCCATAGATGAGATCGCGGATACATATACTCGCGGACCCCTAGGGGTCCGCGGACCACAGGTTAAGAATCGCTGATCTAACGTGTGAAGTAGAGCACGGCAGCCTTTGTTGTGGTGAGTTGAGCACCTCCAGTATGTTTTTTTATTGCCCCATTTGCTTCCCTTACGGAATCTATATCCGTTCAGCAAAAGCATGGGTCGACCTTTCATAGAAGTTGTTAATTCGATATCTAAAATTTTTAAACTCATACATTCATCAAAATATACATCACATTTAAAAAAATAAAAACCGTTCTGGTTGGGTACGACTGAAAATGATCTGGATCGTTTGAGCTGTCTATAATTCGTTTCTAATTTTTCATGATTCTTTATGAATTATTGTCAATGATTGTGGATATTTTTAATTTTAACAACTGTCATATCATCTAACGTGTGAAGTTTAGCACGGCAGCCTCTGGGTTGGTGAGTTGAGCACGTCCAGTGAGTTTTACTGCCCCATGTGCGTCCTTTACGGAATCTATATCCGTTCACCAAAAGCATGGGTCGACCTTTCTCAGAAGTTATTAATTCGATATTATCTAAAATTTCAAAACATTCATCAAAATGTATACTTATAACATTAAAAAAATTAAAAGCGTTCTGGGTAAGCATGGAAATGAACTGGATTGTTCGAGCTGTTTATAGATCGTTTGTAATTTTTCACGATTATTTATTAATTATTGTCAATGAGTGTGGACATTATTAATTTTAACAACTGTCATATCATCTAACGTGTGAAGTAGAGCATGGCAGCCTTTGTTGTGGTGAGTTGAGCAGCTCCAGTGAGTTTTTTGACTGCCAAATGTGCGCCCCTTACAGAATCTATATCCGTCCACTACAAGCACGGGTCGACCTCTCTCAGAAGTTGTTAATTCGATATCTAAAATTTCAAAACAGATAAATTCATTAAAACGTACATCAAATTTTAAAAATTAAAAGCGTTATGGTTACGACTTAAAATGATCCGGATCGTTTAAGCTGCCTATAGATCGTTTGTAATTTTTCATGATTCTTAATTAATTATTGTCAATAAGTGTGCATATTATTTATTTTAACAACTGT
Organism: Camptogramma bilineatum; assembly: GCA_958496255.1. NCBI lineage: Eukaryota > Metazoa > Arthropoda > Insecta > Lepidoptera > Geometridae > Camptogramma > Camptogramma bilineatum. The sequence continues at coordinate 13,387,309 of OY292460.1, read as the reverse complement.
CATATCATTTAACGTGCCAAAACCAAAAGCATGGGTCGACCTTGCTGTGAAGTTTTTATACGACATCTAAAATTTGAAATGAAAATACATTCACAAAAGTACATCACATTTTAATAATAAAAAGGATTCTGGGTACGAAAATGATCGGGATCGTTTGAGCCGTCTATAAATCGTTTGTAATTTTTCATGATTCTTTATTAATTATTGTCAATGGGTGTGGATATTTTTAATTTTAACAACTGTCATATCATCTAACGTGTGAAGCAGAGCACGGCAGCCTTTGTATTGGTGAGTTGAGCATGTCCAATGAATTTTCCTTCCACACGTGCGTCCCTTACGGAATCTATATCCGTTTACCAAAAGCATGGGTCGACCTCTCTCAGAAGTTGTTAATTCGATATCTAAAATTTCAAAACATTCATTAAAATATCCATCACATTTTAAGAATTAACAGCGTTCTGGGTACGAGTGAAAATGATCTGGATCGTTTGAGCTGTCAATAGATCGTTTGTAATTTTTCATGATTCTTTATTAATTATTGTCAATGAGTGTGGATATTATTAATTTTAACAACTGTCATATCATCTAACGTGTGAAGTAGAGCACGGCAGCCTTTGTTGTGGTGAGTTGAGCATCTCCAGTGAGTTTTTTGACTTCCATATGTGCGTGCCTTACTGAATCTATATCCGTCCACCAAAAGCACGGGTCGACCTCTCTCAGAAGTTGTTAATTTGATATCTAAAATTTAAAACAAATAAATTCATCAAAATGTACATCAAATTTTAAAAATTAAAAGCGTTCTGGTTACGACTGAAATTAATCTGGATCGTTTGAGCTGTCTATAGATCGTTTCTAATTTTTCATAATTCTTTATTAATTATTGTCGATGAGTATGGATATTATTAATTTTAACAACTGTCATAATCATCTACCGTGTGAATAATAGCGCGGCAGCCTCTGGGTTGGTGAGTTGAACGCGTCCGTTATGTTTTTTACTGCCCCATTTGCTTTCCTTACGGAATCTATATCCGTTCAGCAAAAGCATGGGTCGCGACCTTTCACAGAAGTTGTGAATTCGATATTTAAAATTTTTAAACACATACTTTCATCAAAATGTACATCACATTTTAAAAATAAAAACCGTTCTGGGTACGACTGAAAATGATCTGGATCGTTTGAGCTGTCTATAGATCGTTGGTAATTTTTCATGATTCTTTATTAATTATTGTCAATGATTGTGGATATTATTAATTTTAACAACTGTCATATCATCTAACGTGTGAATAGTAGCGCGGCAGCCTCTGGGTTGGTGGTGAGTTGAACACGTCCAGTAAGTTTTTTTACTGCCCCATTTGCTTCCCTTACGGAATCTATATCCGTTCAGCAAAAGCATGGGTCGACCTTTCACAGAAGTTGTTAATTCGATACCTAAAATTTAAAAACACATACATTCATCAAAATGTACATCACATTTAAAAAATCAAAAGCTACGACTGAAAATGATCTGGATCCTTTGAGCTGTCTATAAATCGTTTGTAATTTTTCATGATTCATTATTTATTATTTAGGTATTTTAATTTATTTATTATAAATTTTAAAAATAAAAAGCGTTCTGGGTACGACTGAACATGATCTGGATCGTTTGAGCTGTCTATAGATCGTTTGTAATTTTTCATGATTCTTTATTAATTATTGTCAATGGGTGTGGATATTTTTAATTTTAACAACTGTCATATCATCTAACGTGTGAAGCAGGGCATGGCAGCCCTTGTATTGGTGAGTTGAGCATGTCCAATGAGTTTTACTGCCCCATGTGCGTCCCTTACGGAATCTATATCCGTTTACCAAAAGCATGGGTCGACCTCTCTCAGAAGTTGTTAATTCGATATCTAAAATTTCAAAACATTTATCAAAATGTACTTCATCACACACACAACACATACTGGAGCCTCGGAAGAAAAGAGTCAAACATAATTATCTTCATCTTGTTTATTCACATTATTATGTATTATTTATTACATAGTATACCAAATTTAGCATCATATCATATAAGTACCTACCACCGTGACTTCTGGAACTTAAAACTTATTCTATTGTTTTTTTTTCTTTTTTTTTCTTTTTGTTCTCTTTTACATTGTAGTATTTGTTATAAGTATGATTGTGTTTATTTTTAATTTTGACAACTGTCATATCATCTAACGTGTGAAGTGTAGCACGGCAGCCTTTGTGTTGGTGAGTTGAGCACGTCCAGTGAGTTTTTTTGCCGCATGTCTGTTGCTTACGGAATCCATATCCGTTCACCAAAAGCATGGGTCGACCTCGCTGTGTAGTTGTTAATAAAACATCTGAAATTCGAAATACACACAATGTACATTTATCAACAAATAATCCAGTGAGTTTTATTGCCACAAATCTGTTGCTTACGGAATCTATAACTCATTCACCAAAAGCATGGCTCGCCCTTGCCGTGAAGTTGTTAATACGACATCTAAAATTTGAAATAAAAATACTTACATTCACAAAAAGTACATCACATTTTAATAATTAAAAGCGTTCAGGGTATGAAAGTGATCTGGATAGTTTGATCTGTCTTGAAATCGTTTGTAATTTTTCATAATTCAGTATTAGTTACTGTCAATGACACAATACAATACAATACAAATTTATTTATTGTCTTATCAATAATACAAAGTAACAATAAAGCCAAAGATAGGTAAGTGCACAAGGTTAGGTTGAGACAAAGGGAGTAAATTCAGCATAAGCTGCATGTAGAACATACAACGCTGGTTTTCAAGTTACCCGTCTCGGTCGATGTTCACCGATATAACAACAGCTGAGCGGGTTAAATATTTAACTGGGTATAAATCTACAATCAGATCAAGAACACAATAAATTATCTATGTAGGTACTTATAACAAAATGTTGCTTTAAATACCGAGCCTCTAATTAAATTTGGAATAACTTACCACCCCCTCTAAGAATAAAAATTGGTAACGCTACATTTAAACAGAAAGTTAAAATATAATATAATATAAATATATAACATAGCCGAAACGTCGGGATAAATAAGGTAAATTACGCTATAAAATCCCGTGTCCATAAAACTTTTCAATATGAATAGTGATCGCGAAAGTTTAAAAAAGACTAAGTTAAAATATTCCTTCTCCTAAGACGTAAACACACGGTAAAAGCAACCTTTAACTCCAGGCTAACTTGATTGTTTATATAACAGGATATTAATTTACACAGACACAACACACATCACACATACACACATACACACACACACAATAAACACACACACAACACATACTGGAGCCTCGGGAGAAAAGAATTCAAACTTAATAATTATCTTCATCTTATTTATTCACATTATTATGTATTATTTATTCATTACATAATATACTAAATTCAGCATCATATCATATAAGTACCACCACCGTGACTTCTGGAACTTAAAACTTATTGTATTGTTTTTTTTTCTTTTTTTTCTTTTTGTTCTCTTTCACATTGTAGTTTTTGTTGTATTTATGATTGTGTTTATTTTTAATTTTAACAACAGTCATATCATCTAACGTGTGAATAGTAGCGCGGCAGCCTATTGGTTGGTGAGTTGAGCATATCCAGTGAGTTTTTTTTCCGCATGTCTGTTGCTTACGGAATCCATATCCATTCACCAAAAGCATGGGTCGACCTCGCTGTGTAGTTGTTAGTAAAATATCTGAAATTCGAAACACACATAATGTACACACATCAACATTGTCTAGGGATATTCAACATTTTGTTGATTTTTACAAAAACTAAACATAATTTCTTAAGACAACTAGGTATCGCAAGAATCTATAGTTTGTGTTGTTTTTAATAATAATAAAATACAACTGTTTGATAATATTTTTTAATGAAAATTTAAGTAGGAACAAAAATTCTAAAAATCAGAAAATTTACAAGGTTCGATAAATTGTGTTAAAACTATTTTTACGTTGCAATGACTTTATAAAATTACATTTTTACAATTTAATAATCGGTGTTGCTTCCTCTAACGTTGATAACACATCTGCACCGGTTGTTCATACTCAAAATTAGGGTGTCAAAGTCTCGCTGGGGTATGCGATCCCATGTTCTTTTTAAATGGCAAAAAAGTTAGTCTTCTGTAGTCAAATTTGACGGCAAATTGCTGAAAGCCTGTCGCTGCAACATGTCCCAAGCGTGTTCAATTGCGTTTAAGTCGGGTGACTGTGCAGGCCAGTCCAAAACCGCGACATCATGTTCCTGAAGGGCAGCTGATACCAATCGCGCCGTGTGTGGAGGGGCTGCATCATGCATGAGCTGAAATTCCTGGCCAATTTGGATTCTGTGAGGGACGATCACAGGCTCTACGACCTCGTTCCGGTATTTTAGTGCAGTCATGCTGCCTCTTATTCAAATGAGCTCGGTTCACGCGCCAATACGAATCCCCGCCCAAACCATGATTGTCCCACCTTGATCCGAATGGACCTCTTGTGGATGCTGGAGTCGACTTTCTCTGCCTGGAACTCTCCAAACACGTGTTCTACGTGAATTGGGGTGGAATCCAAACCGAGACTCATCAGTAAAGAGAACCATTGCAAATTGGCTGTTGTTCCATAACAAATGTTCTTGAGCCCAAAGAAGTCGCCTTCCGCGATTGCCCCATCGTAGAGCTGGCACACGAAGCGGTCTACGAGAATGAAGATCGACTTCATGTAGCCTTCTTCTGACGGTTTGGTCGCTAACTAACAGCTGATGGTCTGACTGAAGCCTTTGCACTAGCTGCTTTGCTGTGAGATTGGGTTCCCTCCTGGCGGAATTTTGGAGAAAAAGATCCTGTCTAGGGGTGGTAACTTGTTTTTTTCCAGTGTGGCGCTTTCTTACATCTCCAGTAATACGAAAATGTGACCACAATCGAGAAATTACGTTTTGATTAGTGTTTAGGGTATTGGCAACCACGCGTTGGATAGCACCGGCTTGTAACATGCCTACCGCTCTTATCATTTCTTCTCTGCTTAAATGTCGACGTTCCATGACATTACGAATATCACAAGATCCGTTAAAATTAAAAATTACTTGGATAACACTTATTGATAATTAAATAAAAGTAAATTAATCTTAGGCAAAATTAACGTTGTTTAATTTGAATCGGAGTCTCCATTCTATCTTTGGTTTATTGCGTTCTATTTTTTTACTTTTTACGAATTTTGAAAATGGAACAAAAGAGGTTTAATTCCATATATAAACTTTTTCTAAAAAGCAAATAGTTTGTAAGCAAATCATTTCGAAATGAAATATCCCTAGGCAATGTTGATGTGTGTAGGTACATTCATTAACAAATAATCCAGTAATTTTTATTGCCGCATATCTGTTGCATACGGAATCTATTAATTCATTCACCAAAAGCACGGGTCGCCCTTGCCGTAAAGTTGTTAATACGACATCTTAAATTTGAAATAAAAATACATTCATAAAAAGTACATCACATTTTAATAATTAAAAGCGTTCTATAGGTATAGTACGAAAGTGATCTGGATCGTTTGATCTGTCTTGAGATCGTTTGTAATTTTTCATAATTAAGTATTAGTTACTGTCAATGAATGTGTTTATTTTTAAATTTAACAACAGTCATATCTTCTAACGTGTGAATAGTAGCGCGGCAACCTCTGGGTTGGTGAGTTGAGCATATCCAGTGAGTTTTATTGCCCCATGTCAGTTGCTTACGGAATCTATATCCATTCACCAAAAGCATGGGTCGACCTTGCCGTGAAGTTGTTAATACGACATCTAAAATTTGTAATCAAATACATTCATAGAAAGTACATCACATTTTAATAATTAAAAGCGTTCTAGGTACGAAAGTAATCTGGATCGTTTGATCTGTCTTGAGATAGTTTGTAATTTTTTATAATTCAGTATTCTTCTTCTTTATTTTGGCTTCGCACGTCTTGTGCATTCAGCCAGTGTCAAGTTTATTAATAAATTTTAGGTTTAGAGATAAATAAGTTATATAAATACATATTACAATACATAAATATAATATCCCACCCCTCCCCTTGTGCCTCAGTAAAGATGTGGGGCTTTACTGAAACATCAACACGGACTTTTTCGGAGAACTCGAAAAGCAATGCTATCCAATTTTCTTTCACTTGCCCACACTTATGCACATTTACGAACACTTAACGGTTAATAATCCACCATTATTACACATTAACATTCGAAGAAACACAAGTTTTGGAAAATAAAACAAAAACGAAACATGAGCACGAATTTTGTGCAGAGAGTGATCAGTGAAGGAACCTATTTCCTTGACTGATCGCCTCTGGCACATTACATTTCCTAGTGTAAGTAGGTTCTTTTATTTTTATTTTTATTTTTATGTTGTCTTGCAATTTGATAGCTGTGTACCTATAAATATGGACCCCCTTTGTTGTCTAAAATAAAAAGATTTTATTTTTATTTATCACTTCTCAAATTTCCGCCAAAAAGCCTAACTCAGTATTAGTTATTGTCAATGAGTGTGATTACACTACTTTACAAGGTTTTTTACCCATAGATGAAACTTATGTGAATCGGTAGAGTAGTAAACCCTATGTTAGATACTGAAGTGGAAAAAAAATAGGACGTCAAGTTTTATAAATATTTACTTTATTTGTTTTTAACAATTTTTTATATGTGAGCTACAAAAAAATCAAAAATGACACAGATTACTTCTTCTTTTATACTGATTAGCATCAGTTTCTCTTAATATAGACTGGCAGTAATCACCTGACATATTTTTATCATAGAAACCTTGGTACCTCCTTCGTAAATCTTCAAATCTTGATGAAAATGTTCACCATATTCATCGCTTGCGCTTCCCAGGTTCTCAGGAAAAAAATCCAGGTGCAAATGTAAAAAATGAATTTTTAATGACATATTCACCCCCATCTTATGGTAATTCTTCAACAAATTGGAAATAATTTCTGCATAATCTTTTGATTTATGGTTGCCCAAGAATTTTTTTACTACTGCTTTAAATAAATACCAAGCATCTTTTTCGACACTGGATAAATGACCATCAAAATTTTTATCTTGTAATATTTTTCTTATTTGGGGGCTCACAAAGATTTCTTCTTTGACTTTGGCATCAGAAAGATTGGAAAAAGGGTTTTTTAAGTACTTAAACGTAAGGCAAAAGTAACAGTCAGTAGCGTGATTTGTTGGTTACCTCCACAACATTATGGGACGCCAAATTGCAAGTATTTTCTTTTTCCTGCAGACCAGTTCATTAATATACTTCTATAATTTTCTTATACCACTCGAGGTACCCAATTTTTATTAAGATTTGTCACCGAGATTTGGAAATATTGGAGATAGGCTCGTTTAACGGCTTCAGTGATATATCTTTTGTTTTTTGATAAGATATTTTGACCACAAACATAGCAAAACTTATTTAGATTTAATTTACACTGCCTTGAGGCCATTTTAAAACCAATAAAAATGTCTAATTATAAGATTAATACAACAAAAGTGAACAATAACTCAGCACCAGTAACAAGTTAGCGAAATAACTTAAGCCTCCGCATTGTGAGCGTGGGAACTTCTCATTCTACGCACACTTTGAAATTTTACACTCACACATCTGCAACTCGTAGCGTAGTACGCATGCACACTAACGTTTATTTGTTTGTTTGTTTCTCATTGCGCGTCATCGCTGTAGCATTTGTAAGCATGTCCTAGAAAATGCGCAATGTATACCGGCCGGCGTAAATGTCATGGCACGTCATGGTGAGTGTTTGTTGCCTAAGGGTGGAGCCATAGTGTAAACCGGGTTGACGCTATCCAAGTCGGTTGCACGGTTCGAATTGAGTCTATATTCGAACCGAACTATTAGGTATTATAAATTGAAGCTGTAGGTATATCCGATATCTGTACATTCAATCAATTTTGATTTATTAAAAGCTATAAATATTATTTAATTTATGTAGGTACCTACCTACCTACTTGTAGGTAAACATTAAAATCGGTCGAGCCGTAGGTACCTACTTGAGTTATCGTGTCAGATTCGGTTCTAGAGCACACTAGCAACTTCCGATTGGTTTCATTACTTTGTGCATTGTCATAATGATGATGGAAGGTTTATAATATAGTGAGATAAGAAGTATGTAGGTAAGTAGGTAATCATGGAAGGAGATAGGAAGAGAAACATGGAAGGAGAGAAGCATGGAATCTGGGAAGAAATATGGGAGGGGAGAAGCATAGAAGAGGCGAAGCATGTAAGGAGAGAAGAGAGAAGCAGGAAAGCATTTATAGAGAGAAGCACGGCAGTAAAAATTTATTTCGAAGAAAAGAGAAAATCTCTCCTTACACGCTTCCCGTCTTCTCTCCTTCCTTGCTTTTCTTTTTCTACCCTTCTCTCCACACATGCTTCTTTTTACTAAGTACCTATAGGTAGGTAGGTACCTACTTCTCTTCATTCATGATTCTGTTCTCTCGTGATGCTTTCCTTCTCTTCTTCCGAAAGAGGGATAGGTAGGTACTTACTTTTCCTGTGAGTTATTGTTTTGTTCGCTCTAATACAGGGTTGATAAAAAATAGGAAAACCCATAAAAAAAGCTTAGAAAAAAAATTGGTAATTTTTTGAGATTAACCCATTTACGCCTGCTGTCCCCATTTGGGTCCACTTATTGAAGTACCTACATTTTCTAGCATATTTCAGCTATCTTTTGTTTAGAGGTGAATTTGTGGTACCAAAGAGTGTGGCTTTATGATGCAACGTATGGTTTTGCAATTTATTGGACTAATTGAATAAAACAAGTGACTTTATTTACTTCATTGATCAAAAAAGTTTTCGACCAAAGGGAAGTCATAATTTTTTTATTTGCATAGTTATTTATTGTATGTTTTTTGTATTTTTCACTCGGCAGTAGTGTTAACTAGTAGATAATGCTGTTATGTCAGTTATTTTCTAAGATTGAACCATAATTCGAGATATTTTAGTATGGTGTCCTCGAATGGGTCCAATGGGCTAATTGATATATTTTTTTATTATTATTTGTAGGTATAGTTTCAGAGTAAATAATGACTAAACGATTATTCAATGCTTCCAATGATAATCGAAAACTGGATGAAGCTTTTAAAAGCATTTTGAATGAAGAAGATGATCCTGCTGAGTTATGATATAGTGGCCATCCCTCCAGACCCAAGTGTTGTCATTGATAATGATAAGGCGATGAAGATGTTGTTCAACACTATATTCTTCAGCATGATATCCTAGGTAAAATTGAAGTGTTTGAGTCCAGGAATAACGATGAATGCAGCAGCGATGATGAACCGTTACAATGATACAGGAGGGTAGAAATCCAGGGACCGCGTTGGCGTAAGTGTGACTACGACTTTGTTCACCCTCTGTCCAAGGTAAAAAAATGGAGCTCTGCAGAATGAAGAAAGGTAGACGTGGACAAACATCCCTTTCGTCTTCCAAAACTATAACAAAGGCATGGCATACAGAACCGCTATTCGCAGTAATATTCTCGTACCTACGCTGACATGGTAGGGGTTTTGTTTAGGTACCTATGTGCTGGATCTGACTGTAGCTAATGCTTGGCATCTTCATGTCCTGACCGCCGCTGGAGCCAAAATAGACCAGCTCTTATTTTGCAGAAGCGCAGCCCGACCATACTTGAGGAGTTACTTTGAAAGACTCGACAGAAAGCGTCGTAAACCATCTTCAACAGTGCCCAGTATGACTCAAGATGGTGATGGACACTTCCTCCAGAAACTGCCGTGTCAACTAAGATGCACTGTTTGCCACAATAAAGCTTGTTGGCACTGAAAAATTTGTACCAAAACATTGTGCATCGAAAAAGTATGGTCTGAAAAGTTTCATACATGAGCCCATTGGCCCCATTTGAGGACGTGTATTTTTTATATATAAGGAATTATTTTTCTTAAATTTTTTTTTTCAAAATATCTTACTAAGCCACCAATAAATACATAAATAAAGTTTGTTTCTAAATTTTTCTACTAGTTTGTATTTGGGTCCAAATGGGTTAAGGCCTCTTTGCTCCTATGGCGTCCTACGGCAAAAGCGGAAACTACTTTTGTTTTAATAAGCTGATAAAATCAAGGTCATTCAGTAGCTCTAGTGTGTATAAAAAAGGAACTTACAAACTTGCTTAGTTATTATTATTCAAGCCTTATTTGGACAATTAGTACCTATTTTTTTACATATCCTAGTTTTGCGATAGCGGGCGCCGCGCCTATCGGACTTCAGTGGTGGCGCGTATTCTATTTCTTATATCTATACACCCAAACGTCCATGGCCTCGTTCGAGAGCACGGAAATTATAATGCCACCCGTCCGTGGTCACGACGAACGTAACCAAGCGCAAAATTTTTTTTTTTTTACAATTTTTGAAACCATCCAGCCGTTATTCCATCCAGCAAAAATAGATGGCTAAAAGGCTGTGTTCCATGACAAAAGAAAGACCGCTACTGTCATTTTTTCAATATATAGGTAGGTACCTACCTATGGTTGTTTAACTTTTGTTAAACCTATAGGTAGGTACCTACCTATGCCCAAAGACCTTCCTAAACCATACTTTTGTTATACCTACCGTCTACTACAAAATATCTCGAATTCTGAGGCGGTAGACGTGCGAAGTTCGCCGGGGATCAAGACAAAATGGGATCACACCACAAAAATAACAAACCCCACAAAAAAAATAAAGGAAGATTTAAAAAACCTAAGTGAGTACCTACCTATGGTATACCTACAACTGTCCTTTTTTATTTTTAAGAGGTAGGTACCTACCTATGTATCTACAGTAGGGCCAACGGATCTCGGCGTTCGTGAAGTTAGTCGTTTCGATGCGCAGTGCAACTTTTTCATACAAAATTTTCTACTGCGCAGCGAAAAGCCTGACTTCACGAACGCCTAGATCCGGCGGCCGAACTGTACCGACATTGTAATGATAGCCTCAAGGGTAGACTGTCCCTACGCCAGGCACTGCTGTCAGCGACACCTATTTTCCAATCCGGCGGTTCTATTTTATAACTCAATTTTTATTTCGTACCTCCTATAGTACAAGTAGGGGAGAGTGGGTAACAGTGAATCACTTTTTTTTCTAAGCCCTGTAGTTGAAATGTTTATGGCTAAATTTTCAATTTCTTTATTTAAATCACATCACACTATCACAAGATCACACTTATATCACATCACACTAATCACACTAATATTATAAATGCGAAAGTTTGGATGTTTGGATGGATGTTTGGATGGATGTTTGGATGTATGTTTGTTCCTCTATAACTCGACAACCACTGAACCGATTTGGCTGAAATTTGAAACATAGATAGATAATGACCGGGAATAGGACATAGGCTACTTTTTGTCCTGAAAAAATGCACGGTTCCCGTGGGAGAAACAAAATAGTAGTCCACGCGGGTGAAGCCGCGGGCGTCAGCTATGACTCCCGCGAATAATGACCGGGAATAAATGGGTTCCCATGGGATGTTTTATGACTAATTTTTGACATGTTTATTTAATTTTTGACATGTTTATCTAATCCTGTACCTGTACCTATTGCTCTCTCTTGTCTTAGTTTTAGGAATTATATTGTAATGATTATTTTAAATGTACTTACCAATATTATTTTTCTTAATTAATGAATTATTATGACCTATTATTATTTACAATGACATGACTATATTTAAGATAGTTTTAAGTACCTACCACATTCTGTAATTAGCATAGACGTTTTGGGCGCTTTGGTTTAATCTGTAAGCCCAACTCGTGTTTTAAATAAATAAATACAAATAATCAAATACAAATAGCAACGGGGTAAAACGTTCCTACGAAAAACACACTCACGCTAAATATATCGAACAGATTTGGATAATATTTTTAAAACACTAATATCACACTAATCACACTAATCACACTATCACATCACATCACACTAATATTATAAATGCGAAAGTTTGGATGTTTGGATGGATGTTTGGATGGATGTTTGGATGGATGTTTGGATGTATGTTTGTTCCTCTATAACTCGACAACCACTGAACCGATTTGGCTGAAATTTGAAACATAGATAGATAATGACCGGGAATAGGACATAGGCTACTTTTTGTCCTGAAAAAATGCACGGTTCCCGTGGGAGAAACAAAATAGTAGTCCACGCGGGTGAAGCCGCGGGCGTCAGCTATGACTCCCGCGAATAATGACCGGGAATAAATGGGTTCCCATGGGATAGCAACGGGGTAAAACGTTCCTACGAAAAACACACTCACGCTAAATATATCGAACAGATTTGGATAATATTTTTAAAACACTAATATCACACTAATCACACTAATATCACATCACACTAATATTATAAATGCGAAAGTTTGGATGTTTGGATGGATGTTTGGATGGATGTTTGGATGTATGTTTGTTCCTCTATAACTCGACAACCACTGAACCGATTTGGCTGAAATTTGAAACATAGATAGATAATGACCGGGAATAGGACATAGGCTACTTTTTGTCCTGAAAAAATGCACGGTTCCCGTGGGAGAAACAAAATAGTAGTCCACGCGGGTGAAGCCGCGGGCGTCAGCTATGACTCCCGCGAATAATGACCGGGAATAAATGGGTTCCCATGGGATAGCAACGGGGTAAAACGTTCCTACGAAAAACACACTCACGCTAAATATATCGAACAGATTTGGATAATATTTTTAAAACACTAATATCACACTAATCACACTAATATTATAAATGCGAAAGTTTGGATGTTTGGATGGATGTTTGGATGGATGTTTGGATGGATGTTTGGATGGATGTTTGGATGGATGTTTGGATGTATGTTTGTTCCTCTATAACTCGACAACCACTGAACCGATTTGGCTGAAATTTGAAACATAGATAGATAATGACCGGGAATAGGACATAGGCTACTTTTTGTCCTGAAAAAATGCACGGTTCCCGTGGGAGAAACAAAATAGTAGTCCACGCGGGTGAAGCCGCGGGCGTCAGCTATGACTCCCGCGAATAATGACCGGGAATAAATGGGTTCCCATGGGATAGCAACGGGGTAAAACGTTCCTACGAAAAACACACTCACGCTAAATATATCGAACAGATTTGGATAATATTTTTAAAACACTAATATCACACTAATCACACTAATATTATAAATGCGAAAGTTTGGATGTTTGGATGGATGTTTGGATGGATGTTTGGATGGATGTTTGGATGGATGTTTGGATGGATGTTTGGATGGATGTTTGGATGGATGTTTGGATGTATGTTTGTTCCTCTATAACTCGACAACCACTGAACCGATTTGGCTGAAATTTGAAACATAGATAGATAATGACCGGGAATAGGACATAGGCTACTTTTTGTCCTGAAAAAATGCACGGTTCCCGTGGGAGAAACAAAATAGTAGTCCACGCGGGTGAAGCCGCGGGCGTCAGCTATGACTCCCGCGAATAATGACCGGGAATAAATGGGTTCCCATGGGATAGCAACGGGGTAAAACGTTCCTACGAAAAACACACTCACGCTAAATATATCGAACAGATTTGGATAATATTTTTAAAACACTAATATCACACTAATAATATTATAAATGCGAAAGTTCGGATGTTTAGATCCATCTTTTTCTTAGATAACCGTTAGCAAAACCAAAGTGTCACATGTTTTTGTCTAAAAAATTTCCGCTCGCTTCGCGAGCTGGGGAAGCTCGCTTCGCTCGCATATTACTTTTACTATTTTACGAACAAATTAATTTACTGTTTGGAACTGACAACCATCCATCTTTTTCTTAAAGCTCCGTTAGCAAAATCAAGTGTCACATGTTGTATTTGTCTAAAAAATTTCCGCTCGCTTCGCGAGCTGAGGAAGCTCGCTTCGCTCGCATGATACTTTTGCTAATTTAAAAACAAATTAATTTACTGTTAGGAACCGACAACCATCCATTTTTTTCTTAGAGCACCGTTAGCAAAATCAAGTGTCACATGTTAAATTTGTCTAAAAAGTTTCCGCTCGCTTTGCTCGCATATTACCTTCATGAGTATTTTACTAGCAAATTAATTTACTTCGACAACCATCCATCTTTTTCTTAGAGCACCGTTATCAAAATCAAGTACTTATCGCATGTTGCATTTTTCTAAAAAATAATCAGCTTCCACCACGGGTAACACCGCGGGGCACAGCTAGGCAGTAAGACATAGGCTACTTTTTATCCCGAAAAAATTCACGGTTCCCGTGAGATAAACAAAATAGTAGTCCACGCGGGCGAAGCCGCGGGTGTCAGCTAGTTATATTATAAATGCGAAAGTTTGGATGTATGTTTGTTCCTCTATAACTTGACAACCACTGAACCGATTTGGCTGAAATTTGAAACATAGATAGATAATGACCGGGAATAGGACACGACGAAACATGCACGGTTCTTGTGGGATAAACAAAATAGTAGCAACGCGGGCGAAGCCGCGGACGTCAGCTAGTCATCTAATAAAATTGTTGAAAATATTTTTTACAGCAATTCTCAATAAAAGGTAAATAGAAATGTCAAATATTGCTTTGGCTGTGTAAAAAGTTTCAACATGACTCAATAGAAATGTCAAAGTAGAATGTATATTTTTTTTAATTTGACAGCAGGGAAAATTGCTTTCCAGGGCGGAAAAGAGCTACTTTCATCCCTCTGTTCAGGTAACTTCAAGCGTACTTTCCGTGTATGAGAAATGAAAAATTATTTATAAATGCAGCATTATAGCCCCAGATCGTGTTTGTTGCCCTGATTCTTCATGGTATTGGTCGCGACAAAACTGGAGTAGAATTACCCAGGTAATAAAACTTCAAATCAGGTTAAAAATGTGATCCTAGTACCTACATGCATCTCAAAAATTGTTCTTGCGGCCTAATGGCTCCGAACTGATTATCAAAGTGGTCTGACTATTTTAAATAAACAATTTTACTGATATTGAATAGGAGTTTTAATGTAAAATATTAAAATTACATTACATACAAAATTACATACATTACAAAATTACATACATTCTACATTATGGTCGGAACTAAACAGATATGCTGAGGTCAGAGTTTCAACTCAATCGGCCTATTTACTGAGGAGTTCCGTTGAACAGCTCCTGACTCCATAATCAGATCAGCTCGCTGATACCATAATATGAAATGGTCTCCGAGAATCTATAAGTGTGCAAAATTTTAGCTCAATCGGACATTGGGAAGTGGGTCAAAGACTCGCAAGATTTGACCCTAACAAACACTCATACATACATATATTGCAAGTTAAATAAAAGCTTTTAGAAATGAATTATATAAATAATATTATTTTCCCGTCATTTTCCCGACTTCAAGGCAAACAAAAAAATTTAACATCGGTGTTGCTATAATAACATACCTACCTTTTTTTTTCGATCTTAATATGAATTATGAACTTATAGAAATGTTTTTTGCTATTACCATTTTTCTTTTAGACCGTTACTTTTCTGGAAAATAAATTTAAAACATTTTAAACTCCGATTTTTTAACGAAATTAGGCATCGGACAAAATTATTTTAGGCAAAAACACTTTATTTGTACCCGCTCTGTGACCTAGAAAGTAAAAAAGGATTAAAAAAAAAAGTGTGAAAAAATTTGCGATATTTTGTCAGAGTCCTGGACTTGTTCATTTACAAGGCAAACAGATTGAAAAAATTTTGACATAGCTGTTACTCTATTAACATACCTTTTTCTCGAGCTTAATATAAAGTATGAGCAAAAACAAAGGTTTGTTGCGAAAACCATTTTTCTATTGGACTGTTAGTTTTCAAAAAATTAAATAAAGTAACTAAGTCACTGACACATTTATCATCGTTTTTCTCAAAAACTACAAGTCGGACAAAAAAAATTATACGGTAAGAAAGCTTTATTTTTATGAGATCTTTCTAAAAGTCATTAGTATGAAAAAAAAAAAAATTTGTAAAAAAAATTCAAAGTCTCGGCTGCCTACTAAACTGCACACCCTTTGCCACACCCTCCCCAGTTTCCCCTACCTACCTGACGAGGAGTTTCGCACCCGTATAAAAGGTGGTAGCCTATAGGTATTCTATTCGCGGTCATCATCTATTTACCTACCTAAGTAGGTAAATAGATATAATAACCGATTTCGCTTTGTATGTATACATATTTTAAATTTCAGCCAAATCGGTTCAGTGGTTTTCGAGATAAAGAGGAAAAATCATACATCCAAACTTTCGCATTCATAGGTAAGTAGGTAATATTAGTGTGATGTTCGTGGACCTAAGACAATTTTATGAGTTCTTTGCTCAGGTTGCTTGTTGCTTGTTTGTTCACCCGTCAGGACCTGTGCCTCGAGCACCAGTCTGCACGAGTTTACTATTCTATCCTTGACAATAGTAAAGTATCTCAATTGTATGGAATTCAGTGCAGGGCCGCTAGCGGTAACTTGACTAACCTAAGGTTAGTCCATACAATTGTCCATACTTTACTGTAGTCCCGGATAGAATAGTAAACTTGTGCATACTGATGCTCTAGGAGTCTAGGCACTGAAAGTACTCTCTCTCAAGCCGGACAAAAAGACAGAATAGTAAGAGTACTTCGGTTAAAGTATCTTTGAACATTGATTACCTATTCTTTAAAAATATATGCATAATGATATAGGTACCTACTATAAAACTAATGATCTAGGCTAACTTACTTTCTTGTATTGAATGCGTCTTGGTGTGATTATGCACATCAGTGAAAAGCAGTTAAAGTTTTTTAATTTTTTAATTGTAACCTAAACCTGGAGGCCACCCACGGGTGAAGTCGGGCTGTTTTTGATGATAATGAATATAAATAATGTCCTCTTGTCTCTGCAATATTTTCACAATCTGTAACAAAGAATGAATTAAAATTACCTAGGTACCTATTTATTTTTCAGGAGTCTGGAATGACTGACTTGAAGCACACAAGACAAAACAAGAACTGTATGCCTGCATGGTGAATAAGTACCTACAAAACAATGATGTTTGCAAAAGGGGAAGATAGGTGACTCACCAAAATGCCTGGTCCTACTAATGTGAGTCCTGTGGACAAACCTGCCCTCAGTGCCGCGCGGAACATCGTCTCGAACGCACCTTAAAGTTGCTTCTAGACAAGGATAGTGAAAGCAACTAAAGCAGTCATGCGAGCGAGATAGCATTGCAGAGCAGACGGGTTTCATTCTGGCTGGAGCCGTCAGAACCCGGCTGCTAGCCATTGCTGTCTCGCTAGCACGACTGCTTTACAATTCTCTATCCTTATCAATTGTCAATCAATGAAATGTGTATTTAGGACCCAAATACACACATTATTCCATTTAATAGATTGCTCAGTGCATCACTACATACATCCAAATTTTGGGTGTATGTAGTGGTGCAGCAAGCCCAAGTTTTTGCATGTGATGTTAGTACGTAACGTATCTTCCCCTTTTGAAAACATCATTGCTACAAAATGAATAATTGATTATAATTATTTATAAATTATTACCTTTCCACTTGACTCCTCATTTCTATCATTCCCAAGCTTTTTCCTTAATTCCTATCAAGGTGGTTGTTAGTTTCCTGAAACAAGATACAAGTAATGTATTAGCTACATGCTAGCCACAAGATGCCATGCGTATGCCTGCCATGAGTACCTACATACCATGGCTTTGATTCAAAGGCTTATTTATACTACTAATGTAAGCTCATCATACTGCCCATAGGTCATAACCCGGCTGAGAATATTAACTTACTTTTAGCCCTCTCTCGTCTTCTCATCTCATCAGAAGAATTCACTTTTTTTTTGTCGACTTGAATTTGAAATGCACAATGTTTTGTTTACATTTTTCTAGACCTAAACTTTAGGATACTTCAACTCACTTCTTCTATGTGACTAGGGGGGGTTGTCACGATTCTGCCAGTGTCCGTTTCATGGTAGTGTCCTATACTTTGTTGGAGGAAAGAAAATTAATATTATGGCCGGTAAAATATTGTAGAAAGTCCTCAAGAAAGTCTATAAAAATATTTTTGGACCAGGATGAACTTCATGATAGACATTTTCACTGAAAGAAAATGATGACAATGACAACCGCGTCAAGCCATCAATCAACTACGTCAACATAAAACGTTTCGTTTTACGGAATAAGGACAGTTAATACACTAGTATAAAATCATGTTTTGTTAGTAATGAAACGCAAACAACGAACTAATTCGTCCATTTATATTTTACTAGAGAACTGTGGCTAAATTAAAATTTATAAAAAATTGTTCAATACAAACTGATAGTGGGTAAGGCTAAGGGTGAGCTTAAAATGAGCCCGAACATGGATGTTCCACTGTTATTCACTGAGAAGTTCCATTGAACAGGTCCTGACTCTATCATCAGTTCAGCTAGCTGTCATCATTTTATTACATTGTAGTCGGAATTTAGCCGACCATTGAGTTGAAACTTGGAACTCAGTTCCAAGAACGAAAGAGTTCAGCACTCAATCGGACTATTTACTGAGGAGTTCAGTTGAACAGCTCCTGACTTCATCATCAGATCAGCTCAATGTTACCATAATATTGCATTGTCACCGATAACATAAAAAGCTTTTAAAAAATACCCTAATCGCTTCAAGTGTGCCTATAAAATTTGAAGAGTTACCTCGATTTCTCCAAGATTCCATCATCAGATCCTGACCTGATGATCAAAAGGACCAATTGGAAAGTGTACCTACTCTTTCAAACAAAAAAGAATTTTTGAAATCGGTCGAGGCGTCTTCGAGTGATCGGTGAACTTAGCTACTTACTTACCTAGTACATAAAAAAAAAAACAAAAAAAAAAGATTCCGGCGAACCTTCTCCTTTTTCCGATGTCGGTTAAAAATAGGTAAGTATTTCCTATAGGTAACTAAAAATACGTCATACAAAGTGATGATAATGATAATTATTGCGGAGACAGTCACACCCCACCCTAAAATGTGCGTGCGTCCGTGAGCGGATGGAAAACGGACGTCCTCCCACCTCGGTATCCCCGACGACACTGCCATTTTTCGCACGTCAACGTTCCATTTATACAGCGCAGAAAGCGACGTTCGGTCCGTACCTACTCCATAGTAAAATGTATGGACGCAGGCGCACGCTTTGTGTCGAAAAATAAATAGTGTTCAGACGTAGATTTCAACTTTACGATGAGATTTAATCAAAATCTAGCGCGGTATTGCTCTTGTTCATACTTTTGTGTCTATCGTGAACAATAAAGATTTTTATAAACTCCAATGGGGATTTGCAAATATTGGAACAAAAAAAGGTCGATTTTGGGATTTTTGAGAGAGTTTATCTATTGTTTTCTCGGAAATAAGTAACTATTTTGCAATTATCTCGCGGTGTTATTGTAGGCACATCTATTGAGCTACTACCTTTTTGTTTTTATGTAATACAATTCAGCCAAACTCTTAAACTTTTGGATCTTGCAAGTGCCTTTTAGTGCATTGTCAGGGTATTCGGCCTTAATGAGGGTGTATTAAAAAAACTTGACGTGATAAAAATCTAAAACTTATATTTTTGTAATAAGAGGGTACGTAGAAACAACATTCAGTATTAATTGTCTTTGGGTAAAAGAAAAAACATTTTTTTGTAAAGTAGTGTTATTTTTAAGTTGAACAACTGTCATATCATCTAACGTGTGAATAGTAGCGCGGCAGCCTCTTGGTTGGTGAGTCGAGCATATCCAGTTAGTTATTTTTCCGCATATCTGTTGCTTACGGAATCCATATCCATTCACCAAAAGCATGGGTCGACCTCGCTGTGAAGTTGTTAATAAAACAGCTGAAAATCAAAATACACGTAATGTACAATGTCAATAAAGAAATTATTTATTTATTTGTATTTCTGTATATATTGGAATTAGAAAAGTAATTTTGAGCACAAAATTGTAAAATTTTATTAAATAATAAGTATTCTAAAGCCGTATTATTTATACCTACAATTTGCATACACATTTCTATAAGCTGCCTATTTCATATAATTTTCTAATGTCATAAGTATTAAATATTTTATATTACAGATAGCTATTTAAAGGGTACATACCTTTTAAACTTTAAAGGGTAAATACTTTCCGATTGGTGCCATTAAAATTTGCTGAGGATCTGTCCAGGATCTTCTGAGTTATGAACAGAAATGCACCTCGAGAGAGCTTCTACTCAGCTTATAACATTGAAGTCAGTTTTTTAATTTAGCCACTTGTAAAAGATAATAATATTTCTTCTAAAAATTTTGAAAATCGAGTAGCTAGTGGCAAGAACTTTAGTTCGTGTCCGTACCTACCTATGTACTTAGTAGTTTTGATATTTTTTTCGAATTATAAAGAATGCGTTATTTTAAATCACGAACAAATTCCAATCTTCATCTATCTAGATTAGATTTGCTGAAGCCCCGAGTTATTTTGCGATTTTTTTTTGTTACAATTGCACTAATTACAATAAATACTTATATACATAATCCTGTATGATAACAAACATAATCCTGCCATAGTCTTGACTAGCTACACTAAGATTACCTCTTAAATTTTCCTACCATAGTAAGCAGCTAAATGATTATGTACATTCAAATACTTTATAACCTGCAAATCGTCCACAGTATGTATACTAGCTTTGCATCCTTTGAATCTATGTGTGGAACAGTTCCAGTAGGACTTTAGACCCTTAGATGAGACCTTGCAGAACCGGTATCCAGCAGCCAACAGGATTGGGTATCCTTTCTTGGACATCGTGACGGTTATTCCTGTAATAATAAGTAATAATTAATGGTTAAAAGAACTTACCTGATGTGAATTTCAACCATAATTATGCTAGATGCTGCGTCCGATATTGCTGGACATTTGACACAGCACCATCTAGCCCCAAACTAAGCAAAACTTGTACTATTGGGAACCAAACAACTGATAGAATACTTATATATTTGTAAATACATACTTATAATACTTTATAACACTCAGACACAGAACAAACATCCATGTTCATCACACAAGTGTTTGTCCTGAGTGGGAATCGAACCCACGACCTACAGCGCCGAAGGCCAGTCAAATAAAGGTTACATTTTGTTAGTCAAATAAGGTTACGATTTTATTATTATGATGAAGTGTAGTAATATAGTTTATTGTATTTAAGTAAAACAAATACTAGCGTCAAAGTAGTCAATTATTAAATTTTTCATAAATGCTATATGAAGCAGTTTCATTCGCTTAGATGCAAGAAAAATCTAAAATATTGTATTGTATGATACAAACAATCATATTATTTAGACAAATTTTTCAACGGATTGGCATTGTCATTCAGCGCGATAAAGTAGCCAGCGTCATCTTGGGCACGCTTTTGATTGGCTTGGATAGTTGAGCTATCTATGGATCGTTTACAACGATCCTTAGACGGATCAACTGGTTTTGATATGGTTTCAAAAGTTGTGTAACATAAAAAAAAATAACATACACAGACAAAATTAGATTATGGTAATGTTATTAAGGTGTATGTGTATTAAGGTAATGTTCAAAGGCGAATTAAGGTATAAAGGCGAGGTAAGAGTTTTCTATCAAAAACAGTAAATGTTAACTTTAAATCACACATTATTTATGAATGATTATGAACGTTGATGAATTTACAGATGGTTTTGTCTTCTAAGGTGTGTATAACAGCTTTGCAGCCATGCACTTGGTGGGTTGAACATCTCCAGTGAGTCTTGGTGTCAGTGGATCGGTGAATCCTGAACCTGAACCCTCGAACTTCTAGCATTGGATGGCCTCTGATTGTTTCTGAGAATATTACTTCTAAAATAAAAGAAAACGATTAATTTAATTTTTAATTAATTTATAATTGGTTTTTAGTTATAATTAAATTATAATCATATTTAGTTAATAATTCTAATTAAATGATAATTAATTAACAAATTTAATTTAATTGTTTATTTTATTTATAATTATTTTTTATATATTTATTTATTTTAGAAGTTCAATTCTCCTTTCTTGGACATCGTGACGGTTATTCCTGTAATGAAGGAAACCTTTGGAATATTTTTTTTTTTATTTTGATGAAGTGGAGTAGTTTAGTTTATTTATTATATTTAAGTAAAACAAATGCTAGCGTCAAAGTTAGCTAATTAATAAATTCATCATAATAGCATTTAATTTCTCATTAAAGCATTAAAGCAGTTAATTTCTCTTAGATGCAATAAAAATCGAAAATATTGTTTTGTGTAATAATAAACAATAACATATTTGACTTGCCTCAAAGGATCAGCATTGACATTCAAAGCAGTAAAGCTGCCAGAGTGTCGGGCTCGCTTCTGACTGGCATTGGATCAGTTGAGATATCTATATGAGATTAAAAAAAATCTATAGTTTGTTTGCAACGATCTTTAGATGGCTCAACTGGTTCTGATATATTTTCTAAAGTTATGTAAATATGTAAAGTTCTTAAATTCTTTATTGTGCACAAAAAAAATAACATAAGGATACAGAAAAAAATAAGATTATTAAAGTTTATGTACACAGGCGAGTTTAATGTATATAAGGCGAGGTAGAGTTTATCAATAAAAGTTAATGTTAATGAAAACTTAAAATCACACAATATTAATGATTATGAACGTTGACGAATTTACAGATGGTTTTGTCTTCTAAGGTGTGTATAACAGCTTTGCAGCCACGCACTTGGTGGGTTGAGCATCTCCAGTAAGTCTTGGTATCTGTGGTTTGGTGAACCCTAAACCTGAATCCTTGAACCTCAAGCATTGGATGGCCTCTGATTGTTGCTGAGAATTTTACTTCTAAAATTAAAGAAAACGATTATTAATTCATAATTATTAAGTCATAATTTTAAATAATTTATAATTAAGTCATAACTGTAATTAAATTATAATTATAGTATAATTTTTAATTAACTATTATATTTATTGTTAGTTACTAATATTTCCATTGTATCCCACTGCAACCTGCGTCGAATCGTCCGATTCGACCGAATCTGGCAGTACTTCGAGAATTCGGCACGGATAGGTGTGCGCTCAGCCTTTGAGGGACTCGTGGAGCGGTCACTCATCGTGGCCGCATTTATCACTCTTAATACATTGTTGTTATCGTAATCGACGATATAATTAAGTAAGCGATTCCCGTCTGTTATCAAATTTAAATCGGTAATATTAGTAAAAGTACTCATCATCAAAAAGCACTCACAAAAACTGAAAATGCATCAACATTTTCAGCGATCAATCAATCAAATAAAAAAAGAAGGACTCTGAAATAAAAAAAATGTGTAAAAATATTTACCTAAATGTTTATACAGAAACATTAATTTGGTCCTTATGCCCATAACTTTAAAGTTTTACTGACTCAAGTCAAAAGTTATTGAGGCACAATTTATTATGTCATGGCAAGGCCGAAGTATATAATATTATATGTTTTGCCATCATTTATGTTAAAATAATAGTATTATGCACTCGTGGCATAGCTTGCTGAGACGTTCTTGATCGATCGTTGAAGTTAAGCAAAGTTGTGCGCGGTCACAATTTGGATGGGTGACCGCAAGTGGCATTACGAGCTGAGTGCTTCCGTGCTTCGGAGGGCAGGTTAAATTGTCGGTCCCGGCTTTTAAGTCGTTAAGCCATGACGGAGGCCTTTAGGCGTCTTAAAAACTCCGTCAGCAGAGTTGGCCACTTGCTCATAAGAACTTAGGTAGGTACTTTATGTTAAAATAATCATGTTTTAGCTTTAACTGTACTTGACATTTTAGATAAGATATTTATAAAATAGGTATGTTAATTTTAAGGTATTTATATCTATGGGCCGTAGACTAAGTAAAATAACATCTTGTAACTTATTCTAATGTTTATTGTTATTATTAAAGCTTTCGTGAGTAATATGTGTTATTATATTGTTAGATAGTTGTGTCTTATGCTCGAATACTGAAACGCTACTTACATTTGAGACGTTCTTACTCTTCAGAATCGTATAAAAAATGACAGTTAATATCAATGATAAATGGATCTAGGCAATCGTGAAGTTAGCCGTTTCGATACGCAGTAGAAACTTTTGTATGAAAAAATTGTACTGCGCATAAACGGCTAACTTCACGAATGCCTAGATCCATTGTAAGAAGTGTAAATAAGTAGCGTTTCAGTAGGGTGTTAGTGATTGTGGACATTATAACATTTTGTTATTGTCTTTTTGTCCAATCTAGTATGTACTACCGCGCGACAACCTCTGTGACTGTTCTTACAACATCTCCAATATATTTTAGAAGGAGTAGCTTCCTTTTTATAAAAACTGTGCCCCGATATAATTATTACAGGCCGGCCTCGTTTTGATGTAAGAAATACGGCCCCTGAAACAATACGTAAAGATTTAAGTTCACCTTTTTCAAGAGTTTAGCTATCAAATGCGGATATATTTTTTAAATCGGGTAGTTCCTGAAATAAGCGCGTTCAAACAAATAAACTCTTCCGCTTTATTATTATTAGTAGGTATAGGTATAGATTAGTATAGAAGTACCTATAGATATAGATGTATTTTCTGTGGATAATAGAGCTGACATTTCTAGAGTCAAAAGGACAATAATGGCTGTAGTCAAAAGAGACAGTAATGGCTCTGCTTTGCCTGGAGTTGAGAGTACCTACTGCAGACATAAAAAAAATTATAAATACCTATAAATATTTATATTACATATGACAGCTACATCTGTGATTTAAAGTACCTACCTATCTATAAAAAATAATTTAACTTAAACTTTTTTTTGTACCTACCTATCTATGAAAAAACATTTGAAAATAAAAACTGTTTTCTATTAAAATAAATGTATTACTAGCACGTTTTGTAATAAGGATTTAAATTGTGGAGTATAGTTAATAATATTTAATTATGATTATGAATATTGTAGCATTTGATAACAGTCATGTCTTCTGCTAGAGTGTGAACGACAGCACGACAGCCATGATGATGAAATTTACATCGCCAATGAAGCTTCTGACCACGTCTACAGTTTTGAATAAACTTATACCCCAATATGTTTAACACAGGGTGGCCCCGCTGACTTGTTGAGATTACTACATCTGAAATACCCACATGAATGAATGAATGAATGAAAATCCTTTATTGCACACCTTAAAACTATAAAATACTCACATTGATAAAACTACGAAACAATGTACAATAATAATAAAATAAAAAATAAAAATCGTTTATTTCAGACAATCTTACAGTTCATAGAGACAAAACAATGGGCGGCCTTATCACTAATAAAATAAATACAATATACCTACTTAGATGAAATGAAAGGCATGTATTTTGTATGTAATGATTTTTTATTGTATAAATATTAAAATCTCCCCATTGTCTATTATGTTGTGCTAATATAATATAATAACATATCAATTTGTATGGTTAGGGAGGAAATCAATGGATTTTTCGTTTCGGAAAATGTAAGAGCGCTTTAACACTAGCTCTAAACAGTGAAAGAAAACATCGTGAGGAAACCAGTTAGGCTGAGGCCCCATTTTGCCGACGCGACGCAACGCAACGCACTAATGGGGCCTCAGCCTTAGCTTTCTAATAGCGGCGATGGGCTAGCGACCTGTCACGAATGAAATGCTAACTTCTGCAAAATGTGGGCATGTACCAAATATGTATATGGACAAGCCTCAGACTACCCCCTGAGACATCTTCAAAGGATCTAGAATGGTTAATAAGATTAGAGACTGTCTACCGCAACTTGGGGGGTCATCCAAAAAGTACGTCACACTAATTTCGTTATTTCGACGTGATGCCCGGCCAACATACAGACAGACAGACAGACAGACGGACAGACAGACAGACCGACTGAAAAAAATTACAGTTTCGGCTTCAGTATCTATTATAGAGTGCCCTCCAAAAATAATTTTCAAAATATCTTCAATGTACCTACAGAATTTGACCTGTTACAGTTTTATTATAAGTATCAATTCAATTCAATTTATTTTCCAAAATACAAGCATAGTATAGTAAGTACATAACAACTAGTATAACATGCATCATGCGTATGGCTTGTGGTCAAACATTGTATTTGCGGCATCTACACTAAGTTCAAGACTTGTGTTGTAGATACCGCGTTACCTTCAGTGTACACTATTGAGCCATGTTTATGTTTTACGTAAGTAGTTAACAGTACATAATTAATAGTTCAATTTTATAAATGGTGAAGTACATTCAAGTAGGTACCTAATTATAGTACAAACAAACACTTTCATTGTAATAAAAGTATGGTTAGTATAAGTAGGAACACTATTATTATTAGTATTGGTTGATATTATCTTAAAAAGTTTAATAAACATTGGTTTTAATTAATGTAGAAAAGTAAATCTAATAAGTTTAGCATTCTTGAGAACATAGAAGTTAGATAAACCAATATTAATCTAGGTTTAGTCTAGTTATTAATCTAGGTAAGTTAGGTAATTCTTAATCTAGGTTTAATCTAGGTCTTAAGAATAATTTGATACACATACTTACATGTATAGTACCTACGTACAGTAAGTTACATATAGGTATATGTTTACATAATGTAAAAATACAATAGAAATTAACTTTTAACTAGTTCCAATCTTTGCTTGGAAGCAATATTACTTTATTTACAGGTCTAGTAAAATTTAATTTCATATTTTTTTGTATGGTTATGTACATTAAAGCATTTGGTAACGGTCATATCATTTAATGTGTGTATGACAGCGCGACAACCTTTATAATAATAAACGCATCTCCAGTGAGTTTTAAATTCCGTCATTTGTCTTTTATTAAATTTGTATCCATCTGCGATCACACTAATAAATCCAGCTGCCGACTTTATAATTTTTATTTCTGAAAAAAAAATATCGTTATGACTCACCGATAGAAGCCTGGCTGTGACAACCAATAGCTTATAAATAAATATTAATTTAACAGTTGACCAATGTCAAAACATTTTATCCGAACCAAGAGCGATTTTTAAACATCAATAAAAACTTACAAATCAGAGAAAAATGCCAAAATATTTTTATTTATTGAATTTGCATAAGGAGATGAAGTTTGTAAATGTGTACGTACATTTGCACGGATTTTGCGTCGGCATCGGCAATACACAACACGTGAGAACTTAGGCTGATTTTAGTCTCACGCTCACCATCAGCGCTGATAGGGGAGTGATCTTTATTACAATGAAATAAGGATACTGATTGTTTAGCAGAAATGGCTACACTGATTGCTCTCGTCAGTGCTGGACAACCAGTATCCTTATTACACTGTAGTAAAGATCACTCACCTATCAGCGCTGACGGTGAGCGCGAGACTAAAATCAGCCTTAAAGCGATTCGGGATCCGAATGGGGCGTTCACTGCGGATGACGTCATCGGCAGAAATACCGGTCTCTGCCGCAGAAATACAAAACAACAAATCCTGACGTTCCGTACGCTCCGATTCCGACGCAGTGCACGCTCAGCTTTAAGTACCTTCTAATGATTATGTACATTATGACATTTGGTAACTGTCATGTCTTTTAATGTGTGTATTATAGCATGACACCCTTGATAGTATAAAGAACACCGCCAGTGAATTTTACATCCCCTTATTTGCCTTTTAATAAATTTGTATCCATTCAACAATACGACAGGAAAGCCTCGCGATGATGTAGTTACTGTAATTTCTGAAACAATTTGTTTATAAATATACGTAATAATAACACTACGAAACAACGTACAACAGGCGGCCTTATCGCTGAGAAGCGATCTCTTCAGGCAACCTTTGGATGGAGAGGAATCTTAAATAATGAATTTTGGTGGGGTTTGGGTGCTTAATAACATACGGAAATAAAAAAAAATGCTAAACAAAAATAGAGCAAATAAAACACCACAAAAAACATAAGGCATAACTATATTAAAAAAAACTAAATTTAATATTAATACAAAGGAATTTTAAGCTGTACGTCAACTGCGTCGAAATCGGAGCGCACGCAGCGTCAGCATTTATGAAATGCCAATACGGTGCGTCCACTGCTTTCGGATTTTGCATTGGCTTCGGCAATACACAACACGTCAGAACTCAAAGCGATTGGGATTCGAATGGGGCGTTCTTTGCGGATGAAGTCATTGGCAGAAATACCACTCTCTGGCGCAGAAATGCCGATGCAATGCACGCAGTAGCATAGAAATCAAAACAAAGCAACAAATCCTGACCCTCCGTACGCTCCGATTCCGACGCAGTGCACGCACAGCTTTAAGTAAAGGTACTTATTAATGATTATGTACATTATGACATTTGATGACTGTCATGTCTTTTAATGTGTGTATTACAGCACGACACCCCTCACAGTATAAAGAACATTGCCAATGAATATCACATTTACCTTTACCTTTGCCCCTTATTGGCCTTCTAATAAATTCGTATCCATTCACTAAAAGGACAGGAAAGCCTCGCGTTAATATACGAGTATTTATTCTAATTTCTGAAACAATTTAACTCTGTTATTTGTCTTTCATTCTTTTTAGGTGAAATCTAAGGTGATATCAGACGGTTCACTAGGATGAATGTACACTGGAGTGAATGATTCATTCTTCTTTTCTGAGAGAACGTTCTCTTTTTTGTTCAGACGGTTAGTTTTTAGTCCATTCGGAGTGCGAGTGATG
The DNA here is from genome assembly GCA_958496255.1 of Camptogramma bilineatum. Taxonomy (NCBI): domain Eukaryota; kingdom Metazoa; phylum Arthropoda; class Insecta; order Lepidoptera; family Geometridae; genus Camptogramma; species Camptogramma bilineatum. The sequence continues at coordinate 13,358,651 of OY292460.1, read as the reverse complement.
AAAGATGCGAATGAACCGGTCCAACATTGTTGGATATTAATGAATTCACTTTTCATTTTCTGTTCAGACGCACCATTCCTAGTGAAAGATGCCAAATGAAGAACAGAAATGAACGAAAAGTGAACCGTCTGAGTCCACCTTTAGACTACATTGAATTGAATAGACGACCGTTGAGTGAAATACAATAGACAAAAGGAAGAGAAAAATAGGCGTGTATCGATATTGCGAGACTGGAGACGCCTTTGCGTTGCGAGCTAATTTGAACGTTGCCTTGAATTCTTCCTCGCGAGCAGCTTCACAATGTTGATACATAAGAATAGAATAACATTTATTATTATAAATACACACACAAAAACAAACAATACAAATGAAAAAGCTAGGGCTGAAATAGACTAAAAGAAAAACATAGATACAAATAGGAAAAACATAAACACTAAAATATAAGCGGACCTTTACGAACAATAATGGTCCCATGGAGCTTTATAGCATGTTATGGCTAAAAAAAGGTCCAATCTCACACACTGGTTTTCAGATTGGACCAAATTATATCCGTGCAATTAATACTACAACAGAGCTAAATAACAAGACAAATACCTACATAAATCAAACAAAATTAGTTAATTCAGGCGTGCCTTTGCGAAAGTATACCGTTAAAGTCTCTTCAGGATGTTCACGCTAAAGCCACCGAACCACCCACTCCACTTTCTACAGTCTAGCCTTACTATGCTAGGCTAGTCAGGGCAAATCCGGGAGCAGCACCAGCACGAACTCAATCAAAAACTTGATGGTATTCGACACGTGTTTCGCCCCTCCACGTGCAGTGGGACAAGTTAATAAAAAAAATGGGGTACAAGCTTAATGATTATGAACATTTTGACATTTGACTAAGGTCATGTCTCGTAATGTGTGAACGGCAGCACGACAGCCTTTATTATGATAAACACATCTCCAGTAAATTTTACGTCCTCGGTCCTGTTTTTTAATAAATCTATATCCATCTGCAACTATGACAAGATGGCCCCTTGCTGATTTGGAAAAGGTAATCTCTGAAAAAAACATACGGGTATTGTAATGTAACAGAAAAAACACAGGAGTCAAAAACTTAAACTAAACAAATTTACCTAAATAAATAAATATTGTTGAATATTCCACTAAGTGCCATTTAGTCCCAAACTAAGCAAAGAATGTACCTATTATGTGAACCAGAAAAAATAAATAATAAAATAAAAATTATTTATTTCAGACTGTTGTACATCCATATCGACGGTTAATAATCAATACCATCTATCTCAATTTAACCAACTTTACAGGAGACGAAAAAAACGTTTAAAAATTTTATTCAAAGCCTTTCTAATAAGGTTTTTTTATAAAAAGTTAACTTAAATTTATCCAATTATTATACAATAAGTACCATTAGCATACTACTATCCTACACAGAAATAATGTAAGTTAGGTGGTATTGATGCATAATGGTTTGAATATTTTTTGTAAATCAGGAAGATAGTCGTTTTTTAATTGAAACAGCAACATAAAAAATCAACTTTTTTATTAGTAAACCAATATTTTTATGGTTAGTTTAGTTTAGTAACGTAATGTAAGTAATTGTAATAAAATCAGCAACAAAAATTGTAGGTATATATTTTAATTTTATGTTAATTAGTCAGATGCAAGCAGCCGTGTAGGAATGAGGACGTCAACAAGTGAGTGTCTATCTTGATTGAAGGCCCAATTTTTAAACCTTTTTTTATCTAAATTTTGACGTATCGTCCTCTTCTCTAAGTGAAATACTTTAAGAGAAAATCCATTTTAAAAACTTAAATTAAACTTAAGGATTAAGGGCCCAAGTCTTTTGGTCATAACTTTATTATTTCAAGTTACAGAAGTTTATGGATCATTGCATCAAGTTTTACTAATTTTTAACTAATTTTCCTGAAAGTTTCAGCTTCATCGGCACTAGTTTAAAAATTGGGCCCTGACACAACAAGTGAGATAGGTTATATTGGCAGAAAAAAATACGCATGGAAACGATAGGTGGTATTTCTAATAGGGTATAACTCTTTCAATTTCTGCAATTTAAAAGATATTTAATTGGTAGGCGACGCACATTTTTTTTTAGAATTTAACTGCATTTAAAAGTGAAAACCACCAAAACTTGAGATAGATGGTATTGATTATTAACCGTCGATATGTTGTTAGTATAGTGACTTAATGAATAAAACACACTTCATCACCAATCTGAATGTATATTCAGAAAAATATAAGAATTATAATGTTAATGATTATGTACATTATGACATTTGACGATAGTCATGTCTTCTAAAGAGTGTATGACGGCCCGACAACCTTTGTAATAAAAAACACATCTCCAGTGTGTTTTTTTTCCAATGGTTTGTTTTACGTTAAATTTGTATCCATTTGCAATTAAGTTGGGATAGCCCTTCGCAGAAGTAGAAAGTGTAAATCCTGAAAGGAATTATAAATTAGTAACAGTCAACGTAATGCCCTCACAATAAAACTCATGTATAAGTTTAGGTAAAGCTAGTCATTTGGACTGAAAAATGTTTAATCTAAAAACTGTATAGTCATTCAAACGATTAAGACAAAATAATTTTAAAGAAACGACATTCTTTTTAATAACACCCAGACAGCTTTCACCTAAGACAGCTTTCGTTAAATAAAACACACTTCATCGCCAATCTTAATGTATATTCAGAAAAGTATAATGTTAATGATTATGTACATTATGACATTTGGTGATAGTCATGTCGTTTAAAGAGTGTATGACTGCCCGACAACCTTTGTGGTAACGAACACATCTCCAATGTGTTTTATTATTAAAGGATTGTTTTACGTTAAATTTGTATCCATTTGCAATTAAGTTGGGATAGCCCTTTGCAGAACGAGAAAATATAAATCCTAAAAGGAATTATAAATTAGTTACAGCCAACGCAATGCTCTCACAATAAAACTCATGTATAAGTTTAGGTAAAGCTAGTCATTTGGACTGAAAAATGTTTAATCTAAAAACTGTATAGTCATTCAAACGATTAAGACAAAATAATTTTAAAGAAACGACATTATTTTTAATAACACCCAGACAGCTTTCACCTAAGACAGCTTTCGTTAAATAAAACACACTTCACCGCCAATCTTAATGTATATTCAGAAAAGTATAATGTTAATGATTATGTACATTATGACATTTGGTGATAGTCAAGTCGTTTAAAGAGTGTATGACTGCCCGACAACCTTTGTGGTAACGAACACATCTCCAATGTGTTTTATTATTAAAGGATTGTTTTACGTTAAATTTGTATCCATCTGCAATTAAGTTGGGATTGCCCTTCGCAGAACAAGTAAATGTAAAATCTGAAAGGAATAATAAATTAGTAACAGCAAACACAGATTAAAATTCATGCATGAGTTGCATAACTAGTAGTTTGGTCTGAAAAATGAAAAATCAAAAAACTTTTCATCATTCAAACGATCTCTTAAAAACATTACTTGAACAACAAATTGATCTCTCGGACAAGTAAAGTCTTGACCAAACCAAAGCGTTCAGCTAACGTCCGCGGTGGCGTGCAAGGTGGCGATCAGTTGTTGTCCAGTCAGAGGACGCATCGTGACACCGATGATCGCACGCCACCGCGGACGTTAGCTTTGGTTTGGTCAAGGCTTTATACGTTAGTTTTGGACGTCGCGTGGCAGGTATATACAAATCTTATAGTCAGAAATAATACTCAGACAAAAATAGGGATATAAAGAACAAAATAAAAATCCTTTTAAAAACAAAAAAGATTCAAAAAACACTCAACACACTTTAATTTTTTTATAGTGTTAATTCAAACAGATATTATTTAATTGAAAATGAAAAGTCTTATTAACATATTCAATTCCGACGGGATTTGCACTGTTGATACAAGCTATCCTCCTCAAGCCGGAGCAGCCACGGAATCCATATTCGTCGCAATCGAAAGTTTTGTTATAACTATATTAAGCAAGATAATTTGCAAATTTAATTAATAATATAGGCTGTGTGTCCAGGGTAAAGGCCTCCTTTACGTCTCTGTCACGCCCATTTTACGCCACTCGCTGTGGATAAATCCTTCAAATGGGCAGCCACTGTCTCTATCTACTAATGTTCTGGCTGGACTTTTCTTTTGTGGCGGGCATCCACGATCAATTCTATCGTCCAATCGATTGGATGCAGCCAATTTGATCATGCCGAATGGACCGTGTGTGGATGTAGATCGGCATGACCGTTCGATCGAAACAATCGGATTACAATTCTTTTGGCATTATCATGCCGAATGGATCATGCCGATTGGAACGTGTATGGCGGTTATAAATACATATGTATCCGGGTATTTATCACGTAAAGTACCTTATTACTTATACCAGTCTTCCCGCGACCCCGGCTGGTGCAGTCTAGTCGAAACGTCGGGCAAAATAATGAGGTACTTTACGTTATAAATACCCGGATACATATGTATTTACAATGTATGGTGGTTGTTATGAGGTATCCAATCTGTAGTGTCTTTAACCCACAGTATCCGAATTGCTTCGTGATTTCAATGATTATGAAAAGTATCGTATTTTATAACGGTCAGGTCATGTAGAGTATGAATAAGAGCGCGGCATCCTCTGTGTTGTGATAAACATCTCCATTGGATTTTGGGGCCAACAGTACGTTTTTTTCTAAATGTATATCCATCGACAATAACGTAGGGATGCCCTTTTTTGGAAGTTGTCAGTATTAATTCTAAAACAGTAAAGGTTAGAACAGTTATGAGTTACAAGTAAATAATCGATGCGAGCGAAGCGAGCGAGCGAAGCGAGCGAAGATCTTAGTGGCAAGTTAGGCGATTTTGCTTTGTATGTTTGTATGTTTCATTTTTATGTTCTCGCATAACTATCGAACCGCTTATCCAATCTGTATGAAACTTGATAAGTCAATAGGTTGTGCTATGGAAATTTTCTGTGGAGCGTATGAGCGTAATCGATGAAGGGGTTGTAAAGATATGGGGTTCCCAAGGGGGTAAATTTTTTTCAAAGTTACCCAAATTATATTGAGTGGGGTGTCATATGAAAGTACTCAACTTATACATTCCAAAATGGTTTTTAGTTTTCTTCTAGGTTCTATAGTTTTTGAAATACAGTCAAAAAGAAAAATTATGAAAACCAATTAACGGAAGTATGGAGAGAGCTCCCGTTTCATAGAGTTTCGATGTATTCGTAGGTCTGGTTAACAGACAAGGAGTGTGGCATCGTTGTGGTTTGGTTTGCAATGATTTTAGATGCTACTTGATATTTTTTCTTGAGATTGAAAATAAAAGCCGTGTTGGCCGATTGGAAGAGTGCTCGACTTTCGATTCATAGGTCGTAAGTTCGAACCCTGGCCGTGCTCATCAATGGATTTTTCGATTAGAAAAATTTAAATGCGCAAGAAAACATCGTGAGGAAACCAGTTAACGTTCTAATAGCGGCGATGGGCTTGCAACCTGTCACGTATGCAAATGCTAACTCCTGCAAATAGTGGGCTGGGCATGTACCAAAATTATAGAGAGAGGGGGAGGGGAGGGGGGAGGGGAGGGGGGAGGGGTGGGGGGAGGGGAGGGGAGGGGGGAGGGGAGGGAATTGATTTTCTCATACATTTCGTATTGAACTGCTATTTTAATAATTTCTCGAACTAAGAGGCCTTCCCTGAGGTGCGGTACGAAGTTCGCGGGGTCAACTATTGAATATAAACACGACACGACTTAATGTATTGCATGCATACCTATAATCTTTACCATACTGAGGTAGCGCATTAGATATCATTCTGTGGTAAACACTAGAAGGAGCACTTAACGTAGGTATAGGGGTAGTCAGAAACAAGTCCAAATCTAGGCTATCAATACAACGGTGCGCGAGATCTCAGTTCGGGGCGAACTACTAGTAATCTAAAGTTTTTAACAATATTTTTTTTGTATCACTACCTTAGAAACACACTTTGAAACAAAAATTATGTTAATGAAAATCATCTGTTGTTTTGTCCATTCAAATTATTATTTTTTTGTTTTGTGAAGATATTTTTTCAGTACTAAGTACCTTTTTAATTATGTATTGACTTCTTAGGGTATAGGTACGTTACATTTGCATTTTAAAAGGGAACTCACTTTTCGAAAAGTGGTAAGTACATCTGAAACTTGGGTACTTATACATAGGCATTTTACATTTTATAGCTTTTTTATTTTATGCCTTTTTACTGCAATGAATAATATTGTAGCATTGTGGATTTATTTTACATATTTTGATTTTTTTACACCTATGAAAAATATAAAAAAATGTCTACAACTTTATTACAAAAGATGATAGTATATTTTCACGGCGCATTTAATATATCCATTCAAAATAAAACAAATCATCTCCAAATCCAAAAAATCATATTTAGAAATCATTATAATGGGTATCCTTATCCTTCTATCCTCCATACCTTAATGAGTCGTATATACTCGTAGACATTGCATGCCATAAGAATAATTTGTATAAATCTCTAAATAAAGAGACCTCTAATAAATTTAGGTATTGTTGAATTATTTTAATTATGCCTCATTCAACACTTTTGTAAGTAGCCTTTGAATATTTTCAGGATGAATCGAAAAATTGTCGGTACCTATCTAAATGGACATTTTATGTAGGTAATTATTGTTGCATGTTATATTCAATGTCCTGCAGCTGGGCAAAGGCTCCAAAAAGAAGAATGATGAATATTTGACTGCGATATTCTGTAAGGCGGAGGTACTTCCCCAGTCGAGCTGCTCGAATAGAGTGAGAAAAACCCACTATGCAGTGGTTTTTTATCTAGCTTGAGTTCTTTGAGCACCGACTCTTTTCGCAGTCCAAGGAATGCGCAACATTTTCCTCCAGCACCACATCTCGAATGCATCTACACGTTGGCGGTCTCTTGTTTTCAAAGTCCACGTCTCAGCCCCGTATGTAATATAATATTTTAATGATTATGAACATTCAGATATTTGACGACAACATTGTCTTCTACAGTGTGAACAACAGCGCGACATCCTTTATACTGTGCAATACAACGCCAGTGGGTTTTGGATCCAACTATCCTCTTCATACTAAAATGATATCCATTCACTCCAAGAGTAGGATGTCCTCTTTTTGAAACAGTCAGGAATATTGCTGAAATGATAATAGAAAACTGTGATTGTTTTAACAAAAATACAATCATATTAAGAGTCTGTTTCACAATGTACAGTCAGCGTCATCAATCGGTATCCCCCTATTGATTTTCACAAGGACCCTTTTCATTTCAACTTTGGATTTCAGTCGGATTTGCTAGTATAGGAACTCGAGCGAAATTAGATATCCATAAGTATACTAGCAAATCCGACTGAAATCCAAAGTTGAAATGAAAAGGGTCCTTGTTAAAATCAATAGGGGGATACCGATTGATGACGCTGACTGACGGATAAGTTCTGCACAAGTTCCGAATAAGCTATTTTTTTATAATAGGATAAACGCTATTGTTGTCACGACTGCCAAATAGCGCTATATATCACATAAAGTCCACTATAAGTTATGGGTCAGGAAAGTTTAAATTGTGAACGGCTGAACCGTTATGGATTTTTTTTCAAATGTTCGTAAATTAGAACATTATTTTTAGGGGAGCGGACAATTTTCAGAATGTGTCGCTTTGTAACCATGTAATTTTTCCAAGAGAATTAGTAGGTACTGAATGAATTAACACTTTATTGTATACAAAGAAAAGTAGAATATAACAACAGAATAAAGTATTAATAATTAATACTAATTATTAGTACAATGGGCGGCCTTATCGCTGAGAGCGATTTTTTCCAGGCAACCTTTGGAAGGAAAAATTAAAAGAAGCTATTGAGGATGGCTGACAGTGCTTGGAAGTTTCAGTTTAAAATAAACACAGAGTTATGTAGAGTTGTAGTAGAGTATGCAGTACAAGTTAATAATAATAATCGAAAGATTTTAATTATTATTTTTTTGTTTTGAGAAGATAATTTATCAATACTAACCGATGTCACACAATGAAAAGCTCTAAAGAAAAATCTATCCTTTTTTAAGTTTTTTATAGTGTTAAACACTTAGGTATTTTCATTGAAAATGAAAAGTCTTATTAAAATTTTCAATTCCGACGGGATTAGAACCCGCAATGATCCAAGCGATCCTCCTTAACCCGGAGTGCCTTTACCAACTCGGCCACGGAATCCAAATTCGTCAGGTTGAAAATTCAATATCCATGTGAAGTGCCACCTTTTTGTGAATATAATATTTTAATGATTATGAACATTAATATATTTGACAACTTTATCTTGTTCAGTATGGACAATGGCGCGACATCTTCTTTTATAAAGTGCAACACATCGCCAATGCGTTTTAGTTCCAATGATTCTCTTCATATGAAAATGATATCCATCCACTTCAAGGATAGGATGTCCTCTTTTCGAAACCAACATGGATATTGCTGAAATAATAATAGAAAATTGTGATTGTTGTATTAAAACTATCTTTTTATATTAACACACGGGAATTACTCACGTGAAAAAATGTGAGACGCAACTCCTTCCTCACCCAGGTGAAGATTCTCCGGATGAATCGAAACATTGTCGGTATCTAAATCGACGATATTTTCCCGTTAGTAATCCCGTGTATTAAAACAATGTCTTTAGTCGTATTGCTCATTATAGGTACGCAGTAAAATTGACGATTAAAAATGTCGTTTTTCATATATTTTTAGTTCGTACAATGAGCAATTCGACTATAGTACAACTCACGAAAGTTTTGAAAGTGAAACAATCTTTTGAAATGAAATAAAATGAAGTGTATAAGTAAATTGAAAATGCTAGACCGTTTCGGACTGTTCGTAATATTAGAACAATTTTTTTTCGGAAAGAAAAGTGTAAAGTTTTTCGAACATTAATTTAATAGATTTTTTTATGAATTTTTGATCTTTTTTTATTATGAGCAAGAACACGAAAAGTTGTAGGTACACTACTTCAACATTGAGCTTTGAATTATTTAAGTGGAATTAGAAATTATGAATCACAGTCTTATTTTAGTACTTTCCTAAAGTAAATAAATAAATAATGCTGGACATTTCACACAGCATCATGTAGCCCCAAGCTAAGCAGAGCTTGTGTTATCTTGTCTTGTCAGTCATGTGGGAACCACATGACTGATATACTACTTAAATACATTTTTTTTTATAAATATATACACAATATACATAGAAAACACCCAGACCCTAGACAAATATTTGCAGATCATATAAACATTTGTCCCGCGGCGGGGATCGAACCCGCAACCTCCTGCGTCACAGGCGGGCCTTCGCCCACTGCGTCACAGAGGTCGTTTAGACGAAAGTAAATGAGAATAAAAATTTGTTTCGTCACAAAAAAATCAACTTGTACATTTTTTATAGTTTTTAAAATAACTTGTGGTGGGTTCATGATTATTGAAAAACTTGAAACATAGACCGAAAAATAGTTTTTTTATTTATACATGTAAAAGTATTCCAATTCCTTTTTTTTTCTTTTTCTCTGACTTTGTTCACGCCATTGTTTTCTTAATTTTTCTTTTTCTGTGTCATTAAGCTGCGATATCTTCTTTCTTTGTTTATATCTTTCGGGATTAGCTTTAACTCTTTGGCGATGACGGCGCATGTATTCAGCTGCAGTGAGCGCCCTCTTGAAATCTGTAATTTTCATGTAGTTAAATTAAACCTACTAGGTATTTTTTGGTCAAGGAAGAACGAGTCACTGCAAACAAGCCGAAACGAATATCTCAATAACTTTCTCTATGAAAGATAGGTTGAAAACGAATAATATACCAAACTTCACGACCACTTATTTATCTTATTTATTTACCCTTTATACATTTTGTTGAATGTTTACCGCCCTGGAGAACAAATTCTACATTGTAATTTCAAATTAGTATTTCACATTAAAACCCCCCCGACATACAAATTGTATTGTAATAATACTTGTATCTGAACTTTATTTATTTACTTTTTCCGATACATTTTTTTCCTTTGTTTCTTTTTTTGATCACGCCATTGTTTTCTTACAATTTCTTTTTCCGTGTCATTAAACTGTGATATCTTCTTTCTTTTAATTTTCATGCGATTTAGGTCTTTTTTCTTCTGTTGTTCATACTTCTCGGGATTAGCTTTAATTTTTTGGCGATAACGGCGCATTTTTTCGGCTGCAGTGAGCGCCCGGGTCCTCTTGAAATCTGTAATTTTCATTTAAATTAAACCTAAGTACTAGGTATATTTTAAGTCAAGGAAGAATGAGTCATTGTAAACAAGCCTAAACGAATATCTCAATAACTTTCTCTATGAAAGATAGGTTGAAAACGAATTATTTTGATAAATACAATAATAATGATTACTGTAGCTCCCAACATTATTTATTGTTCGATTCCCATCCAGGACAAACATTTGTGTGATGAACATAGATGTTTGTTCTGTGATTGCCTGAAATTTATAATATAGATAGATAATAACTGGGAATAGGACATGGGCTACTGGGATAAAAAAAAGTAGTTCTTGCGAAGCCGCAGGCATCCGCTAGTATTTACTAAATACAAATACATTTTTTAAACGAGAATTTCAATTTACAGAATTAGAATTAAAATTTCATTTATTTATATAAAACGAATATCCTACTTTCATAAATTTACAAATACACTACTTGTACACCATCTAAGGATTAGCTGATGTAAAGACTACTCACAGATACTAGTATAGTATTATATTATTTGTGTCACAGATAAGGATCACTGCCAATCGGAAGTTTTCAATTCGCTGGCTGCATTACTAGGTACACTGAATGGCAATGCTGTGTGATGTATAGCAACTCTATTTAAGCGTCATAGTAGGCAAGTATAATAATATGTGCAATCGTGCACACGTGATGCAAAATTGGTCATAAATATCATATTTATTGCTACGATAATATGCTAAGATCATCCATCAGCTAAATTACTTTTGATCTAGAGAATATTACATGAACAGCTACTCCTATACATTCTCCACAATTCTTCTTCTTCTTATCATGTCGATGCCACACGGTTAAATTAATTTTGAATAATAGGTTGCCACCTCAACTGCACTTTCTCCACAATTTAAAATAATTAAAGGCTACAAGCTATCGATTTATTAAATGTAAAATCACGTACGTTTCTTTCTTTCTCTATAAACATTATTAGTGAGTATGAACATTATAACATTTGAGAATAGTCCTGTTGTCTATAAGAGTGTGTAAAAGAGCTCTACATCGATATTTTGAAAATGCAGAACACCTCCAATGGACTTTTTCTCCAAAAATTGCATTCCTTCGAAATCTATACCCTGAGACTATTATAATAGGGCATCCTTTCATTGAGTATGTGAATGATATATCTGAAACAATGTAATAATTAATATATATTGTAAAAAAAAAGACAAATAAGCTATTTAACAATTACAGCCAGCAGCTTGGTCACGTAGGACTTGGATGAAACATAATATATAGATCGTAAATATAATATAGCTAAAAATTTCAGAATCGGTTCGGTAGTTCCAGAGATTACAAACAAACAAATTTTACCTCTTTATGAGAATGATTAGACACCTACATTCATCAGGAACATCGTAGAAGGAAAAGTAGAAGGAGCACGAGGAAGGGGAAGACAAAGAATTTACATGAGTCAGATTAAGAAGAAAGTCGTATAAAGAAATAAAAGAAATCGCATTGGAAAGAGATAAATGGAGAAAATTACAGCTGAGCTCTTAAATTTAAACTAAGTAAGTAAGTTCGTATGAGCAAGTGGCACACTCTGGTGACGGAGTTAGTAAATTTAAATTAAAAAATATATATCAATATAGATGTGTAAGGAAAACCCTGTCTAATCCGAAAGGAACATGTAGGGAAATTAAAAAAAGACTGATACAAATTTAATTTTAATTACCTACTACTAAACTACTTATTTCCTATACACCAAGCTAATTTTATACAGCTGGACACACACGGTACTGATGTAGCTATATCCAAAAGATTACCGTAAGTGAAATCTTAAGTTGATATTTTTTCGTTTTGTGGTTATTACCTACTTATATATTTTTTAAATTATTTATTATTTATATTATTATCGTTTTAACTGCTCTTTACATTAGCCGCTTTGACAATAGAAGTAATTTTCTGAAAAAAAAAGAGAGTGACACACATAAAAACGAACCTCGATACTTCACGGATCAGACAGGATTGGTATTACTTATTGTAATATAGGCCAGAATAAAAATACACAAAGTTACTAAAATTCAGAAATGTGATAATATAAGAACATTTACAAATTCTCTAAGTATATCAAAGATTGTAAGTTCGTGAATCATTTACCTTATATTTTAGGAGGCCGATTCTACTAACAAACTTTAATCAACCAAACCAAAACGCCAACAATTTCACTTTGTTTCATTCTACTAATGACCAATGAGGTTAGGTTACTCTGTTGTGATGACGTTTCCAAACAAATTACCGATGAGGTTTTGCAAATTACTGTCATTCTGGAGAACGAAACAAAACACAGCGATAGTGATACCAGAATGGTTGACGTTGTAAATTAAAAGAATTGGGGCCCTGATACCTTTATGGTGGATGAGCATGTATATTACAGCATTTGAGGACAGTCCTCACATCTGGTAAAGTATGGATGACAGCATGACATCGTCTACTTTTAGCGCATCGCCAATAAATTTTAGTGCTCGTGATGCGATTGATACCGAATCGAAATCCTGAGAACATAAGGATTGGATGGCCCTTCGGAGATGACGTATATATTATATCTGAAATGTTAGTAAGCATAGTAGATTAATCTTTTATTTCAATAATTTTATTTTAAAATAGCTTGGTTGGCGTGGATGGCCATCTTTACAATTTAAATACCTTTGAGTAATAAAAATTATAAATAGGTACAATTATGTAACCGGATATTAATAGAATAGAATAGAAAAAAAGTTTTATTTTTGCCACCGCGATATATTAAAAATATAAATCATTAAAAATAAAGTGACAATAAAATAAGCTACCCCCTCAGCACGTGATACTGAGGGGTAGCCTAAAATAAAAATACTTAATTATCATTATTTTAACCCGACGACGCGACGCGACGTGGAACGCACTCGAAACGTCGGGAAATAATAAAATAAGGTAATTACGCGATAAAGTCCCGTTAGTTCGTTTGAAGTAAGTAGTTTAGATTTTTTGTTACTTAATCCATTTAAAATCTTTAATAGGATTTTTTCACATTGACTTTCTTCACCTTTTGAGAGTAATCGTATTTTTTCAAAATCAAAGGTAACAAAACAAGTGGTTTATTTTTTTAAATTTATTAAACAAGATAGTTTTTGAAAAAACTAAAAGCAGAATTTGAAAGGATTTACCTTTTAAAAAAAATTGGTCCACAACTAACGTTGAAATAGGTGGACATACATAAAAAACATACATACAGAAAAACATAGAAACTCCTCCTTTATTGAAGTCGGTTAAAAAGCAAAATACTGATGATAATGATGAAAATTATGAAGTATTGGATCATTATTCATAAAAGATATTTCTTTATTTTTCACTTATAAGTCCTCCATACATTCATTAATATGATATTACATATGCGGTGGATGATTATGAGTATTAAAACATTTAAGTACAATTAAATCGTCAAGTGTGTGTACAAAGGCACGACAACCGCGATCGACATGTGTTGAACACACCCAATAATTCTTCAATCTATTCGAGCCATTCTTGCGAAATCTGTAACCCCCTACTTTTAGCACCTTTTGACCCTGCCGTGATCTTGCTGGTTCTTTATCTGAAACAATGACGCTTTTATTACATTTTACAATGAAAGGGAATCTATTATTCTTCAGTTATTTATTTCCTATGACAGCTTTACTTAGGGCTTTAGAGTTGGCCACTTACTCATACGAACTTACTTACTTACTTAGAGCTATAGCAGACTTGCTGCTTTTAGCTTTGGTGATCGGTGATTTTGCGACTGCATCCTTGCTACATCGCGTTTTGACGGTTGCGTTCGATCACAGTATCAAAATCTAAAATATTCAACTGTCAAATTAGTATAATTTTTCAATGAAAAAAGATGACCACAGATTTAATAATCGTTACCTATTTAATCGTTTTAAATAACAGAGTTAGAAAAAAAACTGAAAATGAAGTATGTTCCCGAATGCAGTAGACAGTCTTTTAGATTTTTATGCATTTTAAGATCATTTGAAGGTGTCTAATGGTGGCCACCCACGATCAATTCTATCGTCCAATCGATTGGATACTGCGGAATGGGCCGTGTATCGGTATGAACTGCCAAATGGACAGTTCGAATTGAACGTGTGAGAAGCTGCCGATTAGATACGATCGATTGGATCCAATCGGAAGGACGATAGAATTGATCGTGGGTGGTTGCCAAACAGGGTAGTCAGAGGCATGACCAAATACATAATCTAAAGATTTTCAGGATTAGAGTTTGTGTGAACTTCTTAATTCATGACTATGAATATTATTGCATTTGATAACTGTCATGTCCTTAAGTGTATGGATAACTGCATGGCAGCCCTTATTGTAATGTGTTGAACAATACCAATAGGTTTTTATTCCTTGAGACCGGTTTCTAGAAAATCTAAACCCTGATACTTCAATAACGGGATTACCCATTTGTGATGTCGTAAATGTAAATTCTGGAACAAAACACACGAAACATAAATGCCTACTCGGAACGAGCCAAGTCATATTGGTGAAATCATGACAATTTTGCCATTTAGCACATTTTTTTACAACTATTTAAATTTTTTAATCCTGGCTTCATTTTCAATCAATTCATAGTCTCAAATTAGAACACGTAAATGAAAGAGTCAAAGAAAAAAATTAAATATTCTAAAACAAATTAATTTTCAATTAATGATTATGATCATTCTTCACTTTGATTAAAGTCATGTCATCTGTGGTATGGATCACAGCGCGACAACCATGATGAAAATGAGTTGAGCATTTCCAATAAGTTTTTACACCATGCGACGTAAATTTTCGGAACCTGTACCCCGATACTACAAGCAAAGGCTTGCCTTGCTGTGACTTTGTTAAATATGTTGTATCTGAAATTATATAACTTATTACCAGAGGTCGGAATTAGGTAGTTACTTATGTACTTGCATCGAAATGTTGATATTAATATGGATCTTCCCGGGATTTCTAATGGACAATCCTGTGTAGCCAACAGTATTACAAGTAAATAATAATAAAAACCTCAGAGATTACTATCTCTGAAATTTTTATTATTAATTAGTAAGACAAAATTATTAGTAATTTATTAGTAAGACAAATAAAACAAAGATAAATAACATACAATATTTATTAGTTTACATTAATTTACAACACAAATTCTTAATAGTCTTAATAAAAGTATTAATAGTAAGCAAGTTCTCATACTTATACTTCACCGTTTTTATAAATACGAAAATCCTTTTGCTTCTAGCCTAAATCTTATCTTAATTTTTCCGCTCTTTAAATCTTAGATTAATTTTATTAATCTCGGGATTTGAGGCATATTCACTTTATTCTTTCGCTGTATGAAATCAGTGTGGATACATAAATAACTCTACCTAATTCCGACCTCTGCTTAATACTTGTCACAGTTTACATTTCATACATAATGTTGAGGAGGCGTGACTCTAAGCTTCCCGACTGGATTGCATGTTATGAAGGTTTACGGATGGTCGTTGTTTGTGTGCTTTCTATCCGTAGTACTCTATTTACATTAGATGAGGATCAAATTTGGTTTCAAAATAGTCCAATACCAATAAAGAAACAGATCTATACTAAGACATTTATTTCTGCAAATGAGTACCTGGCATGATACATTATGATGGCATGATATTTATATACTTATAAAACTTACTTGCTAGTAGTTCGCCCCGAACTGAGATCTCGCGCACCGTAGATGGCTTACATTTGGACTTTCTTCTGAGTACCCCTATACTTTCAAGTGCTACTGCTGCCGAGTACCTATGCCTATTGCGCTAGCTCGTCATGGTAAAAAATCCCTAGAATAAAAATAATACTTAACTATTTTGGAATGGACAAATAAAATCTTTTCATTTGACACCCCATTCAATATTTGTTTAACTTTTTTTTTACCCCCTTCGGAACCCATTATACTACGACGGTTACATCCTCAAGATCATAATATTTTTGACCATGTAGTTTCACTTCTCAATGTACTAGGGCATCACATAATTTTAGAGTACTGTAAAATCTGTAAAATTAAAGCATTAGTAACAAAATAATGACACTCTGGCATCTGACATCTGGCAACCCCACTCGCTCGGCTCGCGCCAACTTCATTCGTTTCTTATGTGCGGGCATCGCAACATCGCAATAATTACGAATTATTTTTTTCGCAAGAAAGTTATAATTAAAAGTTTATAATTGGTAAAATAACGTAAACGAAGTGGTGATTATAGAATAAGAAAGAAGATTAAACTTTTGGAAAGGAGTTTATGGAAATCATCATCGTCTACGAGAGATGAAGGGAGGTAACAGTTTTTTGTTTACTCAATTTCACCCAATAATCAAAAAATATTACCTATAGATGCATACGACAAATAATACCGTAAATTATTTACGACAAATAATTTTTACATGTCGACAATTCACATTAAAAAATATGTGACTACCTTCATTTTATTTTTGTCTCGTGTTTATTGTTGTATTGTTTATCGTTGCATTGTGATATTTATCCATTATGATAAACGATTTAGATTACGTCTTAGTAATAACAATTTTGTCAAAGTGCCAAAAACGGCCGGTGTTTTTTTTTCTTTGCACACAGGTCACCAACGATGTTGACATACCTACCTGCGATATATTACGCGACGAGCTCGCGTTTGATAATTATCGCTCAATCTCGTGTCGTCACATTATGACGACCAATGACTTTAAAACAATAAAAAGGGAAGACTGCAGATTGGATGGATATGTCTACCTGCCAACACAGGTCAAGGGTGTAAAAAACCTAGGTCCCCAGCGTTATACTGCGTGACGCGATCACGTTTGATATCGCTTAGTCCGGAATGACTTTAAAATAACAACAACTGCAAACTGCAGATTGTAAGTATGTCTACCTGTGCATACAAGTCAAGGAGGTGGAAAACCTACCTGCGTTATACTGCGTGACGCGATCACGTTTGATATCGCCCAAATGACTTTAAAACAATAAAAACGGCAGACTGCGGATTGGATGTATTTACCTGCCCACACAGGTTAAGGGTGTAAAAAACCTAGGTCCCCAGCGTTATACTGCGTGACGCGATCACGTTTGATATCGCTTAGTCTGGAATGACTTTAAAATAACAACAACTGCAAACTGCAGATTGTAAGTATGTCTACCTGTGCATACAATTCAAGGAGGTGAAAAACCTACCTGTGTGACGCGATCATGTTTGATATCGCTTAGTCCGTAATGACTTTAAAATAACAACAACTGTAAACTACAGATTGTAAGTACCTGTGCATACAAGTCAAGGAGGTGGAAAATCTACCTATACTGGGTGACGCGATCACGTTCAATATCGCTCAATCTCGTGTCGTCGTGTGATGACGACCAATGACTTTAAAACAATAAAACTGCAAACTGCAGATCGTAAGTATATGATCGTAAGTATATGTCTATCTATGCATAAAGGTCAAGGGTGATATATATCTACCCAGCGTTATAGGGCGATGCGATCACGTTTGATTTCGCTTAGTTTCGTGTCGTCACGTGATGACGACCAATGATTTTAAAATAATAAAAACTGCAAACTGCAGATAGTAAGTATTATTATGTATACCTGCCCAATACCTACCTACGTGATATTGTGTGACGCGATCACGTTTGATATCGTTCAGTCTTGTTTTATTACGTGATGACGATCAATGGTTTTAAAATAATAAAAACTGCAAACTGCAGATTGTAAGTATGTTTACCTGTAAGTATTGCGTCATACTGCGTGACGCGAACAAGTTTCTATCGCTCAGTCTCATGTCGTAACGTGACGACGACCAATGACTTTAAATCCAATAACAACTACAGACTGCACATTGTACTGTACAGGTTATATTACCTGACTTTTGTAACTTTGATGAAAGCGTAGTATGTCTTCTACCACTCTCAGAGCGCGGCTATTACAATACCCGACTCCATCACCGGGAGTTCTACTTTATTTGTCATAGTCAGACCATGACAATCGGTTCATGCATTATGTCTGAATAAAGAAATATATTATTATTATAATTATCTATCTTTATAGGAACTCTCTAAACGTTGGGGTCGGATTCTGGTGGAAGGTGACCGAGACCAAGAAAACCAAAGAGACCTTGTAAAAAATACTTTAATATTTAAATATTCTATAAACATAAAGGCCTTCAGATTAAAAGGTATGACCTTAGCTTACTCTCTAGATCGAAGCAGGAGCAGGCAAACCCGAAGGCCATTCCAGAACTAAACCACCCAGATCATTCAAGTGGGGTGGACCGAAGAACAGATGCCAAATCTGAGGTAATCGTCTCAAGATGGGTACCCGTTCCAAAGGCGGAGACCACCACCTGCCGCGAGCTCTTCCTGCACCAAGACTGAGTTCAGGACCCGCAAAACGCATAAGAGGTAAGTAATACTACTTCATGCTAACAATTTGCGCTATTTTATGAATAATTACTGCGCACTCTGCTGTACCCAATGATCTTCTACTATATCTTATAAACTGAGGTAGATGTGTTGTGTTGTGCCCCGCTCCGCGTGGCGAACTAACTTCGGGCTGGATAGCTTGAGTCAACTTGGTCGCTCGTCACTGGCTGTCATTTGCGACTTGCTGCTCACGTAATTGTGAAAATTGTATTTATCTCGTTCTGACAACGAGGTTTTGTATTTTTCTGCTATCTTTTGGTTTCTTGAGTGATGAAGCTGCAAATATTCTACCTACTTAGCTGTAAAACAATTTCGCCGCGTTTGAAAGCTTTTATAATGAGTTTAATATAACGTCTCTGTTGGAAAAATATTATTAGCTGTACCTAGCTATATGAATGGATTTAAAATCCCGTTTAATTGATGGTTAAACAAACTTACCAAGTGAAGTTTGGCCATAATTATACGAGACGGTTACATCCGAAGAGATCATAATATTTTTGACCATGTAGTTTCACTTCTCAATGTACTAGGGCATCACATAATTTTAGAGTACTGTAAAATCTGTAAAATTAAAGCATTAGTAACAAAATAATGACACTCTGGCATCTGACATCTGGCAACCCCACTCGCTCGGCTCGCGCCAACTTCATTTCTTCAGAGACACTTATGTCGTTAAAGTAGCAAGGGCCTTTATGGGTTCGGGTGGGACCTTCTTGATCTCTTCGGATGTAACCGTCTCGTATAATTATGGCCAAACTTCACTTGGTAAGTTTGTTTAACCATCAATTATACTACGACGGTTACATCCTCAAGATCATAATATTTTTGACCATGTAGATGTTTAGCGACCTTTAACGACATAAGCGGTTAACGCAAAAGCAGGTAGGTACATTAATACCTAATGTTGTCTTACAATCAACTTACGATTGCATGTTTTGACAAAAAATGGAATCTGCAAATAAATAAATATTCAATTCAAAATATTCAATTCAAAATATTCAATTATTTAAATATTGGTGAAACCGATAGAATACTTAAAATATTTTACAAAAAAACATCACGCTCATCATTTTGGGTCAAATGTAGGACTTCTGACCAAACGAGTCGGTTCGTTTTAAGATATCTATTCGGACTCCGTTACGCCTATGCGTAACCCGATGTGAACTCATGTCTTATGCGAAAAAAACAATCTTGTCGACGCCATTATCTGACTGACAGAATCTGTATTATCCATCGGCTTATTGTCGAGACACTCGCATTATGTATCGGTTTGTAAGAAAGATTTATCTGTTTAAGAAAGAATTTCGAAAGATGATCAAGCACCTACAAGATTCAGATTTCAGATTATTTTCATTCTTGGAAAAAACAAAGTTTAGTTCTATTCTATCATCTTGACTCATCCGTTTACCAAATGCCAAGTATTCAAAGTCGAATAATTTGAACCAGATTTAGATTCGCTAACTAGAAAATCGATTACAAATAGAATAGAACTTCTAAAAAGTCAATTTAAAGTTTGGTGCAAAAATTGCCACCATTTTGTGGAATCACAGTTATTATTGTTTTAAAGAACTTTTAGAAAAAGATGATAGGTATAGCAATTTTATAGCACTTGCTTACAGTGCTAGTCTTGAGTAGGCTTGCTCAATAATAGCGATGACACTAGGGTGTCGCTGCCAGAGTCTGAAAGTTGAAAAGAGTACCTAATGTGGTATTATGTAAACTATTTTGCCTTATATACCTTGAGATATATACCTATATATATATTTAATAAACAATGGGTACCATGGTACCAAGGCCGCCAGGCCAATAAGGGACGACCAATTCCAGTAGCACGATTAGTGCTTAGTTTACTTAAGTATATTAAAATGAATGAAAAATGGAGAGAATGTGTAGAAAGAAATAAACACTCCAGTCTAGAGTAAACGCATCGATATCGAATGCGGACGGATCTCGTTTCAAGAGACGAACTTATGACATTTACATATTTATTCTAGTTGCAAATAAATCATTTTCATAAATCATTCAAACTTCTTTGAGATATACTCCATATTGTATCGATAATAATTTTAAAACATCTGGATCCCTGGTCCAGCCAGCTTCTTTTTTGATTTTGTATTTTTTGAATATGCTACACTATAACGCCGCTACTAGATCTTACTAATTAAATTGTTTAAATGCTTAAACTGGACATCTCTTCATCATAATTACTTAAAGCGTTCGTTTTATCGCTACGGATAAAAATTTATTTTGTATCGATTTGCCAGCGAAACACTGTAATTCTATAGAAGCGGCTTTAAGTTCTAAAAGGTTGATATTGTATCTGGCTCGGCAGTCCCAGAAACCGTTTACATGTTCTCCGTTAAAATTAAAACGCCCCAATCCTTTAAAGGCGCATTCATAAAAATCTAATACCATAAATAGGATTATTTGAAATTAAAATATAATTTCGCGACAAAGACAAATCTGGATATAAGCTACTCTTAGGTATATGTGTGTTGTGTACCATGTAGAAGTCATAATCGTTAAATCAAAGAAGCTAGAAATTTCTCAATTTCAAGTCAATTCGAAGCGAACCTACAGCCGTCCACGGGCAACTGCAGGACAAGCTGAGCAAAGTAACACGAAAAAATTTCGTGAAATCCCTTAGGGTTAGTGAACGAATTTTAACAAGATAAGTGTTCTATTTGTGTTAAAATCCTGTCAAATTCAGGCACCTGTTAGGTACGAGAGTCTAATTATTATTATTTTTTTATTTTTTATTTTAATGATTTAATTAGACTACTTTTTTTTTTTTTTTTTTTTTTTTCAATGGTTAATAATAATAAAACCCAATCTTAAAGGTTTCCATGACTCTGTCGTGGCAATTATAAGTATCATTTATACACTGAATTTCATTTTAATAAAGGACTAGAATCAGTCCGTATTTCTTAGATAAGAAATGACAGGCCCTTATGGACCGGGTACTAAAAACATATGCATCTTGCAAGTCTATCGTAGCCATGAAGCAGTCTTTAATAAGTAATTTAGCAGCGGTGCAAGTAGGTATCTACTATTTTAAAATGTTGACTTAAAGATAAATCGATTTAACACTAAATCTAGAAGTGCTTTCACGAACAATTTGTCAAAAAAGTTTTAGATAAAAATTGTCCGGAATATGTTTGATGTAAGCATCACAGATTCTTATGACTATAACTTATGAGTAGCTGAACAAAACTACTCTACGAGTAACTCCGTATTGCTAAACTTTTGGTTAGCTTGTTCCAACATTTGTACACGAGGCCTACTATTAAACGGGATTTTAAATCCATTCATATAGCTAGGTACAGCTAATGATATTTTTCCAACAGAGACGTTATATTAAACTCATTATAAAAGCTTTCAAACGCGGCGAAATTGTTTTACAGCTAAGTAGGTAGAATATTCGCAGCTTCATTTACATTACATCACTCAAGAAACCAAAAGATAGCAGAGAAATACAAAACCTCGTTGTCAGAACGAGATAAATACAATTTTCACAATTACGTGAGCAGCAAGTCGCAAATGACAGCCAGTGACGAGCGACCGAGTTGACTCAAGCTATCCAGCCCGAAGTTAGTTCGCCACGCGGAGCGGGGCACAACACAACACATCTACCTCAGTTTATAAGATATAGTAGAAGATCATTGGGTACAGCAGAGTGCGCAGTAATTATGCATAAAATAGCGCAAATTGTTAGCATGAAGTAGTATTACTTACCTCTTATGCGTTTTGCGGGTCCTGAACTCAGTCTTGGTGCAGGAAGAGCTCGCGGCAGGTGGTGGTCTCCGCCCTTGGAACGGGTACCCATCTTGAGACGATTACCCCAGATTTGGCATCTGTTCTTCGGTCCACCCCACTTGAATGGTCTGGGTGGTTTAGTTCTGGAATGGCCTTCCAGTTTGCCTGCTCCTGCTTTGATCTAGAGAGTAAGCTAAAGTCATACCTTTTAATCTGAAGGCCTTTATATTTATAGAATATTTAAATATTAAAGTCTTTTTTACGAGGTCTCTTTGGTTTTCTTGGTCTCGGTCACCTTCCACCAGAATCCGACCCCAACGTTTAGAGAGTTCCTATAAAGATAGATAATTATAATAACAATGTATTTCTTTATTCAGAAATAATGCATGAACCGATTGTCATGGTCTGACTATGACAAATAAAGTAGAGCTCCCGGTGATGGAGCCCGGTATTGTAATAGCCGCGCTCGGAGAGTGGTAGAAGACATACTACGCTTTCATCAAAGTTACAAAAGTAGGTACCTAATATAACCTGTACAGTACAATGTGCAGTCTGTAGTTGTTATTGGATTTAAAGTCATTGGTCGTCGTCACATGACGACATGAGACTGAGCGATAGAAACTTGTTCGCGTCACGCAGTATGACACAATACTTACAGGTAAACATACTTACAATCTGCAGTTTGCAGTTTTTATTATTTTAAAACCATTGATCGTCATCACGTAATAAAACAAGACTGAACGATATCAAACGTGACCGCGTCACACAATATCACGTAGGTAGGTATTGGGCAGGTACCTATACATAATAATACTTACTATCTGCAGTTTGCAGTTTTTTTTTTTTTTTTTTAATCATTGGTCGTCATCACGTGACGACACGAAACTAAGCGAAATCAAACGTGATCGCATCGCGTTATAACGCTGGGTAGATATATATCACCCTTGACCTTTATGCACAGATAGACATATACTTACGATCATATACTTACGATCTGCAGTTTGCAGTTTTATTGTTTTAAAGTCATTGGTCGTCATCACACGCCGACACGAGACTGAGCGATATTGAACGTGATCGCGTCACCCAGTATAGGTAGATTTTCCACCTCCTTGACTTGTATGCACAGGTACTTACAATCTGCAGTTTACAGTTGTTGTTATTTTAAAGTCATTACGGACTAAGCGATATCAAACATGATCGCGTCACACAGGTAGGTTTTTCACCTCCTTGAATTGTATGCACAGGCAGACATACTTACAATCTGCAGTTTGCAGTTGTCGTTATTTTAAAGTCATTACGGACTAAGCGATATCAAACGTGATCGCGTCACGCAGTATAACGCAGGGGACCTAGGTTTTTTACACCCTTAACCTGTGTGGGCAGGTAAACATATACATACATCCAATCCGCAGTCTGCCGTTTTAATTGTTTTAAAGTCATTTGGGCGATATCAAACGTGATCGCGTCACGCAGTATAACGCAGGTAGGTTTTCCACCTCCTTGACTTGTATGCACAGGTAAACATACTTACAATCTGCAGTTTGCAGTTGTTGTTATTTTAAAGTCATTACGGACTAAGCGATATCAAACGTGATCGCGTCACGCAGTATAACGCAGGGGACCTAGGCTTTTTACACCCTTGACCTGTGTTGGCAGGTAGACATATCCATCCAATCTGCAGTCTGCCCTTTTTATTGTTTTAAAGTCATTGGTCGTCATAATGTGACGAAACGAGACTGAGCGATAATTATCAAACGCGAGCTCGTCGCGTAATATATCGCAGGTAGGTATTTCAACATCGTTGGTGACCTGTGTGCAAAGAAAAAAAACACCGGCAGTTTTTGGTACTTTGACAAAATTGTTATTACTAAGACGTAATCTAAATCGTTTATCATAATGGATAAATATCACAATGTGCAACGATAAACAATACAACAATAAACACGAGACAAAAATAAAATGAAGGTAGTCACATATTTTTTAATGTGAATTGTCGACATGTAAAAATTATTTGTCGTAAATAATTTACGGTATTATTTGTCGTATGCATCTATAGGTAATATTTTTTGATTATTGGGTGAAATTGAGTAAACAAAAAACTGTTACCTCCCTTCATCTCTCGTAGACGATGATGATTTCCATAAACTCCTTTCCAAAAGTTTAATCTTCTTTCTTATTCTATAATCACCACTTCGTTTACGTTGTTTTACCAATTATAAACTTTTAATTATAACTATCTTGCGAAAAAAAATAATTTCGTAATTATTGCGATGTTGCGATGCCCGCACATAAGAAACGAATGAAGTTGGCGCGAGCCGAGCGAGTGGGGTTGCCAGATGTCAGATGCCAGAGTGTCATTATTTTGTTACTAATGCTTTAATTTTACAGATTTTACAGTACTCTAAAATTATGTGATGCCCTAGTACATTGAGAAGTGAAACTACATGGTCAAAAATATTATGATCTTGAGGATGTAACCGTCGTAGTATAATAGTAGGCTTCCTGTACAAATGTTGGAACAAGCTAACCAAAAGTTTAGCAATACGGAGTTACTCGTAGAGCAGTTTTGTTCAGCTACTCATAAGTTATAGTCATCAGAATCTGTGATGCTTACATCAAACATATTCCGGACAATTTTTATCTAAAACTTTTTTTTACAAATTGTTCGTGAAAGCACTTCTAGATTTAGTGTTAAATCGATTTATCTTTAAGTCAACATTTTAAAATAGTAGATACCTACTTGCACCGCTGCTAAATTGCTTATTAAAGACTGCTTCATGGCTACGATAGACTTGCAAGGTGCATATGTTTTTTAGTACCCGGTCCATAAGGGCCTGTCATTTCTTATCTAAGAAATACGGACTGATTCTAGTCCTTTACTAAAATGAAATTCAGTGCATAAAATGATACTTATAGTTGCCACGACAGAGTCAAGGAAACCTTTAAGATTGGGTTTTATTATTATTAACAAAAAAAAAAAAAAAAAAAAAACTTTTTTAAGTTCGAATTAGACTCTCGTACCTAACAGGTGCCTGAATTTGTCAGAATTTTAACACAAATAGAACACTTATCTTGTTAAAATTCGTTCACTAACCCTAAGGGATTTCACGAAATTTTTTCATGTTACTTTGCTCAGCTTGTCCTGCAGTTGCCCGTGGACGGCTGTAGGTTCGCTTCGAATTGACTTGAAATTAAGAAATTTCTAGCTCTTTGATTTAACGATTATGAATTCTACATGGTACACAACACACATTATACCTACGAGTAGCTTATATCCAGATTTGTCTTTGTGGCGAAATTATATTTAAATTTCAAATAATCCTATTTATGGTATTAGATTTTTATGGATGCGCCTTTAAAGGATTGGGGCGTTTTAATTTTAACGGAGAACATGTAAACGGTTTCTGGGACTGCCGAGCCAGATACACTATCAACCTTTTAGAACTAAAAGCCGCTTCCATAGAATTACAGTGTTTCGCTGGCAAATTGATACAAAATAAATTTTGATCCGTAGCGATAAAACGAACGCTAAATGTAATTATGATGAAGAGGTGTCCAGTTTAAGCATTTAAACAATTTAAGTAGTAAGATCTAGTAGCGGCGTTATAGTGTAGCATATTCGAAAAATCCAAAATTAAAAAAGAAGCTGGCTGGACCAGGGATCCAGATGTTTTAAAATTATTTTCGATACAATATGGAGTATATCTCAAACAAGTTTGAATGATTTATGAAAATGATTTATTTGCCCCTAGAATAAATATGTAAATGTCATAAGTTCGTCTCTTGAAACGAGATCCGTCCGCATTCGATATCGATGCGTTTACTCTAGACTGGAGTGTTTATTTCTTTCTACACATTCCCTCTTTTTTTCATTCAGTTTAATATACTTAAGTAAACTAAGCACTAATCGTGCTACTGGAATTGGTCGTCCCTTATTGGCCTAGCGGCCTTGGTACCATGGTACTCATTGTTCATTAAATATATATATATATATATCTCAAGGCAAACTAGTTTACATAATACCACATTAGGTACTCTTTTCAACTTTCAGACTCTGGCAGCGACACCCTAGTGTCATCGCTGTTATTGAGCAAGCCTACTCAAGACTAGCACTGTAAGCAAGTGCTATAAAATTGATATACCTATCATCTTTTTCTAAAAGTTCTTTAAAACAATAACAACTGTGATTCCACAAAATGGTGGCAATTTTTGCACCAAACTTTAAATTGACTTTTTAGAAGTTATATTCTATTTGTAATCGATTTTCTAGTTAGCGAATATAAATCTGGTTCAAACTATTCGACTTTGAATACTTGTCATTCAGCGCTTGCTCTGATATTTTGTAAACGGATGAGTCAAGATGATAGAATAGAACTAAACTTTGTTTTTTCCAAGAATGAAAATAATCTGAAATCTGAATCTTGTAGGTGCTTGATCATCTTTCGAAATTCTTTCTTAAACAGATAATTTTTTCTTACAAACCGCTATTTAATGCGAGTGTCTCGACAATAAGCCGATGGATAATGCAGATTCTGTCAGTCAGATAGTGGCGTCGACAAGAATGTTTTTTCCGCATAAGACATGAGTTCACATCGGGTTACGTATAGGCGTAACGGAGTCCCAATAGATATCTTATAACGAACCGACTCATTTGGTCAGAAGTTCTACATTTGACCCAAAATGATGAGCGTCATGTTTTTTTTGTAAAATATTTTAAGTATTCTATCGGTTTCACCAATATTTAAATAATTGAATATTTTGAATTGAATATTTATTTATTTGCAGATTCCATTTTTTGTCAAAACATGCAATCGTAAGTTGATTGTAAGACAACATTAGGTATTAATGTACCTACCTGCTTTTGCGTTAACCGCTTATGTCGTTAAAGGTCGCTAAACATCTACATGGTCAAAAATATTATGATCTTGAGGATGTAACCGTCGTAGTATAATTGATGGTTAAACAAACTTACCAAGTGAAGTTTGGCCATAATTATACGAGACGGTTACATCCGAAGAGATCAAGAAGGTCCCACCCGAACCCATAAAGGCCCTTGCTATTTTAACGACATAAGTGTCTCTGAAGAAATGAAGTTGGCGCGAGCCGAGCGAGTGGGGTTGCCAGATGTCAGATGCCAGAGTGTCATTATTTTGTTACTAATGCTTTAATTTTACAGATTTTACAGTACTCTAAAATTATGTGATGCCCTAGTACATTGAGAAGTGAAACTACATGGTCAAAAATATTATGATCTCTTCGGATGTAACCGTCTCGTATAATTATGGCCAAACTTCACTTGGTAAGTTTGTTTAACCATCAAATATCTTGACAACCCCTTTATCGATTAAGCTCATATGATCCACCGTAAATTTCCATAGCACAACCTATTGAACTACCAAGTTTCATGCAGATTGGATGAACGGTTCGACAGTTAGGCGAGAACAACAATTCGTGAAACATACAAACAAACAAAGCAAAATCGCCCAACTTGCCACTAATATCTTTGCACGCTCGATCGATTATGGCTATGGACATTATAGCATTTGACGACAGTCATGTCATTATCTTTTAAAGTATGTATGTTGGCGCGGCATCCATGTCTATAATGTGTGGAACATCTCCAATGCACTTTGGCTCCCATGGTTCTAAACTTGTAAAATCGATACCCTGCTGCCATAATTAAAACACGCCCTTTTTGCGATCTTATAAATGAAATTTCTGAAACACATAAGCAACTTTATTAAATTAGGAAAACATTATTTAATATTTAGATTAATAGTGGGTGTTTTTTTATGTATAGTATATATGTATATTTATCAGTGCGGTTCGATGCACGCTCGGAACCAAACGTGTGTCGATGCAATGTCTTGAATTTTGTAATTCACGATTTGCGCAGTAAATACGCTGCCCGTTGTCGTCGCTATCAGTTCTAATCTCATAGCAAATGAGCTGTTGGCGTTCATTCAGCACGCCCAGACGACGTTCTCGGCGCCTTCATTCTCAACGCGAGCGACAACCAACCAAGGGAAAAACATCGACCAGCTGCGAACATGTTCCCAGCGCTATGTTTCCAGTGTCTAGGAAGGCAGAATGACGAGGGGTTCACCAAGGTGAAACGGAAGAAGAAGAAACCCTCGTCTCAAAATCAATGCAGAGCTGCCGCACTGACGACCGAAACGATTCCTTTCTTGCGCGCTGAGGTTCCCACAACTCAGCTCTACGTGTCCCGGGTTCACTTCGACGTGAAACCTGAGGACAGCGTAGAGTATTTGAAGCGGAAGACCCGTAATTTAACTCTCCATACGGGTTGAGCGGTTAATATCTCATCGTCGTGAGCTTCAACTCATTTATGGATGCAGCGTTTTGGCCGAAGGGTTCATACAGACGGTTCCGGGAGCGTCTGCGAGACACCCTGTTAGTGCGTACAGCTCATACGTGACAATTAGTGTTTTTTTATTTATTTATTTATTAACTTTAATTAACACGGCACAAAACCAATTACACTAATTAAAGAGATTATTAAAATGTATACAGAGAGATAATGTCAAAACCTATTAATAAAATTATAAGAACACAATTCAAATAACACAATTAACAGAAATTCATAAATGTCAAAATTAAGAAAGACGCTCACAAAAACACAAACATTCAGTCAAAATTTTGGACCAGCTATCAGCGAACAAGTCACAGTCAGGGTTAGAGTCTAGAAGATCGTTGAGTGCAGTTAGAACGCGCGGGATGGGAGAGCTGGCCCGAGCCACGGTCCAGCACGAAGGCTCTGCAAACAGCCTGTGCTTCCGAGCCCGGAGATAATTATTAGGAGCGTAGAGTCGACACAGCACGTCACTTAGATCTGATGCGTCAATTTTACCGTGGAGGATTTTGCAGACTGTGATCAACTGGTCGTAAGAACGCCGTACCTCAAGCGAGTTATACCCCAGGCAACCTAGGAGAAACTTAGTGGGGTAAAGGAACGGGTAGTACCCATAGCGACGCTTGTAGAGGTACCGTAGAAAAGCTTTCTGAACCTTTTCTAACATGAGCGTGTAGGTGACCTCGTGTGGGTTCCACACACAAGCACTGCTTTCCAATTTGCTTCTAACAAGTGCCGAAAAGATTAGGCGAATGACATGCTCGTTTTTAAAATCACGGGCATTTCGGAGCACAAATCCTAGTCGCCTGTATGACTCTTTCGCCAACAAACCGATGTGATCGTGAAAAGTGAGCTTTTGGTCGAAAGTAACGCCCAAGTCCTTCATTACGTTCGCTCTCTTTATAGTGGCATTGCAGATTCTGTAATCAAAGACAATAGGATGCCACACTCGACCAAAAGACATCACGTAGCATTTATCTGCGTTGAAATCCATTTTGTTGAGGACACTCCACTCATAGATAGCATCTACATCCGATTGTAAAGCCCTACAATCAGCATCAGACCTAACCTCAGTATAGAGCTTTAAGTCGTCAGCGTAGAGCAAGCTCTTTGCATACGACACCACAGTCGGGAGGTCATTGATCATCAACAAAAATAACAAAGGTCCAAGAATTGATCCCTGACTGACCCCGGAACGCGTGTGATAAGGTTGGGATTCATATAGGCCGAGTCTTACAAATTGCTGACGGTTACAAAGGTAATCCGCAAGAAGCCGGAGAAGACCCGGGGCGAAGCCTATGGCAGCCAATTTAGAAAGTAATATATCGTTATTAACCTTATCAAACGCCTTCCGGAAGTCAAAATAAAGTACATCAACCTGGAAACCCCGATCCATACTTGAAGAAATAAAATCTACGAGTGTCAACAAGTTTGTGTTTACAGATCGCTTGCTTCTAAAGCCGTGTTGTTCGTTGCACAAAAACTTGTTGACCTGCGCATAAATATATTTATGAAGGATGCTCTCAAAGACTTTCGCAGGGGAAGAGAGAATTGCTATAGGGCGGTACTCCTCAACCAAGGACTTATTGGAGCTCTTAGGAATAGGTATAACCCTGGAGAGCTTCCACTGCGGAGGATAAACTCCTGACTTAAGTCCAAGGTTGAAGATGTGACAAAGTGGACCACAGAACTGCTCAGCCGCCCCTTTCATAATGGCAGATGGTACGTAGTCAGGACCCATCGCGCTAGCTAGCTTCAGCTTCTTTATACCCCAATGGACGTCGTCGTGGGTGAATCTCATAATGCTGACGGAGTTACTATTGGCGGCACGATCAAGAGAAACAGCACTGAAAGCATCGAGCTTGGGTATATCTGGTAGGAAAACACTAGCAAAATAACTCGCGAAAGCCTCAGCTGCCTCGGGCCCTGAGAACGTTGTGCCCTGGAAAGTTACGTTCGGTTCAAAGCCACCTTTGGACCGTAGATTAGATATGTGCTGCCAAAATCTCCGCGGATCACGCTTGATATTATTCTCAACGTCTGTTGTGTGATTATTGTACGAGGACGCTACTCGCGACTTTAGGTCAGCACGAAGGTCCGAAAACTCTTTGTACGCTTCCTGAGAACCCGAACGTTTCCAAGCTGCATGCAGCTTCAATTTACGTTTGGTATCCTTGATGATATCACCCGTAAACCAAACAGGGTAACGTCTAGTCGCACAACCCCTTCGGCACTTCTTAGGTATACAAATGTCAAAAATTCGATAGATGGTATCATAAAAGCTTTGGCTAGCACTAAGTACGTCACCAGCCTGCAAAACCTCAGTCCACGGATTCTCAGATAGAAGTGAATATAATTGATCATAGTCGCACCTATTAAAATTCCAGTCTTTAACTGTATCGATATTACTAGGAGCAATCCAGTCAGACTGGCGTACTGCGTCAACTCTTACTTCGATTTCCAATGGAGGGTGAGGTTTGTCAATGGGGTAGGTAATCCCAACAGTAGCGGTGACAGTTGCTTCGCAAGTGCCATTGCTCCCCCGAGTGAGAACGACATCCAACATCCCTCCATTCGAATTCAACACTACATTCCTATCTAAAAGATTGCAAAATGACATAAAATAACAATAGTAACTTGTGATAGTCAGAGAAGCGCTATTCATATTTAAGTCACCTAAAATTAACACGCTTGCCTTCATGACATTAATAAAGGATTCTACTTTACAGAAAAAAGTCAAATAATCACTATCAGTAGCACTAGGTTTTATATACACAACACAGACAAGAAAAGGGCGACCGCACCATGTAAAACTTGCCCATAGATCTTCACCATTGTCAGTTTCTAAATCAGAGCGCCGCTTTAGGACCAAGGGAGCTCGGGCTGCTAGTAAGACACCGCCGCATGGCGTCAACCTATCTCGCCGCAAAACACTCCAATCACCACACGCCAACTCTTGATCTTCAATGGAGCTATCCAGATTCGTCTCAGTTATCGCCACCAAGCTATGTTCAAGGGCACCTAAATTGTTTCGCCACATTGAAAGTTTCGTTTTCAAGCCACGCACATTCTGGTAGAAAACATATAAGCTAGAATGATTATTGCGTGACTGTTTCACCACGAAAGGGCTGCACGGATTTCCTTGGTGCTTGTTCAATAGGTCTCTTATTGTAGACGATCCATGTCTTTATACGTGCATTGACCGGCCATACTTCAGCAGACATGCAAGTTACGCGATAGGCAACAGGTACTCCGATTTTATAAGACTTATAGTCACCTTTTGTAGAGAGTTCAACTACCGTGCAGGACCCGCCGGGACAGAGCTGGCGCAGATATTCACGGATTTCATCAACGCTTGATTCCATATTCCAAAGGTGAATGTAACAGCGCGGCTCCACAGCTCTAAGAGAGGTTACGGAAGGACCCGCTGTGCCACACAGGGAAGCTGGACGTCTGTTACGCCTGACCTCGGTCCATTGTTGCTGGTCCTCTGCATCTTGCGTTGACGGAAGCTGGGCTGGTGCTTCACGAGGGATGCTGTTTAACATTGTTGAATTATTACCTGACTGGGCGGACTCATCAGTATGAACATGTTGAACAGGTCGCGGTGAAGTATGGGTACTTTTCTTACTCGCATTCCCGCGCCTTGGCTTAGACGACTTCACCGGTGACGCATCTTTTGGCTTAGACTGGAGGGGAGGTGCGTCCGCAGGATGGCAAACTTCCTTCTTGTCTAATTTAGCGTGGAGGGCCTCGACGACAGAAGAGTATTTTTCAAGTTTCGTTTCATAGCTTGAAATTAGTGAAACAGCCTGTGTAAGTTGGTCTTTTAATACCGATACTTCTTGCCTCAAGCTACGAATCTCCGATGATAGCGACAAATGGGAGTCAGTATTTAGTTCAGTGTCAACCTTTTTCCTGTAAGTTATATTCGGGTCGCGAGCCTTCTTTGAGACCCCAACAGGCGTATGACTATTGTCACCTCCTCTCTTCGATTTACAGCTACATTCTGGACAGACCCATGTCACGAGATCAGTAGCAAAGGATTCAGCGGGTTTATTTCCACCCGTGCACAGGTAGTGGTACCTCTTGCCACATGCAACCTGCGTGCACCGCAGGGAGTCCTCATCATCAAGTATCACTGTACAGCAAGCCGCGCAACTCATATTTGGCGCGATGTAAGCAAGCAAACAAGCCGAAAAGCTTAGAATTGCGATAGATAGAAGGAAGTGCTAAAGGCAGCGCCACAGCTTAAATAGTAGTACTGCAGAGACTTACGTTTCTGTAAGTACCTCGGCGCCGGCCGGCGGCCGCTGGTCTCGGCTATTGGTGTGACGATGACTCACCCGCACGAAGCGCAAGGTCAACGAGTTCGGTTAAACCAAATTGTTTTAAATATTTTGAAATGTTTTGTCTATTTATAACAAAACCACTGGGCCGATTTCGATTTAATAAGTGTCACTGGATCGGGTGTTGCACTGGCTACACAGCAGTATAAGTCACAATAGAGTCACTTCAAATTAAACCACTTTTACAATTTAAAAACTGCGGAGCAAACGAACGTAGCTGTTGCTTTACAGAGGGTCGTACGGCGAAAAGGTCGTATTTAAGTTTATATAAAATATGTATATTAGTTTTAAGGTATTTAAGTAAAATAACATCTTGTAACTTATTCTAATGTTGCCTTAAATAAAAAGTTATCATTATTATAATTATTTATGTACCTATGTTAAAAAATCAGACCAAAATGAGTTACCAACAAGAATTTCAGTTTCCTTGATGTATGCCCAAAATTAGCAAATATTTAACAGATTGCAAGCCCATCTTTTTAGATGGTATCATTACCTACTTTTGTAGGTAATGATGTTACCGAAAAATATCCACGGCTGTGATTATAATTTAAATCCATTCAAATGTTTGTATGATCTGTAAATATTTTTCTAGGGTCTGGGTTTTTTTCTATGTATATTACATATGTTTTTACAAAAAAAATGTATTTAAGTAGTTTATCAGTCATGTGGTTCCCATAACACAAGCTCTGCTTAGCTTGGGGCTACATAATGCTGTGTGAAATGTCTAGTCTAGCATTACTTATTTATTTTATTTATTCCTTTTTCTCTTGCATCATAGTCTAATACCAACAGATGTAAGTACTAAGTCATTTATTTCTGCAAATGACTTCCATATTGGTATTTATACATTATGGCTATGTTCATTATGGCATTTGATGACAGTCATGTCATTATCGTTCAAAGTACGAGTATGTATGACGGCGCGGCATCCATGTGCATAATGTGTGGAACATCTCCAATGCACTTTGGTTCCTACGGTTCTGTACTTGTAAAATCGATATCCTGCTGCCAAAATTAAGTGACGCCCCGATCTGTTTGATGTTACAACTGAAATTTCTGAAACACATAGAGAACTTCATTTAAAAATGGAAAAACAATAAGTAGTTATAAATAACCCGACCTAATAAAGACAGTTCATTTTATTGTTTCAGTTGTGGAGAGATATCAATTAGAACTATCGCTCTATTTTATTTTTATAGCATCGTGAATGGCGTTTTTAGTATGTTGTTTACCTTAATATTACACATGGTTATGAATAAAACGCTTATACTACTAATAACTACTGAACATTTATTGCACGAGTCAGACGATTTTATGAGCTACGATGATTATTCACGTTATTTTGGTCTGGGTATTTTTTATGTATTATATATTTATTTATGAACTTATTTATATAAAATCAGACCAAAATTAATATCCGACAAGAATTAGGAATTATTTAACAGATTGCAAACCCGTCTAAAAATAGGTAATGTTACTAAAAAATATCCATTGCTGAGATTACAATTATTTAAATCCATGCCTTTTTCTCTTGCAAGAGTAGTCTAATACAGGGGCCAGCAACGGGAAAGAGCCAAAAGTTACAATTTACAAAATCATCAAATTTTAAAGAGCCACAAAAATCGTTTCAATATTATATACTTACACGTTTTCAAACAGGACATAAGTATAGATAAAGTACCTACCTATCTTAGCTAGAATAATACAATAACCAATCAAATAATATAACGACAGTTGGTTTAAGTTAGGTACATCAATGGGAGCATTGGCTTTGAGCTGGAGAGCCGCAAGTTTACATCGAAAGACCCGCGTGAGGCTGGCGAGCCGCAGGTTGCCAACTCCTGTTCTAATACCAATAAAGAAACAGATGCAGGTACTAAGACATTTATTTCTACTAATGAGTTCCAAATTGGCATCATACATTATGGCTATGTATATTATTGCATTTGATGACAGTCAAGTCATTATTGTTCAGAGTATGTATGACGGCGTGGCATCCACGTCCATAATGTGTGGAACATCTCCAATACACTTTGGCTCCTACGGTGTTCTGCTTATAAAATCGAAACCCTGATGCTAAAATTTGGGGATGCCCTTTTTGCGATGCTACAACTGAAATTTCTGAAACACATAAGGAATTTTAATTTTTATCGTGTTTTTCATTTCATTTATTTATTAGTGTTAAACCATACTAAGGTATTATTTCATTGAAAATGAAAAGTCGTATCAAAATTTTCTGCAGTGCATCAGGAATGTTTGCAGAGTAAGAGACGGATGATTTTGCTGCCATCCTCGGGAAGAAGACGGCGTCCCTGATGCGCAGAGTACGGGGCAGCCCCTACACCATCCTACAAACTATAGCTGGTAGGATTACTTCTCCTATCTGGCACTGCTTATTTTGTGTGGTTTAGTTTAATGTACTTACTAACATTAGGTTAAAGATAGTGATTACTGACCAATTATGGATCGATGTTGTCCTAAATCC
The DNA here is from genome assembly GCA_958496255.1 of Camptogramma bilineatum. Taxonomy (NCBI): domain Eukaryota; kingdom Metazoa; phylum Arthropoda; class Insecta; order Lepidoptera; family Geometridae; genus Camptogramma; species Camptogramma bilineatum. The sequence goes on along the minus strand of OY292460.1, from coordinate 13,322,944 downwards.
TAATAAATAAAATGTTTTTATTTATTTTATTTTATTTAGCTTGGGGCTACATAATGCTGTGTGAAATGTCCAGCATTATTTATTTATTTTATTTATTCATTTTTCTCTTGCATCATAGTCTAATACCAACAGATGTAAGCACTAAGACATTTATTTCTGAAAATGAGTTCCATATTGGTATTATACATTATGGCTATGTTTATTATGGCATTTGATGACAGTCATATCATTATTGTTTAAAGTATGTATGACGGCGCGGCATCCATGTGTATAATGTGTGGAACATCTCCAATGCACTTTGCTTCCTACGGTTCTGTACTTGTAAAATCGATACCCTGCTGCCAAAATTAAGACACGCCCCGATCTGTTTGATGTTACAACTGAAATTTCTGAAACACATAAGGAACTTTATTTAAAAACAGGAAAACAATAAGTAGTTATAAAATATTTAAATTAATAACCCGACCTAATAAAGATAGTTCATTTTATTGTTTCAGTTGGTGGAGAGATATCAATTAGAACTATCGCTCTATTTTATTTTTATAGCATCGTGAATGGCGTTTTTATATATATTTATTGGCGTATGTTGTCTAGCTCAATAGTACAGATAGTTATGAATAAAACACTTATACTGCTAACTACTGATCATTTATTACACGATTCAGACGACCAATGTTTTAAGAGCTACGATGATTCTGCACGTTATTTTGGTCTGGGTATTTTTTATGTATTCTTAGGAACAGGAGTGATTTAAAGATAAAAAAATGTAATCAAGAAACCTAACTTTAATCAAAATAACAAAATTACTTTTACAAAAACAACCCAAAATAGAACAAACTAATATCCAATTTGACACTTCACAAAATACGCACAAATCACAAGAAAAATGGCTCACGCGACCATACAAACTACGAAACCAAGTTTCCTCTGATGTTAACACGTCGAACGCCAACGAGCAAGTGCGGCCGTTCTTTTTTTTTTTTTTTTTTTTTTTTTTTTTCGGACGGACTTTTATGTTGGCTGGTCACGTGTCGACCTTTGCAACGTTACCGGACTATAGCGGCCGTTCCCGACCTGCACCCGTATTTATACCAACGCCGTCTGCTTTTTCGTCATCGCCTGTGGATACAGCTAACACGGCCTCTCCTGACAGAGGGTTGTCCTCAACCCGGGAACTCGGTGTGGTGCCGCCGAGACGGTGACGGCTACCGATGACGGACCCGCCTCGAACCAGGATATGGAGCGCTGAACGCCTGGTCCCTGTTATGCGTAGGCTGATGGACTTTTTGTTAGTCTCATCAGGCTCATCACCTGCAGGAAAACAATGTGTTAGGACAGACATCTGGAGTCTAAAAACTGAGCTTCTCATTCTCCTTTCACTATAACGCTTTCACTTCATACGTCACATAGCATGTATCGCCTTAAAACACGCTCATACATACTTCATCTCAGAGACGTCTCAAAATAATGAAAATAGGGCCCTGTTACTCCTTTCCATAATGTCTTCACACAGCATCTGTGTCGGCATCGGCATCAGCATCTCGGTCGTTCTCCGACCGCTCAGCTTCGCCTCTCGTTGTGGAAACCTGCTTAGGGACAAGCAAGTCCAACCACTTGGACTTCAGGGTGGGCACGAGCCCATCCCCGCGACGATAAGATCGTCTACCTGTCGAGTGTTTAACACTGCTCACAGGTCTGCCGGCCGCAAAGCGGGACCGATGGTCAATCCAGACCCCAGGGTGACACACTTCGTGTCCATCCCTACTGCCGACGATGAGATCGTCTACCTGTCGAGTGTTAAACACTGCTCACAGGTCTGCCGGCCGCAAAGCGGGACCGATGGTCAATCATAGACCCCCAGCTCTCGTGCTGAAGAGCTGTGCAGCTGCTCGCGTCGTCTCGCCGTAGCTACCGGTGGCTCAACCACACCAGCTCGCGGCGAATGCCTGGCATTATGCAGACTTGTAAAAACTGTGCACAGAGAAAACTTTATTACATATGAGAGGTCATCGAGTAACCCCTACACATTTCACATACTCACCACGACGGGTTTGATTCACAACAAGAAGCTCTCTGGTTCGGCTCCTAGTAGGTAATTTCACACAACGACCTTTGTGGTTTGCTTCGATGCAAATCATTGTTTAAAACGCTTCTTACCATTCTAGGGCTCGGCTTCACCTGACCTTGACTTACTACTTAGGACACAGTGAGCGGCATGAACGTTTGATTAACTAGATCGAAATCTGTAACGCACGCAGCCCTAACTCTATGATTGGACCATGGCACCTGGACGCCTGGCACCTCGCTGCACGAAGGAGGTCGTAGCCTACTACGATGTGAACTACCTCGCGAACTTTTGCGCGACAAGTTACGCGAACGAAACGTTTGCGAACACGCGAGCCACTTTTCGAATGACATTGTGAACGACAACGCGATGTACTTCGCGGCGTTTTACAAAAGAAAACAATAAAATGGTACTCACGTGAGAATGAAACACAACACAAATAACCACAAACAAACATCAAAAATTTTCTTTACGTGTGGGTAGGTTTGTTCCATTTTGGTGTAAAATTCGTGGGCTTTTACTTTCTTTTACTGGCTCTTTATCCCACTTACTGATCTTAGGAACAGGAGTGATTTAAAGATAAAAAAATATAATCGAGAAACCTAACTTTAATCAAAATCACAAAATTACTTTTACAAAAACAACCCAAAATAGAACAAACTAATATCCAATTTGACACTTCACAAAATACGCACAAATCACAAGAAAAATGGCTCACGCGACCATACAAACTACGAAACCAAGTTTCCTCTGATGTTAACACGTCGAACGCCAACGAGCAAGTGCGGCCGTTTTTTTTTTTTTTTTTTTTTTTTTTTTTTTTCGGACGGACTTTTATGTTGGCTGGTCACGTGTCGACCTTTGCAACGTTACCGGACTATGGCGAGAGCAGAAGGCTCTACGCGGGATAAAGATAGGCAGACGCCGTCTGCTTTTTCGTCATCGCCTGTGGATACAGCTAACAGTATTATATATTTATTATTTATTTATTTATGAACTTATTTATATAAAATCAGACCAAAATTAGTATCCGACAAGAATATTTGAGATTCCTTGACGTATGGCCAAAATTAGGAAATATTTAACAGATTGCAAGCCCATCTTAAAGTACCTAAGTAATGTTCAAATAAAATATCCATTGCTGAGATTACAATTATTTAAATCCATGCCTTTTTCTCTTGCATCAGTAGTCTAATACAGGGGTCGGCACGGGAAAGAGCCAAAAGTTACAATTTACAAAATTATAAAATTTAAAGAGCCACAAAAAATCGTTTCAATATTATTAGTATGTATTTGATTTGTATAGGTATGTTAGATTTTTTATTTACAATAAACGACTTAAAACATAAAATAATAGTTATAAAAAACACACGTTTTCGAACAAAACATAAGTATCGATAAAGTACCTACCTAACTTAGCTAGAATAATACAAAAACTATTTCACTTTCAAAACTTTCGTGAGTTGTACTAGTCATTATATGTATAACACACGGGACTTACTCACGTAAAAATATCGTCGATTTAGATATCGAAAATGTTTCGATTCATCCGGAGAATCTTCATCTGGGTAAGGAGGGAGTTGCGGCAGGTTACTCCTCGTTAGTAAGTCCCGTGTGTTAAATAATGTCTAATACAAAAACTAATCAAATAATTATAACGACAGTTAGTTAAAGTTAGGTACATCAATAGGAGGATTGGCTTTGAGCTGGAGAGCCGCAACTTTACATCGAAAGACCCGAATGAGACTGGCGAGCCGCAGGTTGCTGACCCCTGGTCTAATACCATACCAATAAAGAAACAGATGCAAGTACTAAGACATTTATTTCTGCTAATGAGTTCCAACTTGGCATCATTCATAATGGCTATGTATATTATAGTATTTGATGACGGTCATGTCATTATTGTTCAGAGTATGTATGACGGCACTGCATCCAAGTCCATAATGTGTGGAACATCTCCAATACGTTTTGGCTCCTACGGTGTTCTGCTTATAAAATCGATACCCTGATGCTAAAATTTGGGAATGCCCTTTTTTCGATGTTACAAATTTAATTTCTGAAACACATTAGGAATTTTAATTTTTATAGTGTTAAACCACACTTAGGTATTATTTCATTGAAAATGAAAAGTCTTATCAAAATTTTCTGCAGTGCATCAGGAATGTTTGCAGAGTATGAGACGTATGGTTTTGCTGCCATCCTCCGGAAGAAGACGGCGTCCCTGATGCGCAGAGTACGGGGCAGCCCCAACACCATCCTACAAACTATAGCTGGTAGGATTACTTCTCCGATCTGGCACTGCTTTGTTCGGAGAGTAATCTGAGGCATTCTTATTTTGTGTGGTTTAGTTTAATGTACTTACTAACATTAGGTTTAAGATAGTGATTACTAACAAATTATGGATCGATGTTGTCCAAAATATTTTTTTTTATTTATTTTATTTTATTTTGTTTTATTTAGCTTGGGTCTACATAATGCTGTGTGAAATGTCTTGCATTATTTATTTATTTGATTTATTCCTTTTTCTCTTGCATCATAGTCTAATACCAACAGAAGTAAGCACTAAGACATTTATTTCTGAAAATGAGTTCCATAGTGGTATTATACATTATGGCTATGTTTATTATGGCATTTGATGACAGTCATATCATTATTGTTCAAAGTATGTATGACGGCGCGGCATCCATGTGTATAATGTGTGGAACATCTCCAATACACTTTGGCTCCTACGGTGTTCTGCTTATAAAATCGATACCCTGATGCTAAAATTTGGGCATGCCCTTTTTTCGATGTTACAAATGAAATTTCTGAAACACATTAGGAATTTTAATTTTTATAGTGTTAAACCACACTTAGGTATTATTTCATTGAAATTGAAAAGTCTTATCAAAATTTTCAATTCCGGAATTGAAATTTTTTATAAGACTTTTCATTTTCCCATAATGAACTTCATTTAAAAACAGTAAAACAACATAAAAAGCAGCAAAGTTAGCAGACGTATGAGCTGTCTATAAGTGTCTGTATGCTAAGCTGTCTATATGAGGATGTCTATAAGTCTTTTATGAATAACAGGGTAGGTAAATGTTTTAATTACCTAAATACTTTCAAACAAAAGATAAAGAAAAATCAAGCCGAAATTAATATCCTAAAAATTAAAAAATTCTTGGCGTGTGCCCAAAATTTCTTGATAGACCTCTAAAGACTAAAACTAAAACCCATCTAAAAAGAAATAATGTTATCGAAAATTGTACGCAGCCGCGACTCAAATTATTCAAATCCACTCCTTCTCTTCTTGCATCTGTAGTCTAACACCACTAAGGAAACAGACGTTAGTACTTTGGCATTTATTTCTACAAATGAGTTCAATATAATTGGCATCATACATTATACAAATACAAAATTAAGTAATTTATTTACCAACGAAAACACAAGTTACAGTGGATTTGCCCCGAGGGACTCCACACGAGGCAAGCCTGCCCCCCTAGCCATATTACACTTTCTATCGTCGCGATCGCTGTAGAACACTTCAAAATGTATAGGAATTGACGTTTAAAAAAGGTGATGAGTCACGTGGTCAGAACGTCAATTCCTATACATTTTGAAGTGTTCTACAGCAATCGCGACGCTAGATAGTGTAATATGACTAGGGCTCCTATATGCCGGTTTATATTAAAATTATTGTCCAAAATTGCCTTAAATTAAAACAAAGTGAAATGACAAACAACAATAGAAATTAACAAAAAAAATACTCCAAAAAATAAAAGATTCTTATATTAACAGAAGAGAGAACCAGTCACTCAAGTGTGTGTTTCTGTGTATGGCGTTTATGTTTGAGAGACTGTGTTTGATGGAGTAATCATGGGGAGGAGATCGCCTTGTCATGGCCATGGACATTATGGCATTTCATGACTGTCATGTCCTTATCGTTCGAAGTATGTATGACGGCGCGGCATCCGCGTCGACCATGTGTTGAACATTTCCAATGCACTTTTGCTCCTACGGTTCTGTACTTGTAAAATGTAAACCCTGACATTAAAATTAATTCACGTCCTCTTTGTGATGCTACAAATGAAATCTCTGAAACAGAAAAGGAACTAGGTATTTTCAAAATAAATAAGAAAACAGTAAGAAGTTTTAAAATGTTTATCTTTATAGCCCAACGCAATGAAGTTAAGTTTTTTTTCAGTCAGTTTGCTGGGTAGGGAGATGCCATATCATAATTACCACTTTATTAATAGCATCGTAAAGAACAACATGTGTATACTTATACAGATAGTTACTGAACAAAACACATTCCGCTTAATACTGAACATTTATTGCGCGATTCAGACGGCCAATGTTTTATGAGTAACGATTCTGATTATGATTATGGACGTTATAATATTTGACGACAGTCATATCTTTTAAAGTATGTATTTTAGCGCGACACCCTAACTTTTCATTTGTTGAGCATCTCCAATGTATTTTGACGGCATTTTCTCGATAATTATAGAATCTGAACCCTGATGCGATGATCATCGCTTTGCCTTTTTGAGACATGGTAACGATTATATCTGAAAAAAAAATTGTAATCTATACAAACTTGTTATGTAGTTCACGTTTTGAATAAAATTTATGTAGGTGTGTGTTCGAATGAGTTAGTGACATGGGTCACGGAGTTTTCAAGCTGCCTGAAGGCCTCCGTCATTTAGGGCGTTTAACCAGTTTAACGCCGCATTTAACGGACGCATTTAATTCAAAAAGGTGAAGTTCAAATTTGACATTTTAACACAGATGTATAAGATTTTGAAATGTGACGTCACGAAACTTGGGGACCCTCCCACCCCTTTTCACACAATATCACACTTCGTCAACCCCCTCCCCCCACTTAACGTGTGACGTACTTTATGGATGATTGCAACATTGCGAAGGCCTAACTTACGGGTTTATGTGTAAAACTACCATTGTAAATAACATAAATGCAATAAATCAATTGATTTTAATTGTAATTATTTCATTTTTGCTCTTGATACTGGTAAATTTTGAAGTTAACATTTCACAAACACGTGTCATAAGCATATTCTATTATTATTTACATACATTATAATATATTTACAATATTATTTTCTAACTGAGATGCCTAAATAAAAACATTCTAAACGCCTCTCAACTTGAATAATGGTTAAAAAAAAGCTCAAAATTCACCCCGTCACTACTTGTATCTATCTAACAAAAAAGGATGGCAATAGTTTAAGCGGTGATTCAATTTTGACAGAAGTTGAGTGGAGTTTATAAGTACAGTGCGCCGCAAACCTTATGGCTACTGAAGTGCGCGGCAGATTCGACTTTGCGCAGGTACAGTCAACACAATTGCGGGGAGGCGTGAAGGTGATGAGGGGTGGGGCTAGGCGGGCTATTTAGATAAAGTTTACTCTATTCTATTGCGTTGACTGTACCAAAGTCAAATCTACCGCGCACTTCAGCCGCCATAAAGTTTGCGGCGCATTCTAGAGCGGTAAATGTTTATTATTTGTTACTACTGTTTAAAAGGTGGCAAGTGATTATGAACGTTATTGCATTTGACGATGGTTCTGCCATCTTGGATAGTGTGGATCAGAGCGCGGCATCCACTTTTCATGTGTGTTGAACATCTCCAATGGGTTTTCATTCCACGAACCTGATTCTTGGCGAATCTGTACCCTGAGATCAGAATCACGAGACCTCCTTGTCTTGAAGTTGTGAAAGTAACTTCTAAAACAAACAACTTGTTAAGACACAAGTTTACTATGCATGAAAAAAAAAATTATGAAGGTACGTAGGTACGCACAGATAAAGTACAGTATTTACACCAGTTAGATTAGAATGCAGAGAATAAATTCGGAATTAAGTAAAGCAATTTTTTTATTAATTCATGACAAAACGAAATATTTGTTAGTATAAAAATAAAAAAATGCATTAATCACTATCATGTTCATCTTTTCTGTTTAAATTGTGTGTACTATTGCGATAGTTAGTGATTATGATCATTATGGCACTTGATGATTGTCATATCGTCTAAAGTATGCATGGTAGCGTGACACCCCTTGTGATGGTGCGTCGCACACTTCCAATGCGTTTTAGTTCCAACTCTACGGGCTTTGTTGAATCTGTAGCCAGACACAACAATGGCAGTACTGCCTTATCGAGATTTAGTCAACGTAACTTCTGTAATAAAAAAGTAAAAGTCAAGAATAATTATTAATTTTATTAAGTAGTTTGTGTTTAGTTTGACATTTATAATTACGTTATTTTTTGTTTATTCTAATTTTCAATCGAAACGCTATAGTGGTGTAACTTAATTTTTTGAACTCCTAAAAAAACTAGTAATTTTTTAATGTTTTTTTCTGTGGTTATAATTGCAACTTTAAACTGTCACTATGTGAATAAAATATATTGAAATAAGCGTTAGCTAATTAAGAACATTATAACATAACTTAGAAATAAAAAGTAGACATAAGATATAACTTTCTTTCGTGTTTAGAAATCATTATCATACGAAAGAAAAAACTCACAAAATAACGGCCACCATTAGGCGCAGGCCAGATAGAAGAGACGGGGCGCAGACATTTCTCTTCCGCGTCCCTTTCATACAAAATGTGACGCCGCCCCGTCTCTTCTGTATGTTTTGCGGCGCGACGCTTCTATACATTTTCTATGAAAGGGACGCGGAAGAGAAATATGTCTGCGCCCCGTATGTATTATGTATTAATGATTGTGTACATTATGACATTTGATAATTGTCTTATCGTGTAATGTATGTAGAAGAGCGTGACATCCTTTGCTAAACTTCGCACACTTCCAATGCGTTTTGACATCAAAAGTACGACTTTTACAAAACCGATAACCAGAAACAATAATAACATCTCCACCTCGACGAGATTTTGTAAATGTTACATCTGAAATAATCATGGTAATTATCCCGTTGATAATAATATTTATATACAGATAGTTACTGAATGAAACACATTCTGCTAAATACTGAACATTTATTGCGCGATTTAGACGGCCAATGTTTTATGAGCAATGATTCTGATTATGATTATGGACGTTATGATATTTGACGAAAGTCATATCTTTTAAAGTATCTATTTTAGCGCGACACCCTAACTTTCCATTTGTTGAGCATCTCCAATGTATTTAGACGGATAAATAATATCATACGAAAGACAAAACCCACAAAATAGCGGCCACCATTAATTGCCAAAAAACAATGTGTAAGCAGAGAATCCATTCTAATTTGTAATATACATATACATTAATGATTGTGTACATTACGACATTTGATAATTGTCTTATCGTGTAATGTATGTAGAAGAGCATGACATCCTTTGTTAAAATTCGCACACTTCCAATGCGTTTTGACTTCATAAGTACGACTTTTAGTAAACCTATAACCAGAAACAATAATAACATCTCCACCTCGACGAGATTTTGTAAATGTTACATCTGAAACAAAAAACGACACTGTATTTTATACATGCTGTAAAGTAGTAAACTCACTTTCGATGCCTAAGGCCGTCCGCAGTTTGCATCCGATTCTGAAACGTGCGTATACGTACGTTGACGGACGTACGAATTGACCACGCACACTGGTTGCGTTTTTGTCCGTTACTTTCTTTATCCATATTGAATTTTACGTATGAACGCGTAAAAAATCAGAGCAAGTTGGGATTGATTTCGGACGTCGGGACTATACGCACGTACACGTACGTCTAATAGGACAGTGTGCGAGGCCTTGTAGTACTCGGAGTGTTGGGATCGTTCGTGCGTGTTTGTACGTATACGCACATCTTAAATTTGGATGAAAACGCATGCAAACTGCGGACGGCCTAACGATGAGCTTGTACAAGCTTAGTTTGGGGCTAGAAGGCGCTATGTGAAATGTCCATGAATATTTACTACTAACATTTAATATGATTTATGTCTCTATATCTATACATATATTGCGACGTCTATAAAGCCTAACATTCAATCATGATTATGAACATTATGACATTTGATGATAGTCATATCTTCCAAAGTATGAACGACGGCGCGACAACCTCTATTAGAATGCGATGAGCATTTCCAATGGATTTTTTGTCCACAAACCCGGTAATGGCAGAACCTGTGCCCTGATATTATAATTACAGGGTTGCCTTTGCGCGATGTTTCAAATAAAATATCTGAAATTAAAAATATTTAATGTTATTTTTTTTTTTAAATACTTCTACGAGGTCGTTGGCTCTGCGCGCCTACGACCGCTTACCTAGTGTTTATCTCACTTTTGTTAATCTTTTCAACTATTCAGTTTCCTATGAAATACTTATCAAATTAAAAACTAAAACAACGACACGAATACGATTAAGTAATAAAAGCAGTGGGTGCTGGCTTTAAACTGACCCAGAATTATACGTAGGTATTCACTACCATTCTGGTAAGCCCTTTGAAGGCATACGTTTTACATCGTCAGGTGCGCCGACATTAAACGAGTTTATGGTCTAGCCTAGGAAAGAAAGAGACGAGAGCCTATAGATACGAAATTGTAAAATCAGAAACATGCTTAGATATTTTTAGCATACATTACCTACATTTTGTAAGAAAGCATTCGATAAACGCAAAAAATAAAAAAATAACATACAAAACCATTTATTTTTCTGTAACATTCATCAAAAATTATATTTTAAAAGGCACAATAATTACAATGACTTAATATTATTCATAAGACTTTAAGAATTAAGAATTGTTGGGTGAATTTCATTCAGACAAAATTATCATTTACTTTGTTACTCATAATAAATCTCTAGGTTTCATAAAATTCAAGTAACTACTAAATCTGTTGCCATCTTTTTTACCCGACTGCAGCGAAGCCCAAAAGGAGGGTTTTGCGTTTCACCTGCATGTATGTATTTTATGCGCTTTAGTAAAAGGAGGGTACAAAAATATGCAATCAACATGTTTGAAAACAGTTTGGAGTGATAAATTATAAACTTGGTATTTTATATACCACAGTTGGGTTTTTTTCTTATTCATTGAGTTGAAAATGGCAAGAGAGACGACAGTACGTACAAAAAAAAATTGTAAAGCTTGATTACTTTTTTATACTTAGTACAATAATCGATTTAAAAATAAATAGAAAACTAAACTTTATAAACTATACTTTTTGAGTAAATTAATGTTCGGTCAAATTAAACACGTTATAATAACTATATCCCCCAAGCGAAATGAAGAAGGCCTACCTAACCTATTGCAGAGTGTACAAGATATAAAAAAAACTAAAAACCGACTTCACTCCCTTGTTATTTGACAGTTATGGGACCACCTGAAAAAGATATTCAAAATCGGTCCACAATTGACGCAGAAATCGGTATACAGGGTGAATTTTTGAGACGGGTCAGTAAGGGTAGCTTACCTTAACCCTTGTAGCTAAAGGAAAACGATCTTAAAACGTTCTTAGCTGTATTTTTTTTTCAAAATCTGTGAATGCAAGTCGAAATATCTTCAAAAGTTAAGGATAGTCTCCTAAGAACGTTTTCCTTTACTGTCCCGTCTCGAACATTCAGCCTGTATAATAATAACTCTTTATTTTTATAATACTTCGCTTTCAAGAGTAAAGTTCGTTAATGATTGTGAACATTATAATATTTTAATACCGACTTATTATCTGTTGATGTGTGTATAACAGCACGACAGCCCATTTTCTTTTCGTGTGTTGAGCACTTCCAATAAATTTTAGTTCCTCTAGCTGCCGCCTTTCGGAATCTATACCCTGTTGCAATGATCATTTCGCGTCCTTTCTGTGACCTTATGTATGAAATATCTGAAATCAACCATAGCATTTTAATACAATAATAAATGGCTGAATTAAAAATTTTAAAAAACCTACTTCAATGTTATAAACTGGGCATTTTTCAGCCCTCTCGAGGTGCATTTCTGTTCGTAACTCCAAAGATCCTCGACAGATCCTCACCAAATTTTTGTGGCAATCGGAAAGTGCGCGAAGGCGAAGCCGTGAGCGTCCGCTAGTAATACATAAAACAATTGAAAGGTAATGTATAAAATAACAAAAAAACATTGGTCATTGTTTTAATGATAATACATGTAATACAAATCTTTAAGATAAGGTGATAAACTTAGCCTAAGTTAGGGAGTGTCCACATTGCGTTTTTTGCAGCGCGTTTGTATCGATACAAACGCGATTCGAACGCGATGCGAACGCGCAGCCCCCCGCGCAGCCCCTCCCGGTTCGCTTTTGTATGGAAAAATACGCGTTGCGAACGCGCGTTTGTATCGATACAAACGCGCGTTCGCAACGCGTAGCAAAAACGCGCTTCAGAAAACGCAATGTGGACACTCCCTTACTCCTTATAACATTTTATTTACATTTTACACTTTTATTTTACAAAAACAATTAGGGTTCTGCACAAAAAAACGAGTGTGCTTTAGACACACGATCGAAGTAAAACTTCCGTTCGCTTCGCCCGATCACACTTTTCGCTCTCGTCACGTATTCACCAGCTTACTCCCCAAGTCAAACGTGCGTAAGAAGTTTATTTCAAAAAACATAAAATAAGACGAATTATACTTCGGGTAAAGCCGAAGACGATTACACAGTTTACTAGCAGCAGTACACGTATCATGCTGCCTCAGTCACACTTTCAGAGTTTATAATAGGCTAAAAACAAGGATGGATCATCTGTCCCACTCGCACCGCTTCCGTAGCGGCGACCGTTCCTGCTCACGTCATTACATGTTTTTGTGTTTGCCAAAGTCGCACGCTCTTCACAAATTTTCGAAAAGTTAATTTTATTTAAGTGAAAAAAGGATTGCGATCACATTTTGTTTAAAAGTAAGCTGAAAGGATTAAGAGAATTTCATCTTCCTCGGAGAACGAATCGTTCTACTCGTCGGACTTTGAAGCGCATTTGGAAACTCCGCGTATGTACCTTCTCATTTGTTATTTTCAATAGGTGCCTATAAGGTTCATTTTGAAAGTGAAAAAGTTCATTTTGTTTCGAAGTTCCAGTTTCGAAGTCAATTTTACATCAACATTGTCTCGAATTTTTTTCAAACTACCCTCATTTTGTTTTTTTCTACAAGAGATACAACATTGAGTTTTGATCGATAGGGTTGTCTATATTTGTGATATTTAGGCAATCATCATCATCACTAGCCTACAACAGGCCACTGCTGGACATTGTCAGTATAAATTTTAAGGTAATTGTAGTCAGGTATATCTGTTCTATCCCTCGCGTTATATCGTGAGTGGGATACCATAAGTTGGGCATGACTTCTTTACGATTAGAAATGTGTTCAATCTCCATGAAGTGAAGCTCAACTTTTAATCTCCACTTTTATAGTGTAGAGAACACAAAAGCATCCTATATGGATAGCTGAACTTTGAATCTCCGCTTTTATAGTGTAGAGAGCATAAAAGCATCCTATATGGATAGCTGAACTTTGAATCTCCGCTTTTATAGTGTAGAGAGCATAAAAGCATCCTATATGGATAGCTGAACTTTGAATCTCCGCTTTTATAGTGTAGAGAGCATAAAAGCATCCTATATGGATAGCTGAACTTTGAATCTCCGCTTTTATAGTGTAGAGAGCATAAAAGCATCCTATATGGATAGCTGAACTTTGAATCTCCGCTTTTATAGTGTAGAGAGCATAAAAGCATCCTATATGGATAGCTGAACTTTGAATCTCCGCTTTTATAGTGTAGAGAACATAAAAGCATCCTATATGGATAGCTGAACTTTGAATCTCCCTCCACTTTTATGGTGTAGAGGTTTTAATGCATCCTATATGGATAGCAAATTTTTTCTCCTCGTTTATCGAGTCGAGATTTGGTAAGAGGTTTATTTTATAGAAACTCATATTCCCTCGAATGAAATGGTTGATGACAATATTCAGAATATATTGAAGCTGACATCCCTAACGCATCTAATGTATTTACGTATCTGGTGATATCAGTTCAAAAACTTTATCGAAACTGATTAGATCGAAATAGAACATAGTACCTACCAATCCTTGTCTTTTGCAAATTCTTCGAGAAGATCAATTTACCCTAAAGCCTGATATACACAGGACATGCTACTAAAAAGCATGCATATTTGGTACCTGCGTTGCGTGATTTTTTATAAGCATAGGTATTATTTTCAATAACATACACACGTGCTAACTATGTGCTACTAAGTAGCATCCCCTCAAAAACTAGCTTGCTTATGTAGGTACTACTATGTAGCCTGTGTATTCCAGCCATAAACGGTGATGATAAAAGTAAACATGTGGCCCCTAGATGGCAGCACATATTACTTAATGGTCTTATGAAAAAGGTTAAAGCCGAAATGCTTCAACAGTATTTGATTCCTGCAAACTGACAGCAACCTAAATCAAGGCAGCGCTAAGCAAAAGTTATTAAAAAAAAAAAAAAAAAAAAAAAAAAAAAAAAAAGTTTTCAGGGATAACAAACAAAATTATCTTTCTATCAATATGATTGCACTCGGCAAGGTTCTCTTGATGTTGCTTTGAGTTCAAATTTGAACCCAAAACTTACATACTCGTAATACCCTTAGGTGATGCGGGTAGACTATTACGTGACTATCACTACAGATAATCTCAAGCTCAAAGATTCGCTATTTTGAACTCTCTCTGCAAATATACTCAAATAATAATAATAATAGCCAAAAGCCCGCGAAAGTCGTAAAATCCTTGTCTTAAGATAAGAGACTAAAAATGAAAAAATTTAAAAAATAATAATAATAATAAAATAAACCAAGTTTAAAAAAATAATAATAATAATAAAAAAAAAAAAAAAAAAAAACAATTAAGCCAATTGAAGGAAATTAAAAAAAAAATAAAAAAAAAAAAAAAAAACGATTAGAAATGCGAGCTGCACTGCTGCACCAACACTACGCCCGCAATTCAGGCCACTCTTAGCAGGGCCATCACAACGAGGTGCTTTAAACTCGCGGGGAACATCAAACGAGCTGTCAGTGTCAACGAGATGCGCCTGGCACCGTACACCACGGCTGTGAGTGGCAGTACCAGCACCTACTTATCTTATGCGCAAGCGAGGTCGCTGTTGCGAGCCTGCCGCTTCTAGGAACTACAATCTCCATCGACCTGAGCAACGCAAGCGCCCGATGTCGTTTCGCAAATCCAGATTTTTTCTCGTTTAAGATATTTTCAAGATCAATTGGGTAAAATTACCAATGATTTACTGCTGTCTTGGATGAATGTAAATAATACTATATACTACTACTACTGTATGTACCAATGTACTACCGTATGTATTTATAGTTAGATGTTTTTTGTGCAAGTAATACATAGGTACTTTTAAGAAAGTTGCCCAAAAAATATTAACACTACGAGATGATTTTTATCATCCTTGGTTTTCATCGTAAATACTAAGAAAAGTCAGCTAATCCGAATACCTACTGTTTACAAGTGTTACATTACGTTAAAAAATAATAATAATAATAATTAAAACAAAAAAAAAAAAAAAAAAAAATGGATCAAGTAAAATCGTGTTATGCACAAAAGAACATTTTGCTGTACTTATATACTGAAATTGTGGATAAACCATATCGATAGCTCATTTTGTCCGATACAGTTTAGAAGTTTTTAGAACACTTCACTTACGGGCTGGGGTGCTGTATGTGACGCTCATACCACCAATGGCAATTGGAGAGATTCTGATCTTTATATCAACGCATTACTATACATTCTAAGAATTGTAACTTCTACTTTAAATAAATAATACCACTAGTTAGCAATATGCTTTTAATAAACAAAATAGCTGACATCCAGCACAACTGTTTAAATGATTTATGTCACGAGATATTATGGCGATGATGGTGTGAAGCACGAAATATTTTAATAATGCTTCCTATTATTAAGTCATCTGAAAATATTAAGGCTGATAATCTTATCAATTACATTTAGACATGGAATAGGAACTTGCTGACTTCACATTTAGAGTCATTAGTAAATATCTGGGAGTTCCAGAATTCGATATTTTTGCAAGTGCTCAAATATTTATATTATTATGAAAAAAAAATAAAAAAAAAAAATAGATAAGTATTTTAATCTTGGAAGCTAGATCCACATTCTGAACTAGTCGACGCGTTTACTTTTCGTTCAAAACGTGGCGGTCAAATGGTGGAACATTTTGTCTATTTAATTTCTAAAGTTCTAAAAAAAAAAAAAAAAAAAATGTTTTTATAATGCAGTCAGCATTGTCGTGATTCTTTATTGGCTTGGCCCTCACAGCCTTGGTTTAAGGCTTGTGAGATCTTAAAATCTATTTTTTCAACCTAATATAAATTTTGTTAAAATGTTCTCCTTTCCAGATTTTACCCTGGTAGCTTCATAGTTATGGTTTCTTTTGCCGCTACCACTTTAAATCAGTCTAATTATTAATTGAAAGCTTGATAAATATTTTGCCAAAATAATAAAATTAATTTTAGTTTAGACCACTGTGTAGTTACTGAAGCCGCTCTACCAACTATTAATCGCATATGGGTAGATTATGATGTCCAGTGCTCTGACCACTTTCCACTCATTGTAGAATGTAGACTGAATAAAATAATTTGTAAAGAGGCAAGTCATAAACCTAAGATTAATAAAATTGCATGGGGAGAGCGTACTGATTGTCAAATAGAACACTATCGTCAATTATGTAATTTGCGATTGAGGGAAATCGATTTCCCTACAGAGCTCTCCCAATGTTGTGATGGACTCTGCTCTAATGACGACCATAGAATACTGCTAAAGGATATGTATGTTAAAATTGTGAATATCCTGACAGACGCCGCTATATCGTCACATGTAAGGGGGGAGTCGCGAAGAAGAGGAGGTTATATTACTGGTTGGAATAGGTACGTAGCGAGTTACCACAGGGAGGCCAGGCTTAAGTTTATGGCTTGGGTTAACGTTGGTAAACCGAATTGTGGTAGAGTTTATACTGAAATGTATGAGAGCAGGAGGCTTTTTAAACATCATCTTAAAAAGTGTCAAGATAGACAAGACCAGATAAAGATGGATATGCTGGCCTCAAAGCACTCCGCTGGAGACTTCAAACACTTTTGGAAACAAACGCGGAAAATGAATACTAAGTCTGGCCTCCCTGTGAGTGTGAATGAGGTTAGTGATCACACTATGATTGCTAATCTATTTAAAGAGCACTTTAGAGTTACGCCAAGGTCCAATGCTGCAGGATATGCTGATGCTGGGTCCGTTATGCAACAGGAGCGACTTGTTAGCTTTAATTCTAAAGACGTAGAAAAGATAATTCGTGGAATGCAAAGAGGCAAGTCTCCTGGGCATGACGGTCTCAGTATAGAGCATTTAAAGTATGCTGGTGTTCATTTGCCCCGTGTACTCTCCTTGTTCTACAATCTTTGCTTGTGTCATGGTTACATACCTGACGAGCTGACCAAAACAATAGTGGTCCCAATTATTAAATGTAGAACGGGGGACGCTTCAGATGTGAGCAATTATCGTCCTATTTCTCTGGCGACGGTTATAGCGAAAGTGCTCGACAGTATGCTTAATAAAATTCTAACGCAGCACGTAACACTCAATGACGCACAGTTCGGCTTTAGAGCCGGGTTGTCGACAGAGAGTGCGATCTTGTGCCTTAAGCAGGCTGTCGGGTACTACACTCAGAGGAAGACGCCGGTATACGCCTGCTTCTTGGACCTCTCCAGAGCCTTTGATACAGTTTTGTATTCGAGGCTTTGGGAGAAATTGGAGGCGGCGGGTGTGCCGGCTGAAGTTACGTGTATCCTGAAACAGTGGTATCGCTGCCAGCAGAATCAGGTACGATGGGCAGGGGCTCTATCTGAGGCATATGGCCTAGAATGTGGAGTGCGACAAGGCGGAATCACCTCTTCTTTGTTATTCTGCCTTTATGTCAATGACCTCATTGACGAACTCAGCAGCACTCATTCTGGTTGTTTTATTGATGGAGTCAGCGTCAACAACATCAGCTACGCAGACGATATGGTGCTGCTGGGTCCGTCAATTGGAGCGATTCGCAAGTTGGTTAAAGTATGTGAATCATATGCGGCGGAGCATGGGCTGAGCTATAATGTCAAAAAAAGTGAAGTTTTAATTTTCAAGAGTGGTACTAGCAAACCAGCCCATGTTCCGCCCATCATGTTAAATGGTGCGGCGCTGCAGGTTGTTAACAGTTTTAAATACCTTGGGCATATTGTCACTGATGACCTAAGAGACGACGCTGATATTGAGAGAGAGCGTAGAGCGTTGGCGATCCGGGGAAATATGATCGCTAGAAGGTTCGCCCGCTGCTCGAGAGAAGTCAAGATCACCCTTTTTAAGGCGTACTGCCAGTCCTTTTACTCGAGCAGCCTGTGGGTAAACCACACTCGTCGGGTCGCCAATACTCTACGTGTACAATACAACAACATCTTCAGGATGTTGATGCGGCTGCCTCGCTGGTGCAGCGCATCCGGCATGTTTGCCGAGGCGCGTACGGACGGCTTTCATGCGATTATACGTAAAAAAGTCGCTTCTCTAATACAGCGAACGCGAGCCAGCCGCAATGGCATCCTGCAGATGATTGTCTCTCGGTCAGATTGCCCAATCCAGCATAAGTGGATGCAGATTACTATGGGATTGACCTGACTTTTAATTTATTAATTGGTTTATTATTAATTTTATTTCTATTGTAACTGTCTATGTAATTTTTAATATTGTTAATGTGATTTTTAATTTAGTTTTTAATTAAGTTATGCATTTATTTATTATTAGTTTTAGTATTACTATCTTTTCTGTAAATTATTGTGAATGTTGTGTAAAAATTATGGACAATGTCTGAAATAAATAATATAATAATAAAAGTAAAGCAAACAATATCTGATATTATTTTATTTTTAAAAGAAAGGTTGAAAGTGGTAAATATATAGATAAATATATAGTGAAAAGATAGCACTTTAACACTCATCGGTTAGCGTTATTTATACCTAGTCCTTGGTAAGAAATAAGTAAAAAAGTAACCACCAATAGTTTCATTAAACGAATTTTAAAAGAAACTTTTAAAATGAAACCACTTAAGTTATAATGTACAATTTTATTGAAGTTCAATGACACTATGTCCCACATATAACTTTACATGGGACCCTATCATTGCTATCTTTCGAATTATTATCCATAAGATATTGATTATTTACATGATCTGGCACAAAAATTAATGACTTTACCTGCCATAGCTTCTGCTCAGAGGATGCAGACTTTAAGTTTTATTAAAATAACCAAGTTTTTTTTTTTTTTTTTTTTTTTTTTTTTTTTTATTAAAAATTATGTTATATCTAAAAATTATGTTCCTGATTTAATTAAGAAGAAAGTTGTGAAAATTTGATCAGCGCATGCAATACAGTCATATTAATATTGACAAAACAAAAAGCATTAAACACGCGAATTCGGATAATTATCTTTTCATATCAGCTAAAAAACCATACTAGTAATACCGGTCCTCAGACACTCGCGCATTTGGGAATACTTCATGACAGCGGGATCGATGTGGGAGTGTTTGGGGCGATTAGTACCCGACACACTTCCACGTCCGCCGCTCTCTCGGTCTGGAGAGTCTGGAACTCATCGTCTGGAAGTTAGTTCCAGGGATTCCTCAAATATATACCTAATTCTTAAAATATTACCTATAAAAGATATTTTATGTAACATTTTTATTAGCATTACAATAACGGTTTTGTAAATATGTTATTTGATGCTTGATTAATATCTTAGATCAATGCATTAATGTTAATTACCATTATCGTGTAACAGTACAACTAAATACGCTTAGTTGACATTACAAAATAATTTTGATATTAGTTTAAATTTTTTATTATTTTTTGCTCTGAACATCTGCTAGTAAACTGTGTAATCGTCTTCGGCTTTACCCGAAGTATAATTGAAAATTAAACGAACTCACCTGTGAAGTTCGATTCCAATTATACGAGGGTTCAGCCGAAGACGATTACAACATCCCACCCGACCCATTCTTAAAGATCCCACTAAAAATTTAACTAATTACAAAATTAGGCACTCTAAAATAATGACGTGAGCAGGAACGGTCGCCGCTACGGAAGCGGTGCGAGTGGGACAGATGATCCATCCTTGTTTTTAGCCTATTATAAACTCTGAAAGTGTGACTGAGGCAGCATGATACGTGTACTGCTGCTAGTAAACTGTGTAATCGTCTTCGGCTGAACCCTCGTATAATTGGAATCGAACTTCACAGGTGAGTTCGTTTAATTTTCAAATATACGTAGACGAAATCGCAGGCGGCCTAAGACTCATCAATGATTATGTATATTATGGTATTTAGTAATCCCCTCACCCATAGTGTGTATTTTCGCGCGACATCCATGACGGCCATGGTGAGAAGAGCATTCCCAATGGGTTTTTAAACCTATAACTCGTTTTTGGCTAAATTTATACCCCGACGCCATAATGTTGACAACACCTTTTGCTGATCTTGTGAACAATATTTCTGAAATAATTAGTCTTCTTGTAGTTCACTTATAAAGAATAACGCAATCGATTTTATGCTTTTAAGATATTCTAAAAAAACTTTCAAATATTACTAATGCAACAATATATTAGGTTAAATGAATGATCAGGCATGCCAACAATATTTCTGGATTTTCTTTCGGTTTTTAAACTTTCAAACACTTTTTTACTAATGAGTAAAAAAGTGTTTATTTATAAAAGCCTTAAAAGCTTTCATAAGAAATTATTTTTTTTAAGAAAAAAAGGGATAATCATAATGTATATACCAGAAGCAAATATAAACTCGCTGTTCCCACAATTAGGCTCGATAAAGTTAGTAAATCATTTAATTTTAAAGGGCAATGCGTACGCTTCTATAACAAAGTCCCAGGCGAATTGCAAAACTTATCAATTAACAAATTTAAAAAAGCAATTAAACGTCATCTCTATAAAAAAGCGTACTATAAAATATCAGATTACTTGGATGACAAAAACGCCTGGGACTAAACATGCTCCAACTCCGTTTATTTATATTAAAATCGTAAAATATTGTATTAAAATAAAACTAAGTATATCAAACAATTGACGTGTCAACATGATCAACCTACATGATCTTATTGAATAAATAATCTTTGACTTTTGATAACTAAAAAGTGTAAAATAAAAAAATATTTAAAAACAAAAACCCGACTGCGTTAAAACTAAAAAGAAAAAACAAGCCTGCAAAGAATTACTCACAGTCGGGACCCATAACATTGGGAAGATTTGATTGGTAATGAAATGAATGGGTACCGATTGTGAGTCATTCTTTGCAGGCTTGTTTTTTTCTTTTTAGTTTTAACGCAGTCGGGTTTTTGTTTTTTTAAATATTTTTTTATTTCATTTTTATAGTGTTAAACCACACTTAGGTATTATTACATTTGAAAATGAAAAATCTTATAAAAATTTTCAATTCCGACGGGATTCGAACCCGCAATAATACAAGCGATCCTCCTTTAGCCGGAGTGCCTTTACCAATTCGGCCACGGAATCATTAGTCGTCAGGGTTGAAAATCATGATAGGACCATATCTATCGATTGAAGCATCGATAAGCGCTATCTACAGGATAATTACTAAGTTAACTCACTGCTCATTGCCCGAAGTTACATTCAGGATCAAATGACGAGAGATGTCACTTTTGCTAATTCTAGATTTTTCATTTTCAATTCCAATGATTATGTATATTATTAAATTTAGTAATTTTCATATCCACAGTGTGTATTCTTGCGCGACATCCCTGACTGTGGTGAGAAGAGCATTTCCAATGGGTTTTTGAACCAGAATTTCGGTGTTTGCAAAATTTATACCCCGCCGCCATAATGTTGACAACACCTTTGCGTGATCTTGTGAATGCTACGTCTGAAATGATTTGTCTTTTATTAGTCCATGAACATTAATTACATAGGTACTTATCACGCTTTTAAAGTTTGTACAAAATAACGTTTTCTTTCATAAGGATATTTAAAAAAAACTTGGTTACATGACAATTTATTTATCTCGTAATGTAATCCAAATCTTTAAGATTAAGTGACTACCACTTGTGTAATATGTTATAATATTTATTAAAACTATTATATTTACATTCAAAGTAAAAAAGTATAGACAAACACAAAAAATACGCCTTAGACATTCTCTCCAGATCTTTAGACCTAAGATCCTTTGAAGATGTCTAAGAGGGTAGTCAAAGGAGACCAAACACATACATGTCCATTGTGGCACATTCAGAAGTTATAAAAAAATGAAGTTCGTATGAGCAAGTGGCGAACTCTAAAGTTTTTAGAGTTGACCACTTGCTCATACGAACTTACTTTTTTTATAACTTAAATTACCGAAGTTCAAGTTGCAAGTTCAATGACTAGAAATCTAACTTGTTTTTTCATGATGTCTTCTTTCAGAGTTTAGAGCTCGTGTCGTGCATATCAATGTTTCGAAACGCAAATCCATTTACGCACGGCTGAGATTTGAACCCATGACCTTCGGATCGAAAGTTGAGGCACTATTTCACTCTCGGCCAATGGCCTTTTTCGTTAAACATTACCTACACCATGTTTAAATAATTTAAGAGGCCTGCGACAGGCGAATTTCCATAAAAACGTAATACCGAAATAATTTAAAATTTAAGCATATTTTTATCAGAGTCATTTAAAATTTAAGCATATTTATGTTGTTAGATTAAGACAGTAGGTATTTATCTAGGTTCCTGTTACACTTTTGTTCCGAAAAACTTACCTAAAAAGAAATGTAAGCAAATTGAATTGAAATTTTTGTAAGTACACCAAAAATGGCATGTTTTCTTTTCATTTGTTCTATAGTAATTTTTCTGGAACAATGGTGTGACAGGAACCTAGATAAATACTGCCTTTATCCAAATAATAACAAAGTGATAAAAAAAAAAATATGCTCACATTTTAAATTATTTTGGTATTAAGTTCGTATGGACAATTCGCCTGTCGCCGGTCCCTTAAAAGGAACCAGTAAAAGTTTTAATGATTGTGTACATTATAATATTTTGTAATTTTCCTATCCTCAGTGTGTATTATTGCGCGACACCCCTGACCATGGTGGGAAGAGCATTTCCAGTGGGTTTTTAAACCAGATGTTCGGTTTTTGCAAAAGCTATACCCCAACGCCATAATGTTGACAGCTCCTTTTCGTGATCTTGTGAAACATATTTCTGAAATGATTTGTCTTATTAGTCCATAATGTGGCACACCCCTTAATAAGGGTATCAAATGAAATGGCTTTACAAGTAGAACACAGTACTTACACTTTACAAAATAAAATCACAATCCAAAATGGCGGATCATAATTATAGTTTATAATTTAAACTTAAGACAATAGAACTGAAATCTATGTAGGTTTTATTAAAAAAATACTATGAAAAAATAATTTATTCGAGCACAAATCAACCCAAGTCAAATTTCGTATCGTGTAAATAAAAGACTAGAAACTTGAAAATAAAATAAGTAAAAATGTTTTTTGTTGTTAGTTAAACTGTGTATTGTAAAGAAACATAATAATGATGCAGAAAATGTACTTAAAACTTAAATTAAAATAATTAGGTACGAGTTAAAATAATTAGCGATGTGTGCAAAAAAAAAATTAGGCATAAATAAGACGAAAGTTACTGGGACGAAGGCGCAGGTAGAGACAGACAGAGACGGACAGACGGACAAGAAAGTGGTCTTATAGGGATTCTTTTTTTTACCTTTTGAGGTAGGTACGGAACCCTAAAAAAGGGTCAATGATTATGTACATTGTGAAATTTGGTAATTTGCTTATACACAGTGTGTATGATTGCGCGACATCCATGACCATGGTGCGAAGAACATTCCCAATGAGATTTTGCACCAGCAGAGACAGTTCGCTTTTTGCAAAATTTATACCCAGACGCCATTATGTTGACTGTACCTCTTTGTGATTTTACGAAGTATACACCTGAAATGATTAGTATTTTAGTATTTTATGCTTTTAAAAATGTTATATAAAATACTAGCGGACGCCCGCGGCTTCGCCCGCGTAGACTACTACTTTTTTATCCCACGGAAAACATGTCTTTTTTCGGGATAAAAAGTAGCCTTTGTCACTCTCCAGCCCTCTAACTATCTCCACACAAAATCACGTCAATACGTCTCTCCGTTTTGACGTGAAAGCAGGACAAACAAACAAACACACTTTCACATTTATAATCTGGTTATGGATACAAAAACTTTTAAATATAACAAATGCGGAAAGAAATTAGATGAATTAAATGGTCAGGGCATGCCTACCTCTTATTTATGGATCTCCTTTACCAATGCTTAGATGTTGCTGAAACGGTATGTAATTAGACTACCTTTTGCTAATGGAAAATATACTTAACTAAAAGTTATGCATAATCGTATATTGGAATACACATATTAAAAACTGAGGTTTTACATTAATGCAATACGTGTCAGGTATAGAGACATAAGAAAAGCATTTCACAAAAGGATAACTTATTCTGTAATAAAAATGAAATCTTATTCGTTGGTAAGCGCTTACCTTGAGAACGGCTGGACCGATTTGGAAAATTATTTTTTAAACAGCCAAAAAGAGACATTCCAAAAGTTGTAAGAAATGAGAATACTTTTCAAGGACAATCTCTGTCGAGTCAACGATTTAAAAAATCATTTTTTTATAAAGTAAAAATTCAGCACCATAAGTTTTTTTAAATTACAAATTCACATGTAATTATTTATCAATCATGAATTAATCATCATTTTCATATCCATCTAACGTAAGACTACAACAACACTATCTTTGAATATCTCTCTAACCGCGTTTCAGTGTTAAAGATTTTCACCTATTTATCTATGTTTTCTTTAAAAAACAAAAACATTCTTTAGAAAAAAATAATAATAAGACGTTGCTAGACGAGGCGAAGAAGATCGGGAAGTCTTGGAGTGAAATCAAGCGTGAAGGTCAAGACAGAAGAGATGGAGAGTCACGTGGACCTCTGCCCCATCGAGGGGACATAGGAACTTAAGTCAAGTAAGTGAAGAGCCTGTGGTGTCCCACTGCAGGGCAAGGGCCTCCCTTCCATTCTCTCCAGCCATCTCTGTCCTGGGCCACCGTGGACCAGTCCACTATTATCTCTATTTTGACATTTCAAGTCAAATTCATCATAACTTTGAAAACCGGTTGTTATACATTAATGATTGTGTATATTAATACATTTGACGATGGTCATATCCATTAAAGTGTGTAGTATTGCTCGACATCCACTTTTAAACTGTGTTGAACACCTCCAGTATATCTTGTGTCCTTGCGTCCTAATTTTATGGAATTTGTAACCAGACACTATAAGAATGGGACGATTCTTCCGAGAGTTTACTACTGTTACATCTGAAATTAAAAAAAAAAACTTAGGCCTTTTCATCTTTACTAGATGATGGCAATCTTTGTCTACACTTATCGGGGCACTGTAGTACCTGGGACAATGTTGAGATGGAGTAGGCTTGCCCAGCACCTACACCATCCTCTCAGCTTAACCGGCCATATCCACAGGAAAGACATGGTCAATACGTGTGGGGCAGACTAAGCCGCGGGTTTTCTCACGATGTTTTCCTTCACCGTTTAGAGTTCGTGTTAATGCGCACATAAATTTTTCAAAACGAAAAATCCATTGACGCACGGCCAGGATTCGAACCCACGACCTTCGGATCGAAAGTTGATCTGAAATAAAGATAATGGTAATTGTTGATGCATGCCTTTTTACCACATTTTCATTAAGTCACTTTCTTGTTTCTCTGTCTGTATGTCTGTCGTTCCGGGTGGAATCTTGCATCTCAAGTTTCGACCACTTCTCGATTAGCTATCTGGCTGAAACTAAAAAATAATAATAAAATAAAATAAATAAAGATATTTTATTTCGGATAACAATATTGATCCATAATTTGTTAGTAATGTAGTAGGTTAAAGGGTGGGTAGCTCACAAGTCACAACTCGATGACAATGCATTAAAAAAAATAAAAAAAAACGTGGTTTTTAACTTAATTTTTTAATCTACATTAATTTGATTGTTTGATAACGAATTCGGATGAAGCACCAACCTATAGTGGTTTTATCAAATAATGCTAGGTACCTACTTTGACAAAAAAGGCTAGTGAAATTAATTCACTTGTGAAATCAAAAACCAAAAAAATCAAAGACAATTTATAGTAGACTTGAAGCGCCCACGCGGCGTTGCCCCCGTAGTGATGGTAATGGTGATGATGATGATGAAAAGTAGCCTCTTCCTCAAGAGTTTAGCTATCAAATGCAGAGAGAACTTTTCAAATCCGACTGGTAGTTTCTGAGATTAGCGCGTTCAAATAAACAAACTCTACTACTTTATATGTATATTGGTGTATGGTATAGATATAAGACAATATCTTCTATAGCATACCAAACATCTCATTCTATAGCATATCAACTCTGAACACCCTGTAATATATTATTATCTTAGAGGGTGTTCAGAGTTTTAAATACAAACATATGTTTTTGTCACATGCCCACATTTTGTAAAATTAAGCATTTCTTAAGTGAGTATTAGACTAGTGATTATGAACATTTAAACATTTAAGAACGGTTAAATCCTCTAAAGAGTCTAGTGTTTGTATGAAAGCGCGGCAGCCATTCCTCTGCATTGAGCATTTCCAACGAGTTTTGATTCCACGTGTGTAATGCTTTCCAAATTTGTATCCTGATGCAAGAAGCGTTGGATGTCCTTTAAACCATGCCACGGTAATTCCTGCAATCACACTTAATATTATAAATACGAAAGTTTGGATGTTTGGATGAATGTTTGTTCCTCTATAACTCGACAACCACTGAACCGATTTGGCTGAAAAGTATAGATGGATAATGATCGGGAAAAGGACACAGGCTACTTTTTATTCGGGTTCCACGAGAGCGAAGCCACGGGCAATAGCTAGTTTTTAATTATAACATGATGATGCAGGCTTAACTAGCACTAGAACAAACCTGTAACTACTTTTTTTTGTTTTTGCTTTTTTATGTATGCTTACCGATTACTCGGAGACGCCTCGACCGATTAGATTTTTTTTTTGTTTGAATGAGTACACTTTCCGATTGGTGCCACAAAAATTTGGTGAGGATCTTCGGAGTTATGAACCGAAATGCACCTCGAGATTGCAGAAAATTGCTCAGCTTATATTAAAGTCGATTTTTTTTATTTTTTATTTAGCCACTTGTTAAAGTATAATGATAACGAAGATACACGATAAATACTCATTTAGAGTTATTACCATCTTTATTAATACATTCATAAATAATGATTATGTTTATTATTACTTCGAAGAACGGTCAAATCATCCAGAGTGACCATAGTAGCGCGGCAGCCTTTCCTATGATGTGTCGAGCATTCCCAATGTACTTTATATCCACGTTTTCGGTGCTTGCTAAATTTAAATCCTGACACTACGAGCAGCATTCTACCTCTTATGGATGTCGTAGTAGTAATTTCTTCTGAAATATTATTAAACGTTTCTCATCATGTACGAGTAATCTATTTGTCCGTGGATACAGATGCATTGAGTTTCCCAAAGAAATAAACACATTTATTGGGATTAATAGACAAAATACGATTCAGGAAGAGTAGTTTTCAAACAAAAAAATGTAACTAAAAAATACATAGTGAGAAAATGTATTTACTTAAAAGAAATGCATTACATTATCAACCCCCGAATGCACTACAATGTACAATAATGAAAGTCGTATTAGGATCGCTAGCGCCCAGTTTTCAATATTCTATTTTATTTGTGGTTTTGCTTACTCTGGTAAAATATTTGACATTTTTAGGATGGGTGACCGCAAGTGGTATTACGAGCTGAGCGCTTCCGTGCTTCGGAGGGCACGTTAACTGTCGGTCCCGACTTTTAAGTTCTAGGGCCTTTAGGCGGCCTGAAAACTCCGTCACCAGAGTTGGCCACTTGCTCATACGCACTTACTTTTATTATTATTATAGTTAGCCCATTATGTCCCACTGCTGGGCAAAGGCCTCCCCTTGATCCTTCCAAACATCACGATCCTGTGCCATTTGGACCCACGCCATGTTAAAGGCATTCAGCTCGTCGCGCCATCTCTTTCTAGGTCTGCCGCGGCGGCGTCTTGCTGTCTCAGGGCTCCACTAAGTGGTGATTTTAGCCCGCAGCTCATCAGGCACGCGGCAGATATGACCAGCCCAGCTCCATTTAAGCGTCGTGACCTTACGAGTTACGTTAGCAATTTGGGTTCTGGAGCGCAGTGTCGTATTCCGTATACGGTCTGTCAGTTTGACACCGAGGATGCTGCGCTCCATTACTTACTTTACACTCGCGCGCGTATCACAGCGTGAAATCGCGGTGCGGATCGCGGTGCGATAGTTCCACATTTGCAGAGGTTCGCGCCTAGTTGCCTAGTGCGCTTTGCGAACCCTTTGTCGCGGGACAAAAACCGACACTGATCGGGAAACGCGAAGCGCGAACAAGAAGGCGTGAACTAACATCTACACTCGTGGTTCGCAGTTGTCGCGGGCTTTCGTGGGCGTTCGCGCCGCGAGTGTAGAGCCAGCTTAACAAAAGTATGCAAAATCGCAGATAGAATATTGAAATTGGACCATAATCAATAGGTATGTCATTAGAATTTTTATTTCAACTTTACAAATTAAAATTTTTCAAATTTTTCAAGGGTTCGAATCCCGTCGGAATCAAAATCAAAATTTTGTCAAGAATTTTTATTTTCGTTGAAATCTGCTCTCAGTGTGGTGTAGCACTATAAAAATTGATACACGAAATAAGAAATAACCTATATAAAAACTATAAAACATCACACGAAATAAGAAAGAAACACAGTACTAAACGATTCATGCCCGAAAACTGAAAAGCTACTCAAATATTTGAGATGTCTTACTCTTCAGAATCGTATACAAAAATGACAGTTCATGACAGGTAATGTCAATGATAAGCATCACTTAAACTAAGTAGTGTTTCAGTATTCGGGTGTCAGACTAGTGGTTATGAACGTTATGGCATTTAAGGATAGTTAAATCTTTAAGAGTGTGTATAACAGCACGGCAACTGCTTTTATGAGTGGAGCAACACCAATATGTTTTTAATCCTTGAGTCCTTCTTTTGGTAAATCTAAATCCTGCTGCAACAAGCATTATTCCGCCTCGGTTCGACTGTATTATCTTTATATCTGAAATATTTGTAAATTATTTATCTGAATAACATAAAAAAGTAAGTAAGCCTGGCCGCATACGAGCCACAAAACGCAAACACAAAACGCCGGCGCCGCTACCGACCTATTTCCTGTAGTTTTCATATACTTATTTTGTATAGACGCGCCGCACACGTGTAGCCGGTGGCGATCACTCACTACAGCTACAAAATATATGAAAAGTCACTGTTTCTATCCACTTGTGGCTGTGGTCGGTGGCCCGTTTGCGCCGAGCTTAAGGGACTGGCGAACGTACCTACCTACCTAGGAACGTAATACCAAAATAATTTAAAATTTGAGCATATTTTATAAAATATATAATACGTGACAATTAGTGTAGTGTTATTTATAAAATTATGTATGTTAGTTTTAAGGTATTTATTTTTATGGGCCGATGAATAAGTAAAAGAACATCTGGGTACCTATTCTAATGTTGCTTTAGTAAAGTTATTTTTATTATTAATATTTTTATTTCAACTTTACAAATTAAAGTTTTTAAAATTTTTCAAGAGTTCGAATCCCGTCGGAATAAAAAATTGTAAAGAATTTTTATTTTCGTTGAAATCTGATCTCAGTGTGGTGTAACACTTTAATAAATTAATACACGAAATAAGAAATAACCTATTTAAAAACTAAAAACATTAAACGATTCATGCCCGAATACTGAAAAGCTACTTATATATTTGAGATGTTCTTACTCTTCAGAATCGAATACAAAAAAATGACAGTTCATGATTGGTAATGACAATGATAAGCACCACTTAAACTAAGTAGCGTTTCAGTATTCGGGTGTCAGACTAGTGGTTATGAACGTTATGGCATTTAAGGATAGTTAAATCTTTAAGAGTGTGTATAACAGCACGGCAACTGCTTTTATGAGTGGAGCAACACCAATATGTTTTTAATCCTTGAGTCCTTTTTTTGGTAAATCTATATCCTGCTGCAACAAGCATTATTCCGCCTCGTTTCGACTGTATTATCTTTATATCTGAAATATTTGTAAATTATTTATCTGAATAACATAAAAAAGTAAGTAAGCCTGGCCGCATACGAGCCACAAAACGCAACCACAAAACGCCGCTACCGACCTATTTCCTGTAGTTTTCATGTATTTTGTATAGACGCGCCGCACACGTGTAGCCGGTGGCGGCCAGTCGCTACAGTTACAAAATATATGAAAAGTCGCTGTTTCTGGCCTCTTGTGGCTGTGGTCGGTGGTCCGTTTGCGCCGAGCTTAATACTTTTGCTGCATTATCGAAGGCCAAATTGTAATTAGCTTCGATCATTTTGTTACTACTATCTTAAGAAAATATGCAATAATAAATCAATTCTTTACGACCTTAGTAATTTATAGGTGGCACATAATTTTTTTTTTAATAAAAACATGTATCTCATTATTTAGGTTAAAGTTTATTTTCAACAACTTTTGAGTTAATCGAGCCAGTGAACATTTCGCTGTAGTCCATCTTCCATCTTTGCGTCTAGCATCTCAACTTGAGACTTGCGACGCGCATACGTCTACGACTTTGGTTCGACGTCGTATCTCGACGTTGGTATACGAAATTACTTACTTTAATTAATGATTATGTAAATTATTGTTTTTTATAACAGTCAAATCATCCAAAGTCAGCATAGTAGCACGGCAACCTCTCCTGTGATGTGTCGAGCATTTCCAATAGATTTTAGGTCCACATTCTCTGTGCCTGGTAAATGCATATCCTGACACAACAAGCAGCCGATGACCTCTTCTGGACATCTTAATAGATACATCTGAAATATTATAATAAAAATAAACACACATTTATTTTTAGAAACGAAACTACTAGATGATCACGGCTGTATCCCGTAGGCGTGGTAGACATTCTCTCAGATCTTTTTAGTCATCCATAAGATCCTTTGAAGATGTTTAAGGGGGTAGTCAGAGGTATGTCCAAATACATATCGAATCTATCAGCTATGAAAAAACTCTAATAAAAAACGTTTGGGAGTTATTTTTAAAAATCTTGAAGCACTTGTCCAATTATTTTATTTTACATATCCAAACGAAGTTTCAAGTAAATCCCGCTACGCATTAAAAAATTCCATACAATAGCTTCCACCCCCTATTACCCCTATAGGGGTTGATTTTCTTGTTCTGGCATTTTTAACTACGTGACTTTTGGTCATCTAAATTACAATTCCCATACGTTAGCGATTGTATGTATGGAATTTTTGTTTCGAAAAAATTATATGCTCTAATTATATTACGAGTAAAACGACCTCTAAACGGTAAAGGAAAACATCGTGAGGAAACCTGCGGCTTAGTCAGTACTTATTTACAATCTCTTTCCCGTGGATATGCCGGTTAAGCTAAGAGGATGGTTTAGGTGCTGGGCAAGCCTATTCCATCTCAAACAATGTCGCAGGCGCTACAGTGTCCCGTAAAGTGTTGCAAAGATGGCCTCCTGATACTGTATAAATCATCTAGTAAAGATGTAAAGGCTTTGTAGCAATTGTAGATAAGTAACTTGGCAAGGGCAACTGACTAGTGGTTATGAACGTTGTAACATTTAAGAACAGTCAAATCTTCAAGAGTATGTATAAGAGCACGGCAACCTTTTTTATAATGAGTGGAGCAATCCCAATAGGTCTTTATTCCTTGGGTTCTTCGTTTGTAAAATCTATAACCTGCTGCAACAAGCATTACTCGGCCTTTTGTTGACTGAGTTATCGTAATACCTGAAATATTTGTTAAACATTTATATAAATTACATAAAAAAGTAAGTATTTGCTGCATTATTGAAGGTCGAATTGTGATTTAAAGCTTCAAATATTTTGTTTCTAAATTTTTTAATAACCTTTCATCTTACTGCTGGGCAAAGGTCTCCCCCAATTCCTTCCAATGCTCGCGTTCACCCGCCACTTCCCACCAGCCCTTCCGAAAGGTATCGAGGTCATCGCGCCAACGTTTTCTCGGCCTGCCCCAGCTGCGTCGCCCATCTGCCCATTAGTGATGACTGCAGTCCTGCCCATCTATCCGTACCGTACCCATACGGCTTACGTGCCCTGATCAACTACGTTTTAACTTGGCAGTTTTGTCTCCGACGTCTGCGATCCTAGCCCTTTCGAGCAAGATTGTATTGCGGATTCTGTCCGTCCTCATCTCTATGGTGGTATGGTTTCGTCCCACCCTACCCCCAGGGGTATGGCCAGGAGTATGGTAGGTCCGAAGGGCCTCAGGACAAGCACCCTGCGCTCCATAGCTCTTTGGCAGAAACAAGCTTCTAATATATTAAGAAAAAAAAAAAATGCTGAATACACAGCATCAATATATCCCCAAAGTAACCAGAGATTGTGTTATGGTAACTAAACGACTGATATACTACATACCTATATTTTTTTTTGTAAATACACTTTACAAAGAAAACACACAGACCCAATAAAAATATTTGCAGATCATACAAACATTAACCTTGCGGCGGAAATCGAATCCCAAACTGCGTCACAGAGGTCGTCAAAAAAATGTATAAGAGTTTCATTCGATTTATTTTTGGAAATGCCATAAGGAGTATTCCTTAGAACAAAATAGATTTATTAGTGGTTATGAATGTTATTATATTTAACAACTGTCAAATCTTCAAGAGTATGTATGATAGCGCGGCAACCCCGATTATGACGCGGAGAG
This sequence comes from Camptogramma bilineatum, assembly GCA_958496255.1. Classification (NCBI taxonomy): domain Eukaryota; kingdom Metazoa; phylum Arthropoda; class Insecta; order Lepidoptera; family Geometridae; genus Camptogramma; species Camptogramma bilineatum. Next base: position 13,289,935 of record OY292460.1, on the reverse strand, counting down.
CATTTCCAATAAATTTTTGATCCACAAATCTTATCTTGCGTAAATCTATATCCTGATGCAAGGAGCATTCTATTGCCTCTGCTTGACATTATGATACTTATATCTGTAATGTTTTTACACTTATTATTCTGTAATTATACTTGCACCAAAAGCCTGCTGCGATAACACATAGAATTATTGAGTGTTAAAAGGAGGTGCATGTAGGAAAGTATGTATGTCTATTTCTTTGTGCCACTCTACAACCTATCGAGCGGTTCAGGCTGTAGAGCGGAACAAAGTAATTTTCTTACCTACACATATACATACACTAGAAAAACATAAGCCTTCTTTCTGTGGGCAGTCGGGCTATAAAACAGTTTGATCCAGTTTAGCGTTGTATTTTCAAATGATTCTATAAAATAAGAAAGTATTCTATACAACTAAATGAATGTCATTAGTGATTATGAACGTTATTAAATTTAAGAACTGTCAAATCCTCAAGCGTGTGAATGACGGCACGGCAACTTCGTTTATGACGCGGAGAGCATTTCCAATAAATTTTTGATCCACAAATCTTATCTTGCGTAAATCTATATCCTGATGCAAGGAGCATTCTATTGCCTTTGTTTGACATTATAACGCTTATTTCTGAAATGTTTTAACACTTATTATTCTGTAATTATACTAGCACCTAAAGCCTGCTGCGATAACACATAGAATTATTGAGTGTTAAAAGGAGGTGCATGTAGGAAAGTATGTACTTATGTCTATTTCTTTGTGCCACTCTACAACCTATCGAGCGGTTCAGGTTGTAGAGCGAACAAAGTAATTTTCTTACCTAAGTACATACATATACATACACTAGAAAAACATAAGCCTTCTTTCTGCGGGCAGTCGGGCAATAAAAGAGTTTGATCCAGTTTATCGTTGTATTTACAAATGATTTTATAAAATAAGAAAGTATTCTATACAACTAAATGAATGTCATTAGTGATTATGAACGTTATTATATTTAAGAACTGTCAAATCCTCAAGCGTGTGAATGACGGCACGGCAATTTCGTTTCTGACGTATCGAGCATTTCCAATGAATTTTTGCTCCACAAATCTTATTTTGTATAAATTTATATCCTGATGCAAGGTGCATTCTATTGCCTTTGTTTGACATTATAACACTTATATATGAAATGTTTTTACACTTATTATTCTGTAATTATACTTATTACGAAAAGTCTGCTGCGATTACACACAGAATTATTGAGTGTCAAAAAAAAGGTTTATGTTTTTCAAGTGTATGTAGGTATGTATGTCTATTTCTTTGTGCCCTCTACAACCCATCGAGCGATTCAGGCTGTTAGAGCGGAACAAAGTAATTTTCTTACCTACACTACATACATATACATACACTAGAAAAACATAAGCCTTCTTTCTGCGGGCAGTCGGGCAATAAAAGAGTTTGATACAGTTTATCGTTGTATTTACAAATGATTTTATAAATAAGAAAGTATTCTATACAACTAAATGAATGTCATTAGTGATTGTGAACATTATTAAATTTAAGAACTGTCAAATCCTCAAGCGTGTGAATGACGGCACGGCAATTTCGTTTCTGACGTATCGAGCATTTCCAATGAATTTTTGCTCCATAAATCTTATTTTGTATAAATTTATATCCTGATGCAAGGAGCATTCTATTGCCTTTGCTTGACATTATAACACTTATATCTGAAATGTTTTTACACTTATTATTCTGTAATTATACTTATTACGAAAAGTCTGCTGCGATTACACACAGAATTATTGAGTGTCAAAAAAAAGGTTTATGTTTTTCAAGTGTATGTAGGTATGTATGTCTATTTCTTTGTGCCCTCTACAACCCATCGAGCGATTCAGGCTGTTAGAGCGGAACAAAGTAATTTTCTTACCTACACTACATACATATACATACACTAGAAAAACATAAGCCTTCTTTCTGCGGGCAGTCGGGCAATAAAAGAGTTTGATACAGTTTATCGTTGTATTTACAAATGATTTTATAAAATAAGAAAGTATTCTGTACAACTAAATGAATGTCATTAGTGATTATGAACGTTATTAAATTTAAGAACTGTCAAATCCTCAAGCGTGTGAATGACGGCACGGCAATTTCGTTTCTGACGTATCGAGCATTTCCAATGAATTTTTGCTCCATAAATCTTATTTTGTATAAATTTATATCCTGATGCAAGGAGCATTCTATTGCCTTTGTTTGACATTATAACACTTATATCTGAAATGTTTTTACACTTATTATTCTGTAATTATACTTATTACGAAAAGTCTGCTGCGATTACACACAGAATTATTGAGTGTCAAAAAAAAAGTTTATGTTTTTCAAGTGTATGTAGGTATGTATGTCTATTTCTTTGTGCCCTCTACAACCCATCGAGCGATTCAGGCTGTAGAGCAGAACAAAGAAATTTTCATACCTACACACATACATAGACATACACTCGAAAAATATAAATCTCCTTTCTGCGGGCAGTCGGGTAGTAAAAGAGTTTGACCCAGTTTATCGTTGTATTTACAAATGATTCTATAAAATAAGAAAGTATTCTATACAACTAAATGAATGTCATTAATAGTGATTATAAACGTTATTAAATTTAAGAACTGTCAAATCCTCAAGCGTGTGAATGACGGCACGGCAACTTCGTTTCTGACGTATCGAGCATTTCCAATGAATTTTTGCTCCACAAATCTTATTTTGCATAAATTTATATCCTGATGCAAGGTGCATTCTATTGCCTTTGTTTGACATTATAACACTTATATCTGAAATGTTTTTACACTTATTATTCTGTAATTATACTTATTACGAAAAGTCTGCTGCGATTACACACAGAATTATTGAGTGTCAAAAAAAAGGTTTATGTTTTTCAAGTGTATGTAGGTATGTATGTCTATTTCTTTGTGCCCTCTACAACCCATCGAGCGATTCAGGCTGTAGAGCGGAACAAAGTAATTTTCTTACCTACACTACATACATATACATACACTAGAAAAACATAAGCCTTCTTTCTGCGGGCAGTCGGGCAATAAAAGAGTTTGATACAGTTTATCGTTGTATTTACAAATGATTTTATAAAATAAGAAAGTATTCTATACAACTAAATGAATGTCATTAGTGATTATGAACGTTATTATATTTAAGAACTGTCAAATCCTCAAGCGTGTGAATGACGGCACGGCAATTTCGTTTCTGACGTATCGAGCATTTCCAATGAATTTTTGCTCCACAAATCTTATTTTGTATAAATTTATATCCTGATGCAAGGAGCATTCTATTGCCTTTGTTTGACATTATAACACTTATATCTGAAATTTTTTACATTTATTAATCTGTAATTATACTTATTACGAAAAGTCTGCTGCGATAACACACAGAATTATTGAGTGTCAAAAAAAAGGTTTATGTTTTCAAGTGTATGTAGGTATGTATGTCTATTTCTTTGTGCTCTCTACAACCCATCGAGCGATTCAGGCTGTAGAGCGGAACAAAGAAATTTTCATACCTACACATACATAGACATACACTCGAAAAATATAAATCTCCTTTCTGCGGGCAGTCGGGTAGTAAAAGAGTTTAATCCAGTTTATCGTTGTATTTACAAATGATTCTATAAAATAAGAAAGTATTCTATACAACTAAATGAATGCCATTAATAGTGATTATGAACGTTATTAAATTTAAGAACTGTCAAATCCTCAAGCGTGTGAATGACGGCACGGCAACTTCGTTTCTGACGTATCGAGCATTTCCAATGAATTTTTGATCCACAAATCTTATTTTGTATAAATTTATATCCTGATGCAAGGAGCATTCTATTGCCTTTGTTTGACATTATAACACTTATATCTGAAAGTTTTTGCATTTATTAATCTGTAATTATACTTATTACGAAAAGTCTGCTGCGATAACACACAGAATTATTGAGTGTCAAAAAAAAGGTTTATGTTTTTCAAGTGTATGTAGGTATGTATGTCTATTTCTTTGTGCCCTCTACAACCCATCGAGCGATTCAGGCTGTAGAGCGAAACATATAAATTTTCATACCTACACACATACATAGACATACACTCGAAAAATATAAATCTCCTTTCTGCGGGCAGTCGGGTAGTAAAAGAGTATAATCCAGCTTTATCGTTGTATTTTCAAATGATTCTATAAATAAGAAAGTATTCTATACAACTAAATGAATGTCATTATTAGTGATTATGAACGTTATTAAATTTAAGAACAGTCAAATCCTCAAGCGTGTGAATGACGGCACGGCAACTTCGTTCCTGACGTATCGAGCATTTCCAATAAATTTTTGATTTATAAATTTTACTTTGTTTAAATCTATAATGTCCTGGTGCAATGAGCATTCTATTGCCTTTGTTTGACATTATAACACTTATTTCTGAAATGTTTTTACACTTATTATTCTGTAATTATACGAGCACCAAAAGCCTGCTGCGATAAAAAAATTAGGCCTTTACATCTTTTACTAGATGATTTAAACAATTTCAGTAGGCAATCTTTGCCTACACTTACCGGGACACTGTAGTGCCTGGGACATTGTTTGAGATTGCCCAACACCTAACTAAACCATCCGCTCTGCTTAACCGGCCATATCCACAGGAAAGACATGGTCAATCCGTGTGGGGCTGAGCACGTGTTAGTGCGTATAAATTTTTCGAAAAGAAAAATCAATTGAAGATGATGAAAACATGAACCTTCTTTCTCCGGGCAGTCGGGTAGTAAAAGAGTTTGATTCAGTTTATCGTTGTAATTACAAATTATTCTACAATTTAAGAAATATACAACTAAATGAATTTGATTAGTGATTATGAACGTTATGATATTTAAGAACTGTCAAATCCTCAAGTGTGTGAATAACGGCACGGCAACCTCGATTCTTATGTGTCGAGCATTTCCAATAAATTTTTGTTCCACAAATCTGATTTTGCATAAACCTGTATCCTGATGCAAGAAGCATTCTAAAGCCTCTTTTTGACGTTATAACACTTATTTCTGAAATGTTTTTACACTTATTATTCTGTAATTATTATACTAGCACCGAAAGCCCGATGTGATAACACACAGAATTATTGAGTGTTGGTTCGAAGCAATCTTTCGTTGCGTTTTTACATACATACACTCGAAAAACATGGACCTCCTTTCTGCGGGCAGTCGGGTAATAAAAGAGTTTGATCCAGTTTATCGTTGTATTATCAAATGATTCTATAAAATGAGAAAGTATTCTATACAACTAAATGAATGTCATTAGTGATTATGAACATTATTAAATTTAAGAACTGTCAAATCCTCAAGCGTGTGAATGACGGCACGGCAACTTCCTTTCTGACGTATCGAGCATTTCCAATGAATTTTTGATCCACAAATCTTATCTTGCGTAAATCTATATCCTGATGCAAGAAGCATTCTATTGCCTTTGTATGACATTATAACACTTATTTCTGAAATGTTTTTAAACTTATTATTCTGTAATTATACTAGCAACAAAAGCCCGATGTGATAACACACAGAATTATTGAGTGTTGGTTCGAAGCAATCTTTCGTTGCGTTTTTACATACATACTCTCGAAAAACATGAACCTCCTTTCTGCGGGCAGTCGGGTAATAAAAGAGTTTGATCCAGTTTATCGTTGTAATTACAAATAATTCTATAAATTAAGAAAGTATTTTATACAACTAAATGAATGTCATTAGTGATTATGAACGTTATATAATTTAAGAACTGTCAAATCCTCAAGCGTATGAATGACAGCACGGCAACCTCGTTTGTGACGTGTTGAGCAATTCCAATGAATTTTCAATCCACGAACCTGAGTTTTCGAAAATCTGTATCCTGATGCAAGAAGCATTCTATGGCCTCTTTTTGACGTTATAACACTTACTTCTGAAATGTTTAAACACTTATTATTCTCTAATTCAGTGCCTCCAGTCAAAAAGGACATAAGTCGAGTTGTGCCCTTTTGTTTTTATTGGACTATCGTGATCTACGTATCCAGTTACATAACATATCAAAAATTCATAACTCTAGCTGCATCCTAACCTGGTTTTTTCAACTACATCAAGGGTATAACTCGACTGTCAGAAAGGGAACGTCTTTAGTTATCGACAAAATTTTCCAACTAAAAGGAAATAAGTAGCAGTAAGCCCAAAACATCATCGAACATGAAGGCATAATTTCAGTTAAAAAAATATTACAATGAAACAAAAAGGCATAACTCATGATGTTCCAATGCATTAGATAAACAGAGTTAGAAATAAATGAAGTTGATCCATTTGTTATGCATGTTTATAAGGGAATATATCTATTTGTTGCTTTTGGTGATTATAAGCATGGATAATAATGAGACATAAATGTATCTTTTACGTAGTAAGTATTATAATAATCTGTGTATCGCTGGTATTGATTGATTTAATGTGATGAAGTAAATAAGTTTTAATTTTTGTTTTTTAATGTAATTGATCTCGTTCTGCCTTCCAGTAGGTATTACCAAATTGACGATTTTTGTTCAAGTTATAGAAAAAGTTTTGATGACCACCACATGATACGAGATACTTATTTATTCTACCATAATATCGTGTGATAAGATTCCAAGTCAATCGACATCCCGGAAACACTACAAAATACAAACACATGAAAACTAATCTTATCTTACCTATGACACTAGGCTCACGCAGTTCCATTTTCCAATCAACTGCCACTGCTATCAAATGGAGAGGGATAGAAGGCTACGGCATAGTATACGGCATAGTATACGGCATAGTAGTCCCCGAGATAGCACAACAACCCTCAGAGCACTGGAGAGCCAAAAATGCAACTCCAAGCGCATATACGAATGTCACCTTTCCCTTGAAATTATCGCCGCAAAGAACAGGGTAACTCTACAATGGATCAAGGGACACAGTGGATCACTGGGAAACGTCGCTGCAGATGAACTAGCCAGAAGGGGCTCGGAAACACAAGTGGAATACCCAGCCCCATTCCTTCCTCTGACGTTCTCCCAGCTACGCACCTGGATACAGAACACACCCAAAACCTTCACAACGATCGATGGACACGGGCGACGGACTACAGACAGTCCAGAGCAGCGATAACAGCAGCCGCACCACGACTGACACGTCGCCTGATGAACCTACAAAGAAAAGACATCAAAATAATCACAGGGACGCTGACAAGACACAGCTGTTTATTGAGGGTACAATAAACAGCTGTACAACATCGGTGCCACGGACATCCCACTCTGCAGGGAATGTCTAACCGAAGAAAAATCAGCAGCCCACGTAGTCCTGGAATACCTGGGCGTAGCAGCACAGCGGCAGCATATCCTCAACAACCCGAGGTCGCTCCTCGAAGCATGTAAAGACCTCAGGAAACTTCTAAGCTTCTGGGAGAAGCTAAGTTGGCTTTATAACTAGTCAGTCAGGTTATCCCCACGCATAAAGGATCTACCATAATTCAAGATTTTTATACAACTTACTGAATTCTGAATGAGAGAGAGCTGAAGACGACCCCGGTTTGTGCTTTATATCAGAAAATGAGGAAGTAAATTAAAATACCGAGGAATACTTAGAATTTACTTACTGAAAACATTTGTTATAATGTTGATTTTTTTGAAATAAATATTAAAAATATCATCATTATTGTTTAACTTTAGATTCTATTTACATAACTACAGCTCTCGACATCAGTAATTGATGGAAATAAGCCGTTATTGTCATAATAAGTATTCGTTACTAATGGATTATGTCTTAGTATTTCTTTGAATAGGAGTAAATCAACTAGTATTAATAAAGTTATTCCATTATTCAAAAGGCACAAGTCGTAATATTTCTTTTAGTACGAGTAAACTGACTAGAATAGTTAACGTTATTCCATTACATCTGTGTTAACAAAGGCACAACTCAAGTAAAACAAGAAAAAAATATAGAAATAGTAAACAAACGTGAAAGTGATTACCATTAAATGAAAGGGCTATTTTTTGTCTACAATTCTGTATCAATAGAAATTTTGATTTCACTTGCGAAATAGCAAAAAACATTAAAAGTTTGGTTTTTTGGCTCTCCTGAAAAGTGCCGAATTTGAGTTGTGCCCTTTTTGACTGGAGGCACTGAATTATACTAGAACAAAAAGCTTGCCACGGTAAAAAATAATTAGGCCATTAAATAATAAATACTAAATGATTTCTACAATGTCAGGAGGCAAACTTTGCCTACACTTAACGGAACACTGTAGTATGATGATAGACTCATGAACCTTCTTTCTGCGGGCAGTCGGGTAGTAAAAGAGTTTGATCCAGTTTATCCTTGTAATAACAAATGATTCTACAAAATAAGAAAGTATTCTATACAACTAAATGAATTTCATTAGTGATTATGAACGTTTTGATATTTAAGAACTGTCAAATCCTTAAGCGTGTGAATGACGGCACGGCAACCTCGATTCTTATATGTCGAGCATTTCCAATAAATTTTTGTTCCACAAGTCTGATTTTGCGTAAACCTGTATCCTGATGCAAGAAGCATTCTACAGCCTTTGTTTGACGTTATAACACTTATTTCTGAAATGTTTTTACACTAATTATTCTGTAATTATACTAGCACCAAAAGCCTGATGTGATAATGATAACACAGAATTATTGAGTGCTAAGGTTCGAAGCAATCTTTCGTTGCGTTTTCACACACTCGAAAACATGAACCTTCTGTCTGCGGGCAGTCGGGTAGTAAAAGAGTTTGATCCAGTTTATTGTTGTAATTAAAAAAGATTGTATTAAAAAAGTACTCTATTCAACCAATGATATATATCGCCGTCCCCGGGGAACAAAATGATAACTGCCATTATCTTCGTTTTAGTGTTATGCCATATTTGTGATCTTTGGGTGCTAATACATCTGCTCAATTTTTTTCGTAACTTTCATACAGTTATTCACAAAGTTAAAAAATATTACAATACTATTCCACGATTCGACCCATGCCTGAAGTTACAAGAATAAAGTTGTACTATAATATTATCACATTGTATTTACACCTGTTAATATGACAAACAGTAATATCATTATGTTCTCGTGAAAAATATTCGTCTAGACAATGATAACCGCATGTTATCATTTTATTCTCGTCAAAACTCGACCTTGCATTTCGTATAATATGTTGTTAGTAAAATAAATGACTCTTAAGGAGCTAAACTTAAAAATATTGCCACTCTCCTATAGCTTAGATTTCAAGGCAATAAATTGAAACAGCAGACTTGTATCACACTACACATAGTACATTATTTATATTTCAAAATATTTACAAAAAATTATACTTATTAAAAATATAATATGCATAGAAGCTCTTCAACTCCATCTTGCTCGAAGGTACTAAGCCAGAAGCATGGAACAAGAGCGTGGTGGTGCTATTCTTTAAGAAAGATGACAACACCTTCTTGAAAACTACAGACCCATGTCGAGTTATAAACATGGTTGGGCTATGTTTATAATTTAAGCTGTTTTCATGGATCATCATAAATCGCCTCGATCGCAGATTTGATGACTTCCAGCTTCCTGAACAAGCCGGGTTCCGAAAAGACTACAGTACCTTAGACCACAATAAGCTGCGGCAGACCATACAGAAGACCAAAGAATATAACTTGCAGCTTTGTCTCGCGATTGTGGATTATGAGAAAGCCTCCGATTCGATCGAAACATGGGCGGTGTGTCAGTCATTCCAGCGATTCCGAATTAACTATCGGTACATCGAAGTGTCGAAGTGTTGGTATTGGTATAAAAACGCCACTATGTCAATCCAAGTACAGGAACAGAGTTCGAAGGCGATTTCCTAAAACTTTTTAAGGAAATCGCCTTCGATTGAACTCTGTTACGCCTCTTGGTAAGACAGGAAGGTGTAATTTCTCCGAAACTGTTTACGACCGCTCTGGAAGATGCCTTCAAGCTCTTGAAATGGTATTCGTGGTCATGGAAAAGTCGATGGAAGAACTAAGCACGATGCTCGAAGGCCTCAATCAGCCTACCGAAGAGTAGGCGTTAAAATGAACACGGACAAGCAAGATAAAGGTTATTTCGAATGTTCATGTTATGCTTACCCTTGTAATGGTTAAAAATTCTGCTCTTGAAGCTGTCGACGCGTATGTATATCCAGGACTAACAGTGCAATTAGGTAGGTTCAACTTCAAGAAAGAGGTTAATCGTCTAATCCAACTAGGCAGCGTTGTTTCTCTACGGAATCGAATCAGAAATGAGGAGTTACATAGAAGAACTCGGGTCGCTGACATTGCCAAACGGATAAGTTAGTTGAAGAAGCAATGGGCAGTCCATTTAACACGCAGAACAGATGGCCTGCGGGGCTGAAAAGTTCTCGTGTAGAGGCCACGGACCGATAAGCGCAGCGTTAGACGTCCACCAACAAGACGGACAGACGACTATGTAAAAACTGCAGTTCGGTGGTGGATGCAGGCAACTTCCTTGGATGAATACATGGAAATCTTTGAGGGAGGCTTATGTCCAACAGTGGACGTCCTACGGCTGAGATGATGATAGAAAATGAAAACTACTTTAGAAGTTGTTAATACTCATTATAACTGACTGTTTGTTTCGGTTTGTAAGATAAAAATTATATTGAGCATTAACAACTTTTAAATTAGCTTTGAATAAAATAAAATAATAATAAATAACAACCATAATAATTATTATTATGGTTATTTTTTATTATTATTTTACTTTTAGAGCATAGTAGCCCTTTTATAACGATAAGCAACAATCTTATAGTGGTTTGTTACATAAAAAGCACTTGAAAACATGATTAAAACAATAAATCAATAGTTGATTATTACTAACATGGTTTTATTTAATAGCACTTATCAAAATAAAGTTAGACCAATCTAAACGAGAATAAGATGATATTCAACTATTATCATAATCACTTCCACCCCTAAAAAGCGTAGAACAAAATGATAGAACAGTGGTGCAATTGATTTTGGCAGTGGTTTTGCCTAGAAAATACGTGGAATAAAATGATAATCGACATTATAGAAATTAGACGATGACTGATTTTGACTAACTTCTTATTTTTGAAATATCTCTATTTTGGCATATATTACGCTTATTTCATTAAAACATTCCGAATGCATAAAAAATCAGCATTGCTTAAAGCTAACAATCATCTGTCTACGTCCAGTATTTATGAAGTTATTAACGAAAACATGTTTTTTGCTTCTCCTGAAAAGTTACGTTTTTGTAGTTATCATTTTGTTCTCCGGGGCCGGCGATATACCCTAGATACCTATGTTACGTTCATAGTTACCGACGTTTAAAATCTGTTCCCACTGGTATACGTACCGATATAGTGCACACTATGTTGACAAGTTCCTCAAATGAATAGTACATACATAATATAACACAATAGCATTTTTATATATAGCATTTTGAGTCACAGACGTGACAAACACGTCTATGTCGTAGCATAGCCCTGCTTGACGCGGACTAAAGACAAGACGTCCACTTAGGACGTTTTCGAATCTTAATTTTGCGCACGCTAGAAACATGTCTATTATTAATGTGATTGTATACAACTAAATGAATTTGATTAGTGATTATGAACGTTATCACATTTAACAATTGTCACACAATCCTGAAGCGTGTGAATGACGGCACGGCAACCTCGTTTATGACGTGTCGAGCATGTCCAATGAATTTTTGATCCACAAGTCTGTTTTACCGCAAATCTGTATCCTGACGCAAGAAGCATTCTTTGGCCTTTGTTTGACCTTATAAGACTTATAGCTGAAATTTTTTTACACTTATTATTATTCTGTAATTATACTTGTGCCAAAAGTCTGCTGCGATAACACACAGAATTATTGAGTGTTAAGGTTCGAAGTCGTCTTTCGTTGGTTTTTTATGAATGTAATAAAATATTTTAATATTTTTATTTTGTGATTAATAAAAAAGAAAAAAGCAATGGAATCAAACAACTTCTTATTAACACAATAGGGTCAACGTTGTTTGTCATTGTCGCTACATAAAGTATAGAGAAAATTTACATTTAGCCGTACCGATTTCGAACCTAATCTAGGAAATCATATGAACTAATTTCAATAATAATCTTGAATATCGGAGATACAAAGGATCTGAAAAATGTACGTCGACAAAGCCGCATTCTGCTTTAAAATACAAACTTTCTGTATTCTGCAAGACAATGTTGAATAGTTGTACTACGAGTGCTGTCTGTTACATCGAACGGTTATGTTTATGTTAGACATTATTTTAACACACGGGAATTACTCACGTGAAAATATTACGATTTAGATACCGACAATGTTTCGATTCATCCTGAGAATCTTCATCTGGGTAAGGAGGGAGTTGCGGCAAGGTTACTCCTCGCGGTCGCGTCTCACACTGCGAGCAATGTAACGCTCGGCACGGGACGAGGGTCGCGGAGGCAGTAATTCCCGTGTGTTAAAATAATGTCCATAGTCGAATTGCTCACTGTACGAACTAAAAATATATGAAAAATTACATTTTGACCGTTAATTTTAGTGCGTATAGTGAGCAATCTGACTATAGTACAACTCACGAGAGTTTTGAAAGTGAAATGTTTATGTTACATTTGAGAACAGTAAAATCTTCTAAAAATATATATCAATCTTCTATGCCAAAATCGCAGTAAGTCGCTTGCCTCTACGGGACATAGGTACAGCAACCGCGAATATGACGTATCAAGCATTCCGAATATTTTTTTAACTGTCACAAGTTTAGTGCTTACCAAATATAACATTCAATAGGAATTTCATTCCCGCTCAGAAATTACGTTACAGCGATAGCTCTACTTCAAAGTTATCTGGATATTTGGTGCTATTTGTAATCATGCATGCATGCAACGAATTATGCAGTATATAAACAGAATTATGGAGTATGCAGTCTTACTGGACTGTATTTCCGGCTCGAAGGACCATAAAGTTCATAGTAGTAAGCTGAGTGCTAAAGTTCAAACACTGATCACACTTGAAAGTTTATTATATTATTACAAATAAGGTCACGGTAAATGATTCCGACACGTGTAATTATCGCAGCGCAATCAGTAAAGGACTGGCTGCAAGGATGTAAAGATGCCGATTCAGTAAAATCAGACACAGTAAACGTACGTCTTCGTACAATCACCCATAATTATTGTGTTCATTAGTAAATAATTATTTTTTAAATAGTTTAAAGCTGTTTATGAAATGCTATTAGTGAAACATACGATTCAAAACGATTCTAACTAGTGGTTATGGACGTTATGCAATTTAAGAACAGTCAAATCTTGAAGAGTGTGTATAACAGCACGACAACCTTTCGTGTGATGAGTAGAGCAGTCCCAATAGGTTTTTATTCCTTGTGTCTTTGACTTGGTGAATTTATATCCTGCTGCAAGAAGCATTACTCGGCCTTTTCGCGAATGCGTCACCGTAATATCTGTAATATTTACATTTATTCATGTAACATAAAAACTTTCACTGCACTACCGACCTCAAATTGCCCAATCAACTTGAATATTGAGTATTTGATCCAGTTTATTGTTGTAATTAAAATTCTATAAAATAAGAAAGTATTCTATCAATTAAATATGACTAGTGATTATGAACGTTATAACATTTAAGAACTGTCAAATCCTCAAGCGTGTGAATGACGGCACGGCAACCTCGTTTATGACGTGTCGAGCATTTCCAATGAATTTTCAATCCACAAGTCTTTTGTTTCATAAATGTGTAGCCCGACACAAGGAGCATTCTATTTCCTCTCTGCGATTCTGTTATAAGGATTTCTGTAACATTTTGAATGGTTACTATTCCGTAATCAAGAAATGTTTAACTGCACTGTATCTAATGCACTCAAATCATGCCAAGTTTCATTTAAATCCATTCAGTAGTTTCGACGTGATGCTAAGATACAGACAGACAGACAGATATGAATGAAAAAAAATTACAGTTTTAGCTTCAGTATCGATTATAGAGTGCCTTCCAAAAAAAATTTTTCAAAAAATCTTCTATGTACAGAATTTGACCTGTTACAGTTTTATTATAAGTATTGATATTGATTGATTGATTGATTTATAAATAATTGGTTTTTCAATAGTTTGAAGCTGTTTATGAAATGCTATTAGTGAAACATACGATTCAAAACGATTCAAACTAGTGGTTATGGACGTTATGCAATTTAAGAACAGTCAAATCTTCAAGAGTGTGTATAACAGCACGACAACCTTTCGTGTGATGAGTAGAGCATTCCCAATAGGTTTTAATTCCTTGTGTCTTTGACTTGTTGAATCTATATCCTGCTGCAAGAAGTATTACTCGGCCTTTTCGCGAATGCGTCACCGTAATATCTGTAATTTTTACATTTATCTATGTAATCTCATGTAACATCATGACCTCAAATTGCCCAATCAACTTGAATATTGAGTATTTGATCCAGTCAGGGTTTGCCGATATATATCAGCGGATATATATCACGATATATATCACTTGATTTTTATCTTGATATTATATCAATGGATTTTTCCCTGTCTTCTGAAATAAAAATTTTGGAGATAAATATTTATCTCCAAATTTTGTAGTTTTTCGCTACGTGTGGCCAGGGCAACACGTAGCGAAAAACTACAACCGAATAATTTTTTTTTTTAATTATTTTGAAAATGAAAAATCTTATCAAAATTTTCAATTCCGACGGGATGCGAACCCGCAAAGATACAAGCGATGCTCCTTTAGCTGGAGTGCCTTTACCAATTCGGCCACGGAACCTTTAGTCGCTTGTATCATTGCGGGTTTAAATCCCGTCGGAATTAAAAATTTTGATAAGATTTCTCATTTTCAAATGTAAATACCTGAGTGTGGTTTAACACTATAAAAAATAAAAAATTACAAAAATTCTTGAAATTGTGGTAATTTGACACTTATATTATTTTACCAATTACTTTCACATTTTAAAGTGTTTAATCCCCTTACAGAATGAAATTCGCTTCTTTTTCTTAGACTGGATATATATCCGATATATCGGATACATATAAAAAAAATCGGATTTTTGATATTTATTATAAAAATCGGATTTTTTCAAACCCTGGATCCAGTTTATTGTTGTAATTATAATTATATAAAATAAGAAAGGATTCTATCAATTAAATATTGATTATGAACTAGTGATTATGAACGTTATAACATTTAAGAACTGTCAAATCCTCAAGCGTGTGAATGACGGCACGGCAACCTCGTTTATGACGTGTCGAGCATTTCCAATGAATTTTCAATCCACAAGTCTTATGTTTCATAAATGTGTAGCCCGACACAAGGAGCATTCTATTTCCTCTGCGCGATTCTGTTATAGAGATTTCTGTAACATTTTGAACGGTTACTATTCCGTGATCAAGGAATGTTTAACTGCATTGCAATAGCATTAATAATTACTATAACCATAATACGCCTTCTGTTGGAATTGAAAATGAAAAATCTTATCAAAATTTTCAATTCAGACGGGATTCGAACCCGCAATGATACAAGCGATCCTCCTTTAGCCGGAGTGCCTTTACCAATTCGGCCACGGAACCTTTAGTCGCCAGAGTTGAAAGTCATGATAGGACCACATTATCGATTATAACATCGATGAGCGCTATCTACAGGATAACTGCTTCTGTTGGATTGTTAAGAACTTAGAAATCATTCAAATATTTTGAAGAAGTAAAAATATTTGAGAGACATGGAGGAGGTGACATTCATGGAGGAGGAGTAAGAAAAAATTAACTTCCATATTAAACTTATACATAAGTGCAATATTATTCTTAATATTTGTAAGTACTCCATTGTGATACAAAAAAAGCTAGTTTATTGTTATTTAAAATTAGCACCGTACCTACATTAGAATTAATACCTACCTACCTAATATTGTAGTGCCCCAACGGGGCTCTTGTTGCGATCTAAACCATAAGATACATAAGACCTTTATTTTGTACCAACTTGACACCATAAATTAGTATGAATATGACATTTCTCTGCTTCTAATGATTATGATTATGAATACTTTTAATAACAGTAAAATCTTTTAAGGTGTGAATTCGGGCTGGGCAACCGCGTTTATGATGTGTCGCACATTCCCAATAAGTTTTTACTCCTCGGCTCGCTTGCTTGCTAAATCTGTATCCTGAAGCAAGAAGGATATAGTTGCCTTTTTTGGATTTTGTTATTGTGATATCTGAAAGCATTTCAAAAATTACTGGTCACATTTGAATAATTTGAATTGATAATATTTTGTAATCGAGCAACTAACGGGTATGACGATAAAAGCTGGCCCTTCCTGACCACGTAGTAGGTATTATTGTCTGTTCTGTGCTGACGAGGTTAAAATCGATCACAATAAGTACCTAAAACCGTCTATAGTGGTACTGTAAGCCACTTTGCCGTCTCTCATGTTAGATGACATTTTTAACGATTTTATCGACTAAAGTAAGTTAGTAAGTTCGTATGAGCAAGTGGCCAACTCTGGTGACGGAGTAATCGACTACCGATAAAGATTTTATCGGCCACCTATTTTTTATATCACGGTAGTAGACAAGCATACGGCCCACCTGATGGTAAGCAGTTACCGTAGCCTGTTGACGCCTGTGGCACCAGAGATAATAAAGGCACAAACCTATCTTATGAAATTTTAATATAATTTTATTCATTTGAAATATATTAATTATTCTCTAAATTAGATTATGATTAATGATTATGAACATTATGCCACTTGGTTATAGAGGTTATATCATCCTTCAGAGTGTGAATGACAGCGCGGCACCCTCGATTGCCATGCGTACAACAATTCCAGTGAATCTTCACACCATAACATCTGTTTTGTTTGAATCTGTATCCTAATACTTGAATAATAGGATTTCCCTGTCTGGATGTCGTGAAAATTGCATCTAAAAATAGTAAGTTATTATATTTATTTACATTTTAAAAACAGAACATGCGCATAAGTGTTTTTCAGTAAATGTAAAGCATAAAAAGCTGTCGCAATTTGTTAGAATACTTACAAAAGTTTTCTTCATCGTTTCGCAAGGAGACGAAAAATGTATTGTTTCCAAGCCAACATGACACCCAAATCCCTTGTACGACCCCTTGTAATAATTCAATAATGAATGAAAATACTTTATTGTACACTTCATCATCATTATCATTTCAGCCGTAGGATTTCCACTGGTGGACATAGCCCTCCCTTAAAGATATCAACGTGTTGCGGTTGGAAGCGGCCTGCGGTATTTACAAGATCATCTGTCCATCTTTGTTGGTACACTTAGAGAAACTTAAAGCAATTATGCTGTTTATGTTTTAAGTGGGACCTTTGGAACCACTTATCGAATTCTAAAAGTTAGAAAGCTACTATTCCATAGATTATGATTATCAAAAAATAGGATCGCATCCTGTACAAACTCTTTGCAGATGAAAAAAAAAACGCAGTTTAATAAAAACATTATTTTAAAATCTATAATTCTATCTATACAATTTAAGCTATATTTTTTTAATAATTGTGTTGGCATTCATTGTCAAATCATACTTCTCTCAAAGACGCGTATTCATCGCGCGTTGCATCGATACAATTTTTAATTGAACTGGCGTTTCGAAGGTCAGCTACCAACTCATTAATGTATATCTTTAGAACTTGTAGATCGCCCAGAACTGAGATCTCGCGCACTCTAACAAACATGGATAAGCGGTTCGTTAGTTAGATTGTTACGAGAACATAAAAGTGAAACGTACAAAGCAAGATCGCCCAATTTGCCACTAAGATCTTGGCTCGCTTCGCTCGATCTATCGATAAAATTGATACTATGTTGGTTGGTAAGCTTAAACGCATAATCGATTTGGACTGAATCAGATACTTTTTCAATTAATGTTTAACATACCGAAAAAGGTTAGTCAAAGCTTGAACAGGTAGGTGTAGGGTTAGCTAGGCGCTAGTGATTATGTTCATTAAAACATTTTGTAATAGTCATATCATCTAAAGTGTGTATCACAGCGCGACAACCATGTCGATTTGCATGGGTTGAACAAGCCCAATGTGTTTTAAAGCCACTTTTTCTTTTCTTACAAAACCTATAACCGGATACAATCAACATGGTGTTACCGGTTCTTGATTTTGTCAAATGGATTTCTGAAAGAAGAGTCATAACGTTACATAATTGTATTTTCGTCCATCTACAGTTTTATGCTACTAAATGACGCATACGGTGATAATGCATAATTTTTTACTGTTTATGTAATTTCTACACTTACATGTAATTATAAATATGTAATTCATCAATAATTTACAAATACATTTTATTAAAACAAAAATACTTGGTCTAATTAAGGTTTTATTCAAAGCCATGTAAACTATCTAAACATTTATTTTTTGTTTGTATTTCAAAAATTATACATCCTAGAATCAAATAAATACCATTTTGGAAAATACAACTGAAGTTCTTTAATAATTATGACACCCCACACAAAACTTTTGGGAACCCAATTTCTTAGCAACACCTTCATCGATAAATCTCATGCTCAAATTGATCTCAAACTGTCAAATAGATCGCGTAGGTATATTTTGTTGCGTTCGGTCTCGTTGAGATGAGAGTGACAGAGCTACTTGCGTGGTCATATTTAACAGTTTGAGACCGATTTTGGTCGCTATCAAAGATAGACAATCAGGGGGAAGGTCTGTAGGGTCACCTAGTAAATAAATAATGCTGGAAAGTTTACACAGCATCATGTAGCCCTAAGTAGTCAAATCTGGTGACATGGGAACCACATGATTATGTACATTAATACATTTTGTAACAGTCATATCATCCAAAGTGTGTATCACAGCGTGACAACCGCGCCGATTTCCATGGGTTGAGCAAGCCCAATGTGTTTTTAAGCCACTTTTTCTTTTCCTACAAAACCTATAGCCGGATAAAATCAACATGGTATTACCGTTTCTTGATTTGGTGAAATGGATTTCTGAAAAAAGAGTCATAACGTTACAAAATTGTATTTTCGTCCATCTAAAGTTTTATGCTACTAAATGACTGAATGTTTATGTAATTTCTATAATTACATGTAATTATAAATATGTAATTCATCAATAATTTCTTTCAAATTCAACAAAAATACTTGGTCTAATTAAGGTTTTATTCAAAGCCATGTAAACTAACTAAACATTTATTTTTTGTTTGTATTTCATAAAACTATACATCCTACTTCCTACTAATATTATAAAGGCGAAAGTCCGTGTGTGTGTGTGAATGTTTGTTGCCACGTATCTCCATAACTACTAAACCGATTTTGATGAAATTTGGAATGTAGATAGATAATAACCGGGAATAGGACATAGGCTACTTTTTATCCCGAAAAATTGCACGGTTCCCGTGGGATAAAAAAAATAGTAGTCCACGCGGGCGAAGCCGCGGGCGTCCGCTAGTCCTAGAATAAAATAAAAACCATTTTGGAAAGCACAACTTAGTTATGCAATAATTTAATGTTTTCAACATTAAATGAAAAATTGATAAGATAACATACCGAAAAATGGTGGTCAAAACACTGTACCTAGTCGTTATTGATTATAAATAAATAAATAATGCTGTACATTTTCACACAGCATCATGTAGCCCTAAATAGTCAGAGCTGGTGATACGGGAACCACATGATTATGTACATTAATAAATTTTGTAACAGTCATATCATCCAAAGTGTGTATCAAAGCGTGACAACCGCGCCGATTTCCATGGCTTGTGCAACTCCAATGTGTTTTACAGCCACTTTTTCTTTTCCTACTAAACCTATAGCCGGATGCAATCAACATGGTGTTACCGTTTTTTGATTTTATGATACGGATTTCTGGAAGAAAATTCAAAACGTTACAAAATTATTTAGAAACATTCTAGCTAGACTATGTCCATATAAAGCTTTATGCTTTTAGTAAATGACAGATACGGTGATGATGATGCATAGTTTTGCATTATTGTTTATGTAATCTATACATGTAATTATAAATAGGTTATTCATCAATGGTTTGTTTTAAGTTCATTAAAAATATTTGGTCTTATTAAGGTTTTATTCAAAGCCATGTAAAATAACTAAACATTTCTTCTGCGGGCTGATTGTCTAACTGGTTTCAAACCTCAAATTCGCAATCGTTTTGACAGTTTGAGAACGTCGGTATCTTTTGTCGCGTTCGGTGTCGTTCAAATAAGAGTGACAGAGCTACTTGCGGGGTCACTAAAAGTCGGGGTCACTGTTCTGTCAAATTTGACAGTTTGAGACCGATTTTGGTCGCTATCAAAGATAGACAATGAGGGCTGGCCAATTTAGGAAAACACTCGTCACGACGAATAAATTAATGATTGTGTACATTATGGTATTTGATTATTGTCATATTACTCACCATTTAGCTATTTACTCTATAGATGATGTCGAGGGTAAGAAATTATGTAAAATGACAAAGATTAAATAAGTTTGTTGGTAAAATGACGTTATATTAATAAAAATATTTATGTACAAAAAATCACACAATTTCATGAGGTACACGGTAAAAAATCAATAAAACTCGTTCAATTTTTTACCTTTTTCAGTTTTGAGACTTTTTTTATTTTATCCTATTTTTAACCCCCGACGAAAAAGAGGGGTGTTATTAGTTTGTTCTGTCTTTCTGTGTATCTGTGGCTATGTGTGTCTATCTGTGGCATCGTAGCTCCCGGATTCATTCGTCGTGTCAATTTGCCACCTCTATGGCCCTATCTGAAGCCGCAACAAGATCTTCGCGGGTCCTGAACGGATGAACCGATTTGAATTATATCTTTTTTGTCCGAATGGTGTCTTTCTCGAGAGTGTTCTTAGTTATGTTTTATGAAAATCTGTTCAGCTGTTTGAAGATTAGCTATTTTCTATAGTTACTAGGTATCATCGCGTTTTCGTCAGTGCGATCAACGATTGGCTCAGTCGCGCCCTCTATTCAGACCAGATTCAAACCTTTTCGGAATGTATTCCAAATTTGGAAAGTTACGTTTCTTCGCTAAAAAAACGTCAACTATCCGAAGAAAATCATCGAATCGTATACATTATCGAAAGTCTGAATCGCACTGCTGGTGATGAGTTCTACCTCCACATCTTATATCTTATCAAAACGATGGCTAGTGACCTTCCGCCGTTCCTGGACCTCCTATTTCCTCCAAAACCAGAACCATCATCATGTAACTAATGATTATGAACATTGTTACATTTGATTACAGTCATATCGTCAAGAGTGTGAATGACTGCGCGACACCCACGTTTGTGGGAAGAACAAGTCCAATAGGTTTTCAATCCACAGGTACGTTGTCGACCAAACCGATACCCTGCTACGACAAGTATTGTATGACCTCTCTTTGTCCTTGTCACACTTATATCTGGAAAAAAATTGTTTTGTGAGCTTAACGGTTTAATATCAGGGCGACCGACTTTTGCTCGGTGCAAATAGAAAAAAAAAAATACTTAAAAAAAAAGAACAAAAAAAGAAATATTTTATTAGGTGTTTACCACCGTCCTTATCTTTTAGAATATGTCCTGTCCATCCAAAGGTTACCTGGAAGAGATTGCTTTAAAACATACCTATTTTAAAACGAATGTTTCATGAACATTAAATAACAACATCATTTTGATTGACATAAGAGTGACATGAAAAAAATAATTAAACTAATTTGACAGTTGAATATGAATAATGGTCAAACTCTGATAATTTTCCAATTGTTATGAATATTGTAAATATTTAAAATAATGCTTGTCTCAAGGTTGTACTATGTGCTAAACACTGTATTTCCTCATCTATCTCCTCGATAAAAAAACTAAGTGGAAAGTAATTGAAAAGCCAAAATGTATCTTTAACAATTTATCTTCGAATTCACCAATTTATATTTTTATTTAACGTCGTTTTTGCTTAATCTTAAACCAACGAAAAAAATCTCTAGAAATAAGATAAAACTTCTTCTTCTTCTAAAGTTGATGTTAATTATGTTTTTGGATGACGCCATTGGATAGGTAATTTAATAATCGACAAACGTACCAAAATAATTTTTCGATTGATTGTTATAGTCATAAGAAATCTCCAAAAAACTGCATTTTTGTCGTGTTTCGGAACATGCAGCTGTCGATGCGGCTTGTAGAACCTCCCATTTCCTCCAGAACCACGACCATCATCATTTACTAATGATTATGAACATTGTTACATTTGAGTACAGTCATATCTTCAAGAGTGTGGATGACTGCACGACACCCGCGCGTGTGCGAACAACACGTCCAATAGGTTTTCACTCCACGGGAACGTTGCCGACCAAACCGATACCCTGCTATGTTAATAATTGGATGACCTCTCTTTGTCCTTGTCATTGTTATAGCTGAAAAAAATATTGTTTTGTGAGAGAACGGTTTAAAACTAGGGCAACCTAGCTCTGCTAGGGTGCAAATAGAGAAAAATTGAAATTTACCCGAAAAAAATAAAATTAAAATAATTGGAAAACATATTTTAATACGAATGTTTCATAAACATTAGTTACAACATCATTTTGACTGACATAAGAGTAACTACAAAAAAATATATATTTTGAACCGTGCTAATCTGACGGTTGAATATGAATAACGACGATGCTTGTGTCTCTTAATGTATGCAATATCTCTCTTCAGCCTCTTCTCTTGTGACCCATCATCTTATATATCCACTGCTGTGGGTAGTGGCCTTTTCTTCAAATCTCTTTCTGTCTCTCTCTCATCAAGTCACTTATGACGGTGTATCAGTCGGATGCACTGCTTTTCGTTTTCTACATCATCAGAGTCCTATCTGCGCAGCTTATATCTTGACAAATCGATATCTAGTGATCTTCCGCTGGTCCAGAATCTCCCATTTCCTCCAAGACCACAACCATCATCAGTAACTAATGATTATGAACATTGTAGCATTTGATTACAGTCATATCGTCAAGAGTGTGGATGACTGCATGACACCCACGTGTGTGCGAAGAACACATCCAATAGGTTTTCTTTCCATAGGAACCTTTTCGACCAAACCCATACCCTGCTACGACAATTCTTGGATGACCTCTCTTTGTCCTTGTTATTGTTATAGCTGAAAAAAAAATGCGTTTTGTGAGCTTGAAGGTTTATTACGACCCAATTTGACACATAAATCTTTGATAGCTCGCTCGATAACAATGGAGAAAATAACAAAAAAATTAAAAATTCATCATCACTCATGAATAAAATTATCCCACGGGAACCGTGCATTATTCCGGCATCCGGCATATAAAGTAATCCTATTTCCGGTCATTTCTATCTATATTTTAAATTTCAGGCAAATCGATTCAGTGGTTGTGAACAAACATAATATCCGTGAAACAAAAATAGTAGTCCACGAGGAGCCGCTAGTAATCTTATAAAATCAGCTACATTTCTGTCTTCTTCTTCTTCTTGCCCTTATCCCACTACGTAAGGTCGGCACAACATTGTATTCCTCTTCCTCTATTCCCTATGTTTTTAACTCTCATCTACATTGCAGAAAGACTTGAGCATTAACTTGTAGTGAGCATTTTAGCGTCAAAGAGGTCAATCGTCGAATCCAACTCGGATGGGCAGCGTTCGGGAAACTTCGCAACATCTTCTCGTCCAAAATACCTCAGTGCCTGAAGACAAAAGTCTTCAACCAATGTGTGTTACCAGTGATGACATATGGTACAGAGACGTGGTCCTTCACTATTGGCCTCATGAATAAGCTCAGAGTCGCTCAACGAGCTATGGAGAGGGCTATGCTCGGGGTTTCTCTACGGGATCGAATCAGAAATGAGGAGATACGTAGAAGAACTCGGGTCACCGACATAGTCAAACGGATTAGCACGTTGAAGTGGCAATGGGCAGGCCATATAGCACGCAGAACAGATGGCCGATGGGGCCGAAAAGTTCTCGAGTGGAGGCCACGGACCGGCAAGCGTAGTGTTGGACGTCCACCGACAAGATGGACAGACGACCTTGTAAAAACTGCAGGTCGGCGGTGGATGCAGGCCGCTTCCAACCGCAATACATGGAAATTTTTGAGGGAGGCCTATGTCCAACAGTGGACGTCCAACGGCTGAGATGATGATGATGATGATGAGCATTTTAGCGAGTGTTACATTGCAGAAAACCCCGGGAGCGTTCTAGCGAACATTCTAGCGAGCATTCTAACGAGCGTTCTAGCGAAAGGTCAGTAAATTTTCTACGAGCTTTTTGCCGAGCCAAGCAATTTTGCCATTGTTCCGACTGTCGTTCTGACATATTTTTTACGAGCATTGATAAGAGCGTTTGCTAGAATGATCGTGAAAATGTTCGTAGCAATGTTTGGCTCTATACTTGGCTCTGTTCGTTGTTCAGTTAAACGATTTTTAAAAACGGCGAAGGCTCTATGTTCTGTTACAAACGAATGCTCAAGTCTATTTGCACCTTTAAGTAATATATAAAAAACAAAAAGTGATAAAATGCATTTAAAAAATTTAATGATTGTGTACATTGAAACATTTGACTACCGTCATATCCGGCAAAGTGTGTACAGACGCGTGACAACCCTTATTCATGTGTGTAGTGCAGTTCCAGTGAGATTTATTTCCTATGACCCGACGTTTGTAGAATTTATACCCTGATACCAATATTCGTGGACGGCCTTGACTCGACTTAGTAAATATTACTGAAACAATAAAATCACTAATATTTTCATGTATTTATTTGAACCAGTATATTTTTACATGGACGAGTAAACTTTTTATGTTTGTAAAATTTAAAACTTGTTAAAATTAAATAAAGTGTTTATTTACTCGTATTAAAATAAAAACTTTCTTAATAAGTAGGTACACACCTAAGTATTTTAAAAGCCTAGCCCGAAAAGTGGTGGCTTTTTTTTGCACTGCTTACATAGGCATTATATTATAATCTCTTAGGAGTACAACAAAAAATATTTGTGAGAACAGTATACATCTTCTCTCAGAACCGAGTTCTACAGAGGGACACAATCTGAAACTATTAGTGAAAAACACTCAACGGAGTCTTGTAACCGATTTTGATAAATAGTAAAACTGCATCATTAGATTTTGACGGATGCACTGTTTTTGTTTCTACATCATCAGACTAACATTTCATCGTCACTTCTGACGGTACGACAGTCGGACGCACTGCTTTTCGTCATCATCAGAATTCTACCTGTGCAGCTTATATTGTGTACCTACCAACCTAATTACCTTCCTGCTCAACACTTTAATAATTATTATTCTTAATACAAAAATGTAAAATCAAATAAATGACGAGAACCAGATGTCACACTAACCCTATACCTAAGTTTAATAACAGTTGATGTGTTCTTCTTTTTCAATAAATTTTACTCTACTTTACTCTACTCTATATCTTGGCAAAACGATGGCTAGTGATCTTCCGCTGTTCTTGAAACTCCCATTTCCTCCAAATCCATGACCATCATCATGTAACTAATGATTGTGAACATTGTGACATTTGAGTATAGTCAAATTGTCAAGAGTGTGGATGACTGCATGACAACCACGGTTGTGGGAAGAACACGTCCAATGGGTTTTACGTCCACAGGTACGTTGCCGACCAAACCGATACCCCGCTATGACGATTATTGGCTTACCTCTCTTTGTTTTTACAACTGAAAAAATACGTATTATGAACTCAACGGTTTATTTCGGCCCAATTTATTGGGAAATTATAGCTTGCTTCGCTCACTCGATCACAACTGACGACATTTGAATTATTTTAAAAATTCTGATTGCAAAATGTTCGTTCAAAAAGTAATTACTACTCATGAAAGAAATCATATTTAAAAGTCTAGTACACTGATTCTAGAAAGAAGTTCCATCTATCTGCCGACATCCTGGGTTGACATCTACCAGCTGAGTAAAGGCCTCCTCATTTTCACGAGACTTTTCCCGATCCTGTGTCAGTCAAATCCAATGCTTTCCCGCCGCTTTTACTATACCATCAGATCATCTGGCATTATAACGTTCGTAGAGTTTATATCCAGGGCCCTGCGGGCTTAAAAATATCGCTATAGCAGAATCGCAAACTTGATCAAATTGAATGAATCCGTTGGTTATAATAAAAAGAGTCCAATGATTAAAGTTACACTTTTATTTTAAACCAGAATAAAAATATATACTTTTTTTGTTTATAGGTAATCTAATCATAAAAAATTACCACAAAATTTAAATGGAATTATAAATTAGTTTATTTAAAACTATGACCATGTAATATTTAAAGAACTTTCTGAAAGTATGTTCGTTTACGCTAAGATAGCTAGTGATCTTCCGGTGTATCCGAATTGAACATTTAATTTCCTCTAAAACCTCGACCATCATCATGTAACTAATGGTTATGAACATTGTTACATTTGAGTATAGTCATATCGTCAAGAGTGTGGATAACTGCATGACACCCACGGAAAGGACACGTCCAATGGGTTTTCGGTCCACAGGTACGTTGACGACCAAACCGATACCTCCCAATGACGATTATTGGATTACCTCTTTTTGTCCTCGTCAAACTTATAACTGAAAAAAATAACCTATTTTTTGTGAGCTAATCAATTTATTACATAGATTTATATAAGTACTTAGTTATTTTTATTACGGCCCAATTTGCCACTGGAATCTTTCGCTCTGGTCGCTAGATTAAAAAAGAAAACATTAGGTACTATGAATTTGAATTGTCTAAAATAAGATTCCTTCTGAAGTTTGAATAAAACTGAAACATTATTATTAATAATATTATAGCTAGTCCATTATGTCCCACTGCTGGGTAAAGGCCTCCCCTTGATCTTTCTAAATATCATGGTCCGCCTTTACTATACCTTCAGTTCAGACTATCTGGCGTTAGGGCATTCATATAATTTATATCCTGATATCAATTTATGTGAACGACCGTGACCCGCCCGACATGATCAATATTGATAAAACAATCAAATTACTACTATACATTTTCATGTATTATCATATATTATTATCATACGTTTATAATAATTCCGTTAAAAACACCATTTTTTCGTACTTTTTTTGTAGGATCATAAAAGTTTGTTCGTTTAAGCTCAGGTCTAACCCCGTTATTTTCAATGGACTTATAAGCTTCCTAGAGATCATAAGGCTGCTATAACTTTTGTCCTCTTTTTGATTAACATGAAAAAAAAATCTTTTAACGAATTCACTGTTTTCCTGTTTCTACATCATTAGACTAACAGACAAAATTCTACCTCCGTAGCTTATTTCTTGGCTAAACGAGGAGTGATCTTCCGCTGTTCCTGAACCTCCCATTTCTTCCAAAACCACCACCATTTTTTTGGCTAACATTCGGTAGCTCTTGCGCCCCCTTCTCTCTGGGTCGGATCGATATAGCCCCACTTAGTAGTAAAACTAATGACTGTGAACATTGTGACATTTGAGTATAGTCATATCGTCGAGAGTGTGGATGACTGCATGACACCCACGTTTGTGTGAAGAACACGTCCAATGGGTTTTTGGTCCACAGGTACGTTGCCGACGAAACCGATACCCCGCTATAACGATTATTGGATTACCTCTCTTCGTCCTCGACAAACTTATTTCTGAAAAAATGAGATTTTTGAGCTTAAAAAATTACGTAGATTTATAGTATAAGTAGTTATTTCTATTACGACCCAATTTGCCACTGAAATCTTAGCTGTTTTCAGTCACTCCAGCATTTTGCAGGAAGTGCTATTTGAAGTAACTTTTCCCAAAAATGTATGTAATTTTTTTTATCAATAATATGTTATTTATTTACGCTATAGGTTTTATAGTTTTGTGATAAAAATAGTATCATGATTTAAAATGAATGTTTAATGTTGGAGAAATAAATTTTTTTAAGGAAAGAAAAATGAGAAAGAATTTTTTTTTATTTAATATTTACCCGTGTCCATAAAATTATATCAAATGAAATGATTCTATTTGGTTAAAAAAAACTTTAATAAATTGGTTCGCGTTTATATTTGTAATGTTATTACTTACAACTTTTTTGTCAGGTACATTTTTTGCTTTTAGTCAAAAATAATTTTATGTCATCCTACTCAAATTATAAATGAGAGAATAATACTTATATCTGCAAACATACTAAAGTATGTTCGTTTAAAATTAGGACTAAACCTTCTCTGATGAAGCTCTATACATCGACGTTCTGAGTGGTCACAATTTGGATGGGTGACTGCTAGTGACAGAAACAGCTGAGCGCTTTCGTGCTCCCGAGGGTTCGGCTCACACATCTCTGATAAATCAATGATTATGAACATTGATAGTTTTGACAATGACGCTTGGGTCTTTTGTTGTGTGCAATATGGCTCGACAGCCTCTCCTCTTGTATGAGGAGCAGTACCAATGGATCTTCCGACCCTGCTCTCGGTGTTTGTAGAACTCATAACCCAACACCCATATCCTAGGACAGTTCCGCTTTGATTGTGTTATTTTAACTGAAATAATACAAGCAAATATTTTATTTATCTCATACATGAATGGGTCAAAATAATGAGGACTGGAGAGAAAAAAGGAGGCCTTTGTTGTGTACTGATACACGCTATAAACACTAAAATAAATTATGCAATTTTTCATACTTAAAGAAGTCATTGTATATTAAAGACTTTGTATGGTAAGTATATAAAGAAAACGCTGAGTTGATTATAAATAAACATACATAAATTGTTTCGTGTATATTATATTGATTAACTCAACCCACATCTAGTGTCTCATTTGCTCATTCCTGCAATTAAATTAATACGACGACCATGGTGTGACACAATTTTTAACGAAAATTTTACTTACTGAAGACATATAATCATTTAATATTAATTTTCATGTATTATTAAGAGCTAATAGTGATATACGAATTTTATAATTTTCAGATATATTTTAATGATTATGAACATTATGACATTTGATGACAGTCATATTATCTTTAAGAGTGTGAATGACAGCGCGACAACGTTTAGCATGATGCGTGGAGCACCACCAGTAAGTTTTACGACCACAGGTTCTACCTTGACAGAATCGGTATCCTGATAAAATCATGATAGGTCTCCCACGCTGTGATGTAGTCACTGATACTCCTGGAAAAATTGTTGCTTGAAAGTTGTGGTACATGTACATTGTTTTATAATTTATCAGAATCAACTTTTTCAGTGTACCTAGTTTTTATTCGCGATTATGAACATTATGATATTTCATAATAGTCTTCATATCTTCTAAATCTAAAGTGTGTATAATTGCACGGCAGCCTTTTTTTCTACGGGTGGAAAAAACACATTTATTTATTTATTTATTTAAACGTTACAACTATTATTACAGGTTATGTCCTAATTCAATAGTGTAGTTACCAGTCATCATACCTAATTAATCACATTTACATTTAGTTCCTAACATAAATTATTACATAAAATTCAATTAATAAAATAAAATAACATAAAATAAAATAAAATCCACCTCATAACAATTAAATATTGGCCACACATTATATACGATAGCAAAAATTAAACATTGCCAATCTTACAAATTCGCTCTGAGAATCGTGGAATATGTCCATACCTTCTGCTACAAGATTGAGTGCTTGTATGGTGCGCGTCAGTGGCGCCTTGTTGAGCAGATTAGTTCTCCCGCTAGGCACTGCAAATAGCGGCGGCCTTCTGCGCCGTCCTACGTACCCGTCAGGTGCGCTCAGCCGCATCAGCTCTAGGACAGCCGGGTTACATGAATTTTAGGGCTTTGATAGGCTAATTTTTTTTTTTTATAAAAATTTTTTCATCACTTCAATAAATAACTCGAGTACTTACCTACTGTTGGATAAAACAATTCTTCTTTCTTCACCGAATCGATTTGAAACTCAGCCTTAATGCACGTTTGATTTTTATCAAGCACTATTATAATTATATACAACATACTTTTGAATAATTATATATTATTAAAATTAAATTAAAAATTTTAAAAATGTTTATTTCAGTAACTTATAAATATTAAATAACACGGGTCGGAATCTCCTTTTAAGGAAGGTTATGCTTGTGTTAGGAGATACCGATCTTCTATAACAATTTATGTATTTTTAACTAAATACACCTCTATAGACATAAATAAACATTCAAAAAAGTAAAACTAAATTAAAACTAAATAATATTTCAATATTATTTAATTACTAATTGCCATCTCATAAAAATAAATCAGGCCCTGAATTTTGAAGAGTCCAAAGATATTATAACTATTTAAATTAATTTTGGGTAGATGCAATTAAAATGAAACGAAGACCACGGTGTGACAAAGTCACAATTATTAATTTAACTTTTACTGATTTGGAAATGTATTATGTATTATTAGGTTAAATGATATAAAAATTCAATATTTTTAGACACCTACTTTTTCAATGATTATGAACATTATGACATTTGATGACAGTCATATCCTTTAGAGTGTGAATGACAGCGCGACAACGTTTAGCGTGATGCGTCGAACACAACCAGTGAGTTTTAGGACCAAAGGTTCTAACTTTACAGAATCGGTATCCTGATAAAACCATGATAGGTCTTCCACGCTGTGACGTAGTTACTAGTAAACCTGAAAAAGTTGTCGCTTTAAAATTGTGGTACATTAGGAGAGTTTTTGTAAAATGATAGTGGGCAAACTTCACCCAGAGCCGCCAGCAATGTAATTAATATTACTCGAAAGACCTAACAAAACTAAGCATTTTTTATTATCGACGCATTAAAATCTATCCCGGGGGTCACTAGATAAATCCATGTTTGTACCTACCTAACCTGAGTAGTAGGTACTAGATTGTATGACAACGGGGCAAAATATAATTTTTTCGACGAGAGTGTTATTTTGAATACGGAATGGAGCAAGGAATGCTAGAGTTGAAACCCGAGCGCAGCGAGGGATTCTAGATTAGAATCCTGAGCGCAGCGAGGGATTCAAAGGACGTCATCGGAAATAGGAGATTGGTACACATGGGTTGAAAGTAACCTACCTAGGTACGAGATAGTTTGGCGTACGAGCGAAGCGAGGGCGCTAATAGTTCGAGAGCCTAAACAGGTTATTCACATCTATCTTGAAAGAGCTATTAACACGCTGAGATGCTATGGCCGCATCGCTGGCCACGTGGCCAAACAGTTCGTATTGAAATGTATGACAGATAACTCACTTGGCTACGGTCTGGCGTCAGAATCCTGATCCTGTGACCCAGATCCCGTGATCCTGACTTCGTGATCCTAATCCCGTAATAATAATCCCGTGATCCTATTCCCGTGATCCTGATCCTATAATCCTGATCCCGTGATTCTGATTCTGTGATTCTGATCCTGTGATCCTGATCCTACGTGATCCTAATCCCGTGATCCGGATCCAATGATCCTGCATAATCCTGATCCCGTGATCCTTATCCTGTAAACCTGATCCTACGTGATCCTAATCCCGTGATCCTAATCCCGTGATCCTGATCTTCATCTTATGGTAAATAGAAATGTCAAATATAGCTGACAAAGACGACATGGCTCAATAGAAATGTCAAATAGTAGAATGTGATTTATTTAATACTTTGTCAGCAGGGAAAATCGTTTCCCAGGGAGAATTGCTTCCCGGGACGCAAAAGTAATGTTTTCATCCCTCTGTTCAGGTAACTTCAAGCGTACTTTCCGAACATGAGAAATGAAAAATAAATACTTAAGAGACTTTCTGATAAGCCTCACATTATTTGAAAAATAAAAAAATATCCCAATAAATCGAGACTTTCATCGCTCTAATCATAATCATTTTAGCTTTTTTGCAAGTTAAACCTTTTCGACTTAAAATAAATAGAGAACCCTCGGACAGAATTTGATGCGAATTGGCACAGAGAAACAAGGCTTTGATACCTTCTAAGCAAAAGTAGTATAAGCAGTGGCGGCCGTGGTACATTTATGCCCAAAAATGCGGTAACAGCCATTTTAACCTTTCTTTAAGTTAAACCTATTCGATTCAAAATAAATAGAGAACCCCGGGACAGAATTTGATGCGCATTGGCACAGAGATACAAGGCTATGATACCTTCAAAATAAAAGTAGTCTGAGCTGTGGCGGCCGTGGGTGAAGTGCCCATATATTTTTGCCCACACTCGTTTCATCAGTTCAACCCGCTTCAGCGTGAAAAAGTAAAACTAAGTGGCCTCTATTAATAAACTCGTATTAACTTCTGTCAAAGTTGCGCCACGGATTAAACTATTGCCATCCTTTTTTGTTAGACAGTGACAAATAAGGATGGCAATAGTTAAATCCGTGGCGCAACTTTGACAGAAGTTAATACGAGTATTAATAGAGGCCTGTATGTTAGTCATCTATGCGTTCCGAGATTCCGTTTTGAGATGACGAGTGATAGAATGAAATAGAGGAAGGAAACATGTTGTGCCGACCCCACTTAGTGGGATAAGGGCAGGGAGATGATGATGATGATCTATGCGTTCCGAAACCATTGATTAGATTGTGATTAAACTTTGGTAGGGTCTTCTATAACTTCTTGAGAACGAGGTGAGGGTTTCTGGTCCAATTTGTGATCGGGTCCGTTATGTTACAGATGACGTCAATATTACGCAATGTTGTAAACAGGACATTCAAGTTGTATAGGTACCTACCCAGGTAACTTTCTCCATTTTGTATGAAAAATATTTAAAAAATTCAGTGTCTAAATTTTATTTTTGTAACAAAAAAAATACAATAAATCAATAATGTCTCACTTTGAACTTAAAAAAAAATCAAGTACCCCGAGTTTTTAGACCGCTTATAGGCCTCCGTCATGGCTACATTACTCAAACATAAATACTGTTAAAAAATATCGCCTTGCAAAGTTCACATTTTCAGCTCGTTTTTATTAGCAGAAAAATATTGGCTCCAATTCAACTTCTTAAATGACATTTACTTTGAAGTACCATCTCTAGTGACAATGACAGTGTTGACTCATGTTTCACGTAACGTAAAGAGTTTTGATAAGTAAGTACTTATTCCTACTTCTCATCCATTTTGATGTATTTACTTACGATTAAAACACGCTATATATGGAATTAGGTCACAAATCATTTGTAATAACTGTACGGTCCCTAGTGATTATGATCGTTATGACGTTTGATAATAGTCTTCATATCATCCAAAGTGTGGACAATTGCACGGCATCTATGTTTTTTATAGGCGGCACAAACCCAACGAATTTTAGTGCTATTGGTTTGTTGTTTGCAGAATCGGTATCCAGATATGACTAAGACAGGACCTCCACGTTGTGATGAAATTACTTTTACTTCTGAAAAATGTGTAAATTTGTTGTACCTACTATCACATCACACTATCACACTCAATGAGATATTACTAATAGAGAAGTTATGCTCATTATAAAAACGCGGCGAAATTGTGTTATAACTACTTTAGGTAGAATATACGCAGCTTTGTTTATATCACTCAAGAAAACTAAAAGATACCAGAGAAATTATAAAACCCCGTTCTCAGAATGAGATAAATCATAATTAATAATAAATGCGTTTGTGGTTATGAACATTATGACATTTGATAATAGTCTTCATATCTTCTAAAGTGTGGATAACTGCACGGCATCTTTTAATTTTATGGGTGGCACAAACCCAATGAATTTTAGGGCCTTTGTTTCGTTTTTTGATGAATCGGTATCCAGAGATTACTAAGGCAGGTTGTCCACGCTGCGACGATGTTATTTTTACTTCTGAAAAATGTGTAAATGTGTTGTACTACATATCACATCATCACACTCAATGAGATATTACTAAAACTAAAAGCTAGCAGAGATGTTATAAAACCCCGTTGTTAGAAAGAGATAAATTATAATTCATAATTAATTTAAATTTCATTCGTGATTATGAACATTATGACATTTGATAATAGTCTTCATATCTTCTAAAGTGTGGATAACTGCACGGCATTTTTTACGTTGATAGGCGGCACAAGCCCAATGAATTTTGGGGCCTTTGGTTTGATGTTTGCAGAATCGGTATCCAGAGACTAATAAGGCAGGATGTCCACGCTGCGACGAAATTATTTTTACTTCTGAAAAATGTGTAAATTTATTGTACCTACTATCACACTCAATGAGAAAGATACCAGAGAAATTATAAAACCCCGTTCTCAGAATGAGATAAATTATAATTAATAGTAAATGCTTTTGTGGTTATGAACATTATGACATTTGATAATAGTCTTCATATCTTCTAAAGTGTGGATAAGTGCACGGCATTTTTTACGTTTATAGGCGGCACAAACCCAATGAATTTTGGGGCCTTTGGTTTGATGTTTGCAGAATCGGTATCCAGAGACTAATAAGGCAGGATGTCCACGCTGCGACGAAATTATTTTTACTTCTGAAAAATATGTAAATTTATTGTACTATCACATCACACTATCACACTCACTGATATATTACCAATAGAGACGTTATACTCGTTATAAAAAGCTCTAAAGCGCGGCGAAATTATGTTATGTTATAGCTTTTTTAGGTAAAATATACGCAGCAAAATAAAATAAAATCAAAATCAAATATCATTTATTCAGTAGGACCGTTATGACCACTTTGAAACGTCTTAAGAGCTAGGTGATTCTACTCCTGTTCTTTCGCGACCAACGTGAAGAATCAAGGCAACAAACACGGTATGGGGCCTAGCTTTCTTTTCGGTGATGCATCCGCTTAAAATCTAAATAGTCAAGCTCCAGTGTGGAGCCAGTCGAACAATGTGAGTCTCGTCAAAGTCGTCAAAAGAAAAAAAAAGAGGATTAATACCTCAACAAAAATTCAGCTTTGTTTATATCACTCAAGAAAACTAAAATATAGCAGAGATGTTATAAAACCCCGTTATTAGAATGAGATAAATTATAATTTATAACTAATGTAAATTTCATTCGTGGTTATGAACATTATGATTTTTGATAATAGTCTTCATATCTTCTAAAGTGTGGATACTTGCACGGCATCTCATACGTTGAGAGGCGTCACAAAGCCAATAAATTTTTGGGCCTTTGGTTTTATGTTTGTAGAATCGGTATCCAGAGATGACTAAGGCAGGTCGACCACGCTGCGTTGTAGTTACTATTATCTCTGAAAAAAGGGTCAGTTTGTTGTAATATAAATTACAAAACAAGGCTCACGTAATAATAATATCATCTGTTTACTATAACTATAACTTTAAACTGATATTTACTGGTAAGGGCGCGTGCGCACGAGCAGTTTTAACACGGCCCGGTTTTTTGTCGGCACCGAGGGCTCATGCCCACGAGACGGTTTTTTGCGAGGGCGAGCGCCGTGCCCGGTTGCCGGAGCAGGCCCTAGCGCCGGCGTCGTGTGGTTGGCTCCATAGTGTCCCATACATTACTGTGACGGCCCGGTTTGACGCCGGGCTTAGATCCGGTGAAAAACGGTCTCGTGGGCACGAGCTCTAACGGATCGATTCATGTGTGTTAGAAAGATAGAGCCGCAGATTTTTTTTATAACAGAAAACAATGTTTCATGTCTTCAATAAATTACTTGAGTAGGTACCTACTATTTAATAAAACACTTATTTTTCTTTCTATAACGAATTGATTTGAAATCTAAGAATAAAAACGTGTTTGATTTTTATTAAGTACCTGTTATAAACAGACAACAACTACAGTAAACTTTTAACTAATATTTTTTCGTATCATAATTAAGTATTATTTTATTACTTAAGTACTAATTAATTACCATGTCATCAAAATAAATAAGGCCCTGATTTATCAAGAGTCCAAAGATAGCAATATCTATTTTAATCGATTTTTTGATCAGTAGATGCAATTAAAATGATACGACGACCACTGTGTGACGACGTCTTAATTTTTAATGAACTGATTTGGATGAATCTTGAAAAAGTGTAGATATTGGTCTGAATAACATGTAGGTAAATGTAAAATACTGGTACCACACGAGCGAAGCCGCGGGCGAAAGCTAGTGACTCATCGTCATCGTCATAAGCCCTTCTCATCCAACTGCTGGGCATAGGCCTCTCTTCGCTTTTGCCATTCGTCTATATACTGTGCCAATATTACCCATGTAAGACCTGCCCCTCGATTCTACTAAAAAACTATTTTGTTTTGTTTCTTAATCTACTAATGGCCATTGAGGTTAAGTTACTCTGTTGTGATGACGTTTTCAAACAAATTACCCATGAGGTTTTGCAAATTACGTCATTTTGGAGAACGAAACAAGACGCAGCGGCAATGATTCTTGAATGGTTGACGTTGTAGAATAGAGAAATTGGGGCCCTGCGAATTATACAATGACGTCGATTCTCGTCGGTAGACGACCGATACTCCTTATTCCGTCTCTTGGCCACCACTTCTCAACACTCTGCTCCACCTGTCATCACTGCGTTCACTCTCCTGCCCAGCTCCATTTGAGCCTCAATATTCGCTAGCTAACTCATTACACTAAACAACTGATAAGAAACACTTTTTTTTTCATCATAATTTTCATTTGTGGTTATGAACATTATGACATTTGATAATAGTCTGCATATCTTCCGAAGTGTGGATAATTGCACGGCATCCTTTACGTTTATGGGTGGCACAAAACCAATGAATTTTAAAGCTATGGGTTCGAAGTTTGCAGAATCGGTATCCAGATATGACTAAAACAGGTCGTCCACGCTGCGATGTAGTTACTGTCACTTCTGAAAAAATATGTAAGTTTTTTGTACTATAAATATAAAAAAAGACGTGAGTCTCACGTAATAAAGCGGTCCTCACACTGGCAACGCTCCCCGCAGCGGTGTGCGTGCCTGCATATTTTCACACTGTAAATCCCGCACGTCGCTGCGTTGTCAGTGTGTTGTACTATGCGTGTTTTCTATACAAATTGAGATACTTGTATACAATATTAAAACCTGCAGCCACGCAGACGCACGAGAACCGCCAAATTCATCTGTTTACGTACATAACTATATACTGATAACGATTCGATTTATCTGTGTCAGAAAGACAGAGTCGCAGAAAGTGTTTTTATAAAGTACAGCCAGCGTCAAAAATCGATGAACATTTTGAGTTTTTAATTATTTATCAACACTTTTTAAATGATTCTTTTGAGTCGATCTTTCTGAACTCAGTTGGCAGATCATTCTAATTGAACAGCCGTAAACGAAAACATGTTTGTCGTGTAAGTTTGTTTGAAAGTTCGATAATGTATAGATGTTGGTCTGAAATAGCATGTATGCTATCATATTAAAATGCTAGCACAGCAACAGCACGAACGAAGTCACGGGCGGCAGCTAGTGACTTATAAATATAATCAATCATGATCTTAGTGCAGACTTCACAACAGGAAAATAAATTACAAATTTCAATCTTTTTTCTTTTCATAATTTTTATTTATGATTATGAACATTGTGATACTTGGTCATAGTCTTCATATCCTTTAAAGTGTGGATTTTTGCACGGCAGCCTTTATTGTTATGAGTGGAACAAAACCAGTAAATTTTTGAGTCCGTAGTTTGTTGTTTGCAGAATCTGTGTCCAGATAAGACTAAGACAGGATTTCCACGTTGCGACACAGATATTGTTACATCTGAAAAAAGTGTAAGTTGGTTCGAAAGTTGGACAAAGTGTAGATATTGGACTGAAATAGCCTGTATGCTATCATATTATAATGCTAGTACAGCAACAGCACGAGCGAGGCAAGCGCAGAAAAGTGATCGGACAAAAATGACAATTATTAAGGGTGGATTCTACCAAACTGTCATCTTACTCCCAGAGTAGTTATTCCATTATCTGACAGAATTTGAAATACATTTGTTTAGAAAGCGCAACCGAACATTATTAGGTGCATTCAAATTATCCTGGTATAAGGTGACAACTTTACAATGTCAAAATATTCAAACAAACAGCAGTTTATCTGTGGTTTAATCTCCAGATAAAACTTATTCCAGTTTGGTAAAATCCAGCCTAAATGATCTATCCAATGGTGCAATCCAATAACATAAATAATATAAATATTACACGGGGAATTAGAAGTTTAAATGTTAAAGATACAATATGCTTTTCAGTTACTTTCCAATTACTTTATTTATCGAGGGAATAGACAGGGAAATACAGTGAAATTCAGTTAGTAACTCATAAATGTAATCAATCATAAATGTAATCAATCATAAATGTCCTAGTGCAGACTTAATAACACGTTTCAATCTTTTTTCGTCATAATTTTTATTAGTGATTATGAACATTGTGCAATTTAGTAATAGTCTTCATATCCTCTAAAGTATGGATTTTTGCACGGCAGTTTGTACGTTTATTGGTGGAACAAATCCAGTGAATTTTGGAGCTACTAGTTTGATTTTTGCAGAATCTGTGTCCAGATATGACTAAGATAGGCATTCCCCGTTGCGATAGAGATATTGTTACTTCTGAAAAAAGTGTAAGTTGGTTCTAAAGTTGGATAAAGTGTAGATATTGGTCTGAAATACCTTGTATGCTATCATATTATAATGCTAGCACAGCAACAGCACGAGCAAAGCGA
This sequence comes from Camptogramma bilineatum, assembly GCA_958496255.1. Classification (NCBI taxonomy): domain Eukaryota; kingdom Metazoa; phylum Arthropoda; class Insecta; order Lepidoptera; family Geometridae; genus Camptogramma; species Camptogramma bilineatum. The sequence continues at coordinate 13,251,325 of OY292460.1, read as the reverse complement.
GCTAAGAAAAAGTGATCGGACCAAAATTCAATTATTAAATGATCTGTTCAATGGTGCAATCCAATAACATAAACAATAAAAATATTAAACGGGGAATTAGGACATCAAATGTTTAAGATACATGTCATGTTGGCTTTTCAGTTACTTTCCACTTAATTTATTTATCGAGGGTATAGATAGGGAAATACAGTGAAATTCAGTTAGTACCTAACTCATAAATGTAATCAATCATAAATGTCCTAGTGCAGACTTAATATTTACCCATATTATAAATGTGAAAATGTGTTTATTTGTTTGTTTATTTGTCCTGCTTTCACGTCAAAACAAAGCAACGGATTGACATAATTTCATGTGAGGAGATATTTGGAGGGCTGGAGAATAACATGGGCTACTTTTTAACCGGGTACCACGCGAGAGAAGCCGCGGACAGCAGCTAGTAATAGATAAATTAATTACGCGTCTCAATCTTTATTTCGTCATAACTTTTATTTGTGATTATGAACATTGTTCAACTTCGTAATAGTCTTCATATCCTCTAAAGTGTGGATTTTTGCACGGCAGTTTGTATGTTTATGGGTGGAACAAAACCAGTGAATTTTTGAGCTACTAGTTTGATGTTAGTAGAATCTGTATCCAGAGACGACTAAGACAGGATATCCACGTTGCGACAAAGATATTGTTACTTCTGAAAAAAGTGTAAGATTGTTCGAAAGTTGGATAAAGTGTAGATATTGGTCTAAAATAGCCTGTATGCTATCATATTAAAATGCTAGCAAAGCAATAGCATGAGCGCAGCGAGTTAAGAAAAAGTGATCGGAAAAAAATGTCAATTATCAAATGAGATCTATTCTATGGTGCAGTAATGCAGACTTAATAACAGATAAATAAATAACACGTCTCACTCTTTTTTTCGTCATAATTTTTATTAGTGATTGTGAATATTGTGCAATTTAGTAATAGTCTTCATATCCTCTAAAGTGTGGATTTTTGCACGGCAGCCTTTACATTGAAGGGGACAAAGCCAGTAAGTTTTTGAGCCCTTAGTTTGTTGTTTGCAGAATCTGTGTCCAGATATGACTAAGACAGGATTTCCACGTTTCGACGAAGATATTGTTACTTCTGAAAAAAGTATAAAATGGTTCGAAAGTTCTATAAAGTGTAGATATTGGTCTGAAAAAGCATGTATGCTATCATATTAAAATGCTAGTACAGCAACAGCACGAGCGAAGCTGCGTGCGGAAGCTAGTGACTCATAAATGTAATCAATTATAATGTCCTAGTGCAGACTTAATAACAGATAAATTAAGTACACGTCTCTTATTTTCGTCGTAATTTTTATTAGTGATTATGAATATTGTGATACTTGGTAATAGTCTTCATATCCTCTAAAGTGTGAAGTTTTGCACGGCAGCCTGTACTGTGTTGATGGGTGGAACAACGCCAGTAAATTTTTGAGCTCTTAGTTATATGTTTGCAGAATCTGTGTCCAGATATGACTAAGACAGGATTTCCACGTTTCGACGAAGTTATTGTTACTTCTGAAAAAAGTGTAAGTTTGCTGTACCTATCCTAATACTTTACTTTACTTTACTTTACTTTACTCCATTGGCTCAGGGACCCAAAGTAAGTCTTGGCCTCCGAAACGCGAATTCGCCATTTCTTTCTGTCCATGGCTGCCTCCAGCTAGTTGTCGACTCCGATCCTTATCCTCACTAATATTATAAACTTATGCCTTTACATTTTTACGTAAATGATTTATACAGTTCAGGAGGCAATTTTATTCCTTCACTTGACGGGGCACTGTACTGCCTGGGACATTGTTGAGATAGAGTATGTTTGCTCAGCACCTAGACCATCCTTTTAGCTTAACCTGCATATCCACAGAAAAGATATGGTCAATGCGTGTGGGACTCTCTTAGGCGCAGGTTTCCTCACGATGCTTTCCTTCACCGTTTAGAGCTCCTGTTAATGTGCATATATTTTTTTCGGAACAATCAGTGCATTAACGAACTAATTATAAATGCGAAAGTAACTCTGTCTGCCTGTCTGTATTTTATGCTTCCACGGCTTCACAGCTTGACAGATTTTTATTAAATCTGATATAGTAATACATAGTTTTAATCTTGAGGAAGGGCATAGGCTACTTTTTATCCCCGAAAAAATCCAATTCCCGCGATAAAGGGTACCCACGCGGGACCATCTAGTTAATTTTAAAAAAGGCTATGCGCACGTTATAATAATGGGGAATAATAAGTCGAGCCGCAGAATTATTTTTTGGCCACGGAACCTAACTTCTGATTTTATAACTAAGCAACGGGAAAATAAGAAACCTTCTAATAAACTAACTCGTCTTTTTTACAGCATCAACTAAATATTTTAAAGAAAGCGTCAAGTAAATAACAACAATTATTTTTACTTGACCTACTGATTTATACATCGCCATCAAATTTACTAACTCAGCCACGGATTTTATAACTAACCAACAGTTTAGGTTAGGTTAAGGTTAGATTATGAAAAAACTACGCGCGAGGCAAGCGAGCGTAGCGAGCGTGCCGCGGCCGCGGCCGCCGAAGTTACAGAAATCTAATTCATAAAGAATACAATATATTATACCTACTCCGGTATTTTCGACATTTTAAGCATACTACATTCCAAGTATCGTCTTTATAAACTTCGATCAATCGATTTTTATACATTTCAAATATTCTTGATTTTGAAATTCGCTATTTTAAGCTATGGTATTACAATTAATGTTACACTAATTTTTAAAAATGCTGAATTATAAAATTAGAAGTAGATAGACTTACTTTATTGGTGTCATATTTAAATATTTTAGGAGTTCCCGCTTGAATATGTGTTACAAATTTAGATACTAAAAAACAAATTTAGATGCTAAAAAGTAACTGGCATGGTGAGTTGTATTTACAGTGGCTTCCATCGAGGATATTTAGTGGCTAAGATAGTATTTTTTAGAGGCACATTGATAGTGGCTGACTTAGTAATTCAGAGGTCAATGTAATTTTTTAGAGGCGAAAAATGCTATTAAATAGAAGTCGGTTTAATTAGCACCCTATAATAATCATTTGTTTACGTACATCTATCTACTGATATGTACCGATAACGGTTAGATTCATTTGTGTCCTGTCAATCGTAGACAAATATTGCCTCCTAACATAACTCATCTCAATCAATAACTTGTATAAATCATCTAGATAAGATATAAAGGCCTAAGTTTTAGTGCAGACTTCACAACAGATAAATAAGTTACACGTCTAAATTTTTTTTTCGTTCTAATATTTATTCGTGATTATGAACATTGTGATACTTGGTAATAGTCGTCATATCCTCTAAAGTGTGAATTATTGCACGGCAGCCTTTATGGTTATGAGTGGAACAGAACCAGTGAATTTTAGGGCTTCTGGTTCGATGTTTGCAGAATCTGTATCCGGAGACGACTAAGATAGGATATCCACGTTGCGACGAAGTTATTGTTACTTCTGAAAAAAGTGTAATGTATGTTTGTTCGAAAGTTGGATGAAGTGTAGATATTGGTCTGAAGTAGCATGTATGCTATCATATTAAAATGCTAGCACAGTAACAGCACGAGCGAAGCCACGGACGGCAGCTAGTGACTCATAAATGTAATGAATCATAATCTTAGTGCAGACTTAACCACAGGAAAATGAATAACAAAACTCAATCTTTTTCTCATAATTTTTAATTATGATTATGAACATTGTGAGACTTGGTAATAGTCTTCATATCCTTTAAAGTGTGGATTTTTGCATGGCAGCCTTTATCGTGATGGGTGGAACAAAACCAGTAAATTTTTGAGTCCGTAGTTTGTTGTTTGCAGAATCTGTGTCCAGATAAGACTAAGACAGGATTTCCACGTTGCGACACAGATATTGTTACATCTGAAAAAAGTGTAAGTTGGTTCGAAAGTTGGATAAAGTGTAGATATTGGACTGAAATAGCATGTATGCTATCATATTATAATGCTAGTACAGCAACAGCACGAGCGAGGCAAGCGCAGAAAAGTGATCGGACAAAAATGTCAATTATAAAATGATCTATCCAATGGTGCAATCCAATAACATAAATAATATAAATATTACACGGGGAATTAGAAGATACAATTTTAAAGATGAATGCTAGCTTTTCAGTTACTTTCTACTTTCTTTATTTATCGAGGGAATAGACAGGGAAATACAGTGAAATTCAGTTAGTAACTCATAAATGTAATCAATCATAAATGTCCTAGTGCAGACTTAATAACACGTTTCAATCTTTTTTCGTCATAATTTTTATTAGTGATTATGAACATTGTGCAATTTAGTAATAGTCTTCATATCCTCTAAAGTATGGATTTTTGCACGGCAGTTTGTACGTTTATTGGTGGAACAAATCCAGTGAATTTTGGAGCTACTAGTTTGATTTTTGCAGAATCGGTGTCCAGAGATGACTAAGATAGGATTTCCACGTTGTGACGAAGATATTGTTACTTCTGAAAAAAGAGTAAGTTGGTTCGAAAGTTGGATAAAGTGTAGATATTGGTCTAAAATAGCCTGTATGCTATCATATTAAAATGCTAGCAAAACAACAGCACGAGCAAAGCAAGCTAAGAAAAAGTGATTGGACCAAAATTCAATTATTAAATGATCTGTTCAATGGTGCAATCCAATAACATAAATAATAAAAATATTAAACGGGGAATTAGGACATCAAATGTTTAAGATACATGTCATGTTGGCTTTTCAGTTACTTTCCACTTAATTTATTTATCGAGGGTATAGATAGGGAAGTACAGTGAAATTCAGTTAGTAACTCATAAATGTAATAATCAATCATAAATGTACTAGTGCAGACTTAATATTTACCCATATTATAAATGTGAAAGTGTGTTTATTTGTTTGTTTATTTGTCCTGCTTTCACGTCAAAACAAAGCAACGGATTGACATGATTTCATGTGAGGAGATATTTGGAGGGCTGGAGAATAACATAGGCTACTTTTTATCCGGGTACCACGCGAGCGAAGCCGCGGGCAGCAGCTAGTAATAGATAAATTAATTACGCGTCTCAATCTTTATTTCGTCATAACTTTTATTTGTGATTATGAACATTGTTCAACTTTGTAATAGTCTTCATATCCTCTAAAGTGTGGATTTTTGCACGTCAGTTTGTATGTTTATGGGTGGAACAAAACCAGTGAATTTTTGAGCTACTAGTTTGATGTTTGTAGAATCTGTATCCAGAGACGACTAAGACAGGATATCCACGTTGCGACAAAGATATTGTTACTTCTGAAAGAAGTGTAAGATTGTTCGAAAGATGGATAAAGTGTAGATATTGGTCTAAAATAGCCTGTATGCTATCATATTAAAATGCTAGCAAAGCAACAGCATGAGCGCAGCGAGTTAAGAAAAAGTGATCGGACAAAAAAGTCAATTATTAAATGAGATCTATTCTATGGTGCAGTAATGCAGACTTAATAACAGATAAATGAATAACACGTCTCACTCTTTTTTTCGTCATAATTTTTATTAGTGATTGTGAATATTGTGCAATTTAGTAATAGTCTTCATATCCTCTAAAGTGTGGATTTTTGCACGGCAGCCTTTACATTGAAGGGGACAAAGCCAGTAAGTTTTTGAGCCCTTAGTTTGTTGTTTGCAGAATCTGTGTCCAGATATGACTAAGACAGGATTTCCACGTTTCGACGAAGATATTGTTACTTCTGAAAAAAGTATAAAATGATTCGAAAGTTCTATAAAGTGTAGATATTGGTCTGAAATAGCATGTATGCTATCATATTAAAATGCTACTACAGCAACAGCACGAGTGAAGCCGCGTGCGGAAGCTAGTCACTCATAAATGTAATCAATTATAATGTCCTAGTGCAGACTTAATAACAGATAAATTAATTACACGTCCTTTTTTTCGTCGTAATTTTTATTAATGATTATGAACATTGTGATACTTGATAATAGTCTTCATATCCTCTAAAGTGTGAATTTTTGCACGGCAGCCTGAACATTGATGGGTGGAACAACGCCAGTAAATTTTTGAGCCCTTAGTTTGATGTTTGCAGAATCTGTGTCCAGATATGACTAAGATAGGATTTCCAAGTTTCGACGAAGTTATTGTTACTTCTGAAAACAGTGTAAGTTTGTTGTACCTATCCTTATACTTTACTTTACTGTACTTTACTCCATTGGCTCAGGGACCCAAAGTAAGTCTTGGCCTCCGAAACGAGAATTCGCCACTTCCTTCTGTCCATGGCTGCCTCCAGCCAGTTGTCGACTCCGATCCTTATCCTCACTAATAATATAAACTTATGCCTTTACATTTTTACGTAAATGATTTATACAGTTCAGGAGGCAATTTTATTCCTTCACTTGACGGGGCACTGTACTGCCTGGGACATTGTTGAGATAGAGTATGTTTGCTCAGCACCTAGACCATCCTTTTAGCTTAACCTGCATATCCACAGAAAAGATATGGTCAATGCGTGTGGGACTCTCTTAGGCGCAGGTTTGCTCACGATGCTTTCCTTCACCGTTTAGAGCTCGTGTTAATGTGCATATATTTTTTTCGGAACAATCAGTGCATTAACGAACTAATTATAAATGCGAAAGTAACTCTGTCTGCCTGCCTGTATGTTATGCTTTCACGGCTTCACGGCTTGACAGATTTTTATTAAATCTGATATAGTATTACATAGTTTTAATCTTGAGGAAGGACATATGCTACTTTTTATCCCGGAAAAAATCCAAAGGATTCCCACGCGGGACCATCTAGTAAATTATAAAAAAGGCTATGCGCACGTTATAATAATCATTTGGTTACGTACATCTTTTTTCTGATATTTACTGATAACGGTTAGATTCATTTGTGTCCTGTCAATCGTAGACAAATATTGCCTCCTAACATAAATCATCTCAATCAATAACTTGTATAAATCATCTAGTAAAGATGTAAAGGCCTAAGTTTTAGTGCAGACTTCACAACAGATAAAAAAGTTACACGTCTCAACTTTTTTTTCGTTGTTATTTTATTTGTGATTATGAACATTGTGATACTTGGTAATAGTCTTCATATCCTCTAATGTGTGGATTATTGCACGGCAGCCTTTACGTTTATGGGTGGAACAAAACCAGTGAATTTTTGAGCTACTAGTTTGATGTTTGCAGAATCTGTATCCAGAGACGACTAAGATAGGATATCCACGTTGCGACGAAGTTATTATTACTTCTGAAAAAAGTGTATGTTTGTTCGAAAATTGGATAAAGTGTAGATATTGGTCTGAAGTAGCATGTATGCAATCATATTAAAATCATATTAAAATAAGCTAGCATAGCAACAGCACGAATAAAGCCGCGGGCGGTAGCCAGTGACTCATAAATATAATTAATCATAACTGCAGGCTTAAAAACAGAAAAATTAATTACACGTCTCAATCTTTTTTCTCTTCATAATATTTATTTGTGATTATGAACATTGTGATACTTGGTAATTGTCTTCATATCCTCTAAAGTGTGAATCATTGCGCGGCAGCCTTTATAATGGGTGGAACAAATCCAGTGAATTTTTGTGCTACTAGTTGAATGTTTGCAGTATCTGTTTCCAGAGATGACTAAGATAGGATTTCCACGTAGCGACGAAGTTAGTTTTACTTCTGAAAAAGTATAAGTTTGTTTGAAAGTTGGGTAAAGAGTTGATATTGGTCTGATTTAAAATGCTAGCACAGCAACAGCACGAGCGAAGCCGCGTGCGGAAACTAGTAACTAATAAATGTAATCAATTATAATATCATGTATAAGTATAAGTGCAGACTTAATAACAGATAAATGAATTACACTTCTTAATCTTTCTTTTTCGTCGTAATTTTTATTTGGATTATGAACATTGTGAAACTTGGTAATAGTCTTAATATCCTCTTAAGTGTGGATTATTGCACGGTAACCTCTATTATTACGGGTGAAACAAATCTAGTGAATTTTAGCGCTGCTGGTTCAATGTTTGCAGAATTTTTATCCATTAACATAGGCGATCCACATTTCGACGAAGTTATTGTGATTTCTGAACAAAGTGTAAGTTTGTTTGAAAGTTGGATATAAGTGTAGATATTGATCTAAAAATAGCATGTACGCTATCATAATAAAATTCTAGTACAGCAACAGCTCGAACGAAGCGAGCGCAGAAAAGTGATCGGACAAATGTCAATTATTAAATGATATATGCAATGGTGCAATCCAATAACATAAATAATAAAATATTAAACGGGGAATTAGGAGATCAAATGTTTAAGATACATGTCATGTTGGCTTTTCAGTTACTTTCCACTTAATTTATTTATCGAGGGTATAGACAGGGAAATACAGTAAAATTCAGTTAGTAACTCATAAATGTAATCAATCATAAATGTCCTAGTGCAGACTTAATTTGAACCCATTTTATAAATGTGAAAGTGTGTTTATTTGTTTGTTTATTTGTCCTGCTTTCACGTCAAAACAGAGCAACGGATTGACGTGATTTTTTGTGTGGAGATAGTAGAAGGCTGGAGAATAACATAGGCTACTTTTTATCCGGGTACCACGCAAGCGAAGCCGCGGGCAGCAGCTGGTAATAGATAAATTAATTACACGTCTCAATCTTTATTTCGTCATAACTTTTACGTGATTATGAACATTGTTCAACTTTGTAATAGTCTTCATATCCTCTAAAGTGTGGATTTTTGCACGGCAGTTTGTATATTTATGGGTGGAACAAAACCAGTGAATTTTTGAGCTACTAGTTTGATGTTTGTAGAATCTGTATCCAGAGACGACTAAGACAGGATATCCACGTTGCGACAAAGATATTGTTACTTCTGAAAAAAGTGTAAGATTATTCGAAAGTTGGATAAAGTGTAGATATTGGTCTGAAATAGCATGTATATTAAAATGCTAGCACAGCAACAGCACGAACGAAGTCACGGGCGGCAGCTAGTGACTTATAAATATACTCAATCATGATCTTAGTGCAGACTTCACAACAGGAAAATAAATTACAAATTTCAATCTTTTTTCTTTTCATAATTTTTATTTATGATTATGAACATTGTGATACTTGGTCATAGTCTTCATATCCTTTAAAGTGTGGATTTTTGCACGGCAGCCTTTATTGTTATGAGTGGAACAAAACCAGTGAATTTTTGAGCCCTTAGTTTGATGTTTGCAGAATCTGTGTCCAGATATGACTAAGACAGGATTTCCACGTTTCGACGAAGTTATTGTTACTTCTGAAAAAAATGTAAGTTTGTTGTACCTATCCTTATCCTCACTAATATTATAAACTTATGCCTTTACATTTTTACGTAAATGATTTATACAGTTCAGGAGACAATCTTATTCCTTCACTTGACGGGGCACTGTAGTGCCTGGAACATTGTAGAGATAGAGTATGTTTGCTCAGCACCTAGACCATCCTCTTAGCTTAACCTGCATATCCACAGAAAAGATATGGTCAATGCGTGTGGGACTCTCTAAGCCGCAGGTTTCCTCACGATGCTTTCCTTCACCGTTTAGAGCTCGTGTTAATGTGCATATATTTTTTTCGGAACAATATTCGTAGACAAATATTGCCTCCTAACATAAATCATCTCAATCAATAACTTGTATAAATCATCTAGTAAAGATGTAAAGGCCTAAGTTTTAGTGCAGACTTCACAACAGATAAATAAGTTACACGTCTTAATTTTTTTTTCGTTCTGATTTTTATTCGTGATTATGAACATTGTGATACTTGGTAATAGTCGTCATATCCTCTAAAGTGTGGATTATTGCACGGCAGCCTTTATGATTATGAGTGGAACAGAACCAGTGAATTTTAGGGCTTCTGGTTCGATGTTTGCAGAATCTGTATCCGGAGACGACTAAGATAGGATATCCACGTTGCGACGACGTTATTGTTACTTCTGAAAAAAGTGTAATGTATGTTTGTTCGAAAGTTGGATGAAGTGTAGATATTGGTCTGAAGTAGCATGAATGCTATCATATTAAAATGCTAGCACAGCAACAGCACGAGCGAAGCCACGGGCGGCAGCTAGTGACTCATAAATATAATCAATCATGATCTTAGTGCAGACTTAACAAGAGGAAAATGAATAACAAATCTCAATCTTTTTTCTCATAATTTTTAATTATGATTATGAACATTGTGACACTTGGTAATAGTCTTCATGTCCTTTAAAGTGTGGATTTTTGCATAGCAGCCTTTATCGTGATGGGTGGAACAAAACCAGTAAATTTTTGAGTCCTTAGTTTCTTTTTTGCAGAATCTGTGTCCAGATATGACTAAGACAGGATTTCCACGTTTCGACGAAGTTATTGTTACTTCTGAAACAACATTACATTATGTTTAAAAACCCCCGACATATCCCTTCATAAACTTGAAAAGAGCTGTTCATCTTCAAATGGCCGAACCAATTTTGATAAAACATGTCTAAGAACCATACCGTCTTACGAGTTTTATTAGACGCGGGCGAAGCCGCGGGCGACATCTAGTAATGTAAAATAAACCCTATTTCATAATTTATTATGATCTTGATGAATTTAAAGCCAGATTTCTATAGAAAAACATATTTCATGACTTCAATAAATTATTTAAACATTGTTCGAAAAAACACTTATTTTACTTTCTTCAATGTAAGAAAACATTAATTTTCCCCGTCTATTTGTCTACTGAGAAAATGTCCCTCAAAGGTATAAATCGATCAGTTGATATAAAAACAAATCGGTTATCGTTTATATGCGTCAGAGTTATAAAAATGTTTTCAGTGGTTATGTACATTATAACATTTTACAATGGTAGTCATATCGTCCAACGTGTAAAGAATTGCGCGACATTCAAGCTCTTGACGAGTTGAACAAAACCAATGAATTTTAGAACTATAGGCTCTGTGTTTACAGAATCTGTACCCCGACATGACTAGAATAGGATGACCACGTCTCGAAGTAGTTAGTTTTATGCCTGAAACAATTATACACTATGACAATAATAAGGCATATACATATACTTTTATTACATAATAATATACAGTGTCAGGAGGCAATCTTTGTCTACACCTAACCGTCTTTACGAAACTGTGTGCTTGGGATTTTAAGATGGAAAAGGCTTACCCAGCACTTAGACCTTCTTCTCAGCTTAACCGCCTGTAGCCACAGGAAAGACATCGTCAATACGTGTAGAGCTGACTAAGCCATGAGTCACGATCGATGGTATCCATCACTGTTCTAGAGCTTCTGTTAATGCGCATATAATTTTTTAGAAATAAAAAATTCCATTGATGCAGCCAGGTGGGTGGACGATATTGAGGCCATAGAGGGAAAGACGTGGATGAGAACGGCACAGGGTCGACTAGAATGGCGTTTGAGGGAGGAGGCTTATACCCAGCAGTGGGCTATCATTTGAGCTGCCAATGATGATGATGATTGATGCATGGCATATCGTTTTTTAATTAACCTATGGCTTCCCACTACTGGGCAAAGATCTCCCCCAAATCTCACCAATATAGAAAATATAAAAATAATTTAACAGTATCGATACACTTATATTAGTAATATCGAATTAAATTTATTATTACTTTTAAACAAATTATTTGGTCAGTAACAGTATTTACAAAATTATGACTAATGATTATGTACATTATGACATTTGACAATAGTCATATCGTATAATGTATGTATCAATGCGCGGCATCCATACTTGCGACGAGTAGCACAAAACCAATGGATTTTCGAACTGTTGGTTCGGTGCTTGCAAAATCGGTACCCAGACATTTCTATGACAGGATGACCAAGCTTCGAAGTCGTTACAGTTATTTCTAAAAAACAAAAACAAATATAAAAATATAAATATAAATTATAAAACTAATACTATTTAAACCTATGTTTGAGGAAGATGACTGGCCATTGGAAAAAACATTTTGTGAAAAAAGTGTTTTGCTTTTTTTTGTTTTGAAAACAGAACAGCTGGAGGAATTGGGTACAGTATTTGAACTCTGTTTTTTCTTTTTTAAAGACTATTAAAAAGTAGGTATAGGTGGGTTTTGTAATGTTATGAAAACAAAAAAGTGACTTACGTTTAGGCTTACCCTATAATTCAAATTCAACTGTCAAATTAACATGGCTTCAGATAATGTTTTTTCTTCTCACAAAGAGATGGCAACAGACTTAGCAGCCATCTGAACTATATGAAGCTTATAAGTCTATAATGAATAACGGAGATAATCTCCTACTAATATTATAAATGCGAAAGTTTGTGTAAAATGATCAGTGACTGTGAATATTATTACATTTGACAATAGTCTTATTATCATCTAAAGTGTGAATCACTGCACGACATCCTTTTGTGTTATGTGTAGAGCAAAGCCAATAAGTTTTGGCACCGTGAGTTCGACATATGCAGAATCTGTACCCAGACACGACTATAATAGGATGTCCTCGTCGTGACGTCGTTATTGATATTTCTGAAAAACAAAAAGCGATGCTTGATACTTTTTTGAATTCAATTCTTATCCTGCGGGCTTAAAAAGGCCGTTAGAGCAGAATCATAATAGGAATTTCCACGCCAGCGAAGCCGCGGGCGGAAACAAGTTAAATATAAAGTTACAATTGTTTATTTGATCAAAAAAATAAATATAACGGGTTTTTTTTAATCTCAATTATAAAAAATGATCAGTGACTGTGAACATTATAGCATTTGATGATAGTCCTATTATCATCTAAAGTGTGAATCACTGCATGACATCCTTTTGTGTTATGTGTAGAGCAAAGCCAATAAGTTTTGGCACCGTGAGTTCGACATATGCAGAATCTGTACCCAGACACGACTATAATAGGATGTCCTCGTCGTGACGTCGTTATTGATATTTCTGAAAAAAAAAGCGATGCTTTATACTTTTTTGAATTCAATTCTTATCCTGCGGGCTTAAAAAGGCCGTTAGAATAATATATAATTGGAATTTCCACGCCAGCGAAGCCGCGGGCGGAAACAAGTTGAATATAAAGTTACAATTGTTTATTTGATCAAAAAAATAAATATAACGGGTTTTTTTTTAATCTCAATTATAAAAAATGATCAGTGACTGTGAACATTATAGCATTTGATGATAGTCTTATTATCATCTAAAGTGTGTATCACTGCATGACATCCTTTTGTGTTATGTGTAGAGCAAAGCCAATAAGTTTTGGCACCGTGAGTTCGACATTTGCGGAATCTGTACCCAGACACGACTATAACAGGACGTCCTCGTTGTGATGTCGTTATTAATATTTCTGGAACAAAAATCGATGCTTGCATAAGTAGTGTGAGTACAAAGGCCTTTAACTCTTTTTAACCGACTTCAAAAAAAAGAGGAGTTTCATAATTTTTCGGAATCTTTTTTTAATGATGTACGAGTATGTTCACCATTATGTTTATGGTTACTCGAAGACGCCTTGACCGATTTGGAAAATTCTTTTTTTCTTTGAAAGGGTAGGTATACTTTCCGATTGGTGCCACAAAAATTTGGTCTGTCGAGGATCTTCAGAGTTATGAACAGAAATGCACCTCGAGAGTAAAATAAAATTGCTCAGCTGTTAGAACATTGAAGTCAGTTTTTAAAATTTTTAACGCTATTAAATTTATTACGCTTAATTGAAGTTGTTAAAATGGAGCTCAGAATTTAGTTAAAAATTTCTTAAATACTTTACTAAAGTTTCAACTAAAAAATGTAAAAAAAGTGTCACATGCCAATTTCATATTAGTTCTATGACTAACCTCCGATAATATAGGTAACACTATTAATATAATTTCATTCGAAATAAAATGTTATCATTTATTTATCTCACACATTATATGAAAAACTACTTTTTGAATTCAAATTTTATCCCGTTCTTACTTATATTATTAATCTGAATGTTTGTGAGTATGTTTGTATTTCAATCACGGAAAACAAGCAAATTACCTAATGTATTATTAAAGAAACAATCTCAAAACTAGGTTTTTTATTTTATTTTTTATATAGAACGCATTGTCACCGAGTTGTGAGCTACCCTGAAATTTTCAGGCGGATAGCTAATCGAGAAGTGCTCGAGATTCCGACCTATAATATCTATCTAGCTATCTAATACGCCCATTGGATCCCACTGGGGCAAAGGCCTCCCTTTCCTTTTTCCATTCACCCCGGTGGTGTAAGGCGCGGGACATACAGACGAGGACGCGTCGCAGATATTATGTCTCTTCCGCGTCCCTTTCTTAGAAAATGTATAAAAGCGTCGCGCCGCAAAACATACAGAAGAGACGGGGCGCCGTCACATTTTGTATGAAAGGGACGCGGAAAAGACAAATGTCTGCGCCCCGTCTCTTCTATCTGGCCTGCGCCTAGGGCTTCAGTCGGCCAGTTAGTGGAGTATACCTATTTATAAATGTATGTAGGTACTTAGTAAAAAAATGGTAACTTGTAAACTAGTTAGATGAAACTTGGAATAGATATTTAGATATCGATCGGCTTGGAATATCATAAGGCTCAAACATAGTTGGGCAAGCCTAGGCAGCCTAGGCGAGTGCAAGCGAGAAGGCAAATCAATGCAAGGCGAGAGCGATAGAGAGGCAATGCGACCCTGAGCCAACATTGTGTGTGCCTTTAGGGGTTATTGAAAATGATAGACAAAGCGAGTGAAGCCCCCTTACTAGCTTCCGGGTGGAAACTACTAAATTATATATTAGTGATTATGGATATTATGGCATTTGGTTATTGTCATATCTTTTAAGGTGTGGATGACCGCGCGACATCCCTTTCGATTATGGGTAGAGCAAAACCAATGAGTTTTAGAAGCGTTGGTTCGCTGTTGGCTGAATCTGTATCCACAGACGAGCAACACAGGACGCCCACGCTGCGAAGTAGATAGAGTTACTTCTGAAAAAAAAAATCAAATTAAGTAAGTAAGTGATGAACTGTGGGCCAAAACTACCACTGACTGGAGCCCTGAGACAGTGAGACGGCGCGGTAGACCACGCAAGCGATGGCGAGACGAGCTAGACACCTTCAGCGACTATCAGTGGCAGGCAATGGCGTTAGACCGAACTACCTGGAAAACTCGAGGGGAGGCCTTTGCCCAGCAGTGGGACAGTGTAGGCTAAAAACAAACAAACAAGTAAGTAAGTACCTTATAGTCATAAGTTAGTTAAAGAACAATGTTCAAAGCGTCCCCACCCTTGTAGCACTTTAAAACCTATGTTAATCAATGGGCCATAACCATCTTATCATTATATTGTACTACAGCGAAACTGAAATGTGAATCCGAAAAAAGTTATATCGACATGAAGAAACCGGAATCAGTCACAATTATTTTGCCGTTTACCACAATGTTTTTTTTTAATAGATAGAGTAATTCAAGAGGAAGGTTTATATGTATAACTAGTGACCCACCCCGGCTTCGCACGGGTGCAATGCTCCCATATACGAGTATTAAGTAAGTATCAGAATTGCAGCAGTGCGAAGCCGGGGCTATAATATGTATCTGTCGCAGCCAACTGGCTGAATTAGCCATTGAATTAAGTGCCTAGCCTTTTTTTTAGCGCTGCCATTCAATTAAATGGCTAGGCGCATAGTTGAATCATTGAAGCGTTTAAAACGTTCAACACTATGCCTGATTGAAAGGCCGCCGTTTCATTGAATTAGTAGATATGTTTTTTCGCCACCGCGGCACTACTTTCGCTTTGTTTACAAAATGGCGTCTACAACTGGTGCTTCTCGAAAGTTGTGTGTTGTTTTGTCGTGAAAAACAAAGAAAATAAGTTCCCAGTGTTATTCGTATGCCACAAAATAATGGATTTACCTTCGAGCAGCCTTTCTGCGTGGGTGTGTGATACACAGGCCATAAAAAAAACCAAAACCTACTTATTTTTTCTGTGAGCAAGTGAACCGTCTAGCCATTTCATTGAAAAACGCCATTCAATTAAATGGCTGACCTTTGTTTAGCCGTAGTGTTGAACGTTGTGTTCAACTCACACACGTTTTTGCACTCTCACAGTCCACCCATTCTTTCTGAGGTAACAATCTTCAGTTGTATGTTCTCATTTATCTATTTATTTAATTTAAAAAAGTTATCACCTAAACTAAACTTGTGTCCGTGGAGGGCGCTGGGAACCGGGGCACAGATAATCTAGTCCGGTTCCTAGCACACAATCTAAATAAGTATCTAACTAAGCTTAAGTAGGTACCTACCAACATTAGTATGTCACTTTCGTTTCTACCTAATGGTATTTTCAAGTATCATTGTTTGTATCTGTACCTGTGTACCTACTACTACTTAAGCTTGTTTTGTGTGGAACCTAATAAATATTCTTATTCTTATTCTTATAGTTGAAAGGGATTGAAAGGGAACTATTTGACTAACCGAATTTCAGCCATTTCATTGAATGGCAGCGTTCAATGAAATGGCTAGGCATTTAATTGAATGACTAATTCAACCAGTTGCCTGCTACATATCTAATATATAAATATAATATAGGTATAATATATATAATCTATACGCGCGCATGTCGTCAGTATCGTATCGTACTATGGGATAGGAAGGCGTTTAGAGAATTTCGTTGGGCCAGCCAGTGCCTGGGACAATATTGTAATAGATACTGAAAACACCGGCTAATCTATTTGTTGTAATAAAAAGTCAACGGTTTTATTTGTATTTAAAAAAGTATTTTTATTTGAAAACTCCTAAATAACCGTCAATGACTACTTCACAAAAACGATAATCAGCAGAATTCTTCATTGAACTTTTTTCTGCTTCGTGACTTGATCCCGTGCGGGAGTCACAATTTAATTCCAAAGAGTTGTTTGAAAACTCCGAACGAAATAATCCCACAGTGATAATTAAAAAAAAGCATCGTAATGGGTAACATTATTGAGACTGATTCCGGTTTCTTCATGTCGATATAACTTTTTTCGGATTCACATTTCAGTTTCGCTGTAGTACAATAAAATGATAAGATGACTATGGCCCTTCGATTAACATAGGTTTTAAAGTGCTACAAGGGTGGGGACGGTGTCCATACATTTTTGGGCATTGTTCTTTCTTTTTAAATAAACAAATCATATTTGTTAATTTGTTAATGCCTTTTTTTAATGATTATGAACATTATAACATTTGAGGACAGTCTTAGAATTCTTTGAAGTATGAATCATTGCCCGACAGCCTTTATTACTGTGTGTAGAACAAATCCAATGAGTTTTAACGCTGTTGGTTCGAAGTCTGCAAAATCGATATTCCGAAACGATTATAATAGGTTTCCCACGCTTCGAGGTAACTACTGTTATATCTGGAAAAGAAAATCATTCCTATTCATTGCTCGTCTTACTAATAATGATTTTATTCCCACCCAGGAGAAACTGTGTCTGGTTGTTATAAAGTATTTATTTGGAAAAATATAGGGGCTAGATGGCGCCGTGTGAAATATCCACCAATATCATAATTTAATTTATATTTATGAGTAATTAGTAGTAGCGTAGAATAAATAATACAAATTTCGTATTGTGTCCCAACTTTTATTTTGTAAAAATGATTAATGATTATGAATATTATGACACTTGATAATAGTCATGTCTTCTAAAGTGTGGATAACAGCACGACAACCCTTGTTGTTATGGGTAGAACATAACCAATGGGTTTTAGTACCGAAGGTTCGATTTTTGTAGAATCGATACCCAGAAATAATCAACAATGGTCGTCCGCGATGAGATGTAGTTGCAGTTACTGTTATTTCTGAAAAAATAATTATATAGTACGATTTTCGTGATAAGGAACAGGTCACACCTCTAGGTTGTTGTAAAGTATTTATTTGAAAAAACATAGGGGCTAGATGGCGCTGTGTGAAATATCCACCAATATTATAATTTAGTTTTTATTTATGAGTAGTTAGTAGTAGCGTAGAATAAATAATACAAATTTCGTATTGTGTCCCAACTTTTATTTTGTAAAAATGATTAATGATTATGAATATTATGACACTTGATAATAGTCATGTCTTCTAAAGTGTGGGTAACAGCATGACAACCCTTGTTGTTATGGGTAGAACATAAACAATGGGTTTTAGTACCGAAGGTTCGAGATTTGTAGAATCGGTACCCAGAAATAATCAACAATGGTCGTCCACGATGAGACGTAGTTGCAGTTACTGTTATTTCTGAAAAAAAATAATTATATAGTACGATTTTCGTGATAAGGAACATGTCACACCTCTAGATGAAAAGTATTTTAGTAAGTATTCTTATTACTGTAATAGTCCAGTTTTTTCTTCGTCTAGGGAAGAAGACTGGAGAGTGACGGGCGTTATTTAACACACGGGAATTACTCACGTAAAATTATCGTCGATTTAGATACCGACAATGTTTCGATTCATCCGGAGAATCTTCATCTGGGTAAGGAGGGAGTTGCGGCAAGGTTACTCCTCGCGGTCGCGTCTCACACTGCGAGCAATGTAACGCTCGGCGCGGGACGAGGGTCGCGGAGGGAGTAGTGAGGGGCGCACTGTTGTAGCTGCCGGTGTCGTAAGGAGAGTCGGTGCTGGGTCTTCATCCTCACTATTCAAGTCTTCTGTGTCGTGGATATTGACACACACAGTACTGACGGTACTCCCTCCGCGATCCTCGTCCCGCGCCGAGCGTTACATTGCTCGCAGTGTGAGACGCGACCGCGAGGAGTAACCTTGCCGCAACTCCCTCCTTATGGGGCGTTTAAACGGCGCGCCAATACGCGAGCCGAGCCTGGCTCGGCTCGTGACTCGGCGCGCCACGCGCCGTTTAAACAGCTACGCTCGGCTCGGCTCGCATGTCCACGGACGGCTCGGCTCGCGTTACCCCGCGTCGTGTAAACGATCAGGCTTGCGTTCGTATTTAGCCGAGCCGCGCCTCCACGGACGGCTCGATACGCGAGTCGAGCGGCTCGGCTCGTGACTCGGCGCGCCACGCGCCGTTTAAACAGCTACGCTCGGCTCGGCTCGCATGTCCACGGACGGCTCGGCTCGCGTTACCCCGCGTCGTGTAAACGGGCAGGCTTGCGTTCATATTTAGCCGAGCCGCGCCTCCACGGACGGCTCGGCTCGCGTAGGCTCGTGATATCCCGCGTCGTTTAAACGCACCATTACCCAGATGAAGATTCTCCGGATGAATCGAAACATTGTCGGTATCTAAATCGACGATAATTTTACGTGAGTAATTCCCGTGTGTTAAATAATGTCTAGTACAACTCACGAAAGTTTTGAAAGTGAAATAGTGACTGGCGTTCTGAATGTTGAGCATAGTTTAACAAAAACATAAAAGTATTCTGTATACAAGCTTTGCTTAGTTTTGGGCTTTATGGCGCTTTGTGAAATGTCCACCAATAATTACAATTATTTACTGTTATTATAACTAAAAACCTCATTTATCAAAAGGTAAATTAATAATACAAATTTCGTATTGTGTTCCAACTTTTATTTTGTAAAAATGATCAGTGATTATGAACATTATGACACTTTACAACAGTCATGTCTTCTAAAGTGTGGATGACTGCACGACAACCCTTGTGATTATGGGTAGAACATTGCCAATAAACTTTAAGACCAGTAGTTCGATATTTGTAGAATCGGTATCCAGAAATCACTATCAATTGTTTTCCACGCTTAGACTTAGCTGTGGTTACTCTTATTTCTGAAAAAACAATTATATAAATAGTACACTTTTCACAATGAGGAACATGCCACGCTCTTAGATGAAAATAATTTTAGTATACTTATACTCTAATAGTCTAGGGAAGAGGACTGGAGAATGACTGGAGTTCTGAATATTAAGTACCTATGTTTTAACAAAAATATAAAAGTATTCTGTTAATACGTCTGGTTCCCATAGCACAACCATTGCTTAGTTTTGTGAAATGTGCACCTATATACAATTATTTGTGACTAAAAACCTATTTTATCAATAGGTAAATAAATAATACAAATTTCGTGTTGCGTCTCAACTTTTATTTTGTAAAAATGATCAGTGATTATGAATATTATTACATTTGACAACAGTCATGTCTTCTAAAGTGTGGATGACTGCACGACAACCCTTGGTATTATGGGTAGAACATTGCCAATAAATTTTAAGCCCGGTAGTTCGATATTTGTAGAATCGGTATCCAGAAATCACTATTAATTGTTTTCCACGTTTAGACTTAGCTGTAGTTACTCTTATTTCTAAAAAAATAATAACTTAAATAGTACGATTTTCATAATGAGGAATATGCCAAGCTCTTAGATGAGAATCATTTTAGTATGCATATTACTCTAATAGTCTAGGGAATAAGACTGGAGAGTGACTGGCGTTGTGATTATTAAGTACCTATGTTTTAACAAAAATATAAAAGTATTCTGTTAATACGTCTGGTTCCCATAGCACAACCATTGCTTAGTTTTGTGAAATGTGCACCTATATACAATTATTTGTGACTAAAAACCTATTTTATCAATAGGTAAATAAATAATACAAATTTCGTGTTGCGTCCCAACTTTTATTTTGTAAAAATGATCAGTGATTATGAATATTATGACACTTGACAATAGTCATGTCCTTTAAAGTGTGGATGACTGCACGACAACCCTTGGTTATATGGGTAGAACAATACCAATGGATTTTGCACGGATTTGCACGGGAGGTATGAGATTTGTAGAATCGGTATCCAGAAACCACTATCATTGGTCGTCCACGCTGAGACGTAGTAGTAAATGCTCTTATTTCTGAAAAAATAATAATTACTTAGTCTGGGTGTTTCATTGTTTTCTATATGTAATTTACGTGAAACGACCAGCAATATTTATTATTTACTAGCTGGTACCCGAATAAAAAGTTTTCTATGTTCAATTTCCGGTCATTATCTGTCTACATTTTAAATTTCAGCCAAATCGGTTCAGTGGTTGTCGAGTTATAGAGGAACAAACATACATCCAAACATATAAACATCCAAACTTTCGCATTTATAATATTAGTGTGATTTATTTAACTTTCAAAACTTTCGTGAGTTGTACTTGATATTAGATATCTACCGACAATGTTTCGATTCATCCGGAGAATCTTCATCTGGGTAAGGAGGAACTCACGGTACGGTCACACCTCATGGTCGCGTCTAAAACTCAGTTTGAGACAAGATATTTTTACGTGAGTAATTCCCATGTATTTATATGTATTTATCAACAACAACAACAACGTGTTATCTCCTCATTGAATTCAATGAGGAGATAACACGTTGTTGTCGTAAATGCGCGATTTTGTTTGAGGCTAGATGGCACTGTATAATGCCCTCCAATATTTATTATTATTTATGACTACTTATTTATCAATAGGTAAACGTATACTACAAATGTCGTGTTGTATCCCTACTTTTATTTTGTAAAAATGATCAGTGATTATGAATATTAAAACACTTGAGAACAGTCATGTCTTCTAAAGTATGTATTACTGCACGACATCCCTTGGTTTTATGGGTAGAACATAACCAATGGGTTTTAACACCGAAGGTTCGATATTTGTAGAATCGGTATCCAGAAATCACCATCAATTGTCGTCCACGCTGAGACGTAGTTAGTCTTATTTCTGAAATAATAATAATTACATAATACGATTTTTGTAATATGGAACACATCATACCCCTAGATAAAAAATATTTTAGTGTGCATATTACTCTAACAGGGGGAGATGTCTGAAGAGTAACTGGTGTTCTGAATATTAAATTTGTTAAATTAATTAAATTCATCAGTTCGATTTAAGATTAGACGGAGTGCTGCTACTTTTCAGAAAAAAATAAGTAGTGATAATATGAATTTTTCGTCAATAAAAACGGTTCAAATCAATCAATTGAACTAATGGTTCAAATTATTTGTTAACTAATACCTGTTTTTATTTAAAAGATACATCTATTTATCTTTTAAACGGGGGATAAAGTTATTTCAAACTGTATAGGTACCGTTATTTTGGGTATGCAGGTGAATTTGCTAGTTAACTTTTTTAGTACAACACACTACAATCATGCAATACTGTACCACCTAAGTATTAGGTATGTACCTAAACTATGTTTTTTAAGTAAGATTTTATAAAAATTATATTTCTATTTAAAATATTGTTTGGGGTCAAGTACCTACATATTATTCAAACCTAATATTTATTCATATTTGATGTAAATACATTGACTGTACATTGATGTACATGATTAATTGAATGCAACATTATTGGTCTGGTTCTAGCAACATTATTTTGGGCTTTGACATTAGCTTGCTGTCAAGCCTGAAAACGAATTATGGGTCCGGGTTTAGTTCTCAAAGTACAAGCTTTGCTTATTAAACTTTCGCGATTTGTTAACATAATGATAATTATGAAAAAATGATGAAACAAAATAAATAAAAGGTACGCGATAAAATCCCGTAATAATAATTATCATTAAGCTTTGCTTAGTTTGGGGCTAGTTGGCGCTGTGGGAAATATCCGCCAATATTTATTATTATTTATGACTACTTATTTTAGGTATCAATAGGTAAAAAAACCTTTGGTCCGTTTTCGCAAATTTCGTTTTGTCTTAATTTTTATTTTGAAAAAAATTATATCAGTGATTATCAGTGATCGGAATTAGGCGGGCTTAAATACCTAAAGTTCAAAGAACAGAGGCAAAAAAGGGGAGACTTCCTTACTACAAGAATTTTATTCTTGTAGTACAGTGGTTCTTAACCGGTGGTCCGCGGACCACAGGTGGTCCCTGGAGCCACCCGAAGTGGTCCGCGAAGCTATCCGAAAAAATTAAGCAAGTGACAACGGATCAAAGTTAAAAGAGAAAACTTTTCCGCTTTTGAAATTATTGGTTAACTGTGTGTTGAGCAGGTGCGTTCCCATGGGAGGGTCATGGGGGTCATTTGTCTTAAAAAAATCGGCTCGCTTCGGTCGCATTTTAGTTTCATGTGTATTTTGCGAACAAAGTGAGTTATGCTATGTCTGTCCACAGACTAGAAATCGGCAGAAGCCAGCCTTTTCTTTGAGCACCTTAAGCAAAATAAACAGCCACATGCTGCATTTGCCTTCAAAAAATTCTGCTCGCTTTGCTCGCATTTTATTTACCTTTAGCTTCATGCTTATTTTGCGAGCAAAGTGAGCTATGTTTGACCGCAAAATAGGAATTGACCAGCCACCAGCCTTTTCTTTGAGCACCGTAAGCAAAATAAAGAAGCATTTGTCTTAAAAAAATTCGGCTCGCTTCGCTCGCATTTTAGCTTCATGAGTATTTTGCGAACAAATTGAGTTATGTCTGATCGCAGAATAGAAACTGACAAGCAGCCAGCTTTTTCTTTGAGCATGGTAAGCAAAATTAAGTGCCACATGCTGCATTTTTCTTTAAAAAATTCGGCTAGCTTCGCTCGCATTTTAGCTTCATGCGTATTTTGCGAACAAATTGAATTACGTCTGATCGCAGAATAAAAACTGACAAGCAGCCAGCCTTTCTTTGAGAACCGTAAACAAAATAAAGTGTAAATGTTGCATTTGTTTCGCTTCGCCGATTATGGAGTTCACTTCAGTCGCTTGGTTTGAAGCTCACTCGCTTTGCTCGCATATTAGCTTCATGAGTATTTTGCGACCAAAATGAGCTACGTGGAATTTGACTTAAAAAAAATCGGCTCGCTTCGCTCGCATATTCATGAGTAAATATTTTGCGAGAGTGCAAAGTCATGTGACCCCCTTCTGATTATTTGATACATCCCCCCCCCCCCCCTCCACCATCGTGATACGGGTTGGTGGTCCGCGGCAAAAAAAAAAGTTTATCAAATGGTCCCCCATCACTAAAAGGTTAAGAACCACTGTTGTAGTAGGTAAGAATTTTATTGAAAGTTGGCACAATTTTCACAGTGACTAAGTACATTTAAAATTAATGTTAATAATATTGTAAACTAATTCAAATAATTTTTCTATTTGACCGACGGAATAAAGTTTTTTATCCTTATAATTTACATTTTAGTTTTTGTTATTAACTCAGGTAAAAAAATGATTCACCTTAATGTTAGATGTTCTTTATTAATGTCCCGGAAACGGAAATAATTGGGTCGAAAAATATTTAGTCCTAAGGCGTCTCCATTTGTCTCTGTTATTTTTCGAACTTTAGGTATTTTAGCCCGCCTCATTCCGATCACTGGTGATTATGAATGTTATGACACTTGACAATAGTCATGTCTTCTAAAGTGTGGATGACTGCACGACAACCCTTGCTGTTATGGGTAGAACATAACCAATGGGCTTTAGCACCGGAGCCGGAGGTTCGATATTTGGAGAATCGATATCCAGAGATCACTAACAATTGTCGTCCACGCTGCGACTTAGTTGTAGTTACTCTTATTTCTGAAAAAATAATAATTACTTTATGCGAATTTCTTAATACGCAACATTGTCATCGTATACATATATTTATAGTCTGTGGTCGCTCGAAGATTACTATGGAAAATATATCGTAATTTGTATATTATGTATTAATGAAAAACAAAATAAACAAATAAGTATTGGTAAGCATTTAAACATCGCCAAAAGAAAAATTATAGGAATGGAACAAAAATGTATTAATAACTACAAACCTGCTTTTAATACACTTGAAGTCTTGACAGTATTTTAAAGATAATTAGTATTTTTAAACGGTATTTAACACAAATGGATTTGCACAAAAACCAATAGTTAAAAGTTTTGAAACTATCATGGTTGCAAACATTGTAAACACTATAAACGGGATATTTACCATGATTTTTGGATTTTTGAGTCTCCCGATATTTCGGCACAGTTGCATGCGCCATGATCACGGTAAACTTTTACCGTGATCATGGCGCATGCAACTGTTTACCGTGATCATGGCGCATGCAACTGTGCCGAAATATCGGGAGACTCAAAAATCCAAAAATCATGGTAAATATCCCGTTTATAGTGTTTACAATAGGTAGTTAAAAGGTTTACTTCGGATTTTGTGGCTAAAGGGCATTCAATGAAAATGCATAACTTCGTAAAAATATAAGGATATATTAACTGTCTCACACATCCTAATTTTGGTAGATGGAAGTCTATAATTCGAAAGGAAATTAGATCTAGACGGTATCCCCAAGGCGTGGTAGTGATTCGCTCAGATATTTAAACATTTATGATCCTTTGAAGATATTTAAGTAGTTGTCCAAATACATTATTTGGCACATGCCCACATTTTGGAGCAGTTAGCATTCCATACGTGGTTGTAAGCCCATCGCCCTTATAAGCAAACTTATGGTTTGATTTCAAGAAGCTGACTGCCAACCTTCATTAATGGAGAGACTCTGAGAGTAGATGGTTTCCTGACGATGCTTTCCTTTACCGTTAAGGCTTGTTTCACTCTTCAGCGTGTCGCCGGTCGCGTCCGCGAGTTGACCATTCACAGCACATTTCTCTGTGCTGTGAATGGTCAAAATTAATTTCTCTGTGCTGTGAATGGTCAACTCGAGGACGTGACCGGCGACACGCTGAAGAGTGAAACAAGCCTTAGATCTCTTGCCGCTTGCCGTATATTCATTTTCAGAAGAATCCGTTGTTGCACGGCCTTTGGAGCGAAATTTGAGGCACTACACCACTCGGCCAATAAGGCTTGATAATCTTCAGTGTGTGTGATTATTTTTGCATGTGATTATAATGTTATCTTCAGTATGAATAACAGCTCTGCATCCTTGTCTCTGGTGGGTGGAGCAAACCCAGCGGACCTTAGAGCCTCGTTGACTTTGCTGGTAGAATCTATACTCTCCCATTAGGATTAATGGTCGTCCTCGTTGTGATACTGTTACTGAAAATATGCGGAATTTGTCATCGGTTGCTTGGATAATTTTCCTGATAATCATAGGTTGTGGATTAGATATTTGTTATACTTAGTAAATATTTTATTTATATGGATCTATCTGCTCAGTGGATTAGATATTTGCTTAGTAAATAATTTATTTAGATGGATCTATCTGCTCAGCCCTATTGCACCAACTGCTTTATAGGTAGACTTCCTTTATCTGTTATGCTACTATATTCGGTTTTATTACCAATATTTTATTGTTTTTGTTGTTTTTTATTAGTGCTGTCTTCTCTCACGCTAGTTACACAATAAATGAATGCTCAACATTATTTTAAGTATTTTTATACGACTTAATATAGAAATAAAAAGTAACATTTTTACTTTTTAAAACTAAGTAACCTGATAGCTTCTATTAGCTGAACTAAATTAGAATTTGTCTAGACAAATTGAAGAGTCCAAACTTCAGAGGTTTTGAGAAACAGACGGTATATAATTATTCTCATCGCGACATACTGTTATTTTAACGTTATCAGAGTATAAATAACACTTCTCACATAAACATTGGTAATCGAAACTAAAGTACAAAGTAGTTCGAACTCAATCTTACTTGGCAACACAAAATAATTTAGAAATTCGAAGATAGCTCGCTTCGCTACTATGTTTTATGTTCACGGTCACAGCTCGCTTCGCTCCAAGCATTACTACGTTTTATGTTCACCGTCATTGGAACTATGATTATGAATATTTTTACATTTAATTATAGTCATATCTTCTAAAGTGTGTAAGAGAGCACGGCAACCTCTGCGTTGATGAGTGGAACAGCGCCACCGAAGTTTGGGACCACAATTTGTCTGCAGGTGAAACCTATACCCGTTTATGATAATCAAAGGTCGTCCTCGATGTGATACTGTAACTGAATTATAACTCCATTATTTATCCTACTAATATTATAAAGGCGAAGGTCCGTGTATGTGTGTGTGTGAATGTTTGTTACCACGTATCTTCATAACTTCTAAACTGATTTTGATGAAATTTGGAATATAGATAGTTTAGGTTCTGGAATAACACATAGACTAATTTTTATCCTGGAAAAATGTATGGTTCCCGTGTGATTACAAAAAACAGTAGTCTACACGATAATATACGATGACTAATAATTTAAATGTTAATACCTACTTGTTTTAATATTTTTATACATAATTCGGAATTTTTGTTTCATTCTTTATCTTTGAAAGCTTTTTTTTTATTAAAACAGTTGTTTTGTTTCAATGCCTTTATTATTCATTGCAAACATTTGTAGGTTTATTAAAGAAAAAATTCCAAAATAGAAAATTTAAAGACATAAAATATAAAAAATGGAATTTAGTTGTGAAGAATGCACAAATGTTTTTTACATTATTGTAAAGCACGGACAAATTACATTACCTATACTATAGGTACACTATGAGTGACACCAACACATATTTTTTGTGCATTTTGTGCAAAAAAAAAAATAGGATCATGAATGTTATTTTTCACACAAATACATACAAGCATGCGTACAGACCATTTTCTGCCAATCGTAGAATTTATTACTTATATTTTAGTACTGGTGGGAGGCGGCCGGTGATCGCAAGAAGTGGAAGGATATGGGGGAGACCTTTGCCCAGCAGTGGGACACTTTATGTGTTAAAAAAAAATTTTAGTACCTTCCTATTAAAAATCATCATAGCCAAACACTTTAGTCATTGTAGAAATCATCAAGAAAATATTTTACTTATGTAACTTGAGCTCCAGAGACTCAAGACACAGGCTTATACAGGCTTGTATGCCTAGATTGGGACATTCTCTAAGATATATTTAGATTTTCAAGATCCTTTGAAATTAAATATACATTACAATACAGCTCCTTTTTTTCTCTACGCATCATGTTGAAAGACAAGAATGGGTTGTAGATCGGCCACAGATTTCCGATTTGTTGTCGGTTCGACTCTCTGATCCGATTGTCTGAAGGAGTTGGTACCATAAATTTACGCCCGTAGCACACTTCCGATGCGAAACCATAACAGCGGAACCGCAGTAATTTCGCCATCTTGTCCGTATGTATGAGAAGCGGAACATTAGCGAAACTGCCTGTTCTAACGCATAGATTTGACTATAATTCTATCTCTTTCTCCGCGCGGTTTCGTCGATCTGAAGCCACACTTCGGAAACTAATGTACCGACAGTCGGAAGCAAATGTATGGCGGAGACAGTCGTGTCGGACGACCGGTCAGACAAAAAGTCTGACTTACGTGTCCGGCCGGCATGAAAACGGTAGAATAGTTTCTCTACCAGTAAACGTCAGAAGCAATCGAAATCGGCCCAAAGCGACCATTATTCGTATCTTGAGGAACATGATTATGAACATTAAAACATTTCACGATTTTCATACCCTCTGCTGTATGTAAAATAGCTCGACAACCCCGGTTCGCATTCGTTGAGCACTTCCAATGTGTTTTAGCTCCACGTTCTTGGTGTTTTGAAAATCTGTAGCCTGATACAACAATAATGGGACGCCCCCTCAGCGATGTTGTTATTGTTATGTCTGTAACAAAAGTAATAATGCAATAGAAAATGAAATCTCCTATGGATGTAGGCGTATGTGTGGGAGTCAATCTTTCCAGATAAAGTCCCGTAGAGTAGCAACGAAACATGAAAACACTGTAGAAATTCACTTATCATTTTGATATCTATTTATCTCCACTTTGCCGACGACAGTGTTTTGTTCTCCTCTTCAGCCGCAGAACTTATTTATAAACTAATTATATATTAAAGATTTGTACGCAGCCAAGTATATATTTTTGTAATTAATCTATGACGTCCCACTGCTGGGCAAACGTCTCCTCATATCTCTCCAACCATCTGTTCTTCAAGATTTCCCACCAAGTCTCCTCAAAGGTGTTCAGATTGGCCCTCCAACGTTTTCTCAGCCGAACACGACCACGCGTCGCGTCATGCTGCCAAAGTATTGTGGCATTTTCCCAATTATCGGGATGCACCCTGCTAACGTGACCCGCCCAGTCACTATTCTATATACTATTCCGCACTCGGTCGGTGCTTATAAAACCAAGAATACTGTGATCTCTTTGGCAGATCTTGAGTTTGGACTTCTGTAGTTCAGTCAATGACCACGTCTGTCCCTCAGGTTAGGACAGAAATACTATAAATATTTGTCTAATTCATACCTACCTGATCATCTAAGGGGGCTAAAATTGGAGCTCGAAAATTTGAAATTTTGAAAACATGACTTTAATTTTCTTTAATATTAATTAGAAAAATGACGTTTAACTCACTTTAAGCTATTTATCTAAGAAACACAGTATTTTGATGGCATTTTATTTTGTTGTATCATCATAGAAAATAATCAAGAAACAATATTTGCACATTATATTTTCAGTAGGTTTTTAAAATCATCGTGGAAAAGAATTCTATTTTTCACAATTAACATTTTCCTTCACTGTTTGACAGCTTAGTAAATATTCTTCACTCTAAAGAAATATGTAAGTAATAATTTTTATATCTAATAATAGCGTAAATTCTATTTCATTTTATCATTAAAAAATGTACTTATCTTAATAATACTTGATATAAATTAACCTATTATTTAAATTGAGTATTTCTTGTATTAACATAAGATTGTAATTCATCTTAAAATTATTGCAAGTTGATATGATTTTTTGAAGGCCTACATGGTCGTTCTTGACAGAATTTTCTAAGTTAAGATACTTTCTGCGCGGTCACAAAATGCAAAGCCTGCCTGAACATGGTAAATTCAATGATTATGCAAATTATGGCATTTGACGATGGTGTTTGCCATAGTGTGTAATACTGCTCGGCAGCCTCGATGTGCGTGTGTAGAGCATTTCCAGTGAGTTTTAGCTCCACGAACTTGATGTCTGGCGAACCGATATCCGTTAACAAGAATGATAGGGTGACCTCTCTGCGAGGCCGTCATTCCTATTTCTGCAAGAAAATAACATTTGTAATTAAACTAAACCTGATCAATTGATCACTGTATCTCACGGTAGCCAATTTCTCAGATCTTTAGGCATTAGAAATCCGTTAAAGATGTCTAAAGGTGGCGGTTCGCGCTCGAGACCGGAGACCAAGAAAGGAGACCGTTGTCATAATAAGTGGCTCTATGAGCTGTAGACCTAGCGAGTCTATCTTTGTATAGCTTAAAACAGAATAAAAATGCACGATTCTCTAGTTTTGTGATGAGAAGGTGGTCCCAGGTGCTTCATCAATCCCTACTGAGTAGTTAAAAAGCCGAGAAAATTCTAGAAAACAATCGAACCTGCTCACAAAATTTCACGAGAAACGGTTGAGAAGTGCGACCTCTAGAAGAGAACAGACAGACATCCGGACAAACGAAAGCATTTTTGTGTAAGTTTAAGCAGAGACGTCTCGCTTGCTCGGTCAATAAACTTGGTTCTCTGTGTCGTGTCATTTTCCCGCCCCTACAAAGCCCGTTTCTGGTCGCGGTTTCCGGTCTGGGTCTCGGGCGCTAACCGCCTTAAAAGGATAGTCATACATACTTACATATTCAATACATACTAGCTGACCAGGCGAACTTCGTACCGCGTTATTTTTTTATTATACATTACAATATTGCAATTTTCTTACGGATCCCTGATTTTTTTGAAATCATATGCCTATCTTATTCCCTGATAATTTAGCTTTACTATAAGTGAAATAATTTTTGAAATCGGTCCAGTAGTTTTGGAGCCTGTTCGTCACAAAAAGTTCTGGGGCGATTCGCACCGTGCCCGTGGTGCGAAAGAACCCATTCAAAAACAGCTCTGGGGCTATTCGCACCACGGTTCGAACCGCTTGCGGTGTGAAACGACTAAAGACCCAGATTAACACAGTCCAATTGCATGTGCCAGATTGCAAACTCATCGACATATTTTTTATTTATTTTTATTTCCCATGAAAACAAACAATACTTAAAAATAATATACTTAACTAAAAATATTGACCATTTATATACGCCTACTGGTTACTGGTACCATACGCCTAATGGTTATCCTAAAAGTAATTCATAATAAACTAAAAAAAACAGTGTTAATGCTGTCAATTCATGCATAGCGTGGACACAATTACGTACAGTCGCCTGCAAAGCGAAGCTTGACGCACGTGCGTAGCCTTTCCGTTGATCGCGATGGGTCCGCACTTTTACTGTCATGGCTAAATTTTGACAAGTTTGCTTACCGTACAAACGTGGAAAGATTTTACCTACGTATAGAGAAGATTTAGGGTCACAGCACACACGCAACACGCCACAGCCACAAACGCCGCCACCTAAAGCTAAAAGCTGCAAAGGTGTGGCGATCACCCGCGTCAACCGTGTTATGTTGAAATGTTGAAATAGGTCGGTAGTGGCGTTTTGTGGTTGTGGTCGGTGGCCCGTGTGCGGCCAGGCTTAAAGTTGCTCCCGCCGTAGCCGTTTCTCCCGCCGTTCCTCCCGCCGTCGCCGTTTCTCTCTATCGATCTTTCTTTCTTTAGCTGTCATATCTTTGTAAAGCTTATTCCTTGCATGATAGTAAGCTTTATGTTTTTTTCTGTATTCTTCATACCTTAGTCTTTCTCTAAAACGTCGTACCCTTATAGCATTTTTTGTTACTGGTTTTTTACCTGAAAGAAATTAATTTGATAAAGACAGGTTATCTTAATTTAATCGTAATTACCATATTTTATTATTTCACGACGTTTCGACTGCGCTACAGCTCTCGTGGTCACGGGTAGACGAGGTAAAATAAAATAAGGTAATTACGCGATAAAGTCCCGTTAGTTCGTTTAAATTATGTCTACAGATCGCGAAAGTTTAAAATAGGTTATCTAAAGATTCTATTCAAAAATTCTAAAGTATCGGTACTTTACTGCTCCCTATGTTGAATTGTGCGATTAATCTCTCCTTGAGACTTAGTCTTCGAAAAACATAAATGTTCTTAAAATAATATTAAAACTATCGTAACACAATTAGTAGTCGTTAACGAAAAAAAGCAGAGCTCTCTCAAAGTATATTTCAGGAATAAGACAAGTCATTTTGAAAAAAGTTAAGTGGTTCATAATCAATGATTATGAACGTTATAGCATTTGAGGATCGTCATATCGACTAATGTGTGTAAAACCGCGCGACAGCCACGCCCTCTGTGAGTTGAACAACTCCAGTGTGTTTTTAGTCCCCGGACTTGCCTCTTGTAGAATTTGTACCCATCAACGATGATAACAGGGAAACCCCTAGGTGATCTTGTTATTATTATATCTGTAATATTTAAAAGCCTAGGTCATTAAGCATTAAGTTGTACTACTTTCATCACCATCGATTTGACCCACTGCTGGGTATATGCCTCCCTAAGTTTGTGCCTTCCACCACTATCCTGTGCCAGTCGCATCCATTGACGCCCTGCGACGTGAACTATGTCGTCGATCCACCTCGCCATAGGTGATAATTGGCTAGTCGGCACTAGGGCATGAATACCGGGATCCCGTAATACCGAAATACCGGGATCCCGGAAGATTTGTCCGGTATTTCAATACCGGTATTGAAGTAATCAATACCGGACAATACCGGTATTGAGGAAATCAATATCAAATAATTCCGTACGTTAGTATGGTTAACGGATCCCGGAATTCGATCTTTTGTCGTGCGCAATAGATCATTTTTTTGCTAAATTGTATACCTACTGTGCATCGAAACAGCTAACTTTACGAATGCCTAGATACGCTAATCGTATTGTACGTCTATGTTTACTTTAATTACTATCATAAGAATTACTAGCATCCATGTGCCTGCGACTGCGCCTACCTGGGTAAAAAGTAGCCTATGTGTTATTTCAGATCATAAACTACGTCGCGGCCGGCAAGTGGTATTACGGTGGGTTTACACGCTCACCTGCAAACAGAAATTCATCGAGACAGAAATATGATTAGATCAAGCACGGTGTAGCTCTGTCACTTTCATTTCGAGGAGACCGGAAGCAACAGAAAATAATGTGCTCGTTGTCTGTTTGCACGCGAGCGTGTGAACGCGCCTTAAAAATGGTTTGCTGGCCAGCTCTAACACTCTGTCACTCTTACTCTACCCCCGCTTCCGCGCCGCATACTATCGCATCAGTCGGTTCGCAAATGTTGTGTCTGTGAGTGTGATTACTTTTGTGAAATTGTGACGCTGGATTAGCTGCTGAATCATGTTCACTATCCAATACACAATCCAATAATGTTAGTAAAATATTGTTTTATTCCCAATGTTTACTTAGGCTGGATTCGACCAAACTGGATTAAGTTTTTACTCGATAGTAAACTACTGTTTTTTTTGTATATTTTGACATTGTCAAGTTGACATCTAAATTAAATGATACCTGCTATAATATTTCGTTAAAATATCATTTAATTTAATTAGTACTTAGATAATGTGATTACCTTAAAGACTTCCTAATCCAAAAAGTTCCTAATGCATCCTGCATTGTTTGGTATCTACCAAACGATGGTAGGCTGCTCCAAGGTAAATCTATTATTTTGTTGCATACGAATAACACTGGGAACTTATTTTGTTTATTTTTCACGACAAAACAACACACAACATTCAAGAAACACCAGTTGTAGACGCCATCTTGTGAACAAAGCGAAAGTAGCGCCGCGGTGGCAAAAAAACATACTAATTCAATGAGATGGCGGCCTTTCAATCAGGCAGAGTGTTGAACGTTTCAAACGCTTCAATGATTCAACTATCCGCCTAGGCATTTAGTTGAATGGCGGCACTCAATGAAATGGCTAGGCATTTAATTGAATGGCTAATTCAACCAGTTGGCTGCGACATCTACATTAAGGTAAATTTAAGTAAGTACACTAAGTTTATTGATTGATCTCTTTTGTTATGTGAGTATAGATACTATATTTTATACATATTCATAGAAATACTAATTATTTTGATTTTATTCCTGCAGTTTTTCTTCGTATCATGTCCTTGACCAATAAATCTTGCTAAAATTAGCTTAAATTACATTCAATATTTTTGTTTTTTAGGAAAAATTAGAATTTCAAATAAAAATGCCAATACCGGTATTAATACCGGTATTCCGGTATTGGGCTCCAATACCGAACTCAATACCGGTATTGAGATTAGTCCCGGTATTGCATGCCCTAGTCGGCACCCAGGGCAACAAACATTTAGTTGAGGCCACAGGTTATGGGCCTAGATTTATTTTCGGTGATCCATTTGATTACATATGTTACATCTATCTGTGTTTTATTTAAAATTAATCCACAGAACCCCTTACACAACACTTCTTACTTACACCAATACCGTTATGAAAATAAGGCGTTGTTAATCATGAAAGCCTTTTAGGTAATGACTAATGATATAAGTATGAGATATAAGTTAAGTGAGATAAGTTAATATTTATAAGAGATTTTGCTTACCTACTAAAAATAAAAAAATAGAGTGGGTGGGATATCATATGAAAGGACTTAATTTGTTAATTCCAAAATGATTTTTATTTTTATTCTAAGAAGTATGCTTTTAGAAATACAACGAAAAAAGGAAGATAAAGGTACCGCTGTAACCTGAGATGAGTTTGTTAGAGTTTCGATGTCTTCATAGTTCAGGTTAGACTGGATGCAAGATAGCAGCATCAGTGCAATATCGATGGCAGCAAAGTAGAAACGGACATCTGCATTTTTGCGAAAATGCTTTTTTTACAAAAATGAGCTTATTTTAACCTTATCTACAAGTCTGCATTAAAATAATTTCGAATTTCAAAATAATGAAGAAAATCTGGCACGTATAAAAAGACATCTACACACGAATTTTAAAAAACGTCGCAGTAGAAACGGACATTTACATATGACCGCCTTTACTTCGGAGCTTCGACAGGTGGTCCAAAAATGTGTACGACGTAAGCACGGACATCTGCAACTTATCCGTTTATCCGTCGTACTTTTTGCAGATATCCCAATCTAATTAATTTACTATTCTGTGTTTTATAAGGAAATTCATTATTTTTTCTGTAGATACACTATTTTACACATTGGTTTTATCTTTGTTTTATTTTCAAATTAAGATGCAGAAAATGAATTAATTCAGCTAATTGATCTACAAGCAGACACTTACGGCAATTAAGATACCTATATGTTTAGAGGGTCTTTTCATAAAAATAGGTTAATGCCATTTATTAAAACTACTTTAAAAAATATTTAGAATGTTCTTCAACTACATCTTCAGGTTTACAACAAATAAATTAAATTCGTGTAGAACCTTGCCATCTTTACACCATCGTATGTGGCGTTTATTAGGTCCTCCCTTAATATTTTCACATATTTCCTCTACATCAAACCACTAGGTACTTAATAGTATTTCTTAAACTTTCGCGATCACTATTCATTCATATTGAAAATTTTATGGACACGGGATTTTATCGCGTAATTTACCTTATTTACGCGATAAAATCCCGTGTCCATAAAATTTTCAATATGACTAGGTACATAAGTTAATATTATTTACAGCTTACTGATCTTAGGAAATGACACACTTGAACATCGTTTGATTGATGATAAAGAGCGTTATCACTTACAACCTCTGCTAAAATACATTATAAGCCAAATGCTAGTCTAGCCAATTTAACTGTTTGCCCTCAATCACGCGCAATAACACCTATACCTCATGGGTTTATTTCATTTGAAACAGAATCGCATTTGCTGGAACTTATTGCTGAGGATGATCATTTACGTGCTTTCAATCCACAAATCACTTTACCATACATTTTAATCACTGATTCTAGTGCAACATCATCAGCAATGGTGCTTCTAGTGAAAGCTTTTCTCCTTCGGAGAAAACGATGTAAATTTACAGTTGACGTTAGGAAGTAAAGCAGAAAATGCAGAAAAGAGAATTCGATCGATAGAAGAAGATTTTTTTTCTTAATATTGATAAAAAAATTAAAAGATGTGCAGTTCTCATGCGAAAACTGTAAAAATTAGTGACGAAGTAACACGAAGTAGGTAAGTAGGTATTTGATTTATTTTTAAGGTTTGGGTAATGATGATAAACAATGGGAATTACTAATAAATTCCCATGTACCTATTGGCTAATGAGGCCTATAATTAATTGACTAACTAACTTTCTAAGACTGATTTTTTAAGAAAGAGAGACGTTAGAAATTGATGGGTATTTGATTTTTTTTGTTTTAGTTGATAGTTACTGGTATCTAGTGTAATACCTACTTAATAATAAATTTCATGATGTTTTCTTAAAAAAAGGTACAAATACCTTTACTCATTTGTGAGTTTTGGGAACTAAATGAGTTTAACTGATAGACGTAGATGAAGTTTAGTGAAATGTTAAATGCAAAGTAAATGAAGACATCTACAAAATTTGGTCAAAAAAAGGAGAATACTGTTTGCACGGTGCTTAGATTTTCTTTAAATATCATTAAAAATATTACCGGATGCTCATTATCTTAGTTTATTAGATATTTTAGGTAGAATGAACGCTTTTTTATCACAACGTATAAACGGATATCAGGCAGATGTCTTCTTCTACGTCGAAGTTTTTTCAGAGTATAAAAGTACATCTACATTATTTCAGTAAAACAGTGATATATCAAAAAAATCTGGTATACAATCAATAAAGAAAGTTATTTTAATGCACCTCAGAAAATTTCATGTTAATCGGTTCATAACTCTCAAAAAGGCAACATGTTTTTACTAAATGTGCTCTCCTGTAAAGTAGCGTTTTTGTAGATGTCCGCATCTACTTTGCTGCCATCGATATGCAGTGATTTTAGTTGCTTGGTATTTTTTTTGATCAAATTGGATAAAAATTAGACACGACATTATGTATTGTATGCATGCTAGTATTCTATACAAACGAGTTAGCGCAGTAGACATATGTATAGTTACAACTTGGCAGTAGTAGCACTTGAACGCATAGGGGTAGTCGGAAGCAAATCCAAACATAAGCCAACTACGGTGCGCGAGATCTCAGTTCGGGGCGAACTACAAAACTACTAAAAATTATAACTTCCACTTATAACTAACACTTATTCTCTGCCTCCCGCATTACGTACCAGCCTAACTATAAGGAATGCTAAGTTTAAATTAAAAAAATATTTTTTAGTAAATACTAGCCAGTAAGTAGGTAGCAATAAGGCTTGCATTGTTACCTTTCTGCCTAAGTGGGTGGGTAGGTAAGTATTGTATGTAGCTACCTTCTTAGATATTTTATTTAAGTAAAACTGATGTACTAACGTAAACTAGTGTAGTGTCAAGACAAACCTTAGTGGTTTTTAGATACTATGTATTATTTTAAGATTTATTTTTTGTTAAAACGGTAAATAAATGAAAAAAAAAAAAAAAAAAAAACTGTCAGGTGAAAAATTAGTTGCTCGGAAAATCTGGGTGCCGGTGGTTGTGTACATTGTGACACTTGACTACTGTCATATCTGCTAAAGTGTGTAAAATAGCTCTGCAGCCTCGACTATTGTGAGAAGAACATCTCCAGTAGGTTTTTAAACCTTTTACTTCGCGCTTGTAAAATCTGTATCCATCGACGTCAATTACTGGTTTCCCATTTCTTGATGTTGAAATTACTATATCTGTAATAATATAATGCTTTTTTGAACTTGAAATACTAAAGAATAAATATACTTACACTTATGGAATATATTGTTTTTTTTTTATCGTTTATTTTTTTTTTCGCTAAGCGAAAAAGGGACAAAATTACTAACTTGTTTCTAATAAGCACTTAAAAATAAATCACTTTAAACTATCTATATTAAACATTATAGAAACTTTAAGCCTTAACTAGAAATTTAAAGACCTGAGAATTTATCGTCTTATTTATTTAATTTACATCCGCGAGTCTGCTCTAGACGGCTTTTGTATGGAAATTTTCGCATTAAATTATTGTCGTATGAATTACAATATAACATTAAATTAACGCGTTTAAGAATGACTATAGTCTTGCTGTAAAAAATATCGGATAAATAGCAAGTATATACCAATGGTAGTGATAGTATTTTTATTAAAATCATGACAAAGATAAATAGATAACGATTTATTTGGCAACACACACACAGACGTACATTTACAATGTAAGACGAAAACTATATGTTAGTGCAAACAAAGTCAAGACATAACTATTTTATTTTATTTTTATTTCTTGGGAAAACAAACACTACTTACAGACTAAATACCAGAAAAAAAACTGAACTATGGACTATTTAAACGTTTCCGCATATCGATTTTATATGAGCTTGATTGTTTCACAAAAAGAAGAAGAAATAACATGAAAATACATCAAAGTAAAGAAATGTAACAAAAATGAAAAACTAACAAAACAGCTACGGAGACTCTGGGAAAGACTCATCGAACCCGCACTTGGCAAGAATTTGTTTGATGTTATGTGCCTTAGAAATTTCAACCAATCAACCATGTCAATTAGCCTCTTAGGCTGGTTTTAGGCTGGTTTTACTGTCACGCGTACCGTCGGCGCTGATAGGCGAGTGATCTTTATTACAATGAAATAAGGATGCAGATTGTTCGGCACTGACAAGAGCAATCAGCGTAGCCATTTCTGCTAAACAATCAGTATCCTTATTTCATCATTGTAATAAAGATCACTCGCCTATCAGCGACGACGGTACGCGTGACAGTACAACCAGCCGCTCGACTGAAAAACTAGTTTTGCCTGTAACTTTTTGAGGTAAACGGGACCTGTAGGGGATTCTAACTACGGACCTCTAGGCTATTCAGATAATAATAAAATTTGTACAGGAAATAGGAATCATTTGAAGAAAGTAATTTAAGTGATATTACTTAAATTACTTTCTTCAAAGAAAATAATTTAAGTGATATCACTTAAATTAATTTCTTCAATAAGTGTGATAATCACAAGTAGGTTAGTGATTTATTTATTTATTATGTGATTATGAACATTATGACACTTGACAATGGTCATGTCCTCCAAAGTGTGTAAAACAGCATTGCAACCTTTTTTATTGTGAGTAGAGCAACCCCAATATAGTTTTTTACCTCTTTTTTGGCGTTTGTAAAATCTGTAGCCTTCAACGAGGATGACTGGATTACCTTTATTTGATGTTAAAACTGTTATATCTGTAATATTATATAGTGATATTATAACATTTTAAACAAAATAAAACAATATGCAGTTATATAGTTCTTATTACATCTTCCTGCGACCACGGCTGATGTATCATAAACGTGGAGACGTAAATAAGGTAAAAATAAAAACGTGGTAAATTTTAATAAATTTTTTAATAATATTAACTCATTTATTTCGGATAATATCCAATTCATATTACACGTAGTTTAGACATTCAAAATTCAATAACAAAAATAATGACTAAATAAAATCAATAAGAAATATTGAGATTATGTATCCTACTAATATTATAAAGGCGAAAGTCCGTGTGTGTATGTTAATGTTTGTTACCATTACCACGTATCCCCATAACTACAGAACCGATTTTGATGAAATTGGAATTTTTTGGAATTTCAGAATGTAGATAGTTTAGGTTCTGGAATAACACATAGGCTACTTTTTATCCCGGAAAAATGTATGGTTTTAAAGTTTAAGCAACACTACAAAGATGTTGTCCGATTGGTAAAATAAAAAATCTAATATGTTAAATAGTAGGTAAGTCATTGTTTTTTTGAGGAAATGCTTGAATTTCAATTAACAACATTATCATTACATAACAGAAATCGTATAAGGAGTTGGAATGATTTGGAGAAAGTAATTCAAGTGGTACCCATGGTTAGTGATTATGAACATTATTACACTTGACAATGGTCATGTCCTTCAAAGTGTGTATAACAGCATTGCAACCTTTTTTATTGTGAGTAGAGCAACCCCAATACATTTTTAAGGCTCCTTCGCGGCGTTTGTAAAATCTGTAGCCTTCAACTAGAATGACAGTGGTGCCTTTATATGACGTTGAAATTACTATACCTGTAAAAATTATAATGATATTCAAAAACAAAAAATGTCAGTCCATGACCGTTAATATCAATGATATGCACCACTTAAACTAAGTAGCGTTTGAGTGTTCGCATGTAGGCAAAATAACAAATAAGCACTTAAACAAATAAGCACTTGTATAGTTGTCAACACACAACGACAACTGGTAGACCAATCTTGTCCATTGTGTTGTCGGCGCAGTAATTCTTCTTTTAAAGGATCATCAGCG
This sequence comes from Camptogramma bilineatum, assembly GCA_958496255.1. NCBI lineage: Eukaryota > Metazoa > Arthropoda > Insecta > Lepidoptera > Geometridae > Camptogramma > Camptogramma bilineatum. The sequence goes on along the minus strand of OY292460.1, from coordinate 13,211,231 downwards.
CGATTGTGGCTCCTCTGGTGTCACAGGCGCCCAGAGGCTAGGGTAACCGCTTACCATTAAGTGGGCCGTGTGCTTGTCTCCTAACTTATTAGCTTAGTTAGTAGACCACGACTGTAATGTTGTATCATAAATGTCGTGACGTAAATAGGGTAAAACGCGGTTAAGAAATATAATCGTAAAAGTTTAGGAAAGACTAGAAAGATGTTGTCCGATGAGTAAAATAAAAATAGTCAGATAAATAGTAGGTAATTGTTTTTAGTGGAAATGCTTTACTTTACAACATTATTACAAAAACAAAAAGTTTTTTTAGAGAGGGAGTTATTTGGAGAATGTCATTCAAGTTGCGTGCACTTGCATGTTATAGAATATTCTAAAATCCTTAACAACGGTCAATGGTCATGTCCTTTAAAGGGTAACAGCACGGTAACCTTTTGTGTGATGCCGTATTATCATTACAAAACAAAAATGGTGTAAGGAGTGGGAAACATTTGGAGGAAGTCATGTATGTTATACCCATGTATGTTAGTGATTATGAACATTATGACACTTGAGAATGGTCATGTCCTTTAAAGTGTGTATAACTGCAGTACAACCTCTTGTAGTGTGAGCAGAACAACCCCAATGAATTTTTAAGCCTAATTCTCGGCGTTTGTAAAATCTGTAGCCTTCAACTAGGATGACAGGATTACCCTTATTTGATGTTGACATTGCTATACCTGTAATAATTACACTGATATATTTACAGTGTTAAACAAAAGAAAAAATATGCACTTGTATTGTTCATACTATACTTGAGCCTGCCCGTGACCGCGGCTGTTTTATCATAGCCGAAACATCAGGAGGTAGATAAGGTAACTCGCGATAAACCTTTATAATAATAAGTTGTAAGTAATAAGTTTAAGAATGACTACAAAGAGAAAGGTCAAAAATAGTCGGATAAATACAGTACGGCCAACGGATCTCGGCGATCGTGAAGTTAGCCGTTTCGATGCGCAGTGCAACTTTTTCATACAAAATGTTCTACTGCGCAGCGAAAAGTCTAACTTCACGAACGCCGAGATCCGTCGGCCCAACTGTACTAAGTATAAGAAAGTAGGATTAGTAGAATAGGCTAATCGTAAAAGTTTAAAAATAACTACAAAGATGTCCGATTGAAAACATAAAGATAGACTGATAAATAGAAAGTCATTATTTTTTAGTGGGAATGCTTTTATTTCAATTACAACATTATTATAACACTGGTCAACACCATTTTTTTTTCCATGATTTTTTTTACTGTTATTGATGATTTATAGGACTCTGATTAACAAAAAAATACTGGATGATTCCTAACAGCTTTAGTTTTTGAAATATACAGTTTTTCAATTTTACTAAAAATTACTAGAAAATTACGGCATATTTGAGTAAAATTTTCATTTTAACACAAGCAAATGATCATTTTATGGTTTCCTTGCATGAACGACTTCAGGTTGATCTCGTTGCAAGCTCTAACAGTAGTCGGCCATCATGTATGAGTCCCACCTTCCTTGGTAACGCTTTTTATTGACCGTATTTATATCTTGATGGAATCTTTCATCCTGCTCTTTACTAAAATCGCCCAGATTTTCTGGAGGTTTTTTTTATACTACTAAGGTAGCAGACAAGCATACGGCCCTGACTGACCTGATGGTGAGCGATTACCGTAGCCTATGGACGCCTGCGAAACCAGAGGACGTCATACTCGTGCTGCTGTCCCTTTAAAAGAGGAACCACTGCGCCGACAAACCCAATGGACAAGACTGGTCCACCAGTTGTCACCGCAGCGCTTCCTCGCAGAGCTCTAGTAACTTTACTCACCGCAGAAACACAACACCATTCGATAACAATGATGTTATTTGGCTGCGATATTCTGTAAGGCGGAGGTACTTCCCCAGTCAGGTTTATTGAATAGAGTGAGAAAAACTCACTATGCCCTTTCTCCTGTGAGTGTAAGAAGTTAATTTTTATGCTCATGTTGCATCCCAGCTCGTGAAAATTTGTTAGACTTCTTGTTTCCAAGAAAGTTAATTTTAACCAAAACAAATTGAGGTTTTCGCCAAATCATGGGTTTTTCGAACTTTGAAGCATTTTTTTCTCCATAAGACCACAGTCGCAGGCAAAAAACACATTTTTGGCACACAATAATGAGGTACCCATGGTTTGTCTTCATAGCACAATGTTATTCTAAAGAAGGTGATGAAAATACGCAGTTTTTACGAAGTTTTATATAGTTTTCCGATATTTTTCAAAGATATATAGCCACAAATATAGCAAAAATAATGTGGATTATGCAAACAACGTTTTCTTGACGAAGCCATATCAAAAACAACAACAAAATATATTATAGTGTCCGTCAAAACATAAAAATCTGAACAAAATCGGAAAATGGGGAGAGTTTTTTTTTATTAGCTGTAACGCAAAAACAAAAGCTGTTAGAGAAAAACTGTTAACATATTCAAAATAAGAACACCAAACTGAGCTAGAAACAAAAAAAAAATTTGAGGAAAAAACAAAAAATGTTTATTTTGTTGGCCAGTGTAATTATTTGGAATCATTTGGAGAAAGTCATTCAAGTGATATTACTTGCATGTTAGTGGTTATGAATATTATGAACCTTAACAATGGTCATGTCTTTTAGTGTGTGTATAACAGCATGGCAACCTCTTTTATTGTGAGTAGAACATCCCCAAAACAATTTTGACCGTCCTTCGTAGCGTTTGTAAAATCTGTAATTTTCAATTAGGATGACTGGAGTACCCTTATGTGATGTTGAAAATACTATACCTGTAATAATTATAATGTTATTTTAAACATTTTTAAACTTAATAAAGCATTTATGCACTGGTATTGTTCTTATTTAAAGCGAATCTTCCTACGACCACGGCTAGGCGGCTGTTGTATTATAAAAAAAGACGTAAAAAGTGAACACGCGACTCATTTTAATAAAACTATAAGTTAGTAGCTTCCACCCGCGGCTTTGCTCGCTGGTACCTACCCGGATAAAAAGTAGCCTATGTGTTAATTCAGGTCATAAACTATGTAAATTCCAAGCTTCACTTAAATCCGTTCTGTAGTTTTTGCGCGAAAGAGTAACAAATATCCATACATACATACATCTTCACAAACTTTCGCATTTCTATATCTATATCTATCTATACTAATCTATACTATCTGTAGTGATCACTATCACACAAAGAGAAATCACTAATGTATCGGTGCTTCACTGGCTCACTACTACACTCAGATCCGAGCACACGCGCACGTCCAACCCGCACCGCGTCTACCGCTAGACTGACGATTGACGGCTCAGTGTTGCCCTCAACTGGTGTACATGAGACAATGTAATATATCTATTGTATAGATACAAAGTACAAACACTACATCCCTTCCTTTTTAACAAATTTTATTTTGTTTTAAATGTAATCAATACTCTAGATAATCATTTAATTATTATTTACTAAGACAATCAATGATTTCTAATATACCATTAAATTTTAATTTCATAGCTTTATTTATATCTTTATCTTTAATTTAATTTATCTGATCCTCATTTCCATTGGTCTCTTCTACCACTAATTTTCATTTTCACACCACATTCCTTCGTAGTCCCTGTCCAGTTCCTTCATTCCTTTCCTTTTTCATTTTGTAACTTATCCCGATCTCTAACTTCAGTGTCATTATCTGTCTCGTTTATATTTTTCAACATGGGTATTTTATGCCTGTTCACAATCAAAGGCATACTATCGCCTGATCCCGAACGTACCATCGGACACCTTAAAAGGTACGATAACACCTACACAAAAACAGATGAAGAAACCAGCGAACTACTGCTGGCGACTCACTTTCCTGGATGCCAAATAACGGCATCTCATAAATGGATGTTGCACTACGACAGAGCAGCAAGCAACCAAGACTGGAACGTAGCGTAGTATTCTATGTTATATTATTATATGTGACTATTCTAGTAAGCTGACATTATTATTATTTTTCTCTAAGCAATCATCTACTTATTTTATAATTATTATTGAATTAAATGTTAATTGAAATATTGCATGCCTAGAATTAAGGTAGGATACATCGATTCTAACCACACATTTTACACCTTCTCTACATGTATTCAGAGCAATAAACGATACTTTGACTTTGACTTTGTAGCCCCAAAACCTTGTCTCCAGAGAAAAGGTACTCTGGAAATCAACAGCTCTCTTCCCTTCAAATCACCGGGACTAGAAATCAGAGGTAACTCCCTCCTACACAACCTACTTCACCCCAACCAGCATGGTTATAGCCCTGCAAATTGACAGAATCCGCTCTCCACAGCGTAGTCTCCCGGATTGGAGACGGACGATCTGCAAAACAATCGACACCAAATCGGTGCCTTCATGGACACAGAAAGCGCTTTTGATAAAACGACATTCACCAGTATAAACCTAGCACTGGAAAGATACGGGATCGCGCCGACGCTAGCAGAATGGATAAACAACATAAAGAGCAATTCAGCTAACAGTTAACAAAACGACCAGAGGAATTGTAGCAAGAGCTGCCCCCAGGGCGGCGTCCTCTCACCCCTTCTCTCGAACATAGTAGTTGACGATTTCTCCGCAAACTAAATGGTCGCGGGCTCGTCACCGGAGGCTATGCAGACGATCTCGCCATCCTAGCGAATGGATGCTTCGAGAGTACACCGTGTGACACGATGAAAACAGCCTTCAAAAATGGTGGAAACCTGGGGCACTAGCCACGGTATATCAGTCAACTCAACCAAAACAGAACTCATAATGTTTACACTAGAGAAACTTAGCAATATAAGACCTCCCAAACTTCTCAATAGGTACTGAGCTCAAATTAACCAACGAAGTCAAGTATCTCGGAGTCATACTGGACAGAAAATTGCTTGGAATAAGCATCTTAACCACAAACTACAGAGAGCATGCACTTTCTTCTTTCAATGCAGCAGAATACTTGGGAAATTGTGGGAGTTAACACCGAAATAACCATATGGCTATACACAGCCATAGTAAGACCAAAAGTGACATAATGGTGCTATTGTTCGGTGGAAAAGACTAAACTCAACACTGCAATTACCAAACTACAACGCTTTCAAAGACTGGCATGCTCTGCAATAACGAGTTGCATGAGAACAACACCGACAGCTACCTATGCCATGGAGATAATCTTGGGCCTCATCCCACTAGACTCCTACGTACACCAGGAAGCGACACTGGCCGATCAGACTCACATCTGAACCTATGGAGGAACACCAGGAGCTCTCACGCATGTATTCTAGACAGATCCATATCACACGAACCGCTTATATGCGCCCCGTGTGACTGTGATAAGATCCCCAGACAATCAACATCTCTAAAAACTACAGATACATGAAAACCAAAGACATCAGTCAGGAACTCAAGAAACAACTAAGTCACCTGGACTTTGGTCTATGCTGACGGATCGAAACAAACCAGGGAACCGGCGTCGGAGTACACTAAGCTCACCAGTTCCATTATCCAATGCGAATGTGTGGCCATAACCGCAACTGCCACTGCTGTCAAGCGGAGAGGGATAGAAGACTACGGCCTACGAATACTTTCCGACAGTACAGCAACCTTCAGAGCACTGGAGAGCCAAACGTGCAACTTCAAGCTCATATACAAATGTCACCTTGCCCTTGAGAGTATCGCCGCAAGGAACAGGGTAACTCGGCAATGAATCAAGGGACACAGTGGATCACTGGGAAACGACGCCGCAGATGACTAGTCAGAAAGGGCTCAGAAACACAAATGGAAAGCCCAGCTCCAATCCTTTCTCTGCCATTCTCCCAGCTACACACCTAGATACGGAAAATCACCTAAAACCTTCACAATGATCGGTGGACGGACTGCAGACAGTCCAGAGCAGCGATACCAGCAGCCACACCATGACTGACACGTCGCCTGATGAACCTACAAAGGAAATACCTCAAAATAATCACAGGACCCTGACAGGTCACTGTCCCCTCAACAAACACCTGTACAACATCGGTGCCACGGACAGTCCATACCTCCAATTTAATGAAAGTCACCTCCAATTTAATGAAAGTCAATACCTCCAATTTAATGAAAGTCACCTCCAATTTAATGAAAGTCCATACCTCCAATTTAATGAAAGTCACTTCCAATTTAATGAAAGTCCTTACCTCCAATTTAATGAAAGTCACCTCCAATTTAATGAAAGTCCATACCTCCAATTTAATGAAAGTCACTTCCAATTTAATGAAAGTCCTTACCTCCAATTTAATGAAAGTCACCTCCAATTTAATGAAAGTCCTTACCTCCAATTTAATGAAAGTCACCTCCAATTTAATGAAAGTCCATACATCCAATTAAATAGACGTCTAGATACCTCCAATTCAATGAAAGTCACCTCCAATTTAATGAAAGTCCATACGTATGGTACGCACCTACGTATAATACCTACCTTTTATTTAAAAGAAGTGTGCAGTCTCAAATTCAATTTGTAACATAACATAGGTACTTTCAATTTAATGGAAATCCAGTTTATTTTCAATTAAATGAAAATCAAGATTTTTATTTTGTTGTGGGTATCTGCATATTTTTAATTTAATGAAAATCAAAGAGTTGGTTTATTTCAATTCTAATAAAAATCTATGATTATTCATTTTATTGATTGTAAGTAGGCACTATGACCCCAATAATAATAACAAATAATCAAAGTTGTCAAAAGGGCTGTGTTTTCGCTTCGGCCCCATGCATACCCATCAAAGGTCCGGGACTCCATAGTCCCGAGATGTTAAACCTTGACATACACATAATAATAATAATAATAATAACATCAAACCTCATATCAACCCCACATGATGTGCACTTGGCTTTGGCCCATGTTCATCATTAATCAACCGACTCATATGAGTCGATTCGATAAGAATCGAAAATAAATAATAATAATAATAATAACTTGCAGAACCTTGATATAGACAAACTCACTTACATACAACTTCAAAAAGCAGTGATATTAAACACTTGTCGCATTGTCCAGAATTTTTTATCTCTAACTAAACCATTAAATAAAAAAACAACGATTTTTCGTTTGGCCAAAAGCCCGCGAAGAACGTAAACCCCTCACCTAAGAGCGAGAGATTACAACCAAAAAACATAAATAATAATAATAATAATATCTAATAGAATGAAAGGCCTATGCTGTTATGATTATTATTTGATGCCTATTAATTAATATTTATAGTACTTACCTAGGTATGCTCCGTTTCAACGAAAACGTTAATAAACATAATATATTAAATCTTAGGTACTTATAGGTACTTACATAAAATCTATCTATACAAATTATAAATTGAAAATAGAATAAATATAAATCATTTAATAGCGCTACACCTCACACAGCGCCATCCAGCTCCAAAATAAGCAAAGCCTGGGAATCAGACAACCGATAGAACACTCACCTATATACTTTTTGTAAACAGAACAAACATCCATGTTCATCACACAAAGCCTGTCCCGGATGGGAATCGAACCCACGACCCACAGCACAGAAGGCAGAGCCACCACCAACTGGGCTAAGAGGCCAGTCGAATAAAATAGAAAACACTCATGATTATTCATATAGAAAACACTCATATGAGGCTAACCCCTCGTGCGGGGACCACCAGTAATCTATGATTTTTGTTAAATGTTTCTGGTAATAAATATATTTGTATTTGTATTTGTATTGAGTCTTCTTGCTTCCCGATATTTCAACACAGTTGCATGCGCCATGATCACGGGTAACTGAAGTCTTTGCGAGATAGAAGGTAGGCAGTTAAGTTATGTGCAGACAAAACGGTCTACCCTCCTTCTGAGTCAAAATACAATAACAAAACAACTCGATAAAATGTTTGGAAAACAACCTTTATATACTTACCTAAGGAATCGTCCCTATCATTACGACTCCTTGTACCTACCTACCTATAAATATTAGTAGGTCGCTAACCTCACTAGGAAAGTTTATAAAAATCTAGATAGGTAGGTATGTCGCTCAATGCAATTGCCCTGCACTTTATTCAATAAACAACAATGATTCATTTGACTAGATATTCCTATTTTATCTACACGGAATAATTTAACAGTAAGTAGCAATTTCTGTTCTTTTAATTTTGTTAAAAGATAAGGAAGGTACATAATCATCTAATGGTTTTTTTAATTTTTATTTCTCTTCATCCATACCAACTTGAACTTTTACGATTCAAGTAGAAAAGAGTGGAATGAAACGGATGACTCACTGGAATTATTTTGCGTAAAAAACATTCCTTATCGATCTAACTGTTAAATCGATCAGTTAGATTTTATCAGATTAATTTTACTAATATCTGGGCGACCGAGCCCTGCTAGGATGCATAACGCCATCTAGTGGTTCGATTACGAACCACATTGCACTGGCAAACCCTTTTGCGTGAAAATGCCGAGAAAACGGCCTTTCCCAGATATGAGACCTAGCTAGATCGATCCTTCGCCCCCGCAAACACCCGTACTGCAAATTTCATCGAAATCGTTAGAGCCGTTTTCGAGAACCTCAGCAGGTACATACAAACGAACCTCAAATTCCAAACAACAAACAAACATTGCTCGTTTAATAGAATAGGATTAAACTATTACGTCCGCCCAGTAAGAAAGTATAAATACCTACGGTATAAAAATACCCGGTATGGATTGTATAAAATTCAACTATTTTTTATTGTCACCTTCCTTCCCTTTTAAACGAATAAATAAATTTATTTACTGATTTTTATACTCGTCGCCACTTGTAGTGATCACTATCACACAAAGAGAAATCACTAATGTATCGGTGCTTCACTGGCTCACTACTACACTCAGATCCGAGCACACGCGCACGTCCAACCCGCACCGCGTCTACCGCTAGACTGACGATTGACGGCTCAGTGTTGCCCTCAACTGGTGTACATGAGACAATGTAATATATCTATTGTATAGATACAAAGTACAAACACTACACTATCTATACTAATTATATATTATATAATATATTATATTCTATTTATTTATATATTATTTATATTTATATAATTATATAAAGCGGAAGAGTTCTTTGTTTGAACGCGCTAATCTCAGGAATTACCTGTCAGGTTTGAAAAATTCTTTCTGCATTTGATAGCTAAACTCTTGAGGAAGGCTACTTTTCATCATCATCAACATCACCATACCATCATTACGGAGGCAACGCCGCGAGGGCGCTGCTAATATAAGATAAGTAGGATTAGTAGAATAGGCTAATCGTAAAAGTTTAAAAATAACTACAAAGATGTCCGATTGAAAACATAAAAAAAGGCTGATAAATAGAATGTCGTTGTTTTTAGTGGAAATGCTTTTATTTCAATTACATAATTAAAAATGCAAAAGTGGTTTTGTGAATGTGAATCATTTGGAGAAAGTCATTTAAGTGATATCACTTGCATGTTAGTGGTTATGAATATTATGAACCTTTACAAAGGTCATGTCTTTTAAAGTGTGTAATATTGCTCTGCAACCTTTTTTATTGTGAGTAGAACAACCCCAATACACTTTTAAATCTGTTTCGCTGCGTTTGTAAAACCTTTTCCCATTAACGTGAATGACTGGATTACCTCTTTTAGACGTTGAAGTTTCTACGATTATATCTGTAATAATTATAAAAATATAAACATTGTTAAACTAAATAAAAAGTTAGGCATTTATACAGTTACCTATTTCATTGAAACGTTGGTCGTTAAGGTAAATAATACGATGTCACGTTTGAAGATCACTTTGATTTTATGAACTTTCTCATAACCTAGCCTATTTACACTTTAAAATTCCAGCAACGACTGCCTTACGTTCCCAAGTGAACACGTTTTTATACCCAGAAAACGACGGTAGTCAAAACAAGTTGGTCATGAATAAAGATGTTCACTTGGAAACGTTATCAAAATTAAAAAATACAATAATTTAAAATATTTACGCAAGATAACACGATAAAGTCCTGTTTTTAAATGCTTATGGTATGAGGTTGTGATAGTGAAAATTCAAGAAAAATTATAAAGGTGTCGCCAGAGTGGTGAAACATAAAATACCGACTGTTGGTAAACACCAACTCAGGGTCTTTAGTAATCATCCATTTTAACCGACTTCAAAAAAGGAGGAGATTCATGTTCGACTGTATGTATGTTTTTATGTATATTTACCATTATCTAAGTCGTTTATTGACTGAGGTCTATTACTCTTTTTTTTAAAGATATAAGTAGGTACTTTCAATTTGGTCCCTTAAACATTTGGTAAGGATCTGACGCAAATCTTTGGAGCAATGAACAAAAATGCACATAGAGTGTGAATTGTTCAGCTTACAACATTGAAGTCGGATTTTTTAAATTCTTAATTATGCGACTTGTTTCTTTCAATCAAATCAAAACAAAACATATTTATTTAAATAATAATATTTGTATAAGGTGTAACAATAACCTGAAAAAGGTCATTCAAGTGATACCACTTAAAGGTTAGTGATTATGAATATTATGACACTTGACAATGGTCATGTCTTTTAAAGTGTGTAATATTGCTCTACAACCTCTATTACTGTGAGTCGAGCATTTCCAATGTATTTTTGAGCCCTGATCTTGGCGCTTGTAGAATCTGTATCCATGAACCTCGATGACTGGATTACCTTTAACTGACGTTGACATTACTATATCTGTAATAATTACAATAATTTATTTGACCTGCACCTAAGACAACAATTAAAATTAATATATTAAAACTTATACTATTTAACATTTAAATAAATAAATATTAAGTCATTTAATGATAATGCTTTTGTTCTTAATAACAATATTCTTTTCGTTATTTGTAAGAATAAAGTGGATGTAAATACTATTGATTCCACCCGCGGCTTTGCTCGCGTGGTACCTACCCGGAACAAAAAGTAACCAATGTGTTATTTCAGGATATAAAGTATGTAAATTCAAAGCTTCACTAAAATCCATTCTGTAGTTTTTGCGCGAAAGAGTAACAAAGATCCATACATCCATACATCTTCACAAACTTTCGCATTTATAAGATAAGTAGGATTAGTAGGATCGTAGGATAGGCTTATCGTAAAAGTTTAAAAATAACTACAATTATGTCCGATTGAAAACATAAAAATAGACTGATAAATAGAATATCGTTGTTTTTAGTGGAAATGCTTTTATTTCAATGTAATAACATAATTAAAAATACAAAAGTGGTTTTATGAGTGTGAATCATTTGGAGAAAGTAATTCAAGTGATATCACTTGCATGTTAGTGGTTATGAACATTATGAACCTTCACAATGGTCATGTCTTTTAAAGTATGTAACATTGCTTTGCAACCTTTATTATTGTGAGTAGAACAACTCCAATGCAATTTTAAATCTGTTTCGTGGCGTTTGTAAAACCTTTTCCCATTAACGTGAATGACTGGATTACCTCTTTTAGATGTTGAAGTTACTACGATTATATCTGTAATAATTATAAAAATATTAACATTGTTTAACTAAATAAAAAGTTATGCATTTATACAGTTACCTATTTCATTGAAATGTTGGTCATTGAGGTAAATAATACGATAAAGTCCCGTTTTTAAATGCTTATGGTATGAGGTTGTAATAGTGAAAATTCAAGAAATAATATAAAGGTGTCGCCAGAGTGGTGAAACATAAAATACCGACTAACACCAACTCAGGTCTTTAGTAATCCTCCATTTTAACCGACTTCAAAAAAGGAGGAGGTTCTATGTACGACTGTATGTATGTTTTTTTTATGTATATTTACCATTTTCTCCGTCGTTTATTGACTGAGGTCGATTACTCTTTTTTATTAAGATAGGTACTTTTAATTTGATCCCTTACATTTGGTAAGGATCTGACGAAAATCTTCGGAGCGATGAACTTTCAATCAAAACAAAACATATTTATTTACTTATATAATAATCACATCACATCACACTATCACACTTCACACTAATTACATCACATCACATCACACTAATCACATCATCACATCACACTATCACACTAATCACACTTCACACTATCACACTTCACACTAATCACACTAATATTATAAATGCGAAAGTTTGGATGTTTGGATGGATGGATGTTTGGATGGATGTTTGGATGTATGTTTGTTCCTCTATAACTCGACAACCACTGAACCGATTTGGCTGAAATTTGAAACATAGATAGATAATGATAGGGAATAGGATATAGGCTACTTTTTATACCGAAAAAATGCAAGGTTCCCGTGGGATAAACAAAATAGTAGTCCACGCGGGCGAAGCCGCGGGCGTCAGCTAGTATTTGTATAAGGTGTAACAATAACCTGGAGAAAGTCATTCAAGTGATACTACTTAATAAAGGTTAGTGATTATGAATATTATGACACTCGACAATGGTCATGTCTTTTAAAGTGTGTAATATTGCTTTACAACCTCTATTACTGTGAGTCGAGCATTTAAAATGTATTTTTAAACCCTGATCTTGGCGCTTGTAGAATCTGTATCCATCAACCTCGATGACTGAATTACCTTTAACTGATGTTGAAATTACTACATCTGTAATAATTACAATAATTTATTTGACCTGCACCTAAGACAACAATTAAAATTAATATATTAAAACTTATACTCTTTAACATTTAAATAAATAAATATTAAGTCATTTAATGATACTGCTTTTGTTCTTAATAACAATATTCTTTTTCTTATTTGTAAGAATAAAGTGGATGTAAATACAAAAATTATTCTTGATTCTATGGATGTTGAATGTCTGAATAGTCATAATTTAGTGATTGTAAATATTAAAACATTTGACAATGGTCATACCAGTGTGTAAGATTGCGCCGCAACCTCGTTTGTTGTGAGTATACAACTCCAATGAGCTTTGGATCTTCTGATTGGCGCTTGTAAAATGTACTACCTTACTACTACTATCTAGTAGTAGTAGTAGTAAGGCTTTGACTGAGTGGTGACCAAGAATCGAGCATACAAACAACTGCGACAACGTTCATCGTCGACGACATAAAAAATACTATAGTTTTTTGGATGCGTGAGACATAGAACCGGAATGAATAGCGTAAACAAAAAAAAAGGTTCGCTTTGCTCACTCGAAATTCCCGTGTCTAAATACTTTTGAATAAAAGTTATGATCGAGAAAATGCAAGAAAAATTATAAAAGACACATTTATAACCTGTCTTGAATTTTCAAGCCAGTTTTGGTCCTTAAAACAGTGATTAAAATCATGGTCTTTAGTGACCCTCCGTTTTTGTTTCAATCACAACATTATTATTATAATTAAAATAATTGAAGTAGAACAATTTGGAGAAAGTCATTCAAGTGATACCACTTGAAGATTAGTGATTATGAATATTATGACACTTGACAATGGTCATGTCTTTCAAAGTGTGTAATAGTGCTTTGCAACCTCTATTACTGTGAGTGGAGCAATTCCAATATATTTTTAAGCCCTGATCTTGGCGCTTGTAGAATCTGTATCCATTAACTTCGATGACTGGATTACCTTTAAGTGATGTTGAAATGACTACATCTGTAATAATTACAATAATTTATTTGACCTGCACCTAAGACCACAGGACCGGAATGAATAGCAACAAAGAAAGGCTCGCTTAGTTCACTCGATCAATAATAATGATATTGATATTATTAAACTAGAGAAAAGTTTTGCACTTATATAGTTATATTTACGCACACTCGTCCTTAGGTCGGGCGCTGAAAATTGCGACACAGTTTTTAACTACTGCAATTTTCAACGAACATACTTTTACTTGTACCTACTTATTTTTGTTCCGAAATAAATATTATTGTATTATTGTGTTATTATTTATAGAAATACATAGACATGGGAATTTTAAGTTATAAGTTTATAACATAGATGAAACGTTGGCATTGGTACGTTAAGGTAAATAATGCGATAAATTACCGTGTCTAAATACTTCTGAATACGAGTTATGATCGAGAAAATTCAAAAAAGCTTATAAAGGACACCTTTCATGAATTTTCAAAACAGATGTGAAACTTAAAATAGTGGTCAAAATCATGGTCTTTAGTGAACCTCCGTTTTTATTTCAATCACAACATTGTTATTAAAATAATAATAATTGAAGAAAGAATATTTTGGAGAAAGTGATTCAAGTGATACCACTTGAAGATTAGTGATTATGAATATTATGACACTTGACAATGGTCATGTCTTTTATTAAAGTGTGTAATATTGCTTTACAACCTCTATTACTGTGAGTGGAGCAGTTCCAATAACTTTTCGTACTTCTTCCTTTGTGTTTGTAAAATCTGTACCCATCAACGTAGATGACTGGTTTCCCTTTCAGTGATTTTGTAATTACTATACCTGTAATGATTAAAATAATTTATTAAACCTAAGAAAACAATTAACATTTAATATATTATATCTTATGTGTGTAACATTCCAATAAATAAATATTAAGTCATTCTTTAATGATATGTAATGCATTTATTTTTAATAATAATATTCTTGTTTCCTTATTTGTAGGAATAAAGTGGATGTAAATATAAAAAAAAATATGATTGTTGTTATATATTTATGATTCTTGAAAGTCTTAATCGCAGAATTATATCGAGATAGAAGCAAAGAGTTAAGCAAAAAAAAGGGCTGAGGACTTCTTTGCTCGCCGCGAAGTTCATTCCGAATTCATTCCATTGCGGCTTTAATTTGACTCGCCACACATGGCGAGCATTGAAAACCAGCAATGTACAAATAAGCAATCTGAACTATCAACTGCGTTCGTCAAAGTACCTACGCAAAATGTTACACGGTCGGTTGCCATACAAATCGACGAACTTTTTGCTTCTATCGTGTTCTGTGGTCTGAGTAGTCATAATTTAGTGATTGTGAACATTAAAACATTTGATAATGGTCATGTCCTGCTCCAGAGTGTGTAATATTGCGCGGCAGCCTCGTTTGTTGTGAGTAGTACAACTCCAATGAGCTTTGGATCCTCTGATTTGGCGCTTGTAAAATCTATATCCATCAACGTAGATGACTGGATTACCCTTATGTGATGTTGCAAATACTACACCTGAAAAATTTTAAATATTAAATTTGAAATAAATTAAATATGATCACTACTATATTCGCAAGATGCGGTAGACATATTAGCGGCATTTACACGGTAGAGTTTTTACCACGGATCTGGACTGTAAAGATATCTGTACAGATATCCGTACAGATATCTTTACAGATAACCGCGGATAAAACTGTCAAAGGTTGGAATGGCGCGTGCTATTTCCCGCGGCATCTGGGCGTCGATTCTCGTACCAAACTTTTTATCAACCTCAACCAAAACCTCAACTAAAGCGACTGTTTCCATGACTACTAATAACAAACGACTCAGTTGTGGTGAGGTTTTGAACTTTGGCAGAACAAATTTTTGAAAAGCTATTCTACTATTTCACCAAATGGCTGACATTTAAGAGATCGAACCAAACCAAAGCGGTTGTCATCTAGTAGAATACAGGCCCTGGACTGTACAGATATCTTTACAGATATCCGCACAGATATCTCTGCGTTTAAATGCTCTGGCATTTGGACTGTGCAGATATCTTTACAGATATCCGCACAGAATATATCTCTGCGTGTAAATGCTGCTAATCATTCAGATCTTTAGGCATTTTTAGATCCTTTGAAGATGCCTAAGGGGTAAGTAAGTAATTATTCATTATTTACTTAGTAGTAAACATGGTGTGGCAAATTTTTGGTCATTTCAGGGAAGATACCTTTTCTTTTGTCGTTAGAAAGTTTTGTTCTAAGAAAACTATAGATTTTTTTGAAGAAAAAAATATTTCATTGCGTTTTTAGATTTGTGAAAAAAAGTAAGTACTTAGTCTAAAAGTTAACATTTGTCCAAAAAAAAAACAAGTTCGTCTTAATCGACTCTTTCCCACCAGGAACACTTCCCAAAGTAACTTACCAAATAAAATCGCAAGTTTTTGCAATAATAAAAAAAACATACTTATCCCATACATTTGATGATGATGATGCCTTTCCTACTAATTGTGTATAAGGGCACAAATCACAAATTCAAATTTTGGATACAGATTTTAATTCCACGATTAAAGAAACAAATATGTACGGACCTTATGAGCGGGGATAACCGACTGACGACGCGCCGTGCAAATTTTATGCGTCAGCCTCCGGTACATTCCCTAATTTTGTTGCTTGTAGAAACTAGAGCATTGGTTCCGAACCTGGGACCGAATAAAGCTATTTATAGGCAAGCTATAAATAGCTTTTTTGGGGGGTAATAAAACGAAATCTTCAAAAAACTTATTTTTTTATAGATTTGTAATCTAACAAATAGATTTTCACTCGAAAATATTGTGCTGTCGCTGAAATACTCGTAATTAAAAAGAAAGGAATTTTAAGATAGAACGGGGGCGGTGGAGGGGCTGAAAATTATATGGGAGTAAATTCTGTTTCATTGACATGTCA
The DNA here is from genome assembly GCA_958496255.1 of Camptogramma bilineatum. Lineage (NCBI taxonomy): Eukaryota > Metazoa > Arthropoda > Insecta > Lepidoptera > Geometridae > Camptogramma > Camptogramma bilineatum. Next base: position 13,194,689 of record OY292460.1, on the reverse strand, counting down.
TGGGGGTAACAAGGTTAAAAAGGTTAGGAACCACTGAACTAGAGTATCCTTAAATATAGAGAATAAATATTGACCCGTTATATTTATTAGTGATTATGAAAATTAAAGCATTTGGTGATAGTCATGTCTACTAATGTATGTAGTAATGCACGGCAGCCACGATTTCTATGAGTGGAGCAGGTCCAATGAATTTTAGGTCCACGTTTTTGATTTTTCGCAAATCTGTAACCATCTACGACGAGAATAGGCTTTCCTTTTATTGAAGTTGTGAATCCTATTTCTGTAATTTATAAATGTTTCAGTTAGTGACATGCATTTGAACCTAATCACACTAATATCGTAAATGCGAAAGTTTGGATGTTTAAATGTTTGTTCCTCTATAACTTGACAACTACTAAACCGATTTGGACGAAATTTAAAGTGTAGATAGATAATGACCAGGAATAGGACATAGGCTACTTTTTTATCCGGGTACCACGCGAGCTAAGCCGTGGGCAGAAGCTAGTAATACATTAAATTAAAATGGCATACAGGTAAATTAATATATAAATACGCGGTTCGTTATTATAGTTCGTTTATTTATCAACGACAGCCTACTTAATATTAATAAATAGGTATCTACCCAACACTTACTACTATCTAATAATATTGCTACTTCTTTTGTTGTTTTTATCCATCCGATTTTGCGAAAGTTTTTTTATATTTTTTTTTTGTTTATTTATGTAATACTTTTATTTTTAAATTAAAAGTGCGAGTATTTAAAATTAAAACAATTCTTATTAAATTAAACTATTAAATAAAAAATTATAGACAAGAAAATAATAAGTTATCAGAATGACAGTTCAGAAACCTCTGCTGCCCTAGACAAGTTACTTATCCACTATCGCTAACGCTATTCAGAGAAAAGGTATGGGAAGTATAATGCTATGACAATGGGTCACGTGATCAGAGCAAACTATTAGAAAGCGTTGAGAGATTCAATACGAAGTCCTTGTAATTTGGGTAGGGCAGATGTAGAATTCGTAAATGTGTAACTTTGTGATAAAAACACACTTTTAAATATCTTTGCATTTATGATTATAAGTATTGAATGTCTAATAAATGCTTGAATGCATAAATGCTTCATTAAAATATAAGAAATCTAATAACCAATCGATAACCTATTACCCAACGTATCTATTATTATGATTATTATCTATAATTATAAAGCTAAGTGATATTTAAAACTTTTTTAAAATCAACTCTAAACTATTACAAATTTTATACTTAAATCAAATCTTAGGCGCTAAACTTATTAGTACCCAACGCCAATTTAATCATTAATATTTAATAGAAACATAATTATACTACGTAGAATGGTAGAGTTAATATTTTAAATATATATTTAGGGTTTTTATTTGTCAAATGATTGAACAATTATGAAATACAACAATGCTATGAAAAATAAAGTGTAAAATTAGTAACACTTAATAAAAAAAAACTATAAAATGCTACGTTTGCAACTTCATGTAAAATATTTTCTTGCTCGTTCCATTATGTCAAAAAATCAACTATATTAAACACACACTTATTTTATTAATTATTAAACATTTTTCCTAAAATTAAATATTTTAGCCTTTATAGTAGATACTTAAATTTATAGTTATAAAGTTAATCGTATTTATGAGATACATTAAATACCATAGATACAGGCATAGGTACTTATTACTTAACAATTGAAAAACGTTGGCGTGTTCTTAATGTAAATTTGGACGCATCTTTGTCTACGTTAGACTTAAAACGCCTCAAACCTCTGAAGTTATGAGAAAAAACATCTAATCTACAGTCTACAATGTCTACGCACAGTCAACCACAAAAGATTAAATTTAAAGTCTATCAAATATGCGTCAAAAATCAAAATAAACATTTTCTGAATGAGCAATCTTTAAAAATTGAAAACTGTTACCACTTTTGTAACTGACTATACCTTGGTACAGGTTGGAATTCTGGGGTTAGTCAAGTGGGGAACAATTAGCGATATCGTTCATCGCCAAGTCTCGTGGACGTCAAAACTGTATGCGACGTTTACCTTCGATAAGACATGAGAGTCACAAGCAAAAAAAAAAAGAAAAAAGGGTTCTACAACTAAAGACATGGTTTGGTTAGACCCCACTTTTACGTTTTTTTTTATCGTGTGGCATAGTTATTTTGGCAAAGTTAGACATTTTAGTTTTTTTATGAGTTAGGTACAGAGATACTTAGGGCGTGACTAGCCCACCATTTTATATTTTTAAATATGCACTCGGCTAATCAGGACATAGCTTTTCTATTTTCGTATTTTATGAGTTGAATTACTTACGACTAAGTTTTATAGGTAAGGAATGGTTATGCACGTTATATATTTTGACAATAGCATCGCCTATAGTGTGTATAACCGCGCGGCATCCTTGACTGCGGGTGGAACAACGCCAATGGACCTTTCCAGATTGTGTTTGATTCTTCCTGAACCGAAAACCAGAAGCCATGATGATTGGATATCCTTGAAGCGATTTCGTGAACACAATGTCTGAAATAAAACGAATGTGTGAGTGAAACTTGTCTTATTAAAATATCTATTGCTACCTAAACGTATGTTGTTATATGCTACTGAGAGAAAATGCTGCTGTACAAGGGCAACATTATTAAAATCAATATGTAAATAAAAACAAATAATAAACAATTCGGAAATTTCAAATTATTTAATTTTTGTATTATATTAACCTTTTTCCTGCAATGGTTTGACATAGGCTGAAATCAAAACAGTTATTACCAGAGGTCGGAATTAGGTAGAGTTATTTATGTAGGTACTTACACTTATTTCATACAGCGAAAGAATAATGTGGATATGCCTCAAATCCCAAGATTAATTTTAAAGAGCAGAAAAATCCCGTGATTTATTAAGTAAAAAAAGCTATTTACTTTTACACAATTTAAACCACTGAATAATAATTATTATTTTTAATTAATACTTTTTATTAATCAATTATTATTACGAGTATGTTAATTATCTTTGTTTTATTTGTCTTATCTATCTATATAAAAACCTTAGACGTTTTTATTATTATTTATTAGAAGAAAAAGAAGATAATCCAAATACACTTAACGGGACGGATATGCGGGGTTGCAAAGGCCGTTATAGCAAAATCACAATAGGACATTTTTCTTCGGATGATTATGTACATTGATTAGTTTCAGTATAACATTGTCCTGTGTGTGTATAACTGCAGGGCAGCGGGCAGTATTTGTGGTGCAACGCCAATAAAACTTTCTTCCACGTGTCTGATTCTTGTGGAACATATGCCCTGATGCTATGATCACTGGATACCCTTGCCTTGATGTCATTACGATTTCTTCTCCTCCAAAATTTAGGATTTCTTTCTTGACAGTTTTGTTACCTTGCATAATAAAAAACATTGGATGATTAACCATTCTGTTTTTAAATTATTAACGGGACTTAATCGCGTAATGAAATCATTTTATTTACCTCGACGTTCGAGTTTTTAATTAGGTACTTACCGCCCTAGGGCTTTTCTAGCTACATTATTACCCTAGAGCGCTAATTGGTCACCTACAAACCCCATTTGGGGGTAATAGGGACCTACTTACCGCACAATCGAGATGTAAAGCAGAGTAGTTAGCTCGGGTGTAAGGCATCAATTGCACCCTCGAACTATACTAATCTACTATTATTACGCGATTAAGTCCCGTTAATAATTTAAAAATATGTTCAAGTCACGAAAAATTAAAATCTGTCTACTATGTTTGTTACGAAAATTCATGAACAGTAATGTACAAATACAAAACAGTATGTATTAGTTTGTTTCTGTACACAATTATTGCATTCATAACTTTATAATAATATTTACCTACGTGAAGTTGATTAGTATTTTTACGCGTGATAAAAATGAAAAAGAATGCAATAAAAACACTTAAATTATGTACTTAGTTTTGTTTTCTTGGAACATGAAATTGCTGTTAATCCATTTTTTTTTTTCAAGAAACGAAAATATTTTTGATCACTACCTATTCAGAAATACTAAATGAAAAATGCAGAAAAAAATTTAGAAACACATGGATAATAACGTATTATTTATTAGAGTTAACCCGCCACCATGGCTGTTACTTATAACAAAGCCGAATAATAGGGATGTAAATAAGGTAGGTAGGTACTTATATAAAATAAAAAAAAACATCCTTAAAACGCGATAATTATAATCCCGTGTCCGGTGTCAAAATACTCTACAGCTCTAATTTCCCTTCCGTCTCAGGACGTTCATATTGTGATGCGACCGAAACTATACCGAGTGGACTTGCGCGCGCGCCTCGTTTATGGTGAGTGATTTCCAAATGAGTCCCAGGGACTCATAATAGTTTTATGCCTTTTCAGTACGGTATACGTTTTGTACTTAGTTCGTTTTTTTTTTTATTTAAGTTTTTTAATTCATTTTGTAAGTATTCATTTGAAAGTATAAAAACGATAAATACTTTTTTAAATGTACCTTTTGAATAAGTTAAAACACACCAAACACATACATAAAACGTATCTTTTTGAGACTGAAAAGTTTAAATCACGCAATAATTAAAAAGGACTATTTCTATTTTTTTCTCATGATTAACTAAATAATAGAGTAAAATAAGTAGGTATTTGAAAAAATTACGCATTTAAAAACATAAGTGTTCCCGGGACTTATGGAAGGTGTTAAAGTTTAAGTAAGAGCATTTCACCTAGTGCATTTGAGGGTTAAGATGATTATGTGGATCATTAGAATAGATTAGGGGTAAGATGATCATGTTGATCATTAAGATAGATTATATTGATTTTAGTATAATCATCATCATCTAGGGTGTGAAGACAGGCTTTGCAGCCGCGTGGTTGACTTGAGCAACGCCAACGAATCTTATTATTACTACCAAGTTTGAGTTGTTTCACGTATTTATAACCAGATAATAGTATAGCTGGATTCCCTCTTTGAGAAAATATATAGCACGCCTCTGAAATTAAACTATATAAATTATTTCCTAAATCAATTAAGGGACCTGTACGAAGACGTACAATTACTTACCTCAAGTATCTAATTTTACTGAATCGGCATTTTTACACCCTTGTACTCAGTGCTTTACTGATCGCGCTCCGATCATCACAGTAACGGAATCGTTTACCGCGTATTTACGTTCATTGTAACATCGTAATAAACTTTCAAGTGTGATCGGTGTATGAACTTTTGCACTCCACTTAACTACTGCCTACTTACTAAGAACTTTACTGTGCAGTCCAACTGGACGGTACATGACCTTTGCCCAGCAGGATATGAGAGATTAATAAAAATGTGCTAAAACACAAATTAAAAATGCATTGAGACTTTCCACTACCCAACTTCAAATATACGGATATTCTAAAAAACACAACAAAAAAAAACAGTTTCGTCTCACGCTTTTATTTAATAAAGATTAGTTGCATAAAAAGTATTGGTTTACATTATGTCATCGCTTTTATGTACCTATCTTCACTAAAACTTTTAGCTTGTCCTGTGATAGCAGCCAGATGTCCAACCTAAACTATCTAACCAACCTATTTTTTCTAGGATCTGAACTAAAAAACGTACTAACAATGTTAGAAGTTTATGTCCGTATGAGCTAGCGGTTTTTGGCTTAACGACTTAAAAGCTGAGACCCAAAATTTAACGTGCCATTCGAAGCACGAAAGCGCTCAGCTGTAGGTACCTATATGAAAAATATAATAACGACTGTATTCCCAAAGTGCAATAAACATAATTATTTCAGATCTTTAGACATTTTTAGTTCCTTTGAAGATGTCTAAGGTAAGGGGGTAGTCAGAGGTATGTTCAAACACATTTGGTACATTCCCACATTTGCAGAAGTTAACATTCCATATGTGACAGGTTGCAAGCCCATCGACGCTATTAGAAAGTCTACATGATGCTGTGTGAAATGTCCAGAATCATTTATTTAAACAAATGGTATAAATAATTTTGAATTTTGATACCTCATTAGGACCTAAGGCTGGTTTTACTGTCACGCATACCGTCGGCGCTGATAGGCGAGTGATATTTATTGCAATGAAATAAGGATACCGAAATAAGGATACTGATTGTTCAGCACTGACGAGAGCAATCAGCGTGGCCATTTCTGCTAAACAATCAGTATCCTTATTTCATTGTAATAAAGATCACTCGCTTATCAGCGCCGACGGTACGCGTGACAGTAAAACCAGCCTAAGAGCGTTTGTCCACCGCCGCCGTCATCGTCACGTCACCGTCAACGAGATTATTTCTGTATGAGATCAAGATGACGTGACGGTCTTCTGGTGGACAAGCGGCTATAGTAAATGTATTGTCGCTACATCGGCGCCGTCATCTCGTTCTCGTTGACGTGACGGTGACGGCGGCGGTGGACAAACGCTCTTACGCCGTTTGTCCACCGCCGCCGTCACCGAACCGTCACCGTCAACGAGATTATTTCTGTATGAGATCAAGATGACGTGACGGTCTTCTGGTGGACAGGCGGCTATAGTAAATGTATGGTCGCTACCTCGGCGCCGTCATCTCGTTCTCGTTGACGTGCCGGTGACGGCGGCGGTGGACAAACGCTTTTAGGCGCGGGACATACAGAAAATACGGACGCGTCGCAGACGTATGTCTCTTCCGCGTCCCTTTCATAGAAAATGTATAGAAGCGTCGCGCCGCAAAACATACAGAAGAGACGGGGCACCGTCACATTTTGTATGAAAGGGATGCGGAAGAGACAAATGTCTGCGCCCCGTCTCTTCTATCTGGCCTGCGCCTTAGGGGTCGCACAAGGTTTTTATTATGGTACACAAAAACCAAATCAATGATTATGAGTATTCTTATGGTTTAGTAACACAATGTTTTCACCATCGTCTAAAGTGTGAAGAGCAGCTCGGCAAGCATGTTGAGCATGATCGCATTTCCATCTTACTTTACCACAACTATACTTAGTGTGTCTTACGAATCTGTAGCTACCCACACTGATTAGTAGCTTGCCTTTTTGGGAGAGAATGTAGCGAGCTGAAATAAATAAATTATTAAACTACTTAATTAAACTAGTAGTTCGCCCCGAACTGAGATCTCGCGCACCGTTGTATTGATAGCCTAGATTTGGACTTGTTTCTGACTACCCCTATACCTACGTTAAGTGCTCCTTCTAGTGTTTACCACAGAATTATATCTAATGCGCTACCTCAGTATGGTAAAGATTATAGGCATGCATGCAATACATTAAGTCGTGTCGTGTTTATATTCAATAGTTGACACCGCGAACTTCGTACCGCGCCTCAGGGAAGGCCTCTTAGTTCGAGAAATTATTAAAATAGCAGTTCAATACGAAATGTATGAGAAAATCCATTCCCTCCCCCTCCCCCTCCCCTCTCCCTACCCCCCTCCCCTCCTCTCCCCCTCCCCTACCCCCTCCCCTCCCCCTCCCCCCTCCCTTCCCCCTCCCTTCCCCCTCCCTTCCACCTCCCCTCCCCTCCCCCTCCCCTCCCCTCCCCCTACCCCTCCCCCTACCCGTCCCCTCCCCCTCTCCTCCCCTCCGCTCCTCTCCCCTCCCCTCCCCTCCCCCTCCCCCTACCCTCCCCCTCCCTCTATAATTTTGGTACATGCCCAGCCCACTATTTGCAGGAGTTAGCATTTGCATACGTGACAGGTTGCAAGCCCACCGCCGCTATTAGAACGTTAACTGGTTTCCTCACGATGTTTTCTTTCACCGTTTAGAGCTCGTGTTAATGCGCATTTAAATTTTTCTTATCGAAAAATCCATTGATGAGCACGGCCAGGGTTCGAACTTACGACCTATGAATCGAAAGTCGAGCACTCTTCCAATCGGCCAACACGGCTTTTATTTTCAATCTCAAGAAAAAATATCAAGTAGCAACTAAAATCATTGCAAACCAAACCACAACGATGCCACACTCCTTGTCTGTTAACCAGACCTACGAATACATCGAAACTCTATGAAACGGGAGCTCTCTCCATACTTCCGTTAATTGGTTTCCATAATTTTTATTTTTGACTGTATTTCAAAAACTATAGAACCTAGAAGAAAACTAAAAACCATTTTGGAATGTATAAGTTGAGTACTTTCATATGACACCCCACTCAATATATTTGGGTAACTTTGAAAAAAAATTACCCCCTTGGGAACCCCATATCTTTACAACCCCTTCATCGATTACGCTCATACGCTCCACAGCAAATTTCCATAGCACAACCTATTGACCTATCAAGTTTCATACAGATTGGATAAGCGGTTCGATAGTTATGCGAGAACATAAAAATGAAACATACAAACATACAAACATACAAAGCAAAATCGCCTAACTTGCCACTAAGATCTTCGCTCGCTTCGCTCGCTCGATCGATAAATAAAACAAATAGGTACTACCAGAGTGTCTTAGGCACGTTCTGGCAATGGCTTGGATCAGTTTGGCTACCTTTTTTTTTTTACTTTTTTTTATTTATTATTTCATATAAAAAGGTAGGTACTTATTTTAACAAAATATTATGCCTACTTAGATCGTTTCCACTGATCATTAGGTGGCTCAACTGGTTCTTTTTGTGTTTTATAATGTTATGTGAATATGTAGTAGTTTAGTTTCTGTAAATAAAAGTTTTACTTAATTAAATGAACAGGTTTTTTTGTTGAGAAACGTTGTTGAGAAAACGTGTTGTTTTTAAAACAAACTTTTTATGTGGTAAGGTGAGCTGATTCAAATCACCCCAAAAACGGGGGTTCTGCTGTTATATTTTTATCATTTGTAACATTTTAGTCGGAACTTGACAGATATGCTGAGTTCCGGGTTTCAATCGACCTATTTACAGGGTGTCGATTCTAGTACCAAACTTTTTATCAACCACAAGCAAAACGTCAACTAAATCTCAGATTTTCATCTGTTTCCTATTCTACTAATAGTACATTCATTCTAGATTTCAATGTATGGAAAATTTGGCAAATTTAATAATTAAGTTTTGATGCTGGTGTGTTATACCTATAGGTGAGTACATTAAAAAAAACAACTCTCCCCCCCTCTCAACCTTCGGCGTCACCCCTCCCCCCCTTGAAAAGTGTCCCGTTTTACAGATTTTCTCAATTTTCAAGAAAACTATACAAGCTAGGACAAAATGATCAAAGACAAAATTAGTTCTTAATAAATTGCCTACAAATAAATACTAACATTTATTTTGATACGAGTTATAGTTTCCAAGCTATATAGCGTCAAAGTTTACCAAAAATCTGCGCCTAGCAAAAATGAACATTATACACAGGAAACAGTAATATTTGTTATTTCTTACAATTAATGCGATTATACATTGCCACAATAAGTGGTTGCGATACTGCATCAGCATTCTACAGCAAAGGAAAGGTTCAGTCTATTCTTCTTAGTAAAAAAATCGACTTGCAAGGTACGATAAACGTTTTCAATAACCCGGATGCCGCATACGAACAAGTAGAAGAAGCTCCGAAGATCCTCAACAGATCCTTTCCAAATTTTTAGGACACTAATAAGAAAGTATACATTTTCAAATAAAAAAAGAATTTTTCAAATCGGTCCAGACGTCTTCGAGTAATCGCTGAACATACACAAAAAAAAGCACAAAAAAAATAAAATAATTAATGATTTCGATAAATTTTGAGAACCTCCTCCTTTTTTGATGTCGGTTAAAAACTTTAAAAGATAAGCATGACGATACTGATTTATTTTAAAAAATAATTACAATATATAAGCGCATTAATTGTAACAAATAACAAATATTGCTGTTTCCTGTGTATTTGCTAAGCGCAGATTTTTAATAAACTTTGACGCTCTATAGCTTGAAAACTATTACTTGTATCAAAATAAATGTTGGCATTTATTTGTAGGTAATTTATTAATAACTAATTTTGTCTTTGACCATTTTGTCATAGCTTGTATAGTTTTCCTGAAAATTGAGAAAATCCGTAAAACGGGACACTTTTCAAGGGGGGGAGGGGTGACGCTGAAGGTGGAGGGGGAGGGAGAGTTGTTTTTTTTAATGTACTCACCTATAGGTATAACACACCAGCATCAAAACTTAATTATTAATTTTGCCGCTAAAAAATCTAGAATGAATGTACTATAATGACCAACGACTCTGTTGTGGTGACATTTTGGACTTTGGCAGAACAAATTTTTGAAAAAGCTATTCTACTAATCACTAAATGGCTGACATTAAAGAGAATGAAACAAAACGCAGCGGAATGTTTGACGTTGTCATTTAGTAGAATTGCCCTGCAGAGATCTGTTGAATAGCTCTTGACTCAATCACCGAGAATCTATAATTGTACCAAATTTCATCTCAATCAGACGCTGGGAGATTTAACCCGAACAAACATACATACATAGAAACATTGCAAGTTAAATGAATTTTTTTTTTTTTTTTTTTCTTAAACAAAATCCACAGCTCTTAGAAAATTTGTGCACAAAAACTTAAATATATTACTTACAGCCAATAACGGATTTACATTATATTAACAGGTAAACCGACAGTGATCGAGGTGTGTGTGAGTGTCCGTGAAAGCTTGTATAACTCGGTTCATTAAAGAAAGGAATCTAATCGAATGAGGCGCTTATCATGTTCTCTCACTTGCACACTAGTGCCGTCTATAGGTACTCACGAAGCGAGAGAACATGATAAGCGCCGCCATTTTAGATTCTTTTCTTTAATGAACCGGGTTATAAAAACTGTATCTTCAGTTCCCTATAAAATGAAACAATGTTTTGTACATTAAAACTAGTTTTTATGAGCATGCCTTCTAAAATTAATTACCATAACATTAAAAATAATAGAAGTGACATAATCAATGGTTGTGGGTATTTTTATGCTTGACAATTGAAATATTATTTATATAGTTGTTGTCGAAAGTATAAATCACGGCACGACATCCTCTGTGAGCCTGGTTACATTTCCATCGTATTTTACCATTTCCATTTTGTACATGTTTTGTATATCTGTAATTACCCATAGTGAGAGCTATCTTGCCTTGTTTAGATCGAACATAGCGCGCCTCTGAAAAATAAACGTATTGTAAGTCAACACACCTGAATCATAAGATTTACAAACAACATTATTATGTGGCTGCAATACACATGCTACTAAAAGCGTGCTTGTTTGCTACTAGATAGAGTGCTTATTCATAACCATACTCTTTTCGTATATACGTGCTAACTGTATGCTACTAAGTAGCATCTTCTGAAACTAGATCGCTTATGTGCTACGTAGTGTGCTTATTCATAAGCATACTCTTTTCATATAAAAATAAAATACAAACAATATTACTTTAAAAAAACTATAACTTCTTTAAAATAAAAATAAATCAATTTGAATAAGAATACAATTTAATGAAACTTTTATTTCATAGCCTATCTAAATAATAATAACCGTTTCTACTATTAAATGCGACAGCCTAAACTAAAACTAAAAATGTATAAATTGAATCATTCTGTATAACATCTTGCTAACCATTTTTTATATGCAGCCAGTGGCCGGCCTACGCTCGCACAAATATGCAATCGACGCTATCTCGCTCTGACTGTCCACAAGCGCCATACGCGGCTGAGACGGAACACGCCACTGTTTCTTACCGTGCTAACTTCTCGATAAATTACATAAATAAGTACCTCTTTAACTACTGCGAATAAGATATCCCATTTACCTACTTATTTTGATTGTTTATTTTAGTATCTATGCTTCCTATTATACCAGCTTTGTATACTTACCTAAGTATTTACGAAGAATGTGAGTGTCTAGTCTAGTTAATTGATTCAGGCGTGACTTTGCGGAAGTCCATATTCAGATTTTTTTGAAAATTTAAAAATATCTAGTACTCCTCCGCCAAACTATACCAAAAACTAACCTTAAAGGTTAGGCTGTGGAAAGTGGGTGGTTGGGTGGCTTTAGCGTGAAAATTTTGACGAATCTTTTTTGGTATAGTTTGGCGGAGGAGTACTAGATATTTTGAAATTTTCAAAAAAATGTGTCTAGTCTACTCAAACCTATTAAGGTTTTCATCATGGCAATTCTACTAAATGACTACGTCAAACATTTCACTGCGTTTTGTTTCGTTCTCTTAAATGTCAGCCATTTGGTGAATAGTAGAATGGCTTTTTCAAGTTCTGCCAAAGTCAAAACAATTGCTAAAATGTCACCACAACAAAGACGTTGGTCATTAGTAGAATAGGAAACAGTCGAAAGTCTAAGGTTTAGTTGACGTTTTGCTTGTGGTTGATAAAGTTTGGTAGTAGAATCGCCACCCAGAAGCCCCAATCCTCAACATATATCGATATAATTAACTAACGTTGTACGTGCTTTCCTAAAACAAATAACATGAAATAAAATAACACTAAGGCTGGTTTTAGTGTTACGAGCACCTACTATCGGCGCTGATAGGCGAGTGATCTTCATTACAATGAAATAAAGATAGTGATTGTTCAGCACTGACGAGAGCAATCAGCGTAGCCATTTCTGCTAAATAATCACTATCCTTATTTCATTTGTAATGAAGATCACTCGCCTATCAGCGCCGACGGTACGCGTGACAGTAAAACCGGCCTAAACAAAGCTCGCTTGCCAAATAACAAAGCTTATCAATGATTGTGTGTGTTCTTGTGTCTGATTATATTAATATTGCGATCGTCACTATCTACGGTGTGCAGGGAGGCTCGACAGCAGACTGGTTGCTTGTGTTTTACACATCTCCAACGAATTTTGCATCCATTCTTTACATGACGTATATAATTATAACCACCCAAACATATAACAGGGTTACTGCGGTAAGACATTCTGTATCTTGGTTCTGAAAGTAGTAATAAGTTATTAGTCTTTTTTTTGTAGATAGACAAAAATTCAACATTCAAATATCATTTATTCAGTAGGACCGCTATGACCACTTTGAATCGTCTTAAGAGCTAGGTGATACTACTCCTATTCTTTCGCGACGAACACCATGAAGAATCAGGGCAACAAACACGGTATGAGGCCTAGCTTGTGAGACCTTTGTTTAGCCACAATCTCACCTGATGGTAAGCGACGATGTGGCCGACGACGGATCACAAAGGTCTAGAACAGCGTTTCCTAACCTTTTTCAGTCCCCTAGGACATCAAGGACAAAACCAAGGACCCCCTTAATAAAAAAAATCACAAAACGGAACATTTATCTTAGTAGGTATCAAATACAAAAAAAATAGTTTTAGAATAAACAGCTCAAAAGAACGCGACACAACTTTGCCACACGACAACCAACGCCATTCAGTATGCAAAGACTTTTAGTGACATTTCTTTATTATTGTTAAATGGTCCATAGATGAGACTGCGGACCCCCTTACATATACTCGCGGACCCCCAGGGGTCCACGGACCACAGGTTAAGAAACGCTGGTCTAGAAGACACTTATTCACTCTTGACTTGAAGAGACCCAGGTTATAGTTTTCGGGGAAAACAGAAGCCGGCAGCGAGTTCCAGACCGTGGTAGTGCGGATGATGAAGGTGAAATAGAACCGCGTGGTACGATTGGATGGAGTGTCCACAAGATAAGATAAGATCAATAACACAAGATCTATAAAATTAATCAAAAAACCACTTTTATTTTTTAATTTGTTTTATTTAGAATGCATTGACATCGAGTTGTTAGCTACCCTGAAAGTTTCAGGAGAATCTAATCGGGAAGTGCTAGTTTGAGTTGCAAGATTCCATCCAGAACGACAGACAGATAGACAAACAGACAGACAAACAAGAAAGTGACTCTTAAAAACGTGGGATGGCTATACTGTAAAAAGTTGCTAGATTTAAAGGAAACTAAGGTCTGTTGGATCAAAAAATTGAACAACTAAAATGACTCATAAATTTTGATTTATTCACAATTTATCAATATTGTTATTTTTTCAAGAATTGTTATCGATGTCATGTACAGTCAGCGTCATCAATCGGTATCCCCCTATTGATTTTAACAAGGACCCTTTTCATTTCAACTTTGGATTTCAGTCGGATTTGCTAGTATATGTACTTATGGATATCTAATTTCGCTAGCAAAGCCGACTGAAATCCAAAGTTGAAATGAAAAGGGTTCTTGTTAAAATCAATAGGGGGATACCGATTGATAACGCTGACTGTACCTACCTTTCGGATCGGACAATGTTTTTTTTACTCGGTGTACATGTCGATGATTTAATAATAAAAATACTAAAAACAAAGCTCTCTTACCGAATAAAAAAGTTTATCAATGATTGTGTGTGTTCTTGTGTCTGATTATATTAATTTTGCCATCGTCGCTATCTACGGTGTGGAGGGAGGCTCGACAGCAGACTGGTTGGTTGTGTTTCACACATCTCCAACGAATTTTCCATCCTTGCGTTACATGACGTATATAATTATAACTACCCAAACATATAACAGGGTTACCATGTTTTGACCTTGTGTATCTTGGTTCTGAAAGTATTAAAGTGCTTTAAAGTATAAAATTAATGTAAAAACCGCATTTTCGAGGTGAAAACGTGGTCATTAACAGAGTCTCAAAAATGCAGACTCAAGGTCTGCCAAAAAGCTATGAAGCGCAGCGTGCTAGGGGTGAAGAGGATAGACAGAATCCGCAATACAATCTTGCACGAAAAAACAGGGATCGCAGACGTCGGAGACAAAACCACCAAGATAAAATGGAAATGGACGGGGCACATCAGCCGTATGGGTACGGATCGGTGGGCCCAAGTCGTCACACAATGGGTGCCTGCAGATGGGCAACGCAGCCGGGGCAGGCCGAGGAAACTTTGGCGCGACGACCTCGACAACTTTCTGAAAAGCTCTTAATCCCATTGATCACTAAACGTGGCCACTTATGGTTTAAGGACCGATCGCAGATCAACAAGGAAAAAAAACTTACTAAAAAGTTTTCATAAGAAGCCAACTATGGCTTCGTATGCATTATAGTTTTATTTGTGAAATTTACATTAGGTGAAAAGTTCTAAAGCAGTTTCTCCTATCGTTATAGCAAAGGTACACCTCACATTTTTCACATTTGGTGTAAGAACGGAGCTTGTATCTTTTAAACTTCACACAGTTTTGGCACATACGCCGAGTTTTCGTCCAAATAGGCCAATGCTCAAAATTGTCCGTACCATAAAAGCGAGAAGGATCCATTTCTGAAAAGAACAGTTATGCATCAGAAGCCTGTTTTAGCACATTTTAAACTTTCGCGATCTGTAAACATAATTTAAAGAAACTAACGGGACTTTATCGCGTGATTACCTTTGTTTATTATTTCCCGTTGTTTAGAGTGTGTTACAGCTCTCGTGGTCACGGGTAGACTGATGTACTGGAGCCACCGTCGCTAATAATGTTTTGCCGCGAATGTATACGAAACCTTGATTTTGTGAAACAATTTAAACAAAAACAAGTGTGAAAACAAAACCAACTAGATTTTAGATTTTATTTTTATTCTAGATTATAGATAATCCAATTAGTATTAAATGTTTATATTTAAAGACACTACCCCGAGCTAAAATTAGCACATCGATGAGTGCAACTTCAAATATTTGTCTTACGAGTAGCTTTGTTAAAATTAAGATGAATTTAGAATTCGTTCGGCCGCGGCGCTTACGACAGCTGCTCGCTCCGGAACACGACAAAAATGTAGTTTTAATGACATTATAAGATTTAAAAAAAAACTGTCCAATGGTACTAGAGATATAACGGCGCAATGACCCTACCAAATGGAAACTTCGCAAAACTTCACTTTTATTCGACTCTTCAAGAATAACTTAGTAAATTACTCCACGCATTCTTTAGAGTAAGTATTAATGGTTATGGGTGTTGTTATGTTTGATTATGGTTAAAGTGCTGTTCTTATCGTCAATATCTGAAGTATGTAACATAGCACGGCATCCATTCATCCTCTTGTTGCACCGCCAGCGAATCTTATGTCCCATTTTCATATGCTTACAGTATATATTCCCACATAAACTTATTGCTAGGCCACCACGCCTTGAGAGAACATATAGGCCATCTGAAATAAAAATTCAGAATTATGACGTCATTAAAACAAGATTCAACACACTCCGTCATCCTTACTACACTGAAGTCAAAGCACTCACTTCAGAGTTAGGGTATGTTCGACCGCGCGCCTCTTCGGGCAGGCATATAACAGTGGGTTCCCACTTTCCGCTAGGTTTATAGGCTAGCCGCCCGCGACGATTACCTATTTATGCGACAAGTCGGATACCCTTCCGCGTCACTACGCGCCAGACAGCGACAGAGTTATGCGTTAGAAAGAAAGGCAATGTTTAGGTGAATATAGCACTAGGCAGTAAGCGCTTATGCGCTATTAACAAAAATAAAAATAAGTAGGTAGGTACAAAAAAGGGTAAGGTAGCAAAATGGACCTAGCTCAGCATATTGTGGTTAATTGTTAAGTGCAAAAAACCACGCTGGTCTTCCGATGGGAATTAGAAATAATTATTATGTTGGCTTGTCAGTTACTTTTCACTTACTTTATTTGTCGAGCCTGTATTGAGGGAAGTGGTGGGGGGGGGGGGGGGGTCACAAAAGGGGGGGGTCAATTTAGAATAGAATAGAATAGAAAATCGTTTATTTTGTGTAAGTAGGTATAACTAAAAGACAAATTCGAAAAACTAATAACTAAAGAACTTAAACTACACACAAAATTGGTCACCACTCAGCGTGGGCTACAGTAGCATAGAGCTACTGTAGCGCTGGTTTTCTGTGGTGCCACTGGGTTCGTTTGCAGCAGCAACTGCTAGACACACACATCGTCATTTAAATAAGAAAAAAGTATGACTCCATGTAAGTAATTAAATAAGGGGAATAATAAGTCGAGCCGCAGAATTATTTTTTGGCCACGGAACCTACCTTCTAATTTTATAACTAAGAAACGGGAAAATAAGAAACCTTCTAATAAACTAACTCGTCGTTTTTACAGCATCAACTAAATATTACAAAGAAAGCGTCAAGTAAATAACAACAATTATTTTTACTTGACCTACTGATTTATACATCGCCATCTTTACTAACTCAGCCACGGATTTTACAACTAACCAACAGTTTAGGTTAGGTTAGGTTAGATTATGAGGGGCACCAGGTCAGACAACCTTCACGCGAGCCCAAAGTTGCTTGTCCCTTTTGGATCCATCCCTCCCCATCGAGCTGCTACTCTTTTGGGGATCCGGAGGGAACGGCAGCTGAGGGACGGTGTGCCCTGTTAAGTCCGACAATAACTTCTCTCATCCCGGGATCTTATTGTCGGATAACCAATGGTCTGACAAAGGGGGGTAGCATCTCCGCGCGTCCCTCTGAATAGCAGAGGGCGCAGTGGATGAGGCTGGGACGTGCTTGGCGTGCTTCCTCACGGCCGCCGAGTAGGCATCGGGAGTGGGTTCTTCCGTGCCAGCGTCCCGAGCTCGGAACTCCGAAGGGTCCCTAGGGCCTTGAGGAACTGAGGGCCTAGGCTGGCCTTATGGCCACCCGGGCTGCGAGGAAGACAACCTCTCTAAAAATTACCCTGGCGGACGTCCTCCGATGGTTTTGGGATGTGGGTGGCTTGGTGACTCGGTCGTGGTGGACCTTCAGGCCAGGTCAAGGTCGACTGACTTGCCTTGCCACCAGTCTCTTAACTGTCTGGGGGAAGAAGCTGCTGAGGGGGAACGGAGCGAGGCCGGTCCCCTTCTAGCGGCCCAATGAAAGGCGAGTCGTGCGGCGCACCCGCAAGGGTTGTGCTTCTAGAACGAGCCTGTGGGCTGCATGAGGAAGAAAACCTCTTTAAAAAATTACTTCTGGTGGCGGAAACCTCCGACGTTGGGACTGGGCATCTTGGTGGCGGTCGGTTGGTGGTCGGTCATGCCCATCGGCAGGCCGGCCAAGCCTTGTGCCCGTTCCGTATGTCTGGAGGAAGAAGCTGCTGAGTGGGGTCGGTGCGAGCCGGTCCCGCTCAACGCAGCCGAGTGGAAGGGCAAGTTGCTGAGCACACCTGTGTGATGCGACGAGCCCTTAGCTGGGTTGTAGGAGGAAGAAAACCTCTTTAAAAAATTACAACTGGCGGCAGGACACCGGCCGCTGAGTGGGTTCGGAGCGAGGCCGAACCCGCTCGGGATGGGGGCGGCAACGGGTTGGTGGCAACATCAGCCCTATCCGCCTGCCCCGTGAGGGGGCGAGTGGTACCCCCTGCCATACAGGGGGCTTTTCGGGTCTGCGGGTTGTCGGGGCGAGGGCTCTGGCTGCTCATTATGCAGATCCCGGGAGGGCGGCGACACCGGGTTGGCCAGTGTCGTCGTGAGCTCCGCGCATGTGGTGTCACAACCATGTGTGCGGGTGCCGGGCGTGGCTGTGGGTGCCATTACCGGGACTGTGCTCGAGGCAAGCTGCAGGAGGGTCACCGGTGCGTTCCGTATGGAGATCCCGGAGTCCCTCATCTTGCAGAGAGGCCGGCCACCAGCTTTGTTTTTAGTGAGTCGGCCAGTGTTGGTCAACCTCACACACCCCAATTACGTCCCTCGGCGTAGTTGGAAGTCTGGATGCAGATTTTTTTAAGCTGTAAATAAAAAAAAAAAAAAAAAAAAAAAGGTTAGATTATGAAATAACTACGCGCGTGGTAAGCGAGCGTAGCGAGCGTGCCGCGGCAGCGGCCGCCGAAGCAACAGAAATCTAATTCGTAAAGAATACAATATAATTATTATACTCCGGTATTTTCGACATTTTAAGCATTCTACCTCCCAAGTATCGTCTTTATAAACTTTGATCAATCGATCTTTATACATTTCAAACATTCTTGATTTTGAAATTCGCTATTTTAAGCTTTGGCATTACAATTAATGTTACACTATATTTTAAACATGCTGAGTTATAAAATTAGAAGTAGATAGACTTACTTTATTGGTGTCATATTTAAATATTTTAGGAGTTCCCACTTGAATATGTGTTACAAATTTAGATCCTAAAAACAAATTTAGATGCTAAAAAATAACTGCCATGCTGAGTTGTATTAACAGTGGCTTACATCGAAGATATTTAGTGGCTAAGATAGTATTTTTTAGAGGCACATTGATAGTGGCTGACTTAGTAATTCAGAGGTCAATGTAAATTTTTAGAGGCGAAAAATGCTATTAAATAGAAGGCAGTTTAATTAGCACCCATTAAATAATATTATGTGAGTGTATACAGGCAAATTAGAATTTGACTATTTGTGTCGAAGCCGATAATTTATTGAATGTCTTAATTAAAATATTCATGACATTATAAGATATAAAAAAAAAACTGTCCAATGGTACTAGAGACATAACGGCGCAATGACCCAACCAAATTGAAACCTCGCAAAACATCACTTTTATTCGACTCTTCAAGAATAACTTCGTAAATTACTCCACGCATTTTTTGGAGTACGTATTAATGGTTATGGTTTTTGTCATGTTTCATTATGGTTAAAGTATTGTTCTTTTCGTCAATATCTAAAGTATGTAAGAATGCACGGCATCCTTTCACATATTTCGAACACCGCCAGCGAAGCTTATGTCCCAGTTTCCTATGCTTAATGTATATATTCCCACATACACTTATTGCTAGGCCACCATGTCTTGAGTGAACATATAGGCCATCTGAAATAAAAATTCTGAATTATTGACGTCATTAAAAAAAAGATTCAACACACTCCGTCATCCTTACTACACTAAAGTAAAAGCAGGGGGGTCTCACTTCGCAATTTGGGTATGTTCAGCCGCGCGCCTCTTCGGGCAGGCGTATAGCAGTGGGTACCCACTTTCCGCTCGGCTCACATGCTACCCTCGTCGATTACCTATTTATGCGACAAGTCGGACAACACTTCCGCATCACTCCGCGCCAGATAGCGACAGAGTTATGCGTTAGAAAGAGTTATGCGTTGTCCGTGTGTCACCACCGATTTTTTAGGAACGGGTGGACCTAGGAAGTTGAAATTTATACCTTATACTAAGGTCTATAGTCCCTATTAGGTGTATAAAAATCAAGGTGATGAAAAGTCAACATAATAAAAAGAAATGGGCAAATTTAGATTTCCGCGAAAACTTGTAAGTGCCAAAATTTACCTTAATTTTCCATTGTTTTTTATTTTTCGGAATTTTTCCTTTACTTGTGCTGTGAGACATTGCTTTTAACCAAAATTGAAAATTCTAGGTCAACCGGAAGTACCCTATAGGTTTTGGGTCGAAAACCTATAGTACATAATTACTTATAATTCCCGTTGACCTTGAATCACAAAATTTGGCAAAAACCAAGGTCTAACAGCACAAATAAAGGGAAAATTCAAAAAAATGAAAAAAGTTGAAAACTAAAAGGTGTCCCCATACATACATAGTTGACGCGAATTAAGATAATCCTCTGAGCTGTATGGGCGCTCATACAATTTAGAAGACTAGCTTAATTATGGTGGTATAATGGGTAGGTACGGAACCCTCGGCGCACGAGTTCGACTCGCACTTGACCAGTTTTTTTATTATTATCTTTATGCATTTACAAAGCATCGCGTCCGCAGCGCTGCAGACGCGTTGCCTCCGGCACTTTGCGGCAAAATTGAAGGCGCCCTAAAGGTAATCTTTTTTGAACCTGAAATTGCCAGAAAAAAATAAAAACGAATACTTAGGTACAACCACATCTAATTCACACCAATTAATTTACATCTTGTGGTTATGATTATTGTTGTGAGTGATGATAGTGATGGTGTTATTATCCAAAGTGTACAATGAGGCTCTACATCCGTGCGGTTTGTTCGCACATTTCCAACGAAGCTGCTTCCCATGCTTTTGATGTAAAATATATCGATATCCGCTTAAAACGATTTGACGGTTAGGTTTGGAAAATTCGAATCGAGTTGCTGAAATAAAAGGAAGGTTAAAGGCGTTATAAAATTTTTGACACAACAACTAGAATTTCTGGATTCAAGTAAGCACAAAAGCGAGTTTTTTTTGTTTTTACAAAGGAAATCAAAGATGAGTAATGAGAACGCGCCCGCGGTTTACATAGCTAATATTATTTTATATAACTTGTGTTTATAAAACATATTATTATATAATATTCTCAAAATCGTGTAAGCATGATACGAACGGATTTTAATTTAAGCTAATAAAACCAGGGCCAAATATATAAATGATATATTTGTGTCTTCTGCGTCTAAGTGTAATCGGACAAACATTCACTTACAAAAACGTATGAAGTTTTCTATTAGTAATCTGTGTTCCATTACTTTTCTTAGTTCGAGGCTAGATCACTTTGAAATGTCTCCTTTTCACAAATGAATACCTACATTAATGGTTATGGCGATTGTTACACTTGAGTATGGTAAATTCATCATCATCCAAAGTAAACACGGATGCGTGGCAGCGGAGATCTGAAGCTTTCGCACATTGCCAGCGGACTTTGAACTTTGTCTTTCTATGCTTCACGAATCTGTATCCTGCCACAGAAATTGCTATTCTCCCTTTAGTCGTCCGCAATATACTTACTGAAAAAAATTTATTACATAGCGAAACAATGCAAAAATATCATGGAAATAGATACTGTCCATGTTCCTTTATCTGAAAAAAATTGGTTGCCTGTAAAGTTTCGGACGATAATTTTACGCGTTAGCCATTCAAGAGTTTCATTATTCCACTCCTGGCTCCATCATCAAACCCTCGTAACCAAGTGTAATGTATTGGGCTCATTAAGACAAAACAAATGAGCCAAAACTCGTGGGGTTTACTAGCAGCCATTCAAGATTTCCACTATAGAACTCCAGACATCAGATCTGCTCAACCATACCAAATTATTGCAAACACGGACTGGATTATGAATATTAAATTTTTTTTCCTATTACGCATAGAAGACGGACAGAGAAACAAACAGACATTTTGTTATATACCTCTGTAATCTTTTCTAAATCAGACTAAAATAACATATTTAATTATAACGTTTATTGAATTACAGTTTAAATTGTAGTTAAATAAAAATAGTGTTGCTAGATAATATAAAAAGTGGAGGAAAACAATAAAGAGTAAATAATAATTTGCGATGGAGTAGGCTAGCCTTGCCTTTACCATCCTCCCAAACTAATCGATCATAATCTACAGGAAAAAACGAGCATAGATAACAAAGCCATGAGATTCGTCATTTAAAATAATAGAAAACTACCTATGTTGTGGAATACAGAATGTCTCCAACAATATTTTTTTTTTTTTTTTTTTTTTATTCAACCTATCTCGTCCCACTGCTGGGCAAAGGTCTCCCCCAACTCCCTCCATCTATCTCTGTCTCTCGCCGTCTCCCACCAGTCACTCTCAAAGTCACCAGTCTCTCCAACAATATTATAATATATTTATTATATTATATATTTTAATATATTTATTTTACTATATTATATTACAGCTGTCAAACTTCAAACGGCCATATCTCGGAAACTGCTCGTCCAACCGTCAAGAAGTCTAAAGGCTTGACCAAAACAGAGCGTCCGCGGTGGGGTGCAATGTGGCGATCAGTTGTTGTCCATGTCCAATCAGAAGACGCATCGTGACACCGATAATGACAATTGCACGCCACCGCGGACGCTCTGGTTTGGTCAAGCCTTTAGAGCAACACTTTACATCTTGTTTCTGACAATATATACAAAGGATCTATACCTGCACTCAATGGGAAGCTGTTGCCAGCATCTAAGCCATCTTAGCTTAATCGGTTCTTTCCTCAGACAAGTAACTAAATTAAAATAAAAAAAACGACTTCAATGAAGCTGAGCAGTTTTCTGCACTCTCGAGGTGCATTTCTGTTCATAGCTCCGAAGATCTTAGACAGATCCTTACCAAATTTTTATGGCACTAACTGGAAAGTATACTCCTTCAAACAAAAAATGAATTTTTCAAATCGGTTCAGGCGTCTTTGAGTAATCGGGTAACATACATAGAAAAAAAGGATTCCGAAGACTTAAGAACCTCTTTTTTTTTTTGTCGAAGACATGGTCGATATGTGCGGAGGCGACTAAGCAGCAATCCTCCTTACGATAATTTCCCTTCAATGGTTTCTAGAACTAAGTAAATATGTTGCCCTGGATTCAAAAATATTTTTTAAACATTCTGGGTCTTACTTATGAAAGATGTTTAAAGTTGAACACTGGTTAAACAACGTCCTGTCTTTATTTGTGGATAGTGACGAATAGAGACAGGCCGAGCGTTACATTGCTCGCAGTGTGAGACGCGACCGCGAGGAGTAACCTTGTCGCAACTCCCTCCATACCCAGATGAAGATTCTCCGGATGAATCGAAACATTGTCGGTATCTAAATCGACGATATTTTTACGTGAGTAATTCCCTTGTGTTAAATAATGTCTAGAGACAGGACGTTGTTTAATCAGTGTTCAACTTTAAACATCTTTCATAAGTAAGGGGGTCTGTATATAGCTACTAATTTATTTTAAGCAGCATGGTTGTGAATTAGACAGAATTTCACCATTGTGATAGATTTGTCATTTTCTAAAGTGTGAAAATAGGCATTGCAGTTTTTTTTTGAACACATCCATCTTATAGTATGCCTCGATTTTCTGTGCTTCACAAATGTATATCCAGCCATGCTAATAGCCGTGTTGCCTTTACGTGTTTTTATGTAAAAAGGATCTGAAAAAAGAGTTCCTGTTGTTATTATTGACGAGAGGACAGGAAGAATCCCAAATTCAAAAAACAGTGTGTGCTCCAAAATTTAACTTTTGCTTTCTTCAGTAATAGGCTCTTACATATTCTTTCTTTGATAGTCATCAGTTGTATATTTTTGGGAGAGGTTTTATAGCACCCTGTGTCATAAGTTTAAGAATCTTAGATCTACGAGTACTTATCTTATAAAAAATCTAATTCAAATTAAAAAATCATTAGGGGCAGTTCAGTAGGGATTAAACTCTGCGTGACTTCTTCAGTAATTATATCATTTATTACACTTTGTTGGTTACACTTTTTAACTTTTCCGCACTTGTTACTCCGTTCAACGTAGCGATGGGCGAGTCGAGTTGGCTGATTCGAATAACTCGAATCAGAGTCTAAACGAGTTGATTCGAATCAAGTTCATTCGCAACTCGAATCAACTCGTAACATCGCTAGTTCAACGCTCAACCAAGACTGCCCGCCGCTCTCGAGACATCGGTTGATCACCCCACCACGACGAAGGGGCTCGTAATCGGCCGACACCTCCGATTGGCCGACGGCTCTGATTGGCTTTTACAAACTTAGTCAAATACTCATTTAAATATTTTAAAAGAAATTATTAAATCCGGTAAAATAAACCGAACTTATTATTAATATATTTTAACAATAGAAAAATAACTTAATTAAATTATCCTACTCATCCAGAATGCATAGTAATTTTAACGATGTATCTAGAAAAACCTAACAATTTATTCAGTAGGACCCTCTGGGATCACATTGAAACGTCTTATGAGCTAGATGATTATATTCCTGTTCTTTCACGACCAACACCATGAAGAATCAGCAGTGCGATTCAGATCTTCTCGGAACTTATTCCGAATTCGGAAAGTGACGTTTATTCGCTGAAAAAACGTCAACTTTCCGAAGAAATTCATTGAATCGGATGCATTTTGGAGACAGTGCGATTCAGAATTATTCGGAATACATACAGAATGATTCGGTCTGAATCGTACCGCAGGTCTCCTTATCATTTGTTACAAATATCTTAATAAAAGGTGCTAAACTACTATTTCTTAAAAAAAAAAAACGAATGTGCTTTAGACCACACGACTGAAGTAAAACTTCCCACACTTTTCGTAACGCTCTCGTCACGCATTTACCAGCTTACTCCCCAAGTTAATCGTGCGTAAGGAAGTTTTACTTCAAAATCACATGATTATTTACGACCCATCTCTTATTTCTTAGATGGGGAATGATTATGAATATTATTATGTTTAATTATATCAATTTTACTCATGCTCTTGTTCACAATACGAGTATGAAGGTTTGCAGTACAACCAAGGTGTCCTTTAGCGCATCTCCATCTATATTTTTGTCCAGACTTCATATGCTTCAAGTAACGATGCCCATCTACACAGATAGATGGATTACCCTGTTTTGTATATATTAAACGTGGTTCTGAAAATAAAAATATAAAAAAATTGTGTTAGTTTCGACATTATGTTCTTCGCTTGACGACAATTTTTTTCAATTCCACTTTTCCTAACTAAAATTGGGTGTCCCTCACACTTTTTTATATTCCACAAATTTTAAGGGTGGGAAGTGGAATAACCCCAATGCGGGTTTTAATGACAGCATTCCTTACAATGAGGTTGAAAGATAATTCCGTTTATTTAATATTATCAGTAAATAAAAGCAAATAAAACATCATGTCATTTATTATATCTATCGAAGCACTTAAAATAAATATAAAAATAAAATAAATATAAAAATAAAATAAATAGAGCTCTAGTATCCTTCACCACATTAAAATTTAAAAAACATAAAAGTTAAAACTATGCTCTTAACTATTGAGGCACTTAGTTCGGTAAAATCTCAACATAATCTAATAAACCTTCACCAATATTTTAAAGTTTGTGTAATTATGTACTATCAGCAAAAAATCCGCCTTACCACCTTCAGCGTGCCTTTCTATGACGCTTTTTCTTGCCGTTTTACTTTTATTACTTACACTAACCTAATCATTTTTTCAAAATTCAATTTTATTGCTTACACTAACCCATAACCATTTTTTCAAAATTCAAATATCATTTATTCAGTAAGACCGCTATGACCACTTTGAAACGTCTTAAGAGCTAGGTGATGTTCTTTCGCGACCGATTAAAATAACTTCAAAATGCCACATGTTTTACATAAACTTTTTTTAATCCCATCTTAGGGAGTTAACACAATACGTTTTTTGCATCGCGTTCGTATTGATAAAAACACGATGCGAACGCGCTGCAGAAAACGTCGTGTGCCCACTCCCTAGGGCATCATAGGCTGGTGGAAAGTGGCGGGTGATCGCTTGCCCAGCAGTGGGACTATATTGGTTAGCTAAAAAAAATAAAAAAAATCCCATCTTTAATCATATAGGTAATTGACCTTGGTGTTAAACTTAAAAACTCTTTTACTAGAGAGGCCAATAGCCCATTTATCTATTTTGATGTCTGGAGTGATATCTGGAGATAAGTAGCTCCCTGCTCATAATCTGTTTCAGATGTAGGGTTCTCTTACATTTTGTCTCAGAGAATTGATGGTTAAACAAACTTACCAAGTGAAGTTTGGCCATAATTATACGAGACGGTTACATCCGAAGAGATCATAATATTTTTGACCATGTAGTTTCACTTCTCAATGTACTAGGGCATCACATAATTTTAGAGTACTGTAAAATCTGTAAAATTAAAGCATTAGTAACAAAATAATGACACTCTGGCATCTGACATCTGGCAACCCCACTCGCTCGGCTCGCGCCAACTTCATTTCTTCAGAGACACTTATGTCGTTAAAATAGCAAGGGCCTTTATGGGTTCGGGTGGGACCTTCTTGATCTCTTCGGATGTAACCGTCTCGTATAATTATGGCCAAACTTCACTTGGTAAGTTTGTTTAACCATCAATTATACTACGACGGTTACATCCTCAAGATCATAATATTTTTGACCATGTAGATGTTTAGCGACCTTTAACGACATAAGTGGGTAACCCAAAAGCAGGTAGGTACATTAATACCTAATGTTGTCTTACAATCAACTTACGATTGCATGTTTTGACAAAAAATGGAATCTGTAAATAAATAAATATTCAATTCAAAATATTCAATTATTTAAATATTGGTGAAACCGATAGAATACTTAAAATATTTTACAAAAAAAACATGACGCTCATAATTTTGGGTCAAATGTAGAACTTCTGACCAAACGAGTCGGTTCGTTATAAGATATCTATTGGGACTCCGTTACGCCTATGCGTAACCCGATGTGAACTCATGTCTTATGCGGAAAAAACATTCTTGTCGACGCCACTATCTGACTGACAGAATCTGCATTATCCATCGGCTTATTGTCGAGACACTCGCATTAAATAGCGGTTTGTAAGAAAAAATTATCTGTTTAAGAAAGAATTTCGAAAGATGATCAAGCACCTACAAGATTCAGATTTCAGATTATTTTCATTCTTGGAAAAAACAAAGTTTAGTTCTATTCTATCATCTTGACTCATCCGTTTACAAAATATCAGAGCAAGCGCTGAATGACAAGTTTCAAAGTCGAATAGTTTGAACCAGATTTATATTCGCTAACTAGAAAATCGATTACAAATAGAATATAACTTCTAAAAAGTCAATTTAAAGTTTGGTGCAAAAATTGCCACCATTTTGTGGAATCACAGTTGTTATTGTTTTAAAGAACTTTTAGGAAAAGATGATAGGTATGTCAATTTTATAGCACTTGCTTACAGTGCTAGTCTTGAGTAGGCTTGCTCAATAACAGCGATGACACTAGGGTGTCGCTGCCAGAGTCTGAAAGTTGAAAAGAGTACCTAATGTGGTATTATGTAAACTAGTTTGCCTTGAGATATTTATATATATTTAATTAACAATGAGTACCATGGTACCAAGGCCGCTAGGCCAATAAGGGACGACCAATTCCAGTAGCACGATTAGTGCTTAGTTTACTTAAGTATATTAAACTGAATGAAAAATGGAGGGAATGTGTAGAAAGAAATAAACACTCCAGTCTAGAGTAAACGCATCGATATCGAATGCGGACGGATCTCGTTTCAAGAGACGAACTTATGACATTTACATATTTATTCTAGTGGCAAATAAATCATTTTCATAAATAATTCAAACTTGTTTGAGATATACTCCATATTGTATCGAAAATAATTTTAAAACATCTGGATCCCTGGTCCAGCCAGCTTCTTTTTTAATTTTGGATTTTTCGAATATGCTACACTATTACGCCGCTACTAGATCTTACTACTTAAATTGTTTAAATGCTTAAACTGGACACCTCTTCATTATAATTACATTTAGCGTTCGTTTTATCGCTACGGATCAAAATTTATTTTGTATCAATTTGCCAGCGAAACACTGTAATTCTATAGAAGCGGCTTTTAGTTCTAAAAGGTTGATAGTGTATCTGGCTCGGCAGTCCCAGAAACCGTTTACATGTTCTCCGTTAAAATTAAAACGCCCCAATCCTTTAAAGGCGCATCCATAAAAATCTAATACCATAAATAGGATTATTTGAAATTAAAATATAATTTCGCCACAAAGACAAATCTGGATATAAGCTACTCGTAGGTATATGTGTGTTGTGTACCATGTAGAAGTCATAATCGTTAAATCAAAGAAGCTAGAAATTTCTTAATTTCAAGTCAATTCGAAGCGAACCTACAGCCGTCCACGGGCAACTGCAGGACAAGCTGAGCAAAGTAACATGAAAAAATTTCGTGAAATCCCTTAGGGTTAGTGAACGAGTTTTAACAAGATAAGTGTTCTATTTGTGTTAAAATTCTGACAAATTCAGTTACCTGTTAGGTACGAGAGTCTAATTCGAACTTAAAAAAGTTTTTTTTTTTTTTTTTGGTTAATAATAATAAAACCCAATCTTAAAGGTTTCCTTGACTCTGTCGTGGCAATTATAAGTATCATTTTATGCACTGAATTTCATTTTAGTAAAGGACTAGAATCAGTCCGTATTTCTTAGATAAGAAATGGCAGGCCCTTATGGACCGGGTACTAAAAAACATATGCACCTTGCAAGTCTATCGTAGCCATGAAGCAGTCTTTAATAAGTAATTTAGCAGCGGTGCAAGTAGGTATCTACTATTTTAAAATGTTGACTTAAAGATAAATCGATTTAACACTAAATCTAGAAGTGCTTTCACGAACAATTTGTCAAAAAAGTTTTAGATAAAAATTGTCCGGAATATGTTTGATGTAAGCATCACAGATTCTGATGACTATAACTTATGAGTAGCTGAACAAAACTGCTCTACGAGTAACTCCGTATTGCTAAACTTTTGGTTAGCTTGTTCCAACATTTGTACAGGAGGCCTACTATTAAACGAGATTTTAAATCCATTCATATAGCTAGGTACAGCTAATGATATTTTTCCAACAGAGACGCTATATTAAACTCATTATAAAAGCTTTCAAACGCGGCAAAATTGTTCTACAGCTAAGTAGGTAGAATATTTGCAGCTTCATATACATTACATCACTCAAGAAACCAAAAGACAGCAGAAAAATACAAAACCTCGTTGTCAGAATAAATACAATTTTCACAATTACGTGAGCAGCAAGTCGCAAATGACAGCCAGTGACGAGCGACCGAGTTGACTCAAGCTATCCAGCCCGAAGTTAGTTCGCCACGCGGAGCGGGGCACAACACAACACATCTACCTCAGTTTATAAGATATAGTAGAAGATCATTGGGTACAGCAGAGTGCGCAGTAATTATTCATTAAATAGCGCAAATTGTTAGCATGAAGTAGTATTACTTACCTCTTATGCGTTTTGCGGGTCCTGAACTCAGTCTTGGTGCAGGAAGAGCTCGCGGCAGGTGGTGGTCTCCGCCCTTGGAACGGGTACCCATCTTGAGACGATTACCTCAGATTTGGCATCTGTTCTTCGGTCCACCCCACTTGAATGATCTGGGTGGTTTAGTTCTGGAATAGCCTTCCAGTTTGCCTGCTCCTGCTTCGATCTAGAGAGTAAGCTAAGGTCATACCTTTTAATCTGAAGGCCTTTATATTTATAGAATATTTAAATATTAAAGTATTTTTTACAAGGTCTCTTTGGTTTTCTTGGTCTCGGTCACCTTCCACCAGAATCCGACCCCAACGTTTAGAGAGTTCCTATAAAGATAGATAATTATAATAATAATATATTTCTTTATTCAGACATAATGCATGAACCGATTGTCATGGTCTGACTATGACAAATAAAGTAGAACTCCCGGTGATGGAGTCGGGTATTGTAATAGCCGCGCTCTGAGAGTGGTAGAAGACATACTACGGTTTCATCAAAGTTACAAAAGTCAGGTAATATAACCTGTACAGTACAATGTGCAGTCTGTAGTTGTTATTGGATTTAAAGTCATTGGTCGTCGTCACGTGACGACATGAGACTGAGCGATAGAAACTTGTTCGCGTCACGCAGTATGACGCAATACTTACAGGTAAACATACTTACAATCTGCAGTTTGCAGTTTTTATTATTTTAAAACCATTGATCGTCATCACGTAATAAAACAAGACTGAACGATATCAAACGTGATCACGTCACACAATATCACGTAGGTAGGTATTAGGCAGGTATACATAATAATACTTACTATCTGCAGTTTGCAGTTTTTATTATTTTAAAATCATTGGTCGTCATCACGTGACGACACGAAACTAAGCGAAATCAAACGTGATCGCATCGCCCTATAACGCTGGGTAGATATATATCACCCTTGACCTTTATGCACAGATAGACATATACTTACGATCATATACTTACGATCTGCATTTTGCAGTTTTATTGTTTTAAAGTCATTGGTCGTCATCACACGACGACACGAGACTGAGCGATATTGAACGTGATCGCGTCACCCAGTATAGGTAGATTTTCCACCTCCTTGACTTGTATGCACAGGTACTTACAATCTGTAGTTTACAGTTGTTGTTATTTTAAAGTCATTACGGACTAAGCGATATCAAACATGATCGCGTCACACAGGTAGGTTTTTCACCTCCTTGAATTGTATGCACAGGTAGACATACTTACAATCTGCAGTTTGCAGTTGTTGTTATTTTAAAGTCATTCCAGACTAAGCGATATCAAACGTGATCGCGTCACGCAGTATAACGCTGGGGACCTAGGTTTTTTACACCCTTAACCTGTGTGGGCAGGTAAATACATCCAACCCGCAGTCTGCCGTTTTTATTGTTTTAAAGTCATTTGGGCGATATCAAACGTGATCGCGTCACGCAGTATAACGCAGGTAGGTTTTCCACCTCCTTGACTTGTATGCACAGGTAGACATACTTACAATCTGCAGTTTGCAGTTGTTGTTATTTTAAAGTCATTCCGGACTAAGCGATATCAAACGTGATCGCGTCACGCAGTATAACGCTGGGGACCTAGGTTTTTTACACCCTTGACCTGTGTTGGCAGGTAGACATATCCATCCAATCTGCAGTCTGCCCTTTTTATTGTTTTAAAGTCATTGGTCGCCATAATGTGACGACACGAGATTGAGCGATAATTATCAAACGCGAGCTCGTCGCGTAATATATCGCAGGTAGGTATGTCAACATCGTTGGTGACCTGTGTGCAAAGAAAAAAAACACCGGCCGTTTTTGGCACTTTGACAAAATTGTTATTACTAAGACGTAATCTAAATCGTTTATCATAATGGATAAATATCACAATGCAACGATAAACAATACAACAATAAACACGAGACAAAAATAAAATGAAGGTAGTCACATATTTTTTAATGTGAATTGTCGACATGTAAAAATTATTTGTCGTAAATAATTTACGGTATTATTTGTCGTATGCATCTATAGGTAATATTTTTTGATTATTGGGTGAAATTGAGTAAACAAAAAACTGTTACCTCCCTTCATCTCTCGTAGACGATGATGATTTCCATAAACTCCTTTCCAAAAGTTTAATCTTCTTTCTTATTCTATAATCACCACTTCGTTTACGTTATCTTACCAATTATAAACTTTTAATTATAACTTTCTTGCGAAAAAAATAATTTGGTAATTATTGCGATGTTGCGATGCCCGCACATAAGAAACGAATGAAGTTGGCGCGAGCCGAGCGAGTGGGGTTGCCAGATGTCAGATGCCAGAGTGTCATTATTTTGTTACTAATGCTTTAATTTTACAGATTTTACAGTACTCTAAAATTATGTGATGCCCTAGTACATTGAGAAGTGAAACTACATGGTCAAAAATATTATGATCTTGAGGATGTAACCGTCGTAGTATAACTCCATATTCTAACATGTTGGTATAGTTAAATATAGAAGTGGAGATATTGTTAGTAATTAAAGTAAAGATAATAAATACGTAAGTATCAGGGTATTTATCACCTAAATTGCCTTTTTATTTAGCCTGACGTTTCGACTGGGTTGCAGTCGAAACGTCCGGGCTAAATAAAAGGTAATTTACGTGATAAATACCCGGATACATATGTATTTATAATGTGTTCTGATCGCGGAAGTTTAGTAAACTAAAGATATAGATTAGTTATGTACATTAGATTGTATAACAATTTTGTACATTCCTATCAATACATTAACTGTGCTTATGTTTATCAACGCGTTTTAATAATCTAACTGTTGATGAATCTTCATACGTATGCAAGTGAGCAGAACAACGAGGATCGCAGCATTTCCAACGGGTTTTATTCTTAGTTAGCACCTTGTGCTTCAAGAATCTGTCCTTACCGATGAAGATCACAGGGTTGCCTTGAGATGTGACCCCAAAACGTAGTTCTGAAATAAATACAAGTTTTACTACAACACGGAGCAATAAACTTTCTAATACTAATTTATTTAAATTACATTATAATTATCCTAATTATTGTTTTCGTCTCGACTAAAACAAATTCAGATTAATTCATGGAAATTTTTAATTTTCTATCTTCAGTCGGTGCGGGTATAAAGCATATTTTTTTCATTTGAAATAGAGTACAATTTTATTAATCACCAAAATCTGTGTCAAGTTCGTATGAGGGGTACTCCGGAGTACCCCTACAAAAAAAATATTTTACCCCTGTGGAGCTAATTACCCGCAGGTTCGGAACTGGTCTAGTGGTTATGGTTATCATTACATTTGATAACAGTATTGTCTGTCAAAGTGTAAATGAAGGCTTTACAGGAGATTCTAGATTTTGTGCATATCCATCTGATCTTGGCCCCCTGTTGTCGTTGCTTGCAAAACTTATATCCTGACAACATGATGTTCACTTTCCCCTGTGACGAACAAACAAATGTTGGACCTAAAACAAGAAAAGGTTAAAACTAAAATGCAACAGGTAGCGTTATCGTGTTAGCATTTTGTGATAATTATTTCAATTATTGTTTTCTACTCGACTAAAATAAATTCAGATTAATTCATGGAAATTTTAATTTTCTATCTGTAGTAGGTGCGGGGTTTTAATAAATAAAGTATAATTTTAATATTTTTATTATTAAACAAAGTATTCTGCTGACAGAGTTTTAAGGCCGCCGTCATGGCTTAACGACTTAAGCCGGGACTGACAATTTAACGTACCCTCCTAAGGACGGAAGCGCTCAGTTCGTAATGGCATTTGCGGTTCATCCAAATTGTGACCGCACACAACGTTGCTAAACTTCAACGATCAATCAAGAACGAGCAAGCTACGCCACGAGCACTTCTCTAGTGGTTTAGTGGTTTAGTTAGTTTAGTTTAGTCTAGTGCAGTGGTTCCTAACCTTTCCAACCTGGTTACTCCTATGACTCCTCTCATTTTAATTACGATTATTTCAGCGACAGCACAATGCCTGCCCTGTTTTTTTGTAAAAAATCTCGTTTTGTTCTATTACCCCGCCAAAAAAGCTATTTTACCCCTATGGGGATAATTACCCGCAGGTTCGGAACTGGTCTAGTGGTTGTGGTTATTGTTACATTTGATAACAAAATTGTTTGTCAAAGTGTAAACGAAGGCTTTACAGGAGGTTTTAGATTTCGTGCATTGCCATCTGATCTTGGCCCCCTGTTGTCGTTGCTTGCAAAACTTATATCCTGACAACATGATGTTCAAATTCCCCTGTGGCGAAAAAACAAATGTTGGACCTAAAACAAGAAAGGGTTAAAACTAAAATGCAAAAGGTAGCCTTATTGTGTTAGCGTATTATGATAATTATCTCAATTATTGTTTTCTACTCGACTAAAACAAAAAATTGTCTGATTAATACATGGAAATTTTAATTTTCTATCTTTAGTAGGTGCGGGGTTTAATAAATAAAGTATAATTTTAATATTTTTATTATTAAACAAAGTATTCTGCTGACAGAGTTTTTAGGCCGCCGTCATGGCTTAACGACTTAAAAGCAGGGACCGACAATTTAACGTGCATCCCCAAGCAAGGAAGCGCTCAGTTCGTAATGGCACTTGCGGTCCATCCAAATTGTGACCACGCACAACGTTGCTTAACTTTAACGATCAATCAAGAACGAGCAAGCTACGCTACGAGCGCTTCTCTAGTGGCTAAACCACTAGAGAAGCGCTCGTAGCGTTTCCAACCTGGTTACCCCTATGACTCCTCTCCTTTTAATTATGATTATTTCAGCGACAGCACAATGTCTGCGCTGTTTTTTTGTAAAAAAAGATCTCGTTTCGTTCTATTACCCCGCCAAAAAAGCTATTTTACCCCTATGGGGATAATTACCCGCAGGTTCGGAACTGTTCTAGTGGTTGTGGTTATTGTTACATTTGATAACAGTATTGTCTGTCAAAGTGTAAATGAAGGCTTTACAGGAGTTTCTAGCTTTTGAGCATTGCCATCTGATCTTGACCCCCTGTTGTCGTTGCTTGCAAAACGTATATCCTGACAACATGATGTTCAAATTCCCCTTCGACGAACGAACAAATTTTGGACCTAAAACAAAAAAAGGTTAAAACTAAAATGCAACAGGTAGCGTTATCGTGTTAGCATTTTGTGATAATTATCTCAATTATTGTTTTCTACTCGACTAAAATAAATTCAGATTAATTCATGGAAATTTTAATTTTCTATCTGTAGTAGGTGCGGGGTTTAATAAATAAAGTATAATTTTATTATTTTTATTATTAAACAAAGTACTCTGCTGACGGAGTTTTTAGGTCGCCGTCATGGCTTAACGACTTAAAAGCTGGGACCGACAATTTAACGTGCCTGCCCAAGCAAGGAAGCGCTCAGTTCATAATGGCACTTGCGGTCCATCGAAATTGTGACCACGCACAACGTTGCTTAACTTTAACGATCAATCAAGAACGAGCAAGCTACGCCACGAGCGCTTCTCTAGTGGTTTAGTGGTTTAGTTAGTTTATTTTAGTCTAGTGCAGTGGTTCCTAACCTTTTCAACCTGGTTACCTCTATCACTCCTCTCCTTTTAATTACGATTATTTCAGTGACAGCAAAGTTTTCGCTGTTTTTTTGTAAAAAAGATCTCGTTTCGTTCTATTACCCCTCCAAAAAAGCTATTTTACCCCTGTGGGGGTAATTACCCATAGGTTCGGAGCTGGTCTAGTGGTTGTGGTTATTGTTACATTTGATAACAGTATTGTCTGTCAAAGTGTAAATGAAGGCTTTACAGGAGTTTCTAGCTTTCGAGCATTGCCATCTGATCTTGACCCCCTGTTGTCGTTGCTTGCAAAACTTATATCCTGACAACATGATGTTCAAATTCCCCTGTGACGAACAAACAAATGTTGGACCTAAAACAACAAAAGGTTAAAACTAAAACGCAACAGGTAGCGTTATCGTGTTAGCATATTGTGATAATTATCTCAATTATTGTTTTCTACTCGACTAAAACAAATTCAGATTAGTTCATGGAAATTTCAATTTTCTATTTGTAGTAGGTGCGGGGTTTTAATAAATAAAGTATAGTTTTAAATTTTTTATTATTAAACAAAGTACTCAGCTGACGGAGTTTTTAGGCCGCCGTCATGGCTTAACGACTTAAAAGCCGGGACCGACAATTTAACGTGCCCTCCAAAGTACGGAAGCACTCAGCTCGTAATTCCACTAGCGGTCCCTCCAAATTGTGACCGCGCACAACCTTGCTTAACTTCAACGATCACTCAAGAACGAGCAAGCTACGCTACGAGCACTTCTCTAGTGGTTTAGTGGTTTAGTTAGTTTAGTTTAGTGCAGTGGTTCCTAATCTTTTCAACCTTGTTACCCCTATGACTCCTCTCCTTTTAATTATTTCAGCGACAGCACAATGTTTTCGTTGTTTTTGTTTTGTAAAATAATCTCGTTTTGTTCTATTACCCCCCCAAAAAAGCTATTTTACCCCTGTGGGGGTAATTACTCTTAGGTTTGGAACTGGTCTAGTGGTTGTGGTTATCATTACATTTGATAACAGTATTGTCTGTCAAAGTGTAAATAAAGGCTTTACAGCACTTTCTAGCTTTCGTACAATTCCATCTTATCTTTTCCCCCTGTTGTCGTTGCTTGCTAAACTTATATCCTGACAACATGATGTTCACTTTCCCAAATTCTGAACAAACAAATGTTGGACCTAAAACAACAAAAGGTTAAAACTAAAATGAATAAGGTAACATCATCAACATCATCGTGTTATGGACATTTTTGCAGTGCGGTTTAAATAGACGATAGGCAATTTCTTCTTTGTTTTTAACAAATTATTTATGAATCAAAACAGACTATTTTCATATATAATTTGATATTATATTTTGAATGTTAAAAGGAATTAGCCATCATTTCAGCGGGGTTAAAAAGGCCATTATAGCAGAATCACAACAACAACAATACACAATACAACCGTCTCTTTTCTTTTTGAGAGTGATAAGAACGGCATATATTGCAATTCCTATTGTGATTCCATCATTCTTATTTAATTATTTTAATTCTAAGGAAGGAGAGAGATAAATTTAGTAGTCAGATTAGATTTAAGAGTTTAAAATGCGGCTTTATTTAATGAAAAGCTGTAGATTGCATCTTAATTATCTTAAATTACTATCACTATCGCACAAACGACAAACACGCACACTCAGTATCAGAGCTATAATACAATAGAACATTTTGCATTCGCTATCTCAGTTCCTGGTCAGCGACAAAGGTAATTAAACATTTTAGTGTTCACACAAAGAAGAATGATCACGCTCCACGCAAAATTAGGTAAACCACGTCCTACAGCAAAATGTTTCTTAAAAAAATTGAGTATAAAAAGATGAAGTTTGGAAGCATGCCATCTTTTTATACTCATTTTAATCGTTTTTTTAAAGACTTCTCTTTGTTGCAAGCATGCCATCTTTTTATACTCATTTTTATAATTTTTTGAGATACTTCTCTTTGTTGAAGACCGTGGGTGAATTTTGATCTTTCTTCTTTAAAAATACCAAGTTATTAATTAGTATGGTCAAGATTTAAAGTATTTTCTTGGCTTAGTTGATTTGGAAACCATACCATTTTTTTATAAATTGCAACCATAAAGATAGAAAATAATGCCATCTTAAAATACAGCTATGCCTAAGGGCAATAGCGGAACCGTATTTTGATTTTGAGATTAAAGTTTTTTAATTCTAGAATATAAATGCAAAATAATCCACCAAGCATTAGTCTAAGGCAGTTTTCCATCAATAACTACACCTACTAAAATTACTACCTAAATCTACCTAATTTTAAATTATTAATGAATACAAACATTATAAAGATATAAATAAAGTCAACTGTAAGTTTAAATATTTTTGAATGAGGTAATTCTGCAACTATTGGTCCAATTCGGAAAATCGTTCGATGTGAGTTTAAAAATGAACGCAAATAAAAAATCTATTTCTTATTCGGAAATACTATTCCAGAGACGCAATGTGTATCTTTGATATAATTATAGTATGTCACTAGAAAATCCTAGTGATGAACGATGATCACAAAATTATTAAATAAATATTGGTGGATATTTTACACAGCGCCATCTAGCCCCAAACCAAGTAAAGCTTGTACTATGGGAACCAGATACTAAAAGAATATTTTAACATTTTTGTAAATACATACTTTTAATACTTTAAAACACCCAGATAAAGAACACATCTATGTTCATCACGCAATTGTTTGTCCTGGGTGGGAATCGATACCACAACCTGCAGCGCAGAAAGCAGAGCTACTACCAACTGAGCTGAGAGGCCAGTCACAGTACGAAACAGAACGAAGGTAGTAAGATGCAAGTCCAAATACACATTTGGCACATCATGTGAACATTTTGCGGAGTTGAAATTGATTAACATTTATCAGCACCCTATACATGCTGGGCGAGCCTAGGCCAGCGCGAGCGAAGGTGAATTCATGCAAGGCGAGTGCTACTTTGGTGTTACACGTTTGGCGAATCTATGCAAACCAATGAAAATTAGCGCCTGTATTCACTCGGCTAGCAGCCACACGTTGGCATTGGCGTTCACTTGGCAAGCCAGCGCCAGTGTGACAGTGCCACAGCTGGGTACATTTACATTCTAGGTAGTGACAGAAGATATGTGCATATTCACATTTCCTTCAGTACTATCAGGTATGTCGTCGACAAACTGCGTAGTATCAATAGCTCTTCAGGTCATTTAATTAAATTCTATTTTTGAATGCACAATCTGACTTTAACATCTCCTCAGATTCATGACCAGACCTAAATAAGTTCTCTGCTGACTGATTCATCAAAGAGAACATTGAACATCTTATTAAGTACGATAACCATATAATGAAGCGCGTTAGATTCAGGATTCAGATTCATATACAATTATTATTGGCTGTGTATGATGATGATGATCCCAAAAATTGAAAGCTGGATTTGACCACGCGTACTGTCTTTACCGTATCTCGTCTGAGTACAATTTTTGGGATGCATTTCAATCAAGATCCCTAGAGGTGGAATCAGACGGTTCACTATTCGTTCATTTCTGTTCTTCATTCGGCATCTTTCACTCAAAGTGACACATCTAAACATAAAATGAAAGAAAAGTATCATAGAAAATCCCAGCTTTCATTCGAGTGATCTTTCACTTGAGTGAACCGTCTGATTCCACCTTAAGTGTCAGGTTTACACTATAAATAAAAATATCTATACAATCATAGACGTAATCAGTTTGTATCTAACGCGATTAGCTCAGTGAGAATTGCAATTCTCACTCACAATTATATCACCTATGTACTGTTGTACTCATTTATCACACAAATGATTATTATTGCACTTGACTACAGTATTGTCATCGAGAGTGTAAAGCACCGCTTTGCAATTCCGACTGGCTTTCGAGCACTGCCACCTTGTCTTCCGTCCATATTGTCTATGCTTGCTGAACTTGTATCCGGACAGCATGATGTTCAGTTTTCCATTCGCAGAAAGAATGAACACTGGCTCTGAAATTTATAATAATATATATTTGTTCGCATTCAACTTTTTTTTGTTATTCATGACGTATTTTTACATATTTTTTGAGGGATACAAAATAAAAATTAAATATACACTTTTCTGTTATTCATGAAGTATTGTATTTTTATGAGGGTTATAAAATTTAAATGAATTATTAAAAATATACCTACTTCATGAAACAAATTTTATCAAGTATTTTCGAAAATTATTTAAAAGTAGCATACAGAATATAACTAGCTTAGGCAGTAACAGTAACATTTTTAAATTAAGTATCTATGTAATTTCACAATGCAATATTAAAATGCAACTATGTAAATCTTTTCCACCGGTAACTTAATTCAAAGAACAAAAAACAAGTAGAAGTTATATTATTACTATTGAGTATGAAACTATGATAAATCAAACTGATACATCAACTACACATAAAAAAGGTTACAAACTAAATAAGATAAGATAAGAGAATACAATAACTCAATTTTTTATTAAACCACTTTAGATTAAACTTAAATATATCCCAATATTGACCTGCAACCTCGAATTCCTTAGGGTTGACTTGACTATCCTTTGGGTAAATACTTTTGGGATTTATAAAAAAACCTTAAAGATGAAGACCTTATGTATGAGGCACTATTTAATAAAGAAAATACGGATCTGAATTAGTTTATGTCATTATAAATACATATGTATCCGGGTATTTATCACGTAAATTACCTTATTATTTTGCCCGCGACGTTCCAACTGGATTGCACCAGCCTTCCAGTCTGTCCGCGACCACGGCTGGTGCAATCCAGTCGAAACGTCGGGCAAAATAATAAGGTAGCTTACGTGATAAAGACCTGGATACATTTGTATTTATAATGTGTTCTGATCGCGAAAGTTTAAAAAAGACAATACTTTATGTCAATATCTTAAATAAGCGGAACTACGCATTTAACTAAATGACTTGTTAGGTGGACCTCGCCAATTTGCTTTTACATGTTTTTTCATTGTTTCATCATATCGAACTGGTGCTTTATGGTTGTGATACAAGCTATGTGACACGATGCGCATTATGGAGTTAGATTCCGTAGTGTACACACACGCATTGCAGCCTTTGCATGTGTGAGTGGAGCATTGCCAACGGGTCTTTTCTCCAACTCTTCTCTGCCTGCTGAACGTAAAACCACCGATGCATAAATTGACCTTGCCTCTCTGTGATCGTACAAATGTGATGTCTAAAAACAAAAAAAATATATATGTGAAATAAAAGCAATAAGAAAAATATTGATACTCTTTCGACTTCATCCTTGCCTACAAACGAAGAGATAAAAAACTTTCTAATTTCCTATAAGATAATGAAACTAGTAGCTATCATTGTCAATTCTGCTATTATTTATTTCTTTAATATTTTAATAAAACTATGCATGAACATGGCGCGTTTGTATCGATACAAACGCAGATACGCGCTACGAACGCGCGTTTGTATCGATACTAACGCGCAGCTCAAAAACGCGCTGCAGAAAACGCAATGTGGCCAGCCACTCCCTAAAAAGGCTTTTCTTTCAATTTTTAAACTTACACTGTACTTACTTCTATTCCCATTTTGAGAGGTTAAAACATGGAAACTACAAATTTGTAACATAAAAGCTCGTAGCATTTCTTGTAGAAGTAGAAGTTTTTCATTTTTTCTATTTCCATAAAAAAGTTAGAATGGGAGAAAATTCACAATTTATGTTTATATTTTATTTATTAGTTACACTTATCCTAGTTTGAAGTTAAATGGTGTTACATAATAAATGGTTAATCCACTTAAAATAAATGTCAACG
This sequence comes from Camptogramma bilineatum, assembly GCA_958496255.1. Classification (NCBI taxonomy): domain Eukaryota; kingdom Metazoa; phylum Arthropoda; class Insecta; order Lepidoptera; family Geometridae; genus Camptogramma; species Camptogramma bilineatum. The sequence continues at coordinate 13,153,747 of OY292460.1, read as the reverse complement.
TTATTAAATTTTTTCTAAGTTAAAAGCTAAATTGTGTTGGTTCTACGCTATACTAATAAAATAACTAATACGATTTGGATGGCCACATATAAAAATCCGTCATTGAAAATGAAGTCTTATCAAAATTTTCGATTTCGACGGGATTCGAACCCGCATTGATACAAGCGGTCCACCTCAAGCCGGTGCCTTAACTTGGCCACGGAACCCATATTCGTCAGGTCGAAAATCATTTTTTAATTTCAAAACTTTGAATACCCCTTTATAATAATCGATCGAGCGAGCGAAGCGAGCGAAGATCTTAGTGGTAAGTTGGGCGATTTTGCTTTGTATGTTTGTATGTTTGTATGTTTGTATGTTTATATGTTTGTATGTTTGTATGTTTCACGAATTGTTGTTCGCGCATAACTGTCGAACCGTTCATCCAATCTGCATGAAACTTGGTAGGTCAATAGGTTGTGGTAAGGAAATTTACGGTGGAGCATATGAGCTTAATCGATGAAGGGGTTGTGAAGATATTGGGTTCCCAAGGGGGTAAAAAATTATGAAAGTTACACAAATATATTGAGTGGGGTGTCATACGAAAGGGCTTGTTTTGTACATTCCAAAATGGTTTTTATTTTTAATCTAGGATGTATAGTTTTTGAAATACGACCAAAGACCAAAAACTACGAAACCAGAGCTGCAAGAGCTCCCGTTTCATAGAGTTTCGATGTCTTCGTAGCTCATTGACTGGTCGGTCTTAAAAAGAGAGTGGCATCGTTGCGGTTTGGTTAGCAATGATTTTAGATGCTACTTGATTTATTTTCATGATAAAAAAAAATTTGATAAAGAATGAAAATAATTGGGGTAAAAAAAGTTAAGTAAACAAATATATTGAGTGCGGTGTCAAATGAAAGGTCTTTATTTGTACATTCCAAAATAGTTATTAATTTTATTCTAGGACGTATACTTTAAAAAATACGACGAGAATTCATAAATATGAAATAAATGAAAAATTAGACACGACATTATGTATTGCATGCATGCTAGTATTTTTTACCATGAAGAGCTAGCGCAATAGGCATACCCGGCAGTAGTAGCACTTGAAATTAAAGAGATAGTCAGAAGAAAGTCCAAATGTAGGCCATCTACGGTGCGCGAGATCTCAGTTCGGGGCGAACTACTAGTAATTATACATTTAAAAGTTTGTGCATATAAAGTTTCAATCACGCCCTAACCCGTTGACCGATCTGGTTGAAACGTGAAATAGGCCGTGATCGTGAAATAGAATAGCATGTAGGCTATTCAAAATGTTTGTACCAGGAGAGCAAAGCCGCGGGTAAAGGCTACCGGTAAACATCCCTAACTTCGCCTAGTAATCTTTGCCTAAAAAAAAAAGTATAGTACGTACTTTTTATAACTGAGGTAAAGTACTTATCATACTTTTTATAATGTAGGCAAAGATTTCATTAGAAATGAAACATCTTATATAAATTTTCAATTCCAACTGGATTTTGATAAGATTTTTCATTTCTAATGAAATAATACCAAAGTGTGGTTTAACACTATAAAAATAAAAATTGTAGGCAAAGATACTGTAGACACTAGGCGAAGTTAGGGATGTTCGGTAGTCTAAAATAGTATTCGAAGTAAAAAGTTTCACCCTGTTGATACTGAAATGTTCAATGGTTATGATTTAAATTTTCCTTCACCACAAAATTCCCTGCAGTGTATATGAACGCGTGACATTGCTTATGCGTGTGTGTTGCGCACTGCCAGCGTATTTTTGTACCATAACGTCTCTGCTTGCTATACTTATAGCCCCAGTAACTGATGATGGGATTTCCGTGTTTTGACATCATATATTTCAAATCTGAAAAAAATAGAATTAATTTAGATGCATTTATAACTAAACGTAAGTGTCGCGCCACATTTGCGGAACGTACGGCGCCAAAAGTTCAGCATTGTAGGTTCCGTCGTAATATTCGTATCTATGTAATTACGCGACGTATTTTCGGCTGATATGTCGTAATCGTAAGGAACTTGAAAAACACTGTGAGCGTATTCGACCGAACGATCGGTGCCGTACGTTGCGCAGATCTGACGCGACACTAACTGAATAAACTTTCCTACAGGTTCGATTAAAGATCATAGCTGACCAGTCGCCTCCGAATCCGAACCTCACCCCATCACCTCGGTATTCTTTGTATGGAATTCTATGGACCAACGCTCACACATCAACTTCGTAACGTCACCGGATCTCTGCTTCGCAAACCAAAAGTGAAGGAACAAGTGAACGCAAAAAGGCGATGCGGTGCGGAGGCGAATGGTCAGCTATGACCTTTAGACAGTGATTTCTACTTGCAAACATTTAAACTTTGCCTTATCCTCTCCATAGTTGGTTATTCATTGATAACATTGTATTCAACTGGTGGAATCTGAGAAATTGGATGATGGAAAAGCAGTAAATGTGGGCTAATTATATAAAAAGATATTGCACTTTTTAATTTTCTTTATTTATTACCATTCTCAGCTTCATTCTCATTTTCAGCATTGAATTATAGATACGTACAATAACCGCTGGTTACACCATCTGGTGTAACCAGCGGTTACATAAGGTCCTATGTAAACTAACTATCAGATAAACTGACGCGTACATCGTACAAGTTATCCACTATCACTGAGTAGCATTAATCAATTGTCATTATATGATTATTTGATCACTTTTACTCGCAAAATATCGAAATAGGAAATAACTTATTGAAATCTTAATTGTAAATGATCACATTGGCCCCAAGTATGTATGGTCTAGAGCCCGATTCTACTAACAAACTTTTTATCAACCAAAGCGGTGACGTGACAACTTTTGGTGAAACAAGCCATTATTTATAACGGTTGCCAGAGATTTAGTAACGTTTATAGGTTTGGTGGTTCATCACGTGCATTTCTCTCTCATTTTCCTTATGGTTATGAACATTATATACTTTTATTATTCTATTGTCGCTATTAAGCGTATGTATTCTTGCGCGACAACCTTTTTGTTTATGTGTAGCGCACTGCCACGTAGTTTTATAAGATGATCTACCACATTTGCAGAAACGAAAGCCTGCGACCGTGATGACAGGATTTCCGTGAATTGAAACACCGGCTTTAAATTCTGAAATAATATAAAACTGTATTTAGAAATCAAAACAAAAAAAGAAACACTATTTATTTAGACTTTGTGCTCGAATGCTACCTATTTACCCTGAAGCGCTGACCAAACAAATAGCCGGTGCGGGTTTGCGGTTAAATCGTTAATATTATGAAAACCGGGTATTTAGTTACTTATAAAATGAAAAAACATTTTTGTACATAAAAACTATACGTAATTTATAGCTATTGATTTTACTAAAGAACAATGTCTACCGTGTTTTGGGCAGGGACTGATTTACCGAAAAATATCTCATTATTATAACGGTAATCCAAAATATTGGTAGACTAAATTACGATATCACTTTATTACGGTATCGAAATATAAGTGTACCAAAACCCTTATTTAATCCTTATTTCTTGGATCCTCCATGGTTCGTCAGCACGGTTTGTAGGTAGGTACTTATAAAATGAAATAACGTTTTGTACATAAAAACCATACTTAGGTAATTATGATAGCTATTGATTTTACTAAAGAACAATGTCTACCGTGTTTTGGGCAGGGAAGGCAGGGTATAGGTCACCAGTCACCACGGAGTTTTGGGGATATAGTCATGATCCTTTTCCATTTTACTGTCGTATAGCACATTCTGTGTTGTCACCGATGTGGCTCAAAAGGCCGCGGAGCTTAAGTGGTCCTGGGCAGGGCACGTTTGCCGCATGGTGGACGAACTGTGGGCCAAAACTACCACTGACTGGAGCCCTGAGATAGTGAGATGGCGCGGTAGACCACGCAAGCGATGGCGAGACGAGCTTGACACCTTCAAGGATAATCAGTGGCAGGCACAGAAATACCTGGAACTCGAGGGGAGGCCTTTGCCCAGCACTCAGTGCGGGCTGAAAACAACAACATAATACATTATCATTCGGCCTTTTAGTTCCAATCTTGGATACCTTTTCCCTTTTCTTCCATTCTCAATGATCTTGTGCCCGACTCATCCAGTCTCGGCCTCCGTGTCGGATGTTGTCTGTTCAACGCTGCGGTGGTCTGCCGCGTCTTCTGTTGTTTGCTCTGGGTCTTCATTCAAGGACTCGTCTTGTCCAGCGACGTAATTCACAGAAATACATTCCTTTCATTCCTCCATCCCATTCCAACCCGTCTGAGTTTTGGTTAGTCCCTTTATCACGCTCACGACGATGACAATGACTTTAGTCAATGATTATGGATATTGTGAAATTTGATAATATTATTATCACAATTCAATGTGTGCAAAATAGCACGACAACCCTTTTTCTTATTCGTAGCACATTGCCACAAGGTCTTCGACTGTGTGACTTTGCTTCGACAGAACCTGTATCCTTCCACTGTAATAATTGGATTTCCTTGAGCTGACACATCATGAACTACGAGTAATTCTGAAAATAAAACCATCACATTTCCATTATTATTATTATTTCTAACCTGCTCATCCCCACGCATAAAGTCCTAACCACCGTTGCCCTAGCCAACCAGTTGGCTAGGGCAGCTGTAACGTCCCACTGTTTGGCAAAGGCCTCACTATCACCCTTCTGCCTTTCTCATCCTAAAGCTATTGAGGACCAATAAACGAGTCTAACTCATCTCATCGTTTCAAATTATTTTTTTTAGCTAACCAATACTGTCCCACTGCTGGGCAGAGGTCTCCCCCAAAGGCCAAGGTTTCATATATTTACAAGCTTTGAGTTTTTAAATTGAATGTAATTATCATGACGAATAATATATATTAGGTATGTAGAGATAATAAGAATAACACCCACATAATATTTATTACATTTCAGTTACAAGCTTTTAATAGAAATATCAAATGAGGATTTCTATGTAATGGCCAGAATAACCCACGCGTGAAGTAAAGCTTTTTAATATAATTCAATTTCATACAGTATATTTAAAAGAAATTTGGGCAGTAGATGCCGCAATTCGGTATTCTGCTCTTTAGCACTTTGTGTGCCACTGACGCACATGGTGAACTAAACCCCCGTTTGTTTAGAGAGCTCTGCAGAGGTTAGTAAACGTTACACATTCTCAAACGTACAACCAAGAATCGTAATATAATTCAATGACTATGAACATTTTTAGAATCGTAATACAATTCAATGGTTATGAACATTTTTACATTTAATTATAATTTTCTCATCTCTTATAGTGTGAATATTTGCGCGACAACCACGGGTTCTGTGGGTGGCACATTGCCACCGGGACTTTGTTCCTGATGTTGAATTAATTCCGAATCTATAACCTCCAATAGTTATAAGTGGTTTACCGCGAGCTGAATAACTGAATGTGGCCCCTGTAACAGGATTTTCAAGGGTAAATGTATTAATTTACTCTCACATTATTACGCAAACACATTTAACGCATATAAATCCTTTACATCTATTGTAAGTAATAACGTGTACAGGTTAAGCAAACAACCTTTACCTACGCTCAACGGGATGCAGTAGTACCTGGGCATTGTTGAAACCACCCTCACAGCTTAATCAGTCTTATCCACAGGGAAGACATGGTCAGTATGTGAAGAACTAAGCTGCAAAATCCTTTCACAGCTCAGCACGTCGATTCAGCAGATTATCTAAAACATACGTAGCGGAAGCCCATCCGCGAAAAAATAGCTGTCGGAAAACATTTCGAGAAACATCAGCTGTTATTTAGAGTATCAACCGTTTCCGATCCGACGCTCAGAATCGCAAAAATGCCGTTCGATCCGAAGAAACGTCATGTTTTGAAGAAAATCTTCGGGTCAAATAAAGTATGAATCGCCCGGCGTAGGTTGTGATTGTGTGCATTACATTATATACACTGCTCTGTATAACTATGATGATGCCATGATGGAGGGCTTAAGGCCGCTTAGTAATCCGTCACTAGATTTTGACACTCACATAGAACCAGAAACACCCATATAAAAGCTCAACAAGGGGAATATTAATAATAACTTTAAATTAAACTGAACACTATTTTGATATGATAATAATTTGTCATTTATTTTAAGAAAGCGTCTTAAAGACTGGAGCGTGATTATGAACATTTTTACATTTTACAACCATATATTCGTTGAGTACTGTATGTAAGATGGCGCGGCAACCTTTAGTTACGTGAGTAGCGCACTGCCATCTCGTTTTTGAAAGCGTGTTAATCTTCCTGCAAAACCTGTACCCACCCAAAGTAAGTATAGGTTTCCTGCGACCAGAAAATGTCAATACAACTCCTGAAAGAAAAATCCTTGTAAACACTTAAAAGTTTTAGAATAAGACACGAAAGAAAGCTTTATTAATTGGTTCGCTTATATTTACATACGAAGATAAAATGTCTTATTTGCAATATACGTATTGTCACCTGGCCGCTATGACACCTGGCTCAGAACTTGACATACTGCGCAAAACATTGCGCACTGTATTTTTGCACAAACGTCATAAAGCCAGGTGTCATGTTTACGTGGCCGAGATAGTAACAAAAAAAATACTTTTTACTAAATCCAGCCCCGGTTTACAATAAGTCGTTCAGCCACGATGGAGGTCCTCAAACGGCCTAAAAACTATGTCCGTAAGTAAGTATATTTAAATTATTATAAGTATTGATTACAATACATAAGACTCATAAACTCGTCTACATAAAAGTCGTAAACAAAAACAAAAAAGTTTTTTTGAAGTTAATTTTGAAACGCTAATTTTGTTTACTTAAATAAAATTTTTGATGAGATTTTTTAATTTTTAAAATTTAAGTATATAATACAATTCATGAATGATTATGGACATTGTAACATTTTGTCATGACATTCTCATCAAGCAGTGTGTGTATAATCGCTCGACAACCCTGATTCACACGTGAACAGCGCCACACATTTTTCACGGCCGTAGCTCGACCTCTGCAGAACCTATGTCCATTCAATGTCAAGATAGGGTTGCCCCGTTGAGAAAAACTAAAATATGCACCTGGAAAATAATTGTTTAGCTGTAACAAGAATTAAAGAAAGGAACAGACAGCGGCTATATTGGAGCGCTATCATTTTGGACTCAAATTGAAAGTATATTATTTGAAATGTCGGCTCAGTGAATATAATGACAGCTTAACAGACACGCATTTTACATTGCATTGCCAACTTTTTATTGGGGCCCAAGCTCTAATGCTTAAAAAAACCAATATCCAGATACCTAAACTCAGTTTTCAAACAAAAAAACCGCATCAAAATCGGTTCTTTCGTTCAGGAGCTATGGTTCCAGATACACTACAAACATATAAAACCCCTATTTTTCGAAAGGGGTTAAAAACAGGAGAATAGGAAAAATAGGACAGCGGCTGCAACTAAACTTTACTGAAAACTTTCACCTTATTTATTAGTTGGAGGTTACATAGTTTGTACACTAACTTATTGGGGAGAAATACGCCAAAAATTGGACTGAACACTGATTTATTCATGGAAATACGATTTATTGGATCGAATGACTTATTAAAGAATTTACATACATACATAGATAGATACACGCTTCTTTACCATAGATTGGGGTATGCAGAATCTACAGATTTCCACTTTCTTTTTTGTCACTCTAGCCAATCAAAAGACATAAGTATCAACAGATTTAGCAGCCATTATAGCTCTAGAAAGCACAGTGTCAATCTATAAGCTGACTTCTATACTATAAACATAACAAATACTGAGGTAGTTTATACAAGAAAATCGTTAAAAGGCTCTCAACTAACTTACAGAATATCGCAGCCAAATAACATTATTCTTCTCGAATGGTGTAGTGTTACTGCGATGAGTAAGGTTGCCAGAGCTCTGCGAGGAAGCGCTGCGGTGACAACTGGTGGACCAGTCTTGTCCATTGTGTCGTCGGCGCAGTGATTCCTCTTTTAAAGGGTCAGCAGCACGAGTGTGACTCCTCTGGTGTCACAGGCGTCCATATGGTAACCGCTTACCATCAGGTGGGCCATATGCTTGTCTCCTTAGTAGTATAAAAATAACTAACAACTATATCCCAAAACCAATCAATATCCTGAAGTAGAGTACGGTAGATGTACAAAGGAGTAGTCAGATGCACGTTTACATGTGGCATATGCTCACAAGAGCAGTATCCTAATATTTTGTTTTACAAAAATGCAAATGCAATATTTGGAATGCATTTCAAAAAAGTCGCCGGACATTGTCAGTGTAGTGTGTCGCAACCCTAATAGTGATTTGTGTTGACTGAATGAGGGTAGTTCTAACCTCATCAGTCAAAGGTGCGAGCGAACAACGGCCGCTAGTCTACTCGTGACCACTGCGACTGTAATGTCGCCGAAACGTCGAGGTAAATAAAATAATTTCATTACGCGATTAAGTCCCGTTAATAATAATTAAAAATGCATTTCAAAGAACTGAAAGATCCGTTAAGCGAGCTTAACTATAAAAATAAAAATATCTATATTCATTCGAAATAGACTAATATTAAAGTGTAATACGACTAGGCTGAAACAATAGTCTATACGTGTAAATAATAATTTTATATAAATAATCCAATAATCCTTCAATATTTTGCTTTGGGCACATTTTAAGTACCTAGTTTATGTATTCCGAGTTGAAAAATCTAATGTACGGCCCCGATTCGAACTTACGATCTTATGATCGAAACTCAAGGCTCTATTAAACTAAGGCCTTTACATCTTTACTAGATGTTTTATACAGTGTCAGAAGGCTATCTTTGCCTACATTTTTAACGGGACACTGTAGTGCCTGGGACATTATTTGAGATGGATTCGCGTTCACTAGTAGTTAGGCTTAAAATTTCATAGTCACTTCACTACGTAATCAATATACCTACCTAGTACTTTTTTTTCGCCGCGTGGTTATGCATATTATTACATTTTATTATTGTATACTCGTTAAGTGAAGTATACAGAGTTGCGCGGCAGCCGCGGTTCATGTGTGTTGCACATTGCCATCGGACTGATTTCTTTGTAACGACGTGTTTGCTAAATCTATAGCCTAACACGCAAATAATAGGCTTGCCTTTGGAAGACTTGCAGACTCTTGCCTCTGTAATAAAAAAAAATTAATAAAAACCGATTTTCAGAGAGATATACTTAAAGAGGTGGACGTTTTGCAATTCCTTAAAATATTACTTAACATTAACATGTTAAGAGCGTTTTCACATTATCCGATCCGATATCGGTATCGGACGCCGATACGATATCGGGGTAAGTAAAATGTATAGAATATGTACCTGCCTTTCACATTGTCCGACCCGATATCGGATATCGGAGCGGACATCTTTCCTACATTTTACTTGCCCCGATATCGTATCGGTGTCCGATACCGATATCGGATCGGATAATGTGAAAACGCTCTAACTGTTATGTCAGTCACCAGTGCCTGACAGGCTTGGTACGGTCTGTTCGGGCCATATCAGTCACCGTGATTGACATAGAAACATTGAATTCAAATCTCATCAGGGAGCTGTCCGGCACGAATAGCGCGTTTCCTTCTATTGAAAATGACTATCTCTTTTCAACAAGGCCTTTTGGCCTATCATAAAAACGGTTTAGAGACACTCAAAATATAATGTTTGGAGAACTTTATTCATGTTCTTCATTGAAACATTCCAGACAAAACTGAGGTTCTTTGGAGCATTGTGGGCAGTAAGTAATGACTTTCTTAGTCTTCTTTCTGGCATAAATTCTGTTCATTGTGTCTACATTTACTCTGTAGCATCTTGAGCAGTATTTTTGAGCTTTTTTTACTAATCCTTTCTTCTTTTTCATTTCATGCTTTTGCCTTTTATTTTTTGTAAACGACACTTTTGGTTTACAGTCTTCTGTTCCTAAGTCTGATTTTTATGAAACTTTCTGTAATCTTCTATTCCTGTCTCAGACTTCGTAGTTTCTTTATAAATTATGTGAGAATTGTGTACAGCTGAAAAAATAAAACTACTTTCAATTTTAGATACAAGATCTTCTAAGAGCTTAGTAAACTTCATTACAACGGAGTTAGTGTTGTATTAAGATAAAATGAAAATTAGCAAGTTTAATCATTTGTTTTAAGTTGTCAAAAATCGCTAAATTAGCAATACTGGCACACGCAGTGGCGGGCGGATGCATAAATTATTATTGTACGATGTTTTGCAGGGTGACTGACAAAATGCCGGAATCGGCGCAGAGATTATATTTCATTCCATTTAGGCCACGTTGGTCATGGCCTGACGGTTCGCGCTCCGCGGAAAACGCTCCAATAGGTGGCGGTTGGTCTGGAGGAACGTCAGAGAAGTTGCAGATGCGCGGAGCACAGTAGGTGCGCGAACATAATGGATGTGTGAACATTGTAATTTCGTTCTGTAGAATTATATTTATTACTTCTCCACACGTACTCAAACTCATCGGCCACTGTCCGTAGAAGGGCCATATATTTAAAGAAAAAAGGGTACCTAAATAATTGCACAGCATTTAGACGCGAGCTCTATAATCAAATCACAAGAACATTTTACAAACACAATAAAGACATTTTACTACACAGTAAATTTTATTATAATACATTCATTAGATGGTATTATACATATATGTCGACAATGTTTATATTCATCCGACAATCTTCATTTACGTATGCTCTCATAAGGTGGGTATCTATTTTCTTCGCGCAGCTATACGCAGTCGCGGCACGGTCACTCTTCGTACGCTTCACCGTCGTTTTATAAGAAATTTTTTAATGATTATGATTATTTTCACATTTAACGATTGTGTTTTCATTTATCAATGTATACATGTATGCCCGACAGCCGAGATTCATGTGCGTTGCGCATCGCCATCGGATCTTGTATTGATTGATCGAGTGTTGGGAAAACCTATATCTTCCCATGCATAAAATTATTTTTCCACGCGAAGAGTAACTGAATGAGGCACCTGAAAGTGGACGGGTACATTGTAAAACGAATAGTGATACATAATTACGAAACGAAAAATCCATTAATGCACGGCCAAGATTTGAACCAACGACCTTCCGATCGAAAGTCGAAGTACTCTCGAAGTAACTCGGCCAACATGGCTCTTTGAAAAGGAATTAAGAATTTATTAATAGTAATAATAATGGTTAAGGGGCCTGCGACAGGCGAATTTCCATAAAAACGTAATACCGAAATCATTTAAAATTTAAGCATATTTTTATCAGTTTATGGTGTTAGATTAAGAGGTTACTCGTAGATATTTATCTAGGTTCGTTACACTTTTGTTCCGAAAAACTTACCTAATAAAAAGAAATGTAAGCAAATTGAATTGAAATCTTTGTAGGTACCTACACCAAAAATAGCATTTTTTCTTTTCATTTGTTCTATAGTAAGTTTTTTGGAACAAAAGTTTAACAGGAACCTAGATAAATACTGCCTTTATCCCAGTAATAACATAAAGTGATAAGTATATGCTCAAATTTTAAATTATTTTGGTATTATGTTCCTAGGTACGTACCTACGTTCGCGCGTCCCTCAAGATAGAATAACACCGTAGACACGCTTCTAATTTGTTTATGAAAAACTTCAGAATGCTACAAAACAAGGCAACTGCACTTCATCTCTTCTGTTTTCAACTTATACTATACCACTGAAATACTCGTAGAGTAAGTGAAATATTTAATGAAGTTTCAGAAATAGATTATTATATACAAAGTTTAATTATTGTAGTAGTTTATGACAAAAAACCCATCTATACTTCTATAAGTACTAATCTATCTTCTTCTTCGTCGTAAACTTTATTCCTGAAGGTCGCGCCCGTCCTGAAACGACTTGACGGAAACGTTGACAATTTTTCTCCACATTGCTTTATCCTGCGGGCCTATTTAGGTCGCTATTGCAGAATCGCAATATAGGAATTGAACTATGGCCATCTCTTTTCATTGACTGAGATTGAAAAGAGACGGCATTATAGTTCATTTCAAATAGTCATTCAGTTTTAGCGACCTTTTTAAGCCCGCTGGGCTTATCTCAGGGCAGTACTAATCTAACTACTAACAATATAATAAAGCGGAAGAGTTTGTTTGAGCGTACTAATCTCAGGAACTACCAGTCATATTTGAAAAATTCTTTCTGCATGTGATAGCTAAACTCTTGAGGAAGGTTATAGGCTACTTTTCATCATTATCATCATCACCATATACCATCACTACGGGGGCAACGCCGCGAGGGCACTGCTAGTACAATATACGAGTATACTGACAATCCTTCAAGAATTTAAGAAAAATTTTGTGTCTTTTTCATAGTTTCTCAGGATTCAAATCAATGATTATGAATATTATTAAACTTAAGAAAAAAATGGTCGTCTTTGTATGTGTAAATGACAGAAGGACAGCCGCGGATGGTGCATCGCCAACGAGTTCTCGATCCTTTCACATAATGTTTGCCGTATTTATGACCCGCCACAATAATTAAAGGATGACCTCGAGCGGACAGACGAAATGTTGCTTCTGAAAAAAAAAAGTTTTTTTAACCAGCAGTTCGCCCCGAACTGAGATCTGACTACCCCTACCTTATACGTTTATGTGCTACTTCTGCTGAGTTCATTACGCAATGATGTCTAAAGAAAACAGGCAGGCATGCAATTTTTTTTTCAATTGAAAACCTGAAAACAAACGAGGTAAGTAATTACTTACCTCGTTTGTTTTCAGGTTTCCGGACAATAATAATTTTCATTTTTTATCAAGAAAAAACAAACAAGTAGTAACTAAAGTCATCGCAAATCACATCGATGCCACTTTCTTTCTACCAACCAATTAACCTGAACTACGAAGACATCAAAACTATAACAAACGGTAGCTCAGGTTACAGTGGTTGCTTTATTTTTCTTTTTTCGTTGTATTTCAAAACCTAGAATAAAAATAAAATTGAGTCCTTTCATAATGACACCCAAGATATTTACAATATATTTGTGTACCTAACTTTTATTTTTTGTACCCCCTTGGGAGGCCCCTTTAATTGTAAAATGTTTTATATTTTGGAAAAATAAAAAAGTATAAAATTAGGTAAATTTTGGTACTTACAAGTTTTCGCGAAAATCTAAATTTGCTCATATCTTTTTATTGTGTTAACTAGGGACCTTAATTTTTATACACCTAGTAAGGACTATTGACCTCTCAGTATCTGGTATAAATTTCAACTTGCTAGGTCCACCCGGTCCTGGATCGTGGAAAAAATAACAGAGAGAGCTTCCCAATAGCACAGAATAGATAATAATACTACGTATAGAATGCCACTGTCCCCCCCCCCCCCTAATCTGTAAATTGGATTTTCATAATTATCGATTACCCGAATAATCCGCATCTATACTGTAAGGACTCCGGATATAATTACCACCAATATCGGCATTCCTTATGATCAAAATGCATAAAATCATTGGCAATGAGAATGAACAATATCTTATTATACATATATGATATTTATGAGACCATAATATTATGATTGTAGGACATTGTAATTCGAAAAATAGTCTAGATTAGATTATATTATATTGTGAAATTGTGTCCTTTATAAAGTTATTATTATTTATTTATTTATTAAGGATAGTGATGTTTCGGAGACGCTTGTTATCGATGGTGATATTCGGACAACAAATGTTCGGAGAAAAAATGGGAATCCGTCTGGCATAGATGGTTGCCTTCTCTTTGGATGATGTTCGAACATGTTAACATCAAAACTGCATTGCAGATGTCTCTTCTGACGCAACTCCAAACCGTTGACCCGTTCTTATTTTGTCTTTTAAAATTGTACTTATGCCCCGCACGGAGTATAACCTGATTCCCTCTTTGGGAAGAAATTATTTCGAATTCTATTCCGTCCCTTGATGGCAAAGGTTGCCCTGATGACATATTTTCGATGCCTGTAAAAATTACTTGGTATAAGTAAATTGTTAGCTTCTAAGTGATTTGAACAGTTATGAATTAAACGGTGAAGGAAAATATCGTGAGGAAACCCACGGCTTGGTCAGCCCCACTGCCGTCCGCCAACTTTAGTTAGCGCAGTTATCTGCGCTAGTTATCTGTGCTAGACAAAAGCATTTTTTGAGATAACGCTAAAAAACGCGCCGCTTCTTTACTATCTTGCTTCGCGCTTGCCGCTTTCTTACTACCTCTAATTCGAAAACTAGGAACCCAGAGGGCCTAGACAACCGTTGTTCGCTATGAAGCGATTCGATTTCTACAATCGCCATGGCTCAGACGATAGCGAAGTTCGATTGGTAGCCAAAGTAACCTTCGCTTCGCTATCGCCTTGTCCATTCGTCTGATCGCTAAATACCGCGTTTAGTCTATGGTTATCGAACTCAAACGTCAATGTGACATTAGAACGCTGCGCATTCGACCGGGAAGCGGACGAAAGTTTGAAGAGTTTTGTGTCGTGTTGTTAAACAGTGATTGACTTAAAATATTGAAAAGTGAGTTAATGTTTATAGGTACAAGTTGATTTATGTGTGTACTTTGTAAATAATGTGTTGGAATTATTTGAGGTACATACATTAACGGGAAGTTTAATCTTTGTGCCTATTTGAAGATACGGAATCAAGAGCACGGGCCAATGGTGAAGTTTTCAACTCTTTTGGAGTTTTGGAAAGGTAAAATACACGTAAAATATTAATTTAGTACTTACCACTTACTTACATTTCTTTGTTCTCTAATATAACAAGGCCAGTGTACCTACCTATACAAAAGCATAATCATTTTATCACTAAGTTTGACGCCGGGAGGCAATAATGTAAACATTGACGCAATTCACAAAGAAATACTTAGAACGAGAGCTCTATAGTTTATTTATGTTATATTACAGCCACGGTGACCTTGCTAAACCTGAGCCGGGTGTGCAGGGACGTCTGAGGGCCGATTGTTTGTGGCAAGGAATGGTCAACACCTTAAATTCTGTTGGTGGTGGTGTCTATGAGACTACGGACAAGAGGGAAAAGGTAGGTAAGTACCTATTTACTTACTTAAAGCATTTTATGACTTTATTAAGTAGGAAAATCAATTACCTGGGTACCTAACTAAGTAATTTATATATAGGTGGGTACCTAAATTTGCATATTTTATTCTTTCAATGAATCAAATTAACAAAAAAATAATAAACCTGCCCCCCGCTGAACTACTTAAAACTCTCATATAATTTTAAGGTGTGGGCAGACTGGAAGTCGAAGACGAAAAAAAATCCTAATCCATACGACGACATTCCCGTGGCACTGGTGGTGGTCCCAATACCAATGTTACCCTAACCGCTTTGGAGGCCAGGGTGATAGGGAGGCTGTGGAGTGAGAGAGAGTAGTAAAGATATTGGTACGTACCTACTTACCATAATAAATAAATATTGCTGGACATTTCGCCATAATTATGGCGTACCTAATTATTATATAATTTTTAGGTACTACTATGCAAAAACAATACCTAGGTACCTATATACGTAGGTACCTCCTTAGTAACTTACATAAATTGTTTTTCAGAAATAAGTCAATACAAAGTACCACCGCCGTAGCCTGCTCCATCACCAAAGGGCTCAACCATCACTAGAACCAGTGGCGTCTACCAGTCGTCTGCGCAGGCGCGCCGGCGCCGGCGGCAGCTGCCAGGGCCACCGCGGCCGGCGGCGCGGTGCTCATCATCACGAGCTACCAGCCCGCTCCCGTATGTGCCTACCACCTCTCCTCCGTTGACCAGTCGGCAGCGTCTAACAGCCGCATCGCCGCACTCTAGTATTGCCACCCCCATCGTCGTCATTTGAGAATTCGCGACAATTCGCCCGAATACGGGCGCTAACTCCATTTGACCGAGCGACGAGTGAGTTCGTGGCCATCTAGCAGAGACGCCTTTTGGGAGGAGATACGGGCACAAACTGAAGCCCGTAGGGTAGAGATGGATAAGGAGCGAAACAATTTCCTCAGCCGCTACGCAAATATTGCTGAAGCCATACTTCAACAATATCTTAGTAGAGATATGGTCACGGTATATGATAGAGAGTGACTTGTGACTGTGTGATAAAATATGAGTAATTCTTGAAACTTGTGATGGAGTTTGATAGTGCTAAGACACTATTAAACTCCATCACTACAGTTAAGAGATAGTATTGTAATTTATAACGTGCCATCTATACTTATTATTTTAGCTGGCATGTATGTATACCCACTTATTTAATTTTGGTTATTTGTATAAGTAAGTTGTCTTTTGTTTTTAATAAATGTGTTTAAATAAAGAATAAGTTTAAATACTTAATAATTTTAGCGCGGCTTGCACAACGTTCATAATTGTATTATTTCATAAAGCTAGCCTAAACGCTTTTTCGTATGCATTAAATGCGTCTATGCTAGCTAAATACAATTAAGAATAGTTGTGAAAGCCGCCCTTAATGTTCAAAAATTCACTATCTAAGTACATAGACATATATAATAAAAAAATATCGAATTTTTATACCCAGGTACATATACAGGGTGAATTTTTGAGATGGGGCAGTAAGGGCAGCTACCTTAACCGTTGTAGCTAGAGGAAAACGTTCTTAGGAGACTATCCTTAATTTTTGAAGGTATTAAGACTTGCATTCACAGATTTTGAAAAAAATGTACAGTCAGCGAAAAAATGGGCACTTTACACAAAAACTTTTTTTGATGCCAATCGATCCTGTTTCATCTAAGGATTAAAAGGCTCTTTTAGACCAACTGGGGTTAGAGTACTAGAAAAGTCAGAAAACGCTAAAATGTATTTCTGATAGATGACAGTAAGGGATACCTTAACCGTTGTAGCTAGAGGAAAACGTTCTTAGGAGACTATCCTTAATTTTTGAAGGTATTAAGACTTGCATTCACAGATTTTGAAAAAAATGTACAGTCAGCGAGAAAATGGGTAATTTACACAAAAACTTTTTTTGATGCCAATCAATCCTGTTTCATCTAAGGATTAAAAGGCTCTATCGGACCAACTCAGGTAAGAGTACTAGAAAAGTCAGAAATTGGTAAAATGTATTTTTGAGACGGAGGAGTAAGGGCAGCTACCTTAACCGTTGTAGCTACAGGAAAACGTTCTTACGAGACTACCCTTACTTTTGAAGATATTTCGACAAAACGATGAAAAATGACGACAAATGACAAAATGATTTCGTACGAACTGTATAATCAAGGTTTTTTGCGTTTTCTGACTTTTGTAGTACTCTTGCCTCAGTTGGTCCCATAGAGTCTTTTAATCCGTAGATGAAAGAGGATCGATTGGCATCAAAAAAATGTTTTGTGTAAATTGCCCATTTTCTCGCTGACTGTACATTTTTTTTTAAATCTGTGGATACAGGTCGAAATATCTTCAAAAGTTAAGGACAGTCTTCTAAGAACGTTTTCCTCTACCTACAACGGTTAAGGTAGCCCTTACTGTCTTGTATCAGAAATACATTTTAGCGTTTTCTGACTTTTCTAGTACTCTAACCCCAGTTGGTCTGAAAGAGCCTTTTAATCCTTAGATGAAACAGGATCGATTGGCATCAAAAAAAGTTTTTGTGTAAAGTGCCCATTTTCTCGCTGACTGTACATTTTTTTCAAAATCTGTGAATGCAAGTCTTAATACCTTCAAAAATTAAGGATAGTCTCCTAAGAACGTTTTCCTCTAGCTACAACGGTTAAGGTAGCTGCCCTTACTGCCCCATCTCAAAAATTCACCCTGTATTCTGGCAAATAAATAGTTTTATTCTAACCGTTTCCTCTTCATGGTTCCAAAATACAGTCAGCATCAGAAGTTGACGATTTTTTCGGAATTTCGAAATTGTTTATTATTGTTACTATTCTCTCATAATGATAAATAAGTAATTTGGGACTTACACTATAATTTAGAAGTATAAACTCTAAGGTAATGTAAAACTTTAGTTACACAATGATCAATATTGTAATTCTGAATAATTATCAACTTCTGATACTGAATGCACCCAAATAGAAAAATAAACCTGGTTTAAAAATAAAACATCCTTAACTTTCAATTTATTTATTTCGTTTGTAAACCTAGGTAACAAATAGGTGTTTGAGATTAGATTAGAGCCACTAGATCCTGCTTATTAGCATACAAATAATTATGAACATTTTTATCATTAATAAGTAAGTAGGTACCTACTTACCTAAGTAGGTACCTACACTAAATGTCACAGTTGTGAAATTTTAAATTAATACAATAAACTCTTAACTATGTAAAATAAAGTAAAATATATGTATCAGCATAGGAATAAAAATGTCAATGAAGTAAAACAATAAAATTAGAATGTCAAATGAAATAAACCAATTAAATTAAATTAAAAAGTCAAAAGAAGCTCAGAATAAACATCTAATTAATCCTTTACTTACATTGTCAATAATATTACGGTCTGTAAAAATTCATTAATAGTGTAATAGGCTTTTTTAACTAAAATGCAATTAAGGTTAACATTAGTTACCTATTTTTAAGTTGTGAACGTAGTATTATATTATCTATTCTACGGTTGTGAGGTTGCATATTTATAAAAATAAAGAGTAGATAAGTAAACTATAAAATAATTTCAATAAAAATTTGCTTCTAGACCATGTTTTATAAACTGCATTAACAAAGTGACTTTCATAGCTTCTAGCCCTTTCTTTCTTGTAAGTAAATAAACAAAAATCAGCTAAAATATGGATAGCCAATATTTACCATCTGAACATTTAGAGAGTGATAGTTCCTATTAATTATAATAATGATGTTCATCCTCCATCGGTTTTACAATTGCACTAAGGGTGCAATCAATGCACCCTATTACCCCTGGCAAACTGTGTTTCCTTTGAAACCTGTAAAAAAAATGGGTAGGTAGGTAAGTACACACTACACAGGTACACATTGGTAGGATACTTCATTAAACTTTTTTTTACAATGAACTAGGTGGGTAACATAGGTACCTAAGTATAAAATATACTAATAATAACAAACAATTACTTACGTTTGTTTGTTTTGGGAACGTTCTTGTGGCGTTTGAGCGAAAACAATCCATTTTTTGATGATGCTGTTGTGGTTGAGAGCATCAACAACATCTCTGATGCAAGGACTTGTTGTCAACCCTTTGGTACGACCCTGTCGCTAAAAAGCTTAGGGCGCAAAGCACCTGAAAAAAGGAAATTAAAAATAGTGTTATTGTGTTGGTATTTAAAATAGGTACATAGATATCTAAGTATTTTATTTGCCCAACAATCAATTCACAACAAAAAAAAATTAGACACTTAGGTACCTTTATTTCCTGTGGTATCTCTAGGGATCTTTTGAATGAGGTCGAAGCGCATAACTCACGGCAAATCTTTCTAAATAAGGCTTTGCTGAGCCTGAAGTGCTCTCTAAATAATGCTTCTGGCATTTCTTCAACATTCTCCAATTGCTGCCGAGTAAGGTTCCTTGTGTGGCGTTTAAGCCAAACATTTTCATTATGAGCTGACCACAGCAAACGCAGCGTATGCATTATTGAACACTTGCACCAAAATTCTTTTAAAATCACAAAATAAACAACGCAATAAACACACCTAACAATGACTTCTTACTACAGATGTTTATGAAATCGCCATTTTGTTTCGATATCTACAGGGTCTGAGCGTTCGCTACGTTTCCATCAAGAACTTCGACAACTCAGCGAAGTCGCTTGTCAAAAGTGCTCGCTTGGCTAGGCACTTGTATGGAAGCGATCGTTCGATGTTGGCGATTCGTTTGATGGAATAGAAATGTGTGTACATTGTCTACCAATAATCTATTCGTTTACAACAGATCACGTGACATATCTAAGGCTTATGTCAATCCCATACATTTTTGGACTTTTCTACTAGCGCTTTCGCTAATCGATTGTTACATTGGCTAGGCCCCCTGTTCTAACACAGACCGATAGAAAAAAAAACCAAATGTCACTTAGTGGCGTTTTAGCCAGCGGACGGCAGCCCAGACGTATTGTCCTGTGTGTGGATATGGCCAGTAAAACTGAGCGGATGGTGTATGCGTTGGACAAGTTTACTCCATCTCAACATTGCCCCAAAGATTGCCTCCTGACGCTGTACAAATCATCTTGTAAAAGCTGTAAAGGCCAAATAGTTTTTTGCAAATAATGATATTAAATATTCTTGATTTTCTTTACTCTTTAATTGTTATAATAATAATTTTAACGTGAACTACATAAGATTAAAACTATCTACGTCATAAATGATTATTGCTATTCGTGTTAATATAGAAGTTCAAATTAAATAAATAAATATAAATATTGCTGGACAGTTCACACAGCATCATGTAGTCCCAAACTAAGCAGAGCTTGTGTTATGGCAACCACATGACTGATATACTACTTATATACATTTTTTTTTTGTAAATACATACATAATATACATATAAACACCCAGACCCGAGACAAATATTTGCAGATCATACAAACATTTGTCCCGCGGCGGGGATCGAACCCGCAACCTCTTGCGTCACAGGCAGGCCTTCACCCACTGCGCCACAGAGGTCGTCAAACTAAAAGGATCATTACCATCACCAGTGGGCCTAGCTTGCGCCACGTAACAAATTTTCTCGACTCGAAAAAAAAATTCTAACATAGTATGTTAGAACTATCGACATAACTCATTCCCTGACTCGAGAAAAGTCACGGGGCGCATGCTAGGCCCACAAACTGAATATCTCTCAAAATTTCCTATTACTATAGTTTCGCTATTTGAACTATATAATTGTGTAAACTATTTCATCGATAATGTGTTTTAATGTTGTAGATATTTATATAAGCTTTACCACACAGGAGTTCACATTTCAATTCCTACAAGCGAAAATGTGCTACTAATCCCTAGTGGGAAAAGGATATAGGAAGCAGCTGAAGATAAAATAGTAATTATCTAATTTACTTCTGCAATTCAATGATAAAACTATCCCCATCAGGGCCAAGGTGTAGTACCTACCTTGTACATGTCTCTCTCTTCGTAGATTTCATCCTCCACACTCTTTAAAATCAAGTTCTCTTCGGTTTGATAAAGATAGTTTTCTTCAACTAGGCAGTTTTCTGTTTTTAGCGTCTCACTAGCTGACCCGGCAAACTTCGTATTGCTTCAAACATACCTAAATGGAGAGAAGCATCTATAAAGAGAAGCAGAAAAGCTTGGAAGGAGAGACAGGCATGGAAGAGAGAAAACCCATACCCATATCCATATCACCAAAAAGTTCCATGAAGGTCCTGACTCCATCATCATATCAGCATTGTGTTTCACTCATCAAGCTCTTTCATTTGATACCCATGTCACTAAAAAGTTCTATGGAACAGGTCCTGGCTCCATCATCAGATCAACCTGCTGTTATCATATTATTACATTGTAGTCGAAACTTTACAGATATGCTGAGTTCCTAGTTTCAACTCAATCGGCCTTTTTATTGAGGAGTTCTGTTGAACAGCTCCTGACTCCATCAGATCATGACCTTGAAATTTTTACGGGACAATATTTAAAGTACTTACTTTCTAACAAAAAAAGAATCAATGAAATCGGACTACGCGTTAATGAATTACAACCAGATACTCATTTTGACTTTCAACCCTTCTCCCAAGGGAACCGTGCTAAATTTCGGTATAAATAAATAAATATTAAATAAATATTGCTGGACATTTCACACAACGCCATCTAGCCCCAAACTCAGCAAAGCTTGTACTATGGGAACCAGATAACTGATAGAATACTTATATATTTGTAAATACATACTTATAATACTTTATAACACCCAGACACAGAACAAACATCTATGTTCATCACACAAATATTTGTCCTGGGTGGGAATCGAACCCACGACCTATGGCGCAGAAGGCAGAGCTACTACCAACTGAGCTAACAGGCCAGTCGATGAGACAAACATGAATGAAAAAAATTACAGTTTTGGCTCCAGTACCGATTATAAAGTGCCCTCCAAAAAAAAAATTCAAAATATCTTCAATGTACAGAATTTGACCTGTTACAGTTTTATTATAAGTATTGATGATTGATTGATTGATGATGATTGATAAGTCTCATCTTCTTTATTTACAATCTCTTTATCCTTTTTCACCTTCGTTATCTTTCCTACCCTTTTCTTCCTCTTGATCATCTCATTCGCTTCCGTTACATCCTCAGATTCGTCTTTATCCTTTCCTTTGTGCATGTGGCTTGGGTTCAGCGAAGTTATAATGTCATCGACCGTGATGATAGCTGCGCGACATCCGTAGCGGTGATGGGTTGAGCAAGCCCACCTGGATTTGTTCATAACCGTGCGTGCTAGGTAGAACTTGTACCCGTTGAGCTGAATCATACGCTTTCCACGCCTAGAGGTGACGAACTGCGCTGAAAGTTCTACACAATTAGTATCAATCCTAAACAAATGTATCGTCATAAGCAAGAAAGTCTTAACCTAAAAATTTCGAAAGGAACTCCAATTCTAGGGTTTAGATCAGAATCAAAACAACAAATTAATATACTTAAATATTTTTTATGTTAATGTTAACACGTTCAACGTCCAGTGCCCCATATATGGGGCACTTTTGCGACGTTGAACGTGTTAAACTATAAACTATAATGATATATATGAGAGCCTTGTTGGTCGAGGGGTATCGTACATCGACTTTCGATCCGGAGGTCGTGGGTTCGAATGGCCGTGCATCAATGGATTTTTCGTTTCGAAAAATTTATATGCGCATTAACACGAGCTCTAAACGGTGAAGGAAAACATCGTGAGGAAACCCAGGGCTTAGTCAGCCTCACACGTATTGACCTGTGGTGTGGATATGACCGGTTAATAAATAAATAAATAATAAATAAATATTGCTGGACATTTCACACAGCGCCATCTAGCCCAAACTCAGCAAAGCTTGTACTATGGGAACTAGATAACTGATAGAATAGGTACTTATATATTTGTAAATACATACTTACAATACTTTTTAATCTGAGAGGATGGTTTATGCGTTGGGAAAGTTTACCTACTCCTTCTCAACATTACCCCAAAGATTGCCTCCTGACGCTGTACAAATCATCTAGTAAAAGCTGTAAAGGCCAAATAGTTTTTTGTAAATAATGAAACTAAATATTCTTGATTATCTTTACTCTTTAATTGCTATAATAATAATTTTAACGTGAACTACATAAAGATTAAAACTATCTACGTCATAAACGATTATTGCTATTCGTGTTAATATAGAAGTTCAAATGAAACTAAAAGGATCATTACCATCACCAGTGGGCCTAGCTTGCGCAACGTAACAAATTTTCTCAACTCGAAAAAAAATCAAAATAACTCATTCCCCGACTCAAGAAATTTAGTCACGAGGCGCATGCTAGGCCCACAAACTAAATATCTCTCAATATTTCCTATTTTTCCTATTATTATAGTTTCGCTATTTGAACTATATAATTGTGTAAACTATTTCTTCGATAATGTGTTCTAATGTTGTAGATATTTATTTAATAATCCGCTATAAAATATCTCAGTAAACTTTATAATATAAGCGATTCACAATGAGTTAACAAGATTTAAGTTGATTACTTTAACAGGCATGATCCTTTGTCACAAACAGTATTAATCTAATCTGGTTGTATAACAAGATTACAAGCAATGTCGATGACATACAAAAATTCTAGATGCTATACATATCTTGCAATTTAAAATAAGCTTTACCACACAGGAGTTAACATTTTAATTCCTACAAGCGAAAATGTGCTACCAATCCCTAGTGGGAAAAGGATATAGGAAGCAGCTGAAGATAAAAGAGTAATTAATCTAATTTACTTCTGCAATTCAATGATATAACTTTCTCCATCAGGGCCAAGGTGTAGTACCTTGTACATATCTCTCTCTTCGTAGATTTCATCCTCCACACTCTCTAAAATCAAGTTCTCTTCGGTTTGATAAAGATCGTTTTCTTCAACTAGGCAGTTTTCTGTTAACGTTTCATAAGTCTCATCTTCTTGATTTACAATCTCTTCATCCTTTTTCACCTTCGTTATCTTTCCATCCCTTTTCTTCCTCTTGATCTTTTTCTCATTCGCTTCCGTTACATCGTCAGATTCGTCTTTATCCTTTCCTTTGTGCATGTGGTTTGGGTTTAGCGAAGTTATAAGGTCATCGACCGTGAGGATGGCTGCGCGACATCCATAGCGGTGATGGGTTGAACAAGCCCACCTGGCTTTGTTTTTAGCCTTGCGCGCTAGGTAGAACTTGTACCCGTTGAGCTGAATCATACGCTTTCCACGCCTAGAGGTGACGAACCGCGCTGAAAGTTCTACATAATTAGTATCAATCCTAAACAAATGTATCGTCGTAAGCAAGAAAGTCTTAACCTAAAATTTCGAAAGGAACTCCAATTCTTGGGTTTAGATCAGAATCAAAACAACAAATAAATATACATAAATATTTTATGTTAAACTTTAATAGCGAAAGTGTCCTTTGCCCAACAAAGGGACAGTATGAGCCAGTAAATAGTGTTATAGTAGTATAATAGTGATGTTCACAATTTATTTACTAATAAAGTATTTCTAAATATTATTTCTCATGTTATGACATCGTTTGAGTAAAAATATTTTTTTTTGGACTGACAGAATAATCCATAAGAACGCGTTTGGAAGGCGGATGGTTGTGTACATTGTTCACCTTGATGAATTTATCATTACAGGTGAAGACATGAGCCCTGCATCAAATTCTCTTCGGTTTGATAAAGATCGTTTCTCTTCAACTAGGCAGCTTTCTGTGTTTAGAGTCTCATAAGTCTCATCTTCTTGATATACAATACTTCGTTATCTTTTCTACCCTTTTCTTCTTTTTCATCATTTCTCAATTGCTTCCCTTAAATCCTCAGATTCGTCTTTATCTTCAATGAAAGGTTACATAGCCTACTGTATGTAACCTTTCATTGAAAATAAATACTTATCTTATCTTTTCTTATCCTTTCCTTTGTGCATGTGGCTTGAGTTCAGCGAAGTTATAATGTCATCGACCGTGCGGATGGCTGCGCGACATCCGAAGCGGTGATGGGTTGAGCAAGCCCACCTGGATTTGTTCCTAGTCGTGCGTACTAGGTAGAAATTGTACCCATTGAATTCAATCATACGCTTTCCACGCCTAGAGGTGATGAACCGCACTGAAAGTTCTACATAATTATCAATCCTAAATATGTGAAGTCATAACTAAGAAAATCGAAACCTAAAAATTTCGAAAGGAACTCCAATTCTAGGGTTTAGATCAGAATCAAAACAACAAATAAATATACTTAAATATTATTTATGTTAAACTACGAGTATAATAGCGAAAGTGTCCTTTGCCAACAAAGGGACAGTATGAGCTAGTAAATAATGTTATAGTAGTATAATAGTGATATTCACAATGTAGTTACTACTAAAGTATTTCTAAAGATTATTTCTCATGTTATGACATCGTTTGAGTAAGAACCAATTTTTTTTGGATTGACAGAATAATCCATAAGAACGCGTTTGGAAGGCGGATGGTTGTGTACAGTGTTCACCTTGATGAGTTTATCATTACAGGTGAAGACATGAGCCCTGCATCCTTTGCGGCTGTGAGTTGAGCAAAACCACCTGGTTCTTAACGCGTTCGTGTATTGCTTGCAGAAGTTGTAGGAGCCGCATTTTATCATCGTAGTACCACGGTGCGATGTATAAAATGAAAATGATTCTGTAAATCAAAGTACATGGTTGTATATAATGGTAAGAAAGCAGGCACACGACTGGACCTCCTTCTCCTTGGTTTTATAGATAATAAATCCAGGAAGTTAACATACACTGAGATTTTCGTCCAAATATACTTGGCTAATTCTCACTTTGTTCACTTTGTTCGACTTGTTACGTGTAATGCCACCTAACAAGTGAAACAAAGACCGATTGATTTTGAAACCACAACAAAACTATACAAGTGAAATGATTTGCTTCAGTAGTAGATTTGTTCTTTATGTCACATGTGCTTTGCAACAGTATTGTATGTAAATAAAACATTATATAGAATTGCTAGAGCGGAGAGCGAAGGCCCCGGTTTTTTGTAAATTACTCTATTAAATAGGTGCACATTATCAACGGAAGACGTAGTGTTATTATCTGTTCTGTGACGGAAGTTAAGATAGGTCCGTCCGGGACCCTGCACAAGTCCAGTGCGACTGTGGAGCTCCCGTTCAAGACATGGTGCATTTACTTTCTTACCCTCTGTGCCCTACCAGCTGCACCCGAGAGGATCTACTCCAAGCCACCGAAAACGGAGCTAAGGTGGCCTCTTACTGGGAGAAAATCATTTAATAGAAAATTGAAACATTGATACTATAAAAGAAGAAGAAGGATAGGACATTCAGCACACATCAACCGTGAGGCTGTGGGGCGTATGGTCCTGCGGCTGGAGTCCCCTGCTAGGCAAAGACTTTCCTTCCGAATTTTAATACATCAGGACCTCGGGTTATGTTTTCTTATTCCACGAGAAACTAAACAAAGCAGCCCCCCTAGCCATATTACACTATCTATCGTCGCTGTAGAATAGAAACACTTCAAAATGTATAGGATTTGACGTTTCAAGTAGATGAGTCACGTGGTCAGAACGTCAATTCCTATACATTTTGAAGTGTTCTATTCTACAGCGACGATAGATCGTTCTACAGCGACGATAGATCGTGTAATATGGCTAGGGCCCCAGCTCATTTCACCGAATTGACCAAATCAGCACTTTGGTCTGCGTCGCCTTTTTGCTTAGGGACACCCCTTGTTGACTTAGGTACTTCACACATAACTCACCCTGGCATACGACAGGCATATAGAACCTCTTCTTCAGGTTGGTTGCAAAGGAACAGGAGTAGCTCTTAAGACTATTCTTTGTTATCCTAACTGTCCTAAAGAATAAATGTATTATTGACTTTGACTTGGCGACTTTCTGTATTTCTAAATGTAACATTTACGAATAAATGTTTGTACATTGTCTCAAAATTTAAAGAATTCAATATATTTTTAGGATGAGCGTAAAGATATAAATTCCAATTGTTGGTGCCAATGTTCTGTTAAAGGCTTGTCCAGCAAATACGATTATCTAGGTATCACTATGCCACAGAATTTCAACAAATCAAAAGAATGATAGACTTGTATTAGGGGGGCTGAGTTTTGTTTATTTTGGTATATATTTATGATACACCGACGAAATCTCTCAACACTGTACGTACACATCATTATACAGATACCTATCAGAAGATTCAAGATCAATTTGTTATAATTTTTACAACAAATTTGTTTTAAGCTAATTAAAATAAATAGATCTCGAAATTATAAGCCATAATAAACTACCTACCTGCTCAAAATCACAATCTGCTGATATACATATGTATATTCGCCAATCGTACTACACACTATACTTTTTATATTTGGTTATGTACAAATTACAATAAAATCAAAGTCTAGTTTATTACTTTGTATTGTAGGCTAGTTTCACCATCTACGAATTAGGTATTCATAAAGCTAACTATCGTTCAAAACAGAACTACTGATTTTACCCTCGTAGGCATTAAACTTTTCGAGTAAATTAGTAAGCAGTAGTAACTAATCAAAACTGTACTTGGGTATTGTGAAGCATGCCCTGTGACTTTAATACTAAAAATAAAAGTTCTAGCACTCGAATTTTTTACAGTTTTGAGTGTATGAGTATATTGCGAATTTGTAGTGCAATTTGCTAGTACTGTAAAGAAGGAAACTCAGCTAAATCATTAATTGTCATTGGTAAGTTTATTGATGGGTTGTCCTAAAACCTATTCTACTAAATTATTATTAAGGCGAAAGTCCGTGTGTGTGTGAATGTTTATTACCACGTTTCCCTATAACTACTGAACCGATTTCGATGAAATTTAGAATGTAGATAGGTAGTTTTATAATGTATGGTTCCCGTGGGATAAAAATAGTAATCCACGCGAGCGAAGCCGCGGGCGTTCACTATTACTGGCATAAATCCATATGACATCGAATTTTTCGTTGTTTTATTTTTTTATTACAAACCTGGTGATTCTAAACTCCATCACCAGAGTTGGCTCATACGAACTTACTTACTTTCTGTAGGGTTTGCCCTCTCTTTTATCCCTACATTGTTCTGGGCCACTTCAGACCAATCTTTTTTGTGCGAATCCTTTTGTATTCTTTTTGTTCGCCTTTAATTTAAATGAACATAGTTCTTCGATGGTGGATGATTATGTTTATTATTTTCCTTGATGATGCGATCATCATAAATGAAGAGAAAAGCTCGGCAGTTCTTACTGTCGCCCGAGCAGCACCATTTTGATTTAAGACCGCTGGAATACTTTTGTGTAAATGTAAAGTCACCGTACTTTATTAACTTCGTGCCACGATGAGGCATACAGAACATAGTTCCTCCTGTAATTAAAAATGTGGTTTTAATAACCACTTTAGGCATGATATCATTTAAAGGAATATTACAATAAATAAATACATTCGGAGAATTGGACAGCTGATTGTTCATAAAGCATCTCTCACAGGTATTTCAGATTATTTGAGGAGGTAGTGTCAAACATGTCCAAATTCTTATTTGGGACATGCTCACTTTTTATATTGGAAGCTCAGATCTATAATATAAGTAAAAATACTCAGACATTCCTATCCTCCATCCTATTCCTGAGACTTTTGTAAAACAATTTGACATAATATTTTTATTTAAATATTGATAAACATGATACAGATTCAATAGGAATATCGAATGACTGGTTATAATACTGACTAGAGTAGCATTTTTCTAATAAACATATATAATCATTTCACGGTACACACCTCATTTTATAGTACTAAGTCTTCAAATTGTTGAATAATAAATGACAAAGGTATCAATAATTTCTACTAAAAATTAAACCTACTAATATTATAGTTACAAAGTTTTGTCTTGATTACAATTACAACAACAACAACAATTGTTAAATTACAAAATCGTTGGAAAATCAAAACATTTGTCATACCTATAAGTCTTTCTTCAACTTTTGCAATCACAATTCATACTTGGAAATACATAGACACGGGATTCATCGCCTTTAAATAAGTTTAATAACGCGATAAAATCAAATCCTGAGTCTATGTATTTCTAAATATGACATAACTACCAATTTTTAGGTATATATTACTCGTATATCTTTTATATATTTTTTTTTAATTTAGCTGTAAACTAGCTAAGAAAAAACGTTCTTACATAATACCAAAAGCTTCTACAGTAGAAATAGTTTAATAAGTAAATGCGATATAGAAATAGAGTAGACAAACGAAGTTTTGCAATCAATTTGTCAATATCTTATCTTACTACTAATTTATCACAACATTTAGAGATCAAAAACACAATTATTATCACAATAAAATTACATTCAACGACTAGAATCAATAAACACTTTTACATACTAAATATTATATATGTAGTATATAATTATATCCATTTCAATTTAATATATAAGTTATGTACAATAAATAAAAATGTTTTTACTAGAAATGACTATTAAAATGATTTGACTAAAAAGTATAACAAATCGTATACCGAATGAAAACAGCAGTTAATTATTTGTAAACATAATTGTAGATCCAAACAAACTGTTAGTAAATAAAATACTTATAGATAAAATATCGTTCAAATTTTCGATTATATCGATTAAATATATAAAATATCACGAGATTAGTGTCTCCAAATATGATTTAGAAAACAATTTCTTAGTAAGATCACAATAATACTTTTAAATACTAAAGATATTATAATCCTACCAACAATATAATATAGTAAGACTTGAAATCTACTAAAGCCCTTTTTGGCAAATTACGCTAACGTTCAACAAACAATTAACATTTCTTCTTAATTATGTTGGCCTTCATTGACCGCGTGGAGGACAAGTAATTTGAGTTCGTTCACCCCTAACCTCGATAATATCACACACATTTAATACAAGCTCATACTCTTCACAGGTAATTCACCTAATTTAATAGTTTGATCAACAACCAACACGAAGTCTTATACGTTTCCATTCTTTCTAAGCCTTTCCTTTAGTGAGAGCTCAAATTAGCTGAGTGTTAATTTTTGTATTATAAACTTCAATATAGAATTTATCATCGATTTTGTGATTAATTTTAAAATTTGCAGAGAAACTGCTTACTTTTATACTTATACATACAACCACTGAGATTTATCTATCAAGAAAGTACTATTAACTATATGACCATAATTCTTATAAATAAATATAATTAAATATTATTCATACTAGATTAAACTGACAAACGATTCCTATGAGTAACAGTATGTATTATAACTCTAACATAAATAGTTTAAAACACATCTAATAACATTATACGAGTATAAACAGTTAAATCAAATTTAACAAATCCCTGGTTTTAGTATTCATTGTGAAACATTATTGGGTTTTAGTTAATTCGTAGTTTTTTTTATTTGTTATTCATTCTTCGCAGATAGGATTGTACGTTGCGTGCCCTAGCAAGTCGAATAGAACGTTTAAGGGAATATCCAGTAGGAATCATAGTTCGCCGTAGTGACGATCTTGGAATTATGACGTGTGGATTGGGATTGCGGATAGAAGAACCAAGTCCTGGTCGTCGAACAGTGCTCATTATCATCGTAGTTGATACTGTAGGATTATGAGAAATATGGCTGTTTCTTCCCGAGCCTACTGCACTTGATGTATTTGCTAATGGCATGTTAACCTCAGTACTTGGAAGCTCTCTGTGAGAAACTTGCTGTTCAGAGGTTTGTGCCCGAGACACAAAAGTATTGTACAATTGAGAATATTCAGGGTCTGAACCAGCCACTATTTGTGAGCGTGGAATGTTTATGAGCGGCCTACCAGCAGTAACTCTATTACCAGCCGTAACTCTAGTACCAGCAAGAACTTTAAAAGTTTTAGTAGTATTTGTTGTCGATAGAGTATTAGTAGAAGATGAGGCAACAGATAATGTTTGAATATTTGCAGTAACTGCAGTAATGGTAGTTATAGGGTCATTGGCATTGGAAATGTACGGATTTTGTATTGTACGAAAAGTTCCATTTGGTGTACATGTAGATGGAAATGTAATTGTAGGATTAATGGCATTTTGGGCACTTCTACATCTAACAGAGGTTCTCTTATTTTTCGAATAGTAAGGAATAACTCTGTATAAGGTGATAGATGGAGCACTAGTGGATGGAGCGTTAGACATATCTATGGTACGAATCGTGGCGTCCCGTGACGTAGTTGGGACATCAGTAGAATGTAATGTGCATGTTGCTTTTCTTCGTGTGGTGCATTTTGGTGCAAGTTTTCCGTCGTAATAAACACGAGGTTCTGAAGTTCGTGGCTTAGTTGATATTGTCACTTTGACTTTAGTGTCTTCGGGCACAGTCATATAGTTGATGTTTGAGGGAATACTAGCGTTAGAACAGTGACAATTTCTTAAGTCAGATGCATCATATGGTACCGGGGGTGTATAAGTGGTAACGCAAATACCAAGTGGATCAGGAACGCTGGTCATAGTAGTAGTAATACTAGTAGCCAAGTCCTCTTTCGTCGTTTTATTAACAGCAGATGGAGATTTGACTGTAATTTCTAGACTTGGATCATGAGGAATTATAGTATTTCCTGAAGTTAACACAAGGTGATTAACGTTGCTGCCAAAATTATTAGGATAACTGTCTGCTACAGATGTTATGACTTGAGCATTATCATAATACTCCTCAGAATTCCGTCGAGAACTGCTGTCATGGGACAAAATCATCTTGTCATTTTCTAACGCATCATTCACATCATCGTCATCAGCCAAAAAAGAGTCAGCGTCGGCTATGGCACTGCTAGCGTCTTCTAATGAAAGAGCAGTGTTAGTTTCGGTTTCCTGAACAGATATTGGATCTTGAGATATTATTGTAAGGTGATTATGAACTGGATGAGTTATTGAAATTTTGTTTCCAACGGAGTAAAGGAAAGCTTCACATCTTTGACTGACGCACTGCCAACGGATTTTTGTGCCTCGACGATAATATCGTCTATAGTGGTAACCTTCGTAAATTAAAACCAGTTTCGTGTGTCGTAGTGTAGCTAACCACTTGCTATCTGTAATTTGAAAACATGCATAATTGATTTTAAATCCTAATGTTTTGTTTTTATAGGTACCTACTTAAGTTATGTGATTTTCGATACTTTAAAGGTCGTGGGCTTGAATATTTAAGAAGTAAAGCAATTATTTCTTTATCAAGCACTCTGAAGTTGTGTGCTTAAAAAAATATTAATACTATCAAAAGAACCAATAAAATCAGACTGATTTAAGATATGCAAGCCTTTGAAAGGTACATAATCTTTTCTAAATCGCCACAAGAATGAATAAACTAATAAAATAAATAAACACTTCAATTTGATACTCGTATGTAGGTATACGTATAGGGC
The DNA here is from genome assembly GCA_958496255.1 of Camptogramma bilineatum. Lineage (NCBI taxonomy): Eukaryota > Metazoa > Arthropoda > Insecta > Lepidoptera > Geometridae > Camptogramma > Camptogramma bilineatum. The sequence goes on along the minus strand of OY292460.1, from coordinate 13,121,239 downwards.
ACAAATAGTCGCTATGCAATTTCTTCACTGACTTACATTATGGATTCTCATTATATTACAACCAAAATACAAGCTGTTTCTAAATTTACTTTTATAGTCGTACTTCAAAAAATATAGGTACATCCTAGAATATAATATAATAAAAACCATTTTTGAGTGTACAAATACAGTTCTTTCATATGGCGTCCTACTCAATAATTTATATAACTTTTTTTTACCTCCTTGGGAACCCAATATCTTTACAACCCCTTCATCGATGATGCTCACTAGTTTTCGCAACTTATTGACCTACCAAGTTTCATGCAGATTGGACTAACGGTTCGATAGTTATGCGGGAAGAAACATTTGTGAAACATACAATGTTAAATCACCCAAGTTGCCACTAAGAACTGGGCTCGCTTTGCTCGCTCGATCAATTATATTTAAAATTTTGAATGTTATTCTAATTTATAGTTAAATTGCATATCGACTATTCTAGCCCGCAGTTCAAAATAAACACGATAAAAATATGGTTGAAAGTTACGTACCTACGCCTCTATAACCTGAATTATTTGTAGTGGATGGTTCAGAAGTAATTGTAGGTAGTTCTTGCTCTACAGTATCTTGTGGACTCCCCTCAATGTCGTCTTCAGCAATCGACACGTCACTGGTCAAAAGTACGTCTGAATTACTCTGATCCACGGTAGTAATAACATCTGTTACATTTATTGGTTCTGTTGTAATCTGGTCTTCGGGAGTTGGTTCAGGAATGATGGATAATTCCGGATAGACTGGTGGAAGTGGCTCGTAGTCACTTGGTGCGGCAATGATACTAAAATTGGAATACACGGGCGGAATCTCATCACCTTCATAAATCCCGGGACGGAATGTTATCAACTCAGGAGGAGCGTTTGGATCAGTTATAAGAGGTATTGTAATGGTTGCGTTGTTATTGGTTTGGTACGAGGGTTGGACTTCCTCAACAATAGCTAAGGGACTGGGACTATTTCTTATGTGCTCCATTGGATGTTGACCTGCAAAAACATCAAACATTTTAGAAACAACATTTATTCATGAACAAGTGGATTCAAGTTTAATAAAGATTTTAGATACATACCTAAAATTTGAGAATCATTCAAACTATTCAGTGATGCTTGAATATAGGGGTGAACCGTCCAAGCTACCTCCGAGTTATCTGATGCAGGCATGGTGGTGTTATTCCCCTCTAATTGGTTCGATGGATCCTGGTCAGGGTAAACCAAAGCCACTACTCCCCACTGCAATCCAGCTTGATTCGTGTCCACCACAGGTTGCGCACCAAACTCAACCAAAGACGGCTCAGCAGTAGGCGTGGTTGAGTCTATTGGCTCAGCCTGGCTTAACAATGGGACTTGGTTTATGTTCACTATCTCTGCTAACCAGGAACGATCAGTAACTGGCATTATTTTATTTATTTGCACCAGCTGATTTGCCAAAAGAGATTGGTTTGTGTTAATTTTTTGTGCCAACCAAGACTGTTGGTTTGCCTGTACGATATTTTGGTCAGTTTCCAAAACCAAGGTGGCTTCAGCGACTGGTTGGGTTAAGTCTTTTTGCTGGGTTGACGCTTCATGAGTGTATATTGTTGATTGATCTAAGCTGTACCAAGATGTCTCTAAAGCATTCATAATTTCATTTGTTTCTTCAGTCTGATTGGGTAAGGTTCCGTATGAGTCTGCCCCTGTGAAATTTTCTATGAGTGCCATTAGTTGGGTTTCAGTCTGCTGCTGATTAGGCAATATTGTGTTATTTTCATCCATTGGTGGGGTTATTCTAGAAAACTCAGCAGGAGTTGGCATTATTTCATTTATATTATTTGTCGACGGGGCTATGTCCATATCATAGTTTTCAGCTGATTGAGCTTCCCAAGATGGCCCAGTGTGCGACGTTGCAGAGATTACTTCCTCCATTTGGATTGGTAAAGGTCATTGGTCCAATTCTGAAAAGGAAGACACAAAGTAATTTAAAATGATAACATTCGTTTATTGCTCTACTTAAAATAAAGGCATGTGGTAATCCTATCAATTAAAAACATCACTTAAGGTTACAGTTTCTTTGTACATACTTAAATAAACATTTTTTAAAGTAGCATTTCGTTATATTTGCAAGGAATAACATTGGATGCAGTTATTGCATTAGGTTCGTGATTATGGTCGTTTTTAATTGATTGTTTTTCAATTTCACCATTGACGGTGTAAATGGCAGCTTTGCAGCGTCTTCGTTCACTCTTATTTATCGTCAGACAATACCATCTAATTTTGGTAATATCATGCGTTTTACGTTTGAAATGAATAATAAATAAATAATGCTGGACATTTCACACAGCATCATGTAGCCCCAAGCTAAGCAGAGCTTGTGTTATGGGAACCACATGACTGATATACTACTTAAATACATTTTTTTTTGTAAATACATACATAATATACATAGAAAACACCCAGACCCGAAACAAATATTTGCAGATCATACAAACATTTGTCTCGCGGCGGGGATCGAACCCGCAACCTCCTGCGTCACAGGCGGGCCTTCGCCCACTGCGCCACAGAGGTCGTCAAAAGAATATCGTAGACATACCCTCGATAAATCATCTTTCGAGTACCTTTCCAATTGTTTTTGAATCCAAATTGTGGAACATCTGTAAATTTAAAAACTAAGTCAATATTTTATTGTTTTTATATTTAAATTTTAAAACTACCTGGAATTATCTTTTGTAAGACGTTGTAAATATAATTAAAAAAGTAAAATTTGTTTTAATGAAAAAAAAATCTTGACATATTTGTAATGATTTATGTATATTAACAATGAACCTTTTGAAACTGTTCAATAGCAGGGCTCATGATTGTGATCATCTTTTATTGAGACAATCTGCTCATCGATGGTGTAAATAACAGCTTTGCAGCGCTTTGCATTAGGTCCTTTCTTGGTTGCATTTAAACAGTACCATCTGACTTTTGTGACGTCTTCGGAAATTCTACGTTTTATATGCACAGAGAAGTGGAATCCTCGGAATATCATCATTCGAGTGCCGTGTCTAGTGGTTGTAAACAGCGGTGCATCTAAAAATATACAAGGTATTTAAACCAGTTCTTTAAAATGATGATGTAAAATGTAACATGTAGCTTCGTTTAAACAGACGAATCTTTTACTATTTTTATCCATAAACTATTCAGCATTTTCTGCAAGGAAGTACCTACTTACCTAATAAATTTATAACTATAAATTTTAATATTACAAAAATAAAATAAAAACAATGTTTAATAATTTTAATTATACTATAAAACAAGTCATACAACTTTCATTATTCTAATAACCTTTGCCATTTTGCAATTACAAATAACAAAATGTACGATATACATTTAGCTTATAAAATAAGTTTAATAACAATCTAAAATCATATTGATTATACAAAAACACCAACACTTTTCATAACTTGCTTTCGTCAACAGATGGATTTGCAAGGGAGGGGACAGCATTAATGGTAGGCGACAACGATGTTGATTGTGATTCGGGGCTAACAATAGGTACTATAAAAGATATAGGTTCAATCAGCGCTGATGATGAAGAAGAAGCTCCTTCTAATGGAAGTGTTACGTTAGAAAAGGTTACTAAATCTGATGAGGATACAATAGGAGTTGATGGTATCGCAGTAGACAACGCTCTCTTCAAACTACGCTTGGATTTCCTTCTAGTTGCTCTATCTTCCTCAAGCCCTGATTTCCCACAATCTTTATTGTGATATAGATCGTCAGTCAATTTATTCTTCAATACGCATGAATCTTCGTCGGAGATAAATTTTGGTGGATGGTTGTGACTTCTTTTCATGCTGACAACAATGTCATCTATTGTATGGATTACTGCTTTGCATCCTTTGCTATGAGAACAGCACCTCCAAAGTTTTTTGGGATAGGGAGTGGGCTTTTTACGAGTAGTGTACCGGTACCCTTGCATGTAGATCTGTCGGTTACCCAAACTGGACAATATGAAGAAAAAAGGAGGCACTGAAAAAAAACACTCATGGTTAATGTTATGAACTAGTGTCACAATCACAACCTAAATCTTACTTATATTATAAATCAGAAAGTTTGTTTGTTTGTTGTTGTGAAATAATAATTATCTTGGTCTGGAATAGAATAATAGGCTATTTAAAATGTTGTTATCACGCGAGTGATATATATTATTGTTATTGTTATATACCACGCGAGTGAAGTTTAACAAAAGGAAGGAAACAAAGAAAGAACAGTCAGTAACATATTTAACACTTATTTACTAACTTATACAACTAAATTAAAAGAAAAATTAAATTAATTCTAACTAAACTAAATTAAATTGCTGTGGGTGATGAATCGAAACATTGCCGAAATTTAAATCGACGATATTTTTACGTGAGTAATTCCATTGTGTTAATACAATGACAATAAAATAGTTTAAAGTTAACAAAATTTGATGTTTGTTCTGTGTCTGGGTGTTATAAAGTATTATAAGTATGTATTTACAAATATATAAGTATTCTATCAGTTATCTGGTTCCCATAGTACAAGCTTTGCTTAGTTTGGGGCTAGATGGCGCTGTGTGAAATGTCCAGCAATATTTATTATTAAGTAAAGTTATGATCCAAGTTATTGATAAAAAATTATCATGACTTTGGGAGTTGGTTTAATATTGGCTATTCATATTCCTTCGCGACGGTTTATGATTATGATATATGCACATTTTGATAATTTTGTCCCCAGTTGTGGCTACTCTTGCATTGCAGTATTTGTTGGCCGAGCATCGCCATCGTTTAACAATATCATTGTTGTTTCTTTTAATGCTTGAGAAATTGTATCCATCGATCCATAGAAGTCGGTTCCCTCGATGTGATAAGCTAAAATGGTATGGGGGTATATCTGCAATGTTACGTCAACAAAATTTTAGGTATAAAAACAATCATTAGAACAAGAAAGATCATACTCTGGGAATAACAATAGGGCTCTAGCAGGCGACTTTTAACATCGGCGATCGGCGGTTTGCTTTTTCCTATTGTTTGTTTTGTTTTTGACTATATTGTATTATGGTGAACGTACACTTAGCCGAACCGCAGTCCCCGCAGTCTCCAGTCATCGCTTTGCTTCAGGGACTGCGGCGACTGCGGCGCGGCTAGGTGTGCGAGGTTGCATAGAACTTCATAATAAAGAAATCGAATGCGGGGACTGCGGAGACTGCGGTGCAGCCCATATCTGCGTTCACCTTTAGAATCCTGTTGCAGTAACCTTGACATTTTGTTTTAACGTTTACGTTTTATTAATTCATAATATGTAGCCTTAGCGTAATTGACATGTTTGTACTACTAGTTAAATAAATAAATTATAAATTAATCAATTAGGTAGGTACTGACTAGAATAGTATACGAGTAGGTACCTAACTCAGACTCTTCTGAGACTAGTGTTATCAGAAAACCCCAAAAAAACCTATTAAAAACACACGCACAAAAACACACTACACATACAATACAATTTTGTAAAGTGTATCGTGTAAAATAACACATTTTTTCAATTCGTCAT